>CAMZMU010000055.1:8988379-10188379 GCA_947311845.1 Poa pratensis | reverse complement strand
GCAACGATAAAACATGTTCTTGTCGCTGATAATTCCAGGGCCTGAATATCCGGGGAAAATATGAGTGTGTACATGGAGCCGCTGGTGGATGATTTGTTCCTTGCCTGGGAACACGGGGTACAGACGTACGACGCTGTAGCAAAAAGAAGCCCTTCACTATGTTCGTTTGGCTACACACATCCCTGCATGACTTACCGGCATGTGCGATATTCTGCGGATGGTGTACGCACGGGAAGTGGCCTTGCCCAGTATGCTTGCAGGCTATGACTTTCGTTTGGCTGACGAAGGGCGGCAAGTATTCCTGTTTTGATAAGCATCGGCAGTTCCTTAAACCTGGTCATAGATTCAAGAGGGACGAAAAGAAGTTCCTGAAAGGTGTAGTTGTCGATGCTCATGTACCAGTTCCTCAAATGGATGGTGTCGCCATTAAGGCTCAGCTAGATGCTCTTGTGCCCAATGCAGATGGGACTGGCTTTGTGGGTTATGGAGACACACACCAGTGGACACACATTCCATTCTTCTGGAAGCTCCCTTACTTTAAGGATCTCCTTCTTCCTCATAACATTGATGTAATGCACACTGAAAAAATATCGCCGAGGCCCTTTGGTCCACACTAATGGACCTCGAGAAGTCGAAGGATAACGTGAAGGCTAGAGTCGATCAGGAGAATCTATGTGATAGGCCAAATATGAAGATGGACCCTCCCGGCACAGTCAGAAAAGGATGGAATAAGCCAAAGGCCCGTTTCACCCCAACAAGGGCCCAAAGGAAAGAAATTCTCTAGTGGGTCCTTGACCACCTATTCTTCCCTGATGGGTACGCAGCTAATATAATGAGGGGAGTGAATTTGACTGGGCTGCGGATAGGTGGGCTCAAGAGTCATGACTATCACGTATGGATCGAGCGAATAATGCCGGTCATGTTTCGAGGCTATATCGATGAGGAAATTTGGCTAGTCTTGGCAAAGTTGAGCTATTTCTTCCGCCGGCTTTGTGCTAAAGAATTAGATTTCGCCGGGTTAAAGAGTTGGAGGAACAGACACCCGAGTTGCTCTGCGAGCTAGAGGCTATCTTTCCACCAGGCATGTTTAATCCCATGCAACATTTGTTGTTGCATCTCGTGTCCGAGGCAAGATTGGGGGGGCCTGTGCACACCCGTTGGATGTTTTCAACTGAGAGAGAGCAGAAGGACCTTCGAAAGAAAAGCACGAACAAATGCAAAATCGAAGCATCCATAGCTGAGGCAACACTTAACGAGGAGGTGCCAAACTTCACCACGAAGTTCTATAGTGACGCTCTTACCACTGTTCATAATCCAGTGCCTCGTTTGAATATCGCCAACCCGGAAGATCTACCCGACCTTAGCATTTTCATCGGGCCGGTGGCAAATCAAGTGGCCACCGGAAGAGGAAATTATCATATGATGAGTGGACGAAGATTACATCTTATGTCTTGAAGAACACGACGGAAGTAGAGCCCTACATTGAGTAAGTGCTCATTATAGTGTTCGGCACACTTCCATTTCCTAGTCTGTGGACTAACTCCGTTTCTTGATCATTGCCATTCATAGGTTATTTGAGAAAGAAACCTGGAAACATCGAAGACCCCTTACCGACAATGACAAGTCGGTCCTTTTTAAAAAGGGGGTGAAGGAGGCGGCAGTTTCATTTCATGGTTCAAAGCAAAAGTATTTCTCTATCTTACACTAATATATCAAACACTTTCCATTTTAGTGCAAGACGTTTCGTCAACACTAATATATCAAACTTGTTCCTATTGCACTTGTAGGGAAGATCCGACCCGGAAATGAGGCCCGAGTTGAAGAAACTTACCTCATGCACCTATTCCGTCAAGACCTATAATTCTTACGATGAGAATGGGTTCCGCTTCCATACCCATGAATACGAAAACACTCGGCCAAACCGGAAGACAACAAATACCGGGGTCTTATGCACAGGGCGAAACGGCCTTGATTACTATGGAATAGTCAAGGAAATAATTGAACTGGATTGTGATTTCGGCAAAAAGAAGAACCCAGTTGTCTTCAAATGCCATTGGTTCAATCCAACAAGAGTGAGACGAAGACCTAAATTGGGTTGGTCGAAATTGAGAGAGAATCCGTCTATACGGGAGATGATGTCTATATCCTAGCACACCAGGCCACCCAAGTTTTTTATCTCCCGTACCCATGCAAAACTGTGAAACGTCTACTGGGCTGGGATGTAGTGATCTCGGTACGCCGCGTTCTAAACCACCTACCCCTAACGATGACGACTACCACCACCGCATAGACCCGAACACATACGAGGGAGAATTTTATCAAGAAAATGATGGGCTGTCAGGCCAATTCAACATCAACTTGCCTACTATAGATGAAATGGATGAAGACGACGGTGATGGCATTGGAGTCGACCAAGGGCAAGAGGACGGTGAGCCGGTTATCAACCGGAAGGACGTGGAGCTTCTTGAGCGGATGCACCTACCCGATGTAGAGGAGCCGAGCGGTCCACCTCCAGGCTACATGGAAGATTGGTGGTACAATCGTGATAGCGATGATGATGCTGGTCCAAGTTATGATCCAAACGATGTAGACAATGGCTTCTGAAGCTTTGTAATAGTCAATTTAAAATTTGCGTTTGTATGAACCATTTGTATGCCATTTTTGAACTTGTAATATTTGTGATGTAATATTTTGTATGAATCATTTGTATGCCAATAATTTGTTTTGTGTTGTATTACTATGAGTTTTGGCATGCTTCTTATGTTGACATATGTGTTCTTTAAGCTTATTCATAATATTGCAATTTCTTCTTATGAGTTTTCTTTAAGCCTATTTATTACTATTGTGTTTTTACTTGTACTAATCAACACATTCTTTGTGATGACAGGTGATTGAGACATGGCAGGGGGAAGGAGAAGCCAGGCGCCAAGGAGAAGTGGCTGCGGCGAAGAAGAGTGTCGCCAAGGAGAAGCAGCTCGTCGTCGAGAGGCGGCCCAAGCGGGTCACCAAGGAGAAGCGGCCTCTCAAGGTTGGCACTGTTTCTAAGCTCTACGCGAAGGCTGCTGATGGGTCTTCCATGCTCATTGGAAGAAAGCGTGATCGGGTGGCTGCGAAGGAGACTTCCACACATCGTGCCAGACCCTCGGGATCCACCCAGGCACCCCGGGGTAAGCACCATCGGGCTCGCTTGAGTAGTCCTGTGCCCGCGGCTTCTTCTTCCGAGTCAGAGGAGGAGGAGCGGATCGAGGAGCCCGAGGTGGAGGATGATGGCTCTTTGCCTAGTGAGGATGAGTACCAGACGGGCTCTTGGAGGAGTCAGAGGAGAGGAGGAGGAGCCCGAGGAGAGTGAGGAGGATGAGGATGCCGTGGCGGATGAGGATCTTTTGACAGCTCATCCACTACCGACGATCGGCAAGCTACGTGACCGTAAGGTGTACTTGCGAGGGTCTTCCAAAAAGCCAGAACGTGTGTCACATGGCGTACTTGATGTCACAGGAGATACGTAAGTGGTGGTTGAAAATGTTGTTACCTTCCACTTTAGTTACCTTTTCATCACAAGCATTCTGACTTTTGTTTTCCGTATGTGCAGGGCATTCAAGTGGGTGGGCCCAAAGTGGAAACGCTTACCTTCAGGCGTCCTTGGCAAACTTATCAAGAGGCTTTACCCTGGCTTGATCGAACTCAAGAAGGATGGAATCGCCACTGGTCAAAAGGTGCCCGCTTGGTCTTGGAACCACTTCACATGGTGGAGGACGCCACCCACGGCAACCTCGGCATGCGGCTGGTCACTGAATTCTGGGTAAGTAATTTTTAGAACTTTACTACTTCATACCAAGTGTTTGGACTTCATCGTGTTAATTCCTTTGTCTATGCTCAATGATTGTAGGATTACTTCCAACTCGTCGAAGGTAAAGAGGAGTCGGCTCAAAAGGTGCTGATTAAAATGGCGAAGAAGCTCATCCCCGACCAGCTTTACGAGGCGCGTGTTGGCTGTGTTGTCTAGTTCTATGCAGAGAGATGAAGAGGTCGATCACCAAAGAGATGGCCAGGCCCATACACATGTCGAGAGCCCAGTACTTGAAGGTAGCCACACATATTTTCCTATTATTCTCCACATGACTGATGAATAGTTTCTACTCATATGGATCTTTCTTGTGTTAAATAGGTGATTCCAGAGTGGATAGCCGCCCAGAAGCCTTGCTACAAGAAGATTGTAGAGAAGTGGGTGTCGAAAGGGTTCTAGGCGCAAAACAAGGTTCAATCGGACCGGCGGAAGATGATAGGCGAGCACGGAGTCCTCCGTCAAGGCCCCCTCACACTCGACGGCGTTATTGCACACAAGGTAAAAAATTAATTTTGTTCTTTCCATACAAGTTTTTATTTATGTGTTTTTATTTTTCCTTTTGACCTCAATTGTATGTTTCCTTTTGATGTCAATTAATTGTAGGAGGCAAAGGAGGGCCGGAAATTGACTAAGATGCAAGCATTCATTGAGACCCGGAGGCCAAAGGAACCGGAACCGGGTATACCCTTGGAAGACCAATGGATCACCACCACCGCGGCGAACCAGAAGAAGAACTACTGCTCCAAGTTCATTGATATTCACAGTGAGACGTCCGATCCTGTGACCGCTCCTTTCGACCCCAAGGTTGCTATGTACGCGGGACAAGGTCGGCTGAATGGCCGGCCTTATATTGGCGGTGGTTCCTTCGATAGTTCGGCCATTCCATCACTTGCCGAGATGCATGCTATGCGTACGAGCTCAGCGCCCGAGATCGAGCGCCGCCCAAGGGTCGGACTTGGAGCCTTTGCTGCAATGGAGGTATGTATGTCGTACTTGAACCATCTTTTCCACTATTCTACATGTTTGCATTGCGATGACCGCTTCTTTTACATGGTTGCAATCCCGTACGCTGAAGTTGAGAAAGCTAGGAAGATCGCGGCGGATGCAACGGCGCGGGTGCAGGCAACAAAAGACAATGTGGTGCAAATGCAAGGGCATATGACAATCCAGCAGACACTCCTCCAGGCGATTATGGCGGTAAGTGCTTCAACTTTTTCTTTCAACTAACGCATGTGCTTGAACTTTGCAAACTAAAACTTGTCTTCGGTATGCAGAGGATGTTCGTGGATCCGTCGCTTCCTTCTTTACCTCCTCTTCCTCCACTAGCCCCCCTCCTTTTGGTAAGTTGTCTTGAAACTAGCATGGCAATAATTCATCCTTTCTTTCTTACTCGTCTAATGCGAATCTTCATAGGACAATCGATCGGCTGGATCCCACACTCCCACGGATGGTGGAGACGGAGGGAATGGTGGAGACGGAGCAGCAAGCCCATCGTCGGCGCCATCGACCTCCAACATGCCCAAGTGACTCTAGGTAAGCTGTAGGTCCCAAATACATGTCAATACCCACACTCTAGATCCCACACTCACACTCTAATGTCTATATGTCAATACATGCATATACATGTTTTGAAACTAATGCTTATAGTTTTCAAACTTGTAGGATTGCATTGACGACGCCTTCGGTGACTAGTGGACTCGTGGACTTGTGCTAGCTCAGAAGTTGTGCCAATTTGTGCTAGCTGTGAACTGTTGCCATGTCTTTGGACTTGTGTGGCCTTGTGAACTTGTGGAGTCTATTTTTGAACTTTCGGAGTATATGTGCTATGTTTTGTTAGTTATGCTTTGGATTGATATATATGTCTCCTTTCAATGTTCTGGATGCGCTATGAGTGATCCAGCGATAGATTTGATATATATATATATATATATATATATATATATATATATATATATATATATATAGGAAAATGGTTCTGTACTCCTAGGCGTATGTACTCTCACGTTCAATATACCATATATGTGAATCATATATACCTCTTTATCATTTTTAATATACTTCATTATTTAATAGTAGATACCCCAAAGTGAGTTACATGGAAATTTTCATTTGAATCTATATATTTTATATTATTTGCACATATACTGCTTTTTGTACGAAATAAAGGTATATGAAAAAATTGAGGACTATGGTAATAATTTTTTTCATACTTTTTGTATTGAGGTATCTTAGAATAATTAACGAGGTATATTAAAAAATATAAACAGGTATAATACCCTCATATGTGAGTTATATTGAGTATGAGAGTATGTACACCCAGGAGTATATAATATGAGTATATAGGGCGGGTATATTCAACGACTGGTTGTAGATTAAGGATCTACAACCGGCCGCCCTATATGGAGCGATTCCATTAGAAATAACCGACCGAAGCGCTCCTTCCCACAGCCGAACCACCTTCTTCCCCACGACCGCACAGACAGAGATCTCGTGCCTCGCCTCTAGCGGCACGCTGTGCCTCGAGGATTGAAATCCACCATCCATGCCCCATTCAACGGCTCAGCATAAGTCAAGGCTTAATTAACTAATCCTTCCTCTTTTCCTCACGCTCGCGAGGCAAAGGAGCAGCGCGGGAAGGGAAACGCCGGCGTGGAAGAGCTCTGCTGCCATCACCGCCTGGGGGAAGGGAGCCATGCGAGCACCGGCGGTGGCCACGGGATAAAAGGCGTCGGAAATCCCTTCTCCTGGCTGGACGGCGCCCTTCGCTCCGCTACGACGGCGTCTGCCTCTCAGCTCCGACGGCGCCCTCCGCTCCGCTCAGCTCCGACAGATCGAAGGATTGCAATTCCTCCTCTTCCCCGTCCGACGGTCAGCTCCGACGGCGCCCTCCGCACCCACGGCAGCTCTCTGAAATTCGTATCCTAGAGTTGTCTAACTGTTAACTGAAATTTCTGTGTGTGTGAAGTGCAGACGGACATCTCGCCTCGCTGCTGCTAGCTCCAGGGGCCAGGGCGTCAGTGGCAGTCGGAGCGGGCATCCAGAGTGAACTTAGGAGGACGACGGAGGGGGGCAGAGGAGTTCGTCGGAGGGGTGGTCGGAACCGGCGGAGGCAGCCGCCGGAGGGCAGGCGGACGGAGCAGACCACCCAGAGTTGGGCGCCGTAGACGGCCCGAGCTCACCCTGGAGGCGCAGCCGGTGCGGCTGCTCTCCCTTCCCGGCGGTGCGCTGACGGGAGCTCGCTCCCTTACCTGCAGCTCGGCGACGAGACCAGCAGCGAGGCGAGGCACTGGAGTCCATCGCGCGTGTGAGGAACGGAGGAAAGAGACGACCAGACTGAGTTGATTTAGCCTTGACTTATGCTGGGCCGTTGGATGAGGCATGGATGGTGGATTTGAAGCCTTGAGGCACAGCATGCCTTACTAGAGGCGAGGCACGGGATCTCTGTCCCGACCGCACCTCCTTCCACGCCACCCACCTTCCCCGCCGGCGGCCGAGCCTGGCGCCGCCCCGCGCCGGCCGCCCCCGAGCCCGAGCGCCGCCCCGCGCCGGCCGCCCCCGGCCTGGACCTCGCCCACCACCGACCTCGGGCGCCGCCCCGCGCTGGCCGCCCCTGCGCCGCTCGCCCCCGACCTCACCATCCGCCGGCGCCGCCATCCACCACCTACCGCGCCGCTCGCCTCCTCGGCTCCAACTCCGGCCGCGGCCGCAGCTGCAGCCCACGCGCCGCCATGGTGTTCATCCCCCGCGACCACCAGCCAGCAGCCCCCGTGGCCTGGCCCTCGGGCGACGGCGAGTTCCCATGTCGGACACGGCCGGAAAGTCGCGTTGACTCCATTGGTCGCCGGATCTTTGCCGGAGTTCACGCTCCGTCGATGCAATCCGACAACCGCCAGCTTGGTCCACGACTCTGATACCAAGCAGGCCTTGTTCGGTTGTTCTTCTCTGCGTCTCTCATTTTCTGTTCTTTTCTTTGGAACCGCTCCGTTCGGCAGTACAGACGACTACGATAAAAAGTATAACTGCATGATAAAAACAGGTACACAAGATCAATTGTTCTACGGACAAAAAAACTGCACGGTGATGAGTTCGATTTAGAACTGCTCACGGTGATGCGTGTTCTGGCTTATGAGTTTGATTTAGAACAGCTCACTGTGATTTGTGTTCTGTGTAAAATGATGTGCGGTTGGATCTTGATCTAATCACTTGATTTGGAACTGATATTGATCTGTGTACTAGGAGATGTGGGGGAATTGATTATGTGTTCTTTTGGGCATAGTCGTATTTGTTTCTTACTGTCGGCAGTACATACAGGTTCAGGAGAAAATTTCAGTTGCGAAATGTAAAGCAGTACAGCCCGGTTCTGTCTCCGAGTTCGCCGCCGCGCTGGCTCCCTGATAGCCGCCATGCCGTCTCCTAGGCCAGGTAGCTGCCGGCTCCCCTGGCCGCACACGATCGCCGTCCCCGTCGCCCGGCAATGCTGATTACATCTAATTCACTTCAACAATTCTTTTGCTGGTAATTCAACATGTAGTGTAATCTACAGTATATTTCTTGGAGGAAGTACAACTATAAAACAAAAGACAGTACATGTATTCAAAACAAGCAGTTTAAAAAAGACAATCGTCTCCCGATTAATTTTTGTGGCAAAAATACCAATTTTCTCTCCAATTAGGTTACTAGATCAAATATAAACATGATGAATTAAAAGAGTGCGGTATAGAAAATTCAACCTGTAGTGTAATCTATATTTTTAGGAGGAAGTACAACTATACAACAGAAGGCAGTACAAGTATGCACACCAAGCAGTTTAAAATGATAATCGTCTCCTGATTAATTCGTAGTGTAATCTACAATATATTTCTCGGAGGAAGTACAACTATAAAATAAAAGGCAGTACAAGTATGCAAAACAAGCATTTTAAAAGATAATCGTCTCCCGGCTAATTTTTGTGGCAAAAATAAAAAATTTCTCTCTAATTAGGTCACTAAATCAAATCTAAAAACGATGAATTAAAAGAGTGCGGTATAGAAAATTCAACCTGTAGTGTAATCTATATTTTTAGGAGGAAGTACAACTATACAACAGAAGGTAGTACAGGTATGCACACCAAGCAGTTTGAAATGATAATCGTCTCCTGATTAATTCGTAGTGTAATCTACAGTATATTTCTCGAAGGAAGTACAACTATAAAACAAAAGGCAGTACAAGTATGCAAAACAAGCAGTTTAAAAACATAATCATCTCCCGGTTATTTTTTGTGACAAAAATACCAATTTTCTCTATAATTAGGTCACTAAATCAAATCTAAAAATGATGAATTAAAAGAGTGCGGTATACAAAATTCAACCTGTAGTGTAATCTATATTTTTAGGAGGAAGTACAACTATACAACAGAAGGCAGTTCAGGTATGCAAACCAAGCAGTTTAAAATAATAATCGTCTCCTGATTAATTCTCGTGGTAAAAATACAAATTTTATATCTAATTAAGTCACTAGATTAAATCTGAAAATGATGAATGAAAAGAGTGTGGTCTAGAATGACAAGTTCAACAACACAAAAAATAAGTACGGACACATCGCTCAATGCCATGCTGATAGGACTAGCTTGCGCGTGGCCGCCATAGATGTTGCACCAAATCGATTTATCATGCCGCTAGCTCGGGACTCCACCGACGTGCACCCAAAAATTCAGCCGCCTTCTTCCTCCATTGCGGCACCACCACACTCCAGCAGCCTGCATCAGCGCCTGGCTCCCAACCTCTATGATTTTTTTAAAGTACTACTTTTGTTTCAAACAAAACTATTGTTTTGAACATGAATACATATATATGGTATATGTATTTGTGCAAAGTTTTGGTTGAAAAGACTTTTTACTTCTAGCTATTGAAAAATAACAAATTTGTGGATCCATAAAGTAGTTAAAGCCGCGCCTATTGTGTCACAAAATTTGTCTTTTTTGTGTAGCCTAAAATACAATGTATTTAGAAACGATATTTGGTGCGTACATAGATAATATGTATATGTACGCTTATACTTTTATTCAGAATTTTTTAAACACAAAAGTGTGATTTATGATTTTTTGAAAAACGGTGCCCATGTGCAAAAACAACTTTCCGTACATGGATTTATTTTTATATTTGCAACTGCACTTCCTTTTCTGAGCTATTTGTATTGCCGAACAGAAAATAAGCAGATTTTTTAAACACAGATCGAGAACCAGTTGCAAATTAAGCACACAACAAGGGAAAAAAACATCCATGTACTGCTCATGTCTTTGTACTTGTACTGCTTCAGCTAGCACGTCCGCGTGTACTTGTACTGCTTCAGCTAGCACTTCCTCAAAGAACTCGTACTGCAAAGACAACACATAGAGAACAATTTTCTGGCAAGAACAAAATCCACAAGAAGCTCCCTCGTGGTGACCGACGCCACCGGCTCACACGCTGAATGAGATCCACCTGTGCTCTTCTCACCACCGCGTTCTCTTTTCATCTTATCTCTACTAGATGAATGCTCGTGCGTTGCCACGGGTATTTAGATTCACGGACTGTCTTTGCTCCAGCGTCCCAATATATACAATGCATGCCCTGTTACACTGCGCCAGATAGTCACCCCTGGACGTTGAGCAGGACGCGCTGGTCGGTGGAGTGGGCTTCCTTGGATTTCTCGTGGGCGGCTACGGAGATGGCAGGTGAGGTGGCCGCGAAGCTCGGCGGTGCTGGCCATGCTGACCGTTTAATATTGTGACATTTGTTGATACGTTTAATACGTCCGAGAAAGAAAAAAACAAGCGACAAAAATGCGCACCACCAGAAAATCAGTCCGACAATTTAAAGTTCGTGCAGTTAATTTTTCTCTTCGACGGTCGAAGCCATTGTTCTATTAATGTTGTTATATTTTTTTCAGTCATGGAAGTGATCGTTCTATATTTTTATTCTTTTAACCACGCAGTCTAACATTTGTGCCGTTCCATGTTTCACAGCGATCGTTTTGGACGTTTTTGTCCTTCTTTTTTCGTGGAGCAATCTGGACTTTTTTATTTACTGGGCCGTTCTGACTGGACGTTTTTTTTCCTTCTTTTCCGTGGGCCTTTTTAACTGGGCGTTCTGATCGTGGATAGGGCAGAGCTGACGGAAACCATCTTTACGATCATATTGCAACGTATGCGTGCAGGTTTCTTTTACCGATTGTGTTTATGACTGGCGTCCAGGATTCTTTTACCGATCGTATTTGTGACTTTACGATGCGCCGTGTTCGGAATCTTATATTTCGAACCGTTTTTTCACTTATAGGTGGCATGGTGCGTAATTTGTATCAATTTCAGAGTCAGTTCTATTATGACGTACCGCCGCCAACCATCACCTCTAACGATATTATATACTCCCTCTGTGTCAAAATATAAGGCGCGCTATTTTCGTGCTGGTCTTTGATGCTCAACTTTGACCACTAATATATAACAAACTATATGGATTGAGAATGTAGAAATGGTACCGTTGGATTCGTCTTATAAAATTCTTTCATTTCATATATTTGTATACAAATTTTATGGCATATTATAAGTATAAATCATGGTCAAAGTTGTGCATCGTTGACCAGCGTAATTAAAGGGCGCCTTATAATTTGGGATGGAGGGAGTAGTAGAGATCTCTCATAGTCTCATGTGACCACAAAATTCAGAGCAGCAGCACCAAATTGGATAGAAGGGGCAAAACTGAACTCAGAGTATCTCCGGACTCAAAGCTCCAGCAGCTCCAGCAGCTCTAGAGGGGCATGCCAATTTGATTACGACTGTAATTCTCGCGTTTGCTTATTTGTACTGCCCCATGCCACAAAAGTGTAATCTGCTCGCGACTGCCGGCCGTGGACAAGATGGTGCGCGGGGGCAGGACAAGACGGTGGTTCTGGCCTGCTGGTGGTGTCACAGAGGAAGGCCGGCGACGGCTCGAAATAAATCTCTCGCAGCCTCGTGCCATATAGACCAAGCATAAAGGCAGCAAGCTCAATATATCCCAAATCGATTCTGAAATTCCGAATCGAGCAGGAACTGCTGCTACACACGGAGGAAGAGGAAGCAGCCTGGGTCGTTGTCCGGCGCATAGGAGAACCAGGGGAGCGAGGAGATGGCCGGAGCTGCCGGAGATTGTCGACGCCCATGCCCTCCTTGACTCGCGCGGCCGGCCGGTGGTCCGAACTGCTGCTGCGGCCCATTTATGCTGCCTCGGATGGGGGTAAAACGACGAACATGCGGAGATTGTCGGGACTCGGGAGCATCACAGCGCTGTGACGTTGTGGCGCATCTGGTGGAGGTCGGGCACGGCGAATCAAGTCGCCAGCTAGGGAGGTCGTCAGCGCGCTCTGGCCGACAGCGGGGGAGACGAGCTGGCTTGCGCGCCGGGGGGGCAGGGGCGGCGGCGAGGTCCGTGCCAGGGGCGGCCTCGGGGCACAGCGACGGCGACGAGGTCGTCCGTGCCGGGGTCAGCCGCGGGGCACGGCGGCGACGACGAGGTGGTCCTGGAGGCGGTGGCGGGGCGAGCACTTGGTCGGCGTTGGGAGCCTGGACACCGCGGGGAAGAAGATGGGTGGGATCGATAGTGGGGAACGAGCTCGAGGTGGGCAAGGAATTTCCGCCCGACGAAAAACACCTACATGTTCATCCGACACAAATTCGTCAGCGGGTCGATTTAAAGTTGTTTAGTAATAACGAGAACAATTGCGAGCCTTTAAATCATCTGTAAATGTTTTAAATCACATCAATTCATCCGTAATCATCAATTAACAGAAGAAAAAGCACCTGTACTTCATGATCATACAGGCAGTACAACGAGAACAGACAGGAAGTACAGATCCGGTTGTAGATCCTTAATCTATAACCGGTTGTAGAATAGTTGACACATGCAAAATTGATTTTCATATTCATCAAACGGACCTTGGCCGTTCCCCTCTCTCCTTCTACAGTAATAGAGGGTGATTTTCTTGGAGCCGCCTGGTCGCCCCACCTTGCTCGCCGGGGATCTGTGGGGTTCCTCCCTCTCCGTCGGTGCTTCGACGCCGGGAGGGTGGGGAAGCCCCAGATCGTGGCTTGTATATAGCGTAGGGACGTCTAGGGTTTCGGCCGGCGGCGTGGAGGAGGTGGCGATGCTGCAGGTCGGTGTTTTGGTGACGGCGCTCTTCCCCTTCGGCGGCGTGGTTCTTCGGAGCTGTGCCGTCCAGCGCTCGTCGTCTTCGTGCTTGGCGGTCCTCGGATTCGTCGAGTACGGTAAGTCCCCGCCGGATCTGGGTAGTAGGCAGGTCCGGGCTTGTGCTGAACTTCAAGGTGCTGGCGATGTTGACCATGCCGTCGGAGTGGACGGAGCAAGGTGGATGCTTCCGTTCCAAGGTTCAAGGAAGTTGCAGCGGCGGCGCGCCATCGTCACGTCTTGCTCGCCGTCGACGACGATGGGATCCACGAGTCCTGTATTGTTTTTTTCCTCTTTGTGTTGGATCTTTCTGTAAGAACCATGGGTTGATTTTGTCAGCTCCTTCTCGCAAAAAAATAGCTGACACATATATATTTATATATATAGTAAAATGGTTCTGTACTCCTAGGCGTATGTACTCTCACGTTCAATATACCACATAGGTGAATCATATATACTTTTTTATCATTTTTAATATACTTCATTGTTTAATAGTAGATACCCCAAAGTGAGTTACATGGAAATTTTCGTTTGAATCTATATATTTATATTATTTACACATATACTGCTTTTTCGTTTGAATCTATATATATATATATAGGGTGGGACTATTTAGAAACCGCCCTTAAGTAAGAGTATTTAGAACACCTTTCCAATAAAAGACCTTCTTAACCCGCACCCGACCCACCCGTCCCAAACCGGAAAAAAAACCACGAACCCAACTTCCACAGCCATCCTCACCTCGCCTCCTTCCTAGGCGGCAGCCGACTGCCGCACCTCCACCAGCGCGCCGCCCCGCCGCCAGCCACCTTCCCAGCGCGGCGGCGCCCCTACAGTCCTTGCGTCGCGCGGTTCCAGGCGGCCCCAAGCGGCGTCGCGGATCCTGAAGGCGCCCCACCGGCGGGAGACGATGCGCCGCCCCTGGCCCTCGACGCCAGGCGCCCAGGCATGGCTCTGCCCCTGCAGGACGAGCGCCTAGACCACCACCATGCCCGGCGGCGCCCGCCCTCCCCTGGCCTCTCTGAACTCCGGCGCCGCCCGCCCCCTGCAGGCTAAGGGCCGCCTCCATGCTCGGCGGCGCCCGCCCTCGCCTCGCTGAACTCCGGCGCCGCCCGACCCGTCTAGCATCACCGCGAGCGGGAGCACCGCCGCCACGAATCCTACCGGCGCGCCGCCCTCAGTCCCGGCCCCCGCAGGCTGTCGTCCAGTGCCAAGCCGCCCCACGAATCCTGCCGGCGCGCGGCCCTCACTGCCTCCCCCACGCGCTGTCGGCCGTTGTCGTGTCGTCGCTCGATCGCCTCCCTCACGCGCGTTGTCGGCCGGTGGCAGTGGGCGCGTTCGAACCCGACGGCTCTGTAACCAGTTCGATCCGAACTTCCAGCACGGCACGGCACGGCACGGCACCCTCCGTCGAGTGCCACCTCTGGGCGCCCCAAGCCACGCCCAATATCAAGAACTGCAAGGATCGACTTCCTGCAGCTAGCCTACCAAGCTTGCGCCGCTCTCCAGGTGCTGGAGCTCCCGCTACCACCTCGAGTATCCTGATTTGGGCATTTCTTTCGCTGACGCGTAAAAGTTCAGTTCAGTCTAATGCGTAGACTTGGCTTCAGTTTAGTGATCCCGAGATAGTTTTATTTATTTTTGCTCAACGCACTGGGTACTAGTACGGTATGAGATGGAGAGAAGCTGGATAAAATTAGTACTACCTCCGATCCATATTAGTGGGCACAACTTTGTCTAGATATATGTTAGTGGGCACAACTTTATCTAGATACACATGTATCTAGTTAAGACTAAATACATATGATTTTAGACAAAGCTATGCCCACTAATATGGATCGGAGGGAGTAGTTCATTGTAGACACACAAATAGTGAGCGAGGTGTGAAGTTCATTGTAGAAAACACAAAATTGTTCTGCGGTGTGAAGTTCATAATGAGGAAGATGTGAGGTTTAAATAGGTAGAGATGCGAAGATGAGAAAACAACCAATTTTCAAATATATATACCTAGAAAAAAACGCCATTCACTTAGTTCCAATGACAAATTAACTTTTACATATTTTGGAAGTTCATTTCATCCGTGCCCAAAGTTAATTAACTTTTACATTTTTTGAAAGCAATATTTTTTTTTGAAAAAATTCAATCAAGGAATGAAGTTTATTTGGTGTAGCATAAAGTTCAATTTTCTTGTCGCTGGAGATTCACATTGAATATACTTTGGGAAGTTCAATTAAAAATGAACTTAATATCCTATTTTGTATTTATTTCTTGATCTATGCTTAGATAAAATGTTTCATGAGGCATATATAACAGAAAAAGGAGTTCGCTTTGTTTAAAATGCCAAATTCGCTCTTTTTTAGGGAGTTTATTCTGTTGTCGAGAAGTTCTCTCTAAAGTCTGATGTATTTTTTTTTTTTTTGGAAGACTACTTTTTCATTTGAAAGTTAACTTAACGTGTCAAAAAAATTAATTTGTCAATAAGAGTTCACCTTTTGGTCACCAAAATTCATTTTGGACATATTGAAAATTTTATTTTTGGGTCCCGAAGTTCTTTTTAATTTCTCGGGAAGTTCCCCTTGTTAACATTTGAAGTTTAGTTTTTTCGGCAAAAAAAGTTATATTCGCTCACTCATGAAAACTTATTCTAAGAAATCAAGTAATAGAAGTTTGGAGGTTCACTATTTTTGTTGATAAAAAATCAATTCATCCGGCGGGAAAAAATTTGTTCACATTAGCTAATGTCTATGTTCATATTTTCGACATACACTCGAAAATTATTCTCGGGCGTGTCATTGCCGGACAATTAGTGTACAAACTTTTTAATAAAGTTGCTAATAAAAAAATCTGACGCCTCGTGAAGTAGCAGGTTAGTTGTGTATTTCTAGTAGGCGTTGTGTTTTCTGTAGTTCAGTTATTTTTTTAGTGCTCCGTGGTTTAAGTTTTCATTATGCGGTCTTATACCGATAGTCAATACGCTTTTGTTAAACAAGGAAGTAATTTTATCCGGTGGGAAAAAGGTTTACATTATCTACCATTTAAGTTCATGTTTTATTTTTTATTACTTCTGAGAAGTTTACTTTAACCGTGTCTGGAGTTCACTTTAAAGGTAACGGGAGTTCATCTCAACCGTGTCGGAAGTTTACTTTTTATTTGGACTTCCCTTAAATAGTTGGAAGTTCGCTTTGCATCCGGGAGTCCACTTCGAATACGTCGGAATTTCTTCTCGGCCACGTCATATAATTTTATTTTTTCTCGGAAGTTCATCAGGAAATAGAAGAAAGTTCATTATTAATTTTTGATAAGTTCAATTTGAACCGAACAGAAGTTCACCTTGAATGTGTCGGAAGTTCAAATTAAAATGCGTTGGACGTTAAATTTTATCGGGAGTTCGCTTTGAACAAGTCGGAAGTTCATTTAAAACGTATCAGAAGTTCACCTTGTACGTGCTGCAAGTTTCTGTTTATGTTGGAAAAAATTCAAATCATAAGAGTGCAACAAAATCTTCGCAATTTTTTATCACGAAGTTCACACTTTGTAGAAGTTCACTCTTAGAAAATTTCGAAGTTCAATGTATACAATATCGATGCCCACTCTGAATAACAATATAATGAAAACTGAAAAAAAAACTAAAAATAGCAGTTAGTTTATTTAAAACTGTTTTTAAATCATGAAGAATTTAGAAAAATGGTCAACACGAAAAAGATGTGCAATTTTCATACCTTTCCAACGGTATCTCATTTACATCGTTTGGACAAACCGTTTAAAAACTACAACAAAAACAGTGCGGGGTACAGAACAGAAAAATTCGCGATCGGAAGTTCACTATCGCGCACCCAGAGGTTCACAAACGTGTAAAAGGAAGTTCGGATGCTCTGTTTTTTTGGACGGAAATCCTACGCATAAAAATCATCACTTAGAGCTCCGTTTGTCCAAATAGACCGCCACCGCGTGCAATTAGCAAGGATATGAGTCTATTTTGACACTCCATGCCGAGTCATCTAATTCGAACACCATAAAAGTGCTAATTTTAAATTGATCCCATGGGGTCTTGTTTATCTGTTTTTCGTATTTTAAAATTAAGAATAAACCGTGTTGAATTTGAAAAATATTTCTACATGAAAAGTTGTGCCTAGTCAATATCTTTCTAACGCCATATCATTTGTTACGTTTTGACGAACGGTTTGAAAGTATAATTGGCAAAAAACCGTGCGCTACACCTAAAATTTCATAAAACAGTATTGTTTATTTTCGAATCTGGTCTTAAATCGTAAGGAATTTCGAAAATTTGCCAGAGATAGCAAAGATGCGCATTTTCCATAGCTTTCCAACGGCGTATCATTTACATCAATCCGATAAGCGGTTTGAAAATGGTGGCCAAAACACAGTACGGAAACTGAAAACTTCGCGAAAACATAGTGTAGTCTTTCTGAAATTGTTTAAAAACCGTACATAATTTGAAAAACCCGTCAAGACTAAAGGATGCACATTTTTCATAGCTTTCCAACGGCATATCATTTGCATCAATCCGTCGAGAGGTCTAAAATTGGCGGCCAAAAAAAGTACAAAAACGAAGAAATTCGTGAAAACTGAATGTAATATTTGTAAAATTGTTTAAAAACCATAAACAATTTCGAAAATCCGTTAAGACGAAAAAGGTGCGCAATTTTTATACCTTTCCAACGGTATATCGCATGCGTCGTTCTGACAATCGGTTAGAAAATGGCGTTGAAAATAGTGTCCGCAAAACAGAAAATCTGAGAGTTCCGTCCGGAAGTTAACATAGTATAGAAACGGAAGTTCAGAAAAGATGCTCTGAATAGTTATTCAGAAACTGGTTCTTGAATAGCTGGAATATATATATATATATATATATATATATATGCATATTGTCTTTCAAATGCAGGGATTTCTAAAAAGCAGGAAAAATCTGCAAAAAAGCAGGGCCTTTGCCGAGTAGGGCACTCGGCGAAGAGGGCTTTGCCGAGTGGGGCACTCGGCGAAGAGGTGCTCCAGGTGCCAAATGGTCACCTGGTGACGAGACGTACCCTCATCAAATCCCATGGTTAAGGACGTAAGGTTGAGATTATGGGGAGAGAACGTGGTAGTACTGGTAGTTTCGTCGGCTGACAAGCAGAGGCAAAAGATTTACCCAGGTTCAGGCCCCTCGGTTGGAGGTAAAGACCCTACTTCCTGCTTGTCTGGTATTGATTGTGGATTATGCGATTACAGGGAAGCTCCGGCGAGTTGACGATCTCGCAAGAGCTTTGGTGGTTCGAGTACGGCTTCGTCCCAGATCGGTACCCCTCCCAGCCTTTAAATAGGCTGGGTCTCGGGAGTTTGTAACCGACCAAGTTTACACGTAAGGAAAGTCTAAACCGACTATGCCTATGTCTAGTCTTGGAGGGTACTCCATCTTCTTGGGCCTCTTGTCTTGGGCTTCGAGTAGGCTCTTCGATATTGTGCCTTAGTCGTCACGTGCACCAGGTACCTGATGTCTACGTGTGCTTCTATTCTTGTAGACAGTGTTGGGCCTCCAAAAGCAGAGGTTTGTAGAACAGCAGCAAGTTTCCCTTAAGTGAATCACCCAAGGTTTATCGAACTCAGGGAGGTAGAGGTCAAAGATATCCCTCTCAAGCAACCCTGCAATTAATATACAAGAAGTCTCTTGTGTCCCCAACACACCCAATACACTTGTCAGATGTATAGGTGCACTAGTTCGGCGAAGAGATAGTGAAATACAAGTAATATGGATGATTATAAGTAGTAACTGCAATCTGAAATAAAGATGGCAGCAAGCAAACATGTAGCAGAACTTGATGTAAACGGTGTTTCAATGCTTAGAAACAAGGCCTAGGGATCATACTTTCACTAGTGGACACTCTCAACAATGATCTCATAACTGAATAAGTAAAAGCTACTCTTAAACACTCTCTTGTTGGATAACAAACACCATTCATTGTGTAGGGCTACAAAAGCACACCTCAAGCCGGAGTAAACAAGCGCCACAACGTCATAAAGGAATCACACACGGTGCACACACTGTCACCTTTACACCGTGGAGAGTACCGGAGTTCATATTAAAGTAACCTATAGAGTGCATAATAGATAAAGAGTAACATCTACATATTCAACTAGATTAGCACAACTGAACACAAGTAAATACTGCTCGGGATTATTCTCCTTCTTGATAACACAAGAGTACTACGTGTAGGGCTGCAAAAGCACTCCTCAAAGTCTGAGTAAACAAACACCACAGTTCCCAAGAATAAGCCATGATAAATATCTAAATTATTCATAGAGTCACACAAGTACCCACACTGTCACCTTGATACCGTGTTGTCACAACGACTCCAGAAACTAGACAAAATCACTTGAGTAGCATAAACATTATTAATGTATTCAGCGATACTAGCAATACACACGATCACATAAAGATCACACCATGGGAGAGAGAGATGAACCACATAGCTACCGGTAGAGCCCTCAGCCTCGGGGGAGAACTACTCCCTCCTCATCATGGGAGTCAGCAGCGGCGATGAAGATGGCGGTGGTGTCGATGGAGATGACTCCGGGGGCAATTCCCCGTCCCGGCGGCGTGCCGGAACAGAGATTCTGTCCCCCGAAACTTGTCGTCGATGGCGGCGGCGCTGCGGAACTCTTCGTGGATATGATTGGTATTTTAGGGTTTTCGCGTCTGAGGCAATATATAGGCGAAGGGGCGGCGTCGGTGGAGGCTCGAGGGGCCCACACCATAGGTCGGCGCGGGTGGGCCCACCGCGCGAGCAGGTGGTTTGGCACCTCGGTGCCCTCCTTCGTCTCTCCTTCGGACTCCGTGACGGTGCTGGAAAAATAGGGACGTGGCCTTTTGTTTCGTGCAATTCCGAGAATATTTGCAGAAGTACTTTTCTGAAACCAAAAACAGCAGAAAACAGGGAACTGGCACTGTGGCATCTTGTTAATAGGTTAGTCCCAGAAAATGCATAAAAGTGATATGAAGTGTATATAAAACATGTAGCAAATGGTATAATATAAGCATGGAACATCAGAAATTATAGATACGTTGGAGACGTATCAAGCATCCCCAAGCTTAGTTCTACTCGTCCTCGAGTAGGTAAAACGATAACAACAAATAATTTCTGAGGAGACATGCTTTCACACAATCTTGATCAATATATTGCAAGGCTCATGTCATGAATGAAGTGACTCAAAGCAATGTCTATAGTTTGCTAACAAATAGATAAAGAGTAAACAATGAATCATATAAGCAAAAACTTTTCATGAATAGTACTTTCAAGACAAGCATCAAAAAGTTTTGCATAAGAGGTAACTCATAAAGCAATAGATTCAAAGTAAAAGGCATTGAAGCAACACAAAGGATGATTAAGTTTCAGCAATTGCTTTCAACTTGTAACATGTATATCTCATGGATAGTTGTCAACATAAAGCAATATAACAAGTGCAATAAGTAAACATGTAAGAATCAATGCACACAAAGTTGACACAAGTGTTTGCTTCTAAGATAGAAAGGAGTAGGTAAACTGACTCAACATAAAGTAAAAGATAGGCCCTTCGCAGAGGGAAGCAGGGATTAAATCATGTGCTAGAGCTTTTTAAGTTTTCGAAAGCATATAGAGAGCACAAAATAAGTATTTGAGAGGTGTTTGTTGTTGTCAACGAATGGTAGTGGGCACTCTAACCCCCTTGTCAACCAGACTTTCAAGAGCGGCTCCCATGAAGGACGTTATCTCTACCAGCAAGGTAGATCATCCCTCTTCTCTTTTGTTTACACATGTATTTTAGTTTCTTTATAGATGACACTCCTCCCAACCTTTTGCTTACACAAGCCATGGCTAACCGAATCCTCGGGTGCCTTCCAACATTCACATACCATGGAGGAGTGTCTATTTGCAAATTAAGTTGCTTACTGATAAATCAGGGCAAAACATGTGAAGAGAATTATTAATGAAAGTTGTAATTAATTGGGGCTGGGCACCCCGTTGCCAGCTCTTTTTGCAAATTATTGGATAAGCGGATGTATATGCCACTAGTCCATTGGTGAAAGTCTGTCAGAAGTAAATGACAAGATTGAAAGATAAAACACCACATACTTCCTCATGAGCTATAAAACATTGACACAAATAAGGAGTAATAAAGTTTTGAATAGTTTAAAGGTAGCACATGAAATATTTACTTGGAATGGCAGGAAATACCACATAGTAGGTAGGTATGGTGGACACAAATGGCATGGGTTTTGGCTCAAGTTTTGGATGCACGAGAAGCATTCCCTCTCAGTACAGAGTTTAGGCTAGCAAGGTTGTTTGAAGCAAACACAAGTATAAACCGGTACAGCAAGAATCACATAAAAACATATTGCAAGTATTATAAGACTCTACACTGTCTTCCTTGTTGCTCAAACATTTTACCAGAAAATATCTAGACCTTAGAGAGAACAAATATGCATCCCAAGTCTCAACAAGCTCTACGGTAGTTCTCCACTACTAGGCTTTAACTACATGATGCAAGAGCTTAAACATGATCTACTTGAGAGCTCAAAACAATTGCAAAGCATCAAATCAAAACAAGACAATGATCTACAAGAATGCATATGTCTTTTCCAATACCAACTACTACATGTAGCATTTTCTTTCTTCCAAACAAACACCAATCAATTTATTTAAACATAAACTCTCCAAATGATAATATAATGCAGCAAGAGAGTATTTATAAACAAGTGCTAACAGCTCGAAGAGATGCATGAAAAACAGGAGCTAAAAGCACTGCAGTAGCTAGTTAAGAATACTCAACAAATATAAGTGAAGAACATGAGTATTCACATGAAAAAGCGGAGCGTGTCTCTCTCCCACACAAGGATTGCTAGGATCCGAATTTATTCAAACAAAAACAAAAATAAAACACACAGACGCTCCAAGTAAAGCGCATAAGATGTGAAAGAATTAAAATATAGTTTCACTAGAGATGACCTGATAAGTTGTTGATGAAGAAGGGGATGCCTTGGGCATCCCCAAGCTTAGACGCTTGAGTCTCTCTGAATATGGTTGGGATGAACCACGGGGGCATCCCCAAGCTTAGGCTTTTCACTCTTCTTGATCACATAATATCACCCTTCTCGCTTGATCCTTGAAAACTTCCTTCACACCAAACTCAAGACAGTTCTCATTAGAGGGTTAGTGCATAATCAAAAATTCTCATATTCTGTAATGATACAATCAATCCCAAAGCTTCTGGACATTAGCTACAGCCACCAATGCTTTGTGGAGCAAAGAAATCCACACAAACACAGTAAAAGAGCGAATGCAAAACAAAAGGCAGAATCTGTCAAAAACAGAACAGTCTGGAATGACGAATTTTTTCGAGGCACTTAAGTTGCTCAGATGGATCTGGCCTAAAATAATGAAAGTTGCGTACATATCTCAGGATGCGTGATTTTTTCAGAATTTTTGAATTTTCTACAGGGAGAAAGCTCAAATTCGTGACAGCAAAAATCTGTCACTGCGCAGAAATCCAAATCTTGCATCAACTTTCAATATAGAACTTTACTTGGCACAACAATGCGATAAAATAAAGATACAAAGGAGTTGCTACAGAAGTAACAAAACTCCTTGACTCAAAGAAAAAAAAATAACAGAAAA
Source organism: Poa pratensis (assembly GCA_947311845.1). NCBI lineage: Eukaryota > Viridiplantae > Streptophyta > Magnoliopsida > Poales > Poaceae > Poa > Poa pratensis. The sequence goes on along the minus strand of CAMZMU010000055.1, from coordinate 10,165,709 downwards.
TAAAAAAATGGGTTGTCTCCCATAAGCGCTTTTCTTTAAAGCCTTTTAGCTAGGCATAGTGATTTTGATAATGCTCTCATATGTATAAGAGTTGAATATAAGAGAGCATCAAAAAGCAAATACCAAACACATTTAAGTCTAACCCACTTCCTATGCAAAGGAATCTTGTAAGAAAACAAATTATTGAAGCATGAAGCTACTAGCATAGAAAGACAAAACAAGTGCAACTTCAAAATTTTCAACAAAAAGAGAGGAGACTTGATATTATTGAGATATATGAATCCATGTCTCCCTCTCTCATAAAAACTTTCAGTAGCATCATTGATAAAATCCACAATATAACCATCACATGAAACATTCTTACCATGATCATATGCACAAAAGTATCAATATTTTCCCACAAGAAAAGTTCTTCTCTTAATAACAATGGGGCAGGATCATCATAAAGAACTCGAACATGATAGACAAGTTGTATATTAAAGGGATGGTTTTGGGTAATCTCTCCATAACTATGACAAGTTTCATGAGGATGACTGTAATTATAACCTATGTCATAGTATTCTTTATAATAATTATCAAAGACTGGAGGCATAGTATCATCATAAGTAATAGAATAGTTATCTTCCAAAGTGTGTTCATCTGTAAACATATCATCATTTTTACTAGAAGGAGATGTATCATATAATCAGTAGTAGCAAAAAATTTTCAAACACATCACTAGGAGAAGAGGTCTCATAATTATTACTAGCAAAAGGATTTTCAAACACCTCATCCCCAAGCTTAGAGCTTTTCATATCATCATTGGAAGAAACATGGATAGTACTAATAGTATGGCAATCATTAATATCATCATTTTCAGAATTGGTACCCCAAAGATTTTCAATATCAAAAGTAGTTTCATTTTCCCAATCATGATCACTAATATAAGTAACAGGCATAGGTTCATCATCAAGTTCAGAATCATCGAATTCAGAATTATAAGTATCAATTGTAACAGGAGCAACAAGTTTGGGAGAAGATACCGTTTCCTCTCTCCTTTTACTCCTCTTCTTCTTCTTTCCCCTCTTCTTTTTATCTTTAGGAGGGAGAGGTTTGAAAGGAAGCTCCTCCACATAACCTGGTTTAGTATTAGAGACAATGGAAGAAACTTGGGGGGACTCCTCTCTTTCATTAATGAGAACAAAACACATATTAGTCCTGTCATACTTTGGTAAAGTCTCATCCTTTATAATATTTTGTATGTAGGTGTTAGCATGGCAATTATTAACACAATAGAGATAACATCCATGCAACACACTATTCATATCAAGATCACTCATATCTAACAAGGAAGTTTTTCTTGATAACTCTTCACACCCCAAAAATAATGTAAGTTCATCATGTTGATTAGGAGTGATCATGTTATCACAATACAAATTTGCAGTAATTGGATTCGAAAGGCTATTATCATGACCTGAACATTGAAAATTAAAATGACCCACTTCATAGCAAAGTTCACAAATAAAAGGATGGAGGTCACAAACTTTTTCACCAAGATCTCTTAGAGCCTTGTACCATGTTCTAGTTTTTTCATTCCTATGATGGATACAATATTCATCTTCGATTTGATTAATTCCACAAGGTCTATGCATTCCACAAAAATTAACATGCTTATAAGAAATAGTATTTTCAGAAGTTTGAGCATGTTTATTGCAATCATTAACAACAATTTCATTTTCCATGCAAGTGTCTTTGAAAGGTTCATGATACACGTCCCAATTTTCTTTAGGAACATTAATATGAGAAGCAAAGGTTCTAAAACAATCAACAATAATTTGAGAATCAAGACCATATTTAGCACTAAGCTCTTGAAAACTAGCAGTTTCAACGAAAGACTTAATGCAATCATATTCATAGTTTATACCTGATTCTTTACCTTTGTCATTCTCCCAATCCTCAGCATTGTTTTGAATTCTTTCAAGAATATCCCATCTAGCTTCAACCTTCTTGCTTGTGAAAGAACCATGTGAACATGCATCTACATAATCCTTGTAATGACCTGAAAGCCTTGCATAAAAATTAGTAACAATTATTTCCTCAGAAAGCTCATGGTTAGGACATTTGAGTATTAATGTTTTCAGCCTTCCCCAAGCTTGAGCAATGCTTTCTCCATCATGAGGGTAAAAATTATAAATGTAATTCCTATCTAGATGCACTTCATGAAGAGGATAAAATTTAGAGTAAAAGAGAGATTCAAGCTGTTTCCAATTCGAAGGTTGTTCATCCAGCAGCCTATACCATTCCTTTGCTTTGTCCTTAAGTGACAATGGAAATAGTTTCCTCATGACATTTTCTCTTGATAAACCTGCAACCTTAAATAACTCACAAAGTTCTGTAAGTTTCGACAAGTGAGCACTTGGATGGATTGATCCATCCCCTGCATACTGATCATTCATAACCCTTTCAACAATTTTCATAGGTATTTTAAAAGAAATACTTTCAACGGTGGATTTGGAATATCACAAACATCATTAGAATTATCACATATTGGAGACAAAGCATTATCAAGGCAAAATAATTCCTCCATAGCTGAGGAGCAAAAAAGATTATTTTCATATAAACTAGCTTCCCCAAGCTTAGGCTTTTCCACAGCCTTAGCAATAATGGTGTCCAAAGAATTTATACTAATAACATTACTACCACTATTATGCAAACAAGCCTCCATAGGTTTTTTAATTTTCTCTTCAAAAGCATCATGTCCTAATTCAATATAAAGTTCATAAGATCTCTAATTTTTTTGTTGTTTTCCATTAAGCCTAACTAGTGAAAATAAAAACAAGAAACAAAAAGAAATAATTGCAGAATCTAAAGGAGATACCTTCCAACGCTTACCTCCCCGGCAACGGCGCCAGAAAATAGCTTGATGTCTACGTGTGCTTCTATTCTTGTAGACAGTGTTGGGCCTCCAAGAGCAGAGGTTTGTAGAACAGCAGCAAGTTTCCCTTAAGTGAATCACCCAAGGTTTATCGAACTCAGGGAGGTAGAGGTCAAAGATATCCCTCTCAAGCAACCCTGCAATTAATATACAAGAAGTCTCTTGTGTCCCCAACACACCCAATACACTTGTCAGATGTATAGGTGCACTAGTTCGGCGAAGAGATAGTGAAATACAAGTAATATGGATGATTATAAGTAGTAACTGCAATCTGAAATAAAGATGGCAGCAAGCAAACATGTAGCAGAACTTGATGTAAACGGTGTTTCAATGCTTAGAAACAAGGCCTAGGGATCATACTTTCACTAGTGGACACTCTCAACAATGATCTCATAACTGAATAAGTAAAAGCTACTCTTAAACACTCTCTTGTTGGATAACAAACACCATTCATTGTGTAGGGCTACAAAAGCACACCTCAAGCCGGAGTAAACAAGCTCCACAACGTCATAAAGGAATCACACACGGTGCACATACTGTCACCTTTACACCGTGGAGAGTACCGGAGTTCATATTAAAGTAACCTATAGAGTGCATAATAGATAAAGAGTAACATCTACATATTCAACTAGATTAGCACAACTGAACACAAGTAAATACTGCTCGGGATTATTCTCCTTCTTGATAACACAAGAGTACTACGTGTAGGGCTGCAAAAGCACTCCTCAAAGTCTGAGTAAACAAACACCACAGTTCCCAAGAATAAGCCATGATAAATATCTAAATTATTCATAGAGTCACACAAGTACCCACACTGTCACCTTGATACGTGTTGTCACAACGACTCCAGAAACTAGACAAAATCACTTGAGTAGCATAAACATTATTAATGTATTCAGCGATACTAGCAATACACACGATCACATAAAGATCACACCATGGGAGAGAGAGATGAACCACATAGCTACCGGTAGAGCCCTCAGCCTCGGGGGAGAACTACTCCCTCCTCATCATGGGATTCAGCAGCGGCGATGAAGATGGCGGTGGTGTCGATGGAGATGACTCCGGGGGCAATTCCCCGTCCCGGCGGCGTGCCGGAACAGAGATTCTGTCCCCAAAACTTGTCGTCGATGGCGGCGGCGCTGCGGAACTCTTCGTGGAGTATGATAGGTATTTTAGGGTTTTCGCGTCTGAGGCAATATATAGGCGAAGGGGCGGCGTCGATGGAGGCTCGAGGGACCCACACCATAGGTCGGCGCGGCTGTGGGCCCAGCCGCGCGAGCAGGTGGTCTGGGCACGTCGGTGCCCTCCTTCGTCTCTCCTTCGGACTCCGTGACGGTGCTGGAAAAATAGGGATGTGGCCTTTTGTTTCGTGCAATTCCGAGAATATTTGCAGAAGTACTTTTCTGAAACCAAAAACACCAGAAAACAGGGAACTGGCACTGTGGCATCTTGTTAATAGGTTAGTCCCAGAAAATGCATAAAAGTGATATGAAGTGTATATAAAACATGTAGCAAATGGTATAATATAATCATGGAACATCAGAAATTATAGATACGTTGGAGACGTATCAGTACCCTCATGATAGGGTACCCGATATGTATACCCATGTCAGTAGCCCCCGAGTACTTGTCTGACTCGAAGAATCGGGCATGGACTCTTTCGTAAGTGCACGTCATATGCTTTGAATTCTGTATATATAATTTGGAATTCCTGTATGAATAGCACACGTTTGGCTATGTCGAGTATCTCATCGACTGTAGTTTTGCGTTGGGGTCATCCGCTGGGGGTTTGATTGCCTCCAGGTATGCTGCAGCGGTGTAGAGAGCACATGCTGTTGTTTTGGGCACCGGCAGTCCTTCCTCGTCGTATGTCATGAAGGAGTTGCCTAAGTTACGGGTGAGTGTCGCCTTCTCGCCTAGCGAGAGGTGTGACAACCTTGATCTGCGTCCTGTGTCTGCTCGCCCGGTGGAGCTCAAGGAGAGCTGTCTTCTGCGCGCACTCGACAAGCTAGCTTGCTTTTTGCGTTATTCGAGTGTGGCTCTTATCTGCTTCAGTCGAAGTGACTCCTGCCAGTTGAAGTACTGGAAGGTCAACATCTCTTCTTGTGTTGCGTCTGCTGGCATCATTGTGCACTCCTGATGACTTTGTCTGCTTTTGCTGCCATCTCAGCAGTGATTGTGAGAGTTGTGGCTCCATCTGGCATAGTAACTGTGCACGGGAATTCTGTAGGCCTGCGACTGGCTGCAGTGTCTGATGTTTCTGCGGCGATGGCAACGTAGACCTGCTGTGGTATGACCCGAGGGTATATGCATGTACTTTCGAGTCCTGTCATGGATTCGACATCTTCATCGAGACTCATGTCTGAGTCTGTATGTTCATCGAGTGGTTCGTCTGGACGGATCTCGCAGTCGACGTCTTCGTCGCCTATGCCCATTTCGGCGTCGGCGAGGTTGTTATGAGTCTCGAAGTCGAGGTTGTTGTTGGCGCAGATATCGGAGTCGACGTGGTTGTCGATATGAGTTTCGAGGTCGTCGAAGTCGCTGAGTGAGATCCCGCAGTCGAAACTGTCCTCGAGTGGGAGATCTAGCTCGGGATTGTTTGTGCGATATGCTGATTCGGCCTCCTCACCCTGGAGTTCTTCAATGAGCTCGCGCATCTCTCGTGTGGACATGGTTGTTGCAGACGAACAAGCTTGGAGGGTCGACGATGGTATGGACGCAGTGGAAAGATCCGCAGTCGAAGGAGCCGCAGCCGATGGAGCCTCGGGTGCGAAAGTCGCGAGTTGGCGTGGATCCGTCAAGTCCTGCACACCAAGCTTGTTGACGAAAAAATCGAACGAACAACGGTTAAACCCAAACCTGACTCGAGATCGGAGAAGGCCTCCTGAAATCCTGGCGAGTGTGGCTCGAAATCCATCAGAGGATCCGATGTGCTTTTTGCGGGTGAAGCTGGCGTGTTGCCGTTTGTTGAGTGAACCGGCGAGTTGCCGTGTGCCGCCTGGGTCGGCGAGTTCTGGTTTGTCGATGCAGCCGGCGAGTTGCCGTTTGTAGATCCGATCGGCGAGTCGCCGTTTTCCGATGGAACCGAAGAAACCGTGAGTCCAGCACTATTCTTTCCCACAGACGGCGCCAATTGACGAGGCATACCCTCATCAAATCCCATGGTGAAGGACCTAGGGTTGAGATTATGGGGAGAGAACGTGGTAGTACTGGTAGTTTCGTCGGCTGACAAGCAGAGGCAAAAGATTTACCCAGGTTCAGGCCCCTCGGGTGGAGGTAAAGACCCTACTTCCTGCTTGTTTGGTATTGATTGTGGATTATGCGATTACAGGGAAGCTCCGGTGAGTTGACGATCTCGCAAGAGCTTGGTGGTTCGAGTACGGCTTCGTCCCAGATCGGTACCCCTCCCAGCCTTTAAATAGGCTGGGTCTCGGGAGTTTGTAACCGACCTAGTTTACACGTAAGGAAAGCCTAAACCGACTATGCCTATGTCTAGTTGAAAGGACATTTTGTGATCTCTTAGTTTTGTGTGTTAGTTAACAACACTTAGGATGTCTAATCTGGTGCTAAGTGATGCAGGTTTTATTGTATACAACATGTGCATCAACACCAAAAAGAGAAAAGAGTTTCTGGAGCTTTTCAGGCCGGAGTTTCCGGCCTCCAGGCCGGAGTTTCCGGTCCCTGGACTTGTCCTCGAAGAAACAGCAAGCTGCTGAATGTTGCTCAGCCCCTGGTGTGGGGCGGAGTTTCCGGCCCTCAGGACCGGAGTTTCCGCCCCTGGCCAAACATTCCGGCCCCAGGGCACCGGAGTCTTTGCCCAAGCCTCTGCTGCGAAGTTGTTGCTCAGCCCCTGGTGTGGGGCGGAGTTTCCGGCCCCCAGGCCGGAGTTTCCGCCCCTGGCCAAACTTTCCGGCCCCAGCACCGGAGTTTTGGCCCAAGTCTCAGCTGTGAAGAAGTTGCTCAGCTCCTGGTGTGGGGCGGAGTTTCCGGCCCCTGTAGGCCGGAGTTTCCGCCCCAGGCCGGAGTTTCCGGTCACTAGGACCGGAATCTCCGGTGTGATTCTTCTCTGCAACGGCTACTTTTCTGGGAGGGGTATATATACCCCTCCATCTACCTCCAGCCAGCTAGCTCGCCCAGAATTCAAGATCCCCATTGTTGCAAGCTCAAGAATCACTAGATCTCCCAATCCCTCCACCCAAACTTGTTGATCTTTGGAGGATTGAAGGAGAAGGCCCCGATCTACATCTTCACCGAGCCGTTTGTCATTTCCCCCTCATTCACTTGAGGGACCATTTGCTAGGGTTTCCACTAGGAAAACCTAGCCCCCTATTGTACTCACTTGATTGTCTTTGTGACAGATTGTAGCTGTTTGGGAGCCCCCAATCCTTTGTGGGTTGTGCCCCAAATCGTTGTTGTAAAGGCTCCGGACTCCGCCTCGAAGGTTTCCGATAGTTGAAGTGAACCAAACCTTTGTGGTGCGGTTCACCGGAGAAGAGGGTGAGGCCTTTGTGGCCGTTGAACCATTGTGTTGGTTCACACCTCTCCAACGAGACGTACTCCCCTAAAAAGGAGGAACTCGGGATTACATCCGTGTCTCCGCGTGCTTTGACTTCGGTTACCTCTATCCTTGTTTACCGCCTTATTATATCGTGCTTAGTTGCTAGCTTGTCATATAGGTAAATTCACCGTAGTTGCATATCTAGAGAATTTACCTTTTGTGTCAAGCCTAAATTGAAAAAGACTAAAATTGGAGTAGCACCTATTCACCCCCCCCTCTAGGTGTCATACCGATCCTTTCAATTGGTATCAGAGCTAGGCTCTCTTGTTTTGGGCTTAACCGCCTAAGAGAAGTATGACACAAAGTGAGGATGAGGCCGATCTTGCCAAGGCCAAGAGACCATGGCATCCATGGCCGATATCAAATCGTTGGAAACAACATTGACATCGTCCATGAATGACATGAATGTCAAATTTGATGAGTTGCGTGACATGCTCATGAAACTCACAAATGCCAAGGTTTCGGAAACCATCCCACTAGAGGGTATCTCTAACTCCGATGAAGGTGATTCCGAGGAGGGTAAAAAGAAAAATGAGAAGGGGTGGAAACCATCTCCGGATCTAAACCATCCTCCTCCTCCTACCAAGCATGAAGATGGGAAGGAAGAGTACCATAACGTTCCGGGATGGTACCCTATCGACCCACCTATCACCACCCGCATAAACCCCATTGGTCCTCCACCTAAGCTTAATGCATTAGCCTTTGCTAGTTGGCAACGCTCAATGAAATCTCATATTAACAGTGCCTCTATCGAGCTTTGGAGGATCATTGAAGATGGGTACAAGGTTGCGGATCCAAGCAATGTGACAAGAAGAGAATTTGCCGAAAAGCAACTCAATGCCTCCGCACTCCATATGATTGAACTTTCAGTGGGTGAAAGTGACAAGCATTATGTTCTCAATGCCACCACCGCCAAAGAAGCTTGGAATTGTCTTGAGGTTGCATTTCTTGGGAATGAAAGCATGAAGAGAAACCGATATGAGTCTTTGAGCAATGATGCCGAAGGCTTCTACATGTTTGACAATGAGATCATGAAGACATGTATGGAAGACTCAAGACTCTTGCAAAGGCCTTCTTTGATGTGGGGGCAACCTATGTGGATGATGCTTATGTCAAGAGGAAGTATGTGAATGCTCTCTTGCCTTCCGAGCCCATCGAGGTGAAGGCCATTCAAGGAAGACACAACTACAACGAAATGACATCCAATGAAGTTATGCAAGAAGTGCAAGCCTCCAAGGTTGCCACCAAGAATGCCGAAGATAGCCGTGCTAGGGCCATGGGGATGAAACAAGGCCCCTCACTTGCTTTGAAGGCCAAGGTGGTATGTCTTGATGAGGTTGAAGCGTGCCCAAGCAACATTGCTCCAAATGATCTTGAACCGGCTCTAAATGGTCATATAGCTCTTGCCACAAGAGAGTTTTGGCAAGACCCGGCAAAAGCTAAAGCCAAGGTTGATAAAGAGAACAACTCAAGTGGGAAGAAAGAGCTAGCCTCAAAGTGGAAGACGTGCTACAATTGTCATGACAAGAACCACTACATAAGAGAGTGTCCTTATGAGAACCGAGAGCAAAATGGTGGGAAGCTCATCCCCAAGGACCATTCAAGTTGATCCAAAAGAAGCCCGCAAGACCAAGGAAGCCTTTCTTCAAGAAGGCACCAAGAATTGTGTTGGTGGCACAAGAAGAATATGCCACAAGTGATTCCGAAGATGAAGATGCACCTACTAAAGAGGTAGCCGCATTGGCTATTGTATCAACTTCATCATCTTCTCTCTTTGAATCCCCCAATGAGAACTTCTCCACCAACAACGCTCGTTGCCTCATGGCTAATGTCACCGAGGTATCATCTCCTTCTCCCAAGACTATGCATGAAATGAGTGATCAATCTAGTCTTGTGATTAAGAAAGAACTTGTTGCTTTCGATACTTTCATGACTAACTTGCAAGGTGAAGCTAAGGAACATGTTGAGTCTCTCATGAGACAACTATGTGCGGCCGAAGAACTTCTTCAAGAAAAGAGTAAGATTGAGAGAGAGGATTCTCTCACCATTGCCTCTTTGAATGCTTCCGTAGCATCCTTGAATGCCTCTCTTGATGAAGAGAGTGAAGAAAGATGTTCTCTTGAGGAAAGACTTGAGTCTCTTGATGCTAAAAATGATGATATCATTAATAAAATCATTAAGGATAGAGATCATGTCGTTGCTAAATATAAAGTGCTTAAAAAGGAGAAAGTTGAACTTGGGGTTGCTAATGCTAGACTTCTTGAGGATATGGAGAAGCTTGACAAGGCTCACAAGGCCTTGGAAACAACTCACTCCCTTTTAGTCAAGTCTCATGAGCAACTTCAAACTCAACTTTCTAAATCTAGCTCAACTAGCATATCTATTCTTCCTCGTGTTCATGAAAATGTTATTGAAGAAAATGTTAGTGCCAAGACCTCTATTCCCAAAGGTAAAGATAAGGGTATTGCTTACTTATTTGAGCAAAAACCACACAAAGGGAAGGAGGGTCTTGGTTATGTAGCCGAGCCCAAGAAGAAAGTGGGCAACAACAAGAAGATCAAGACCAAGCCCGCACAAGCCGAGACTTCCATTGCGGGTGGTAGTGCCACAAGGGGCAAGACCACTCGTAGTGACTTTGCGGGGCATAACAACCCCAACTATATTCTTTATGTTGATTATTATGGGGATGTTTATGCTCAATATGTTGGTCCATATGATGGTTACATTGATTACTCTATTTGGGTCCTAAGACCCTTGTTGCTAACCAAAGAGGACCCATTGAGAAATGGGTACCTAAATCCAAGCAATGATTTCTTGTAGGACTATGCTTCCGGTGGATCGAAATGGGTGGTTGATAGTGGATGCACTAGTCATATGACCGGAAGCAAGGAGATTATGACGGAGTTGAGACCAAATCTAAATAACTCATCCGTCTCTTATGGTGACAATCAAAGCCGAGGTAAAGAGTCTCGGCAAGGTGGTAGTTGCAAGGGATATCACCCTTGTAAATGTCATGCTTGTTGAGTCTCTAGGTTACAATCTTATGTCCGTTCGTGCTCTTAATAAGATGAACTTTGATGTCCATTTTACTATTGATATGGTGGTACTCTTGAGGAGCAAGACTCTAAAGGTCATGTTCGTTGGGTATGTTGAAAATGAGTTGTTTGTGGTAGACTTTTCGGGGTCTACCAACACTCAAGCAATATGCCTATTCGGAAAGGCCGACGTGGGGTGGTTGTGGCATCGCCGCTTGTCCCATGTCAACATGAGAACTTTGCAAAGTCTTCACAAGGGTGGCCACATTCTTGGACTAAAAGAGAATGTTTCTTTTTCTAGAGATCGTCTTTGTAGGGCTTGTGTTGAAGGAAAGATGCATGATTCTCCCCATCCAAGACCATTATTTCATCAAAGAGGATATTGGAACTTCTTCATGTTGATCTCTTTGGTGCCGTGCCTCAACCTAGTCTTGGTGGGAAGAAATATTGTTTGGTGATTGTTGATGACTATTCAAGATTTACTTGGGTTTTTTCTTCAAGACGAAGGATGAAACCAACAAACCGTCATCGACTTTTCCAATATTGTTCAACGCCAATACAATGTCCCTATTTTGGTCATTAGGAGTGATAATGGCTCCGAGTTCAAGAACTACACCTTAAATGAGTTTCTTAGTGAAGAGGGATTCGTCATCAATATTCCGCTGCATATACCCCTCAACAAAATGGTGTAGCCGAAAGGAAGAACCGGACTCTCATGGATATGGCAAGGTCTATGTTGGCGGAGTTTAAGTCTCCACTATTCTTATGGGCCGAGGCTATCTCCACGGCGTGTCACTCTCTAACCGGTTATTCTTTCGCAAGGAAGAAGAAATCTTATGAATGCTCCGGCAACAAGCCCAATGTCTCCTACTACCGTGTTTTGGTTGTAAGTGTTTCTATAAAACAAAGTGTTCGTTTGTCTAAATTTGAATCTAAAGCTTTAGAGGGTGTTTTTGTTGGTACGGTGCCGAATCTCACACTATAGAGTCTATGACAAACCGTTGGGAAAGTCATAGAATCTTGTGATGTGAGGTTCGATGAGAATGACGGCTCCCAAGTGGCGCAATTTCATGTTTGTGATGTAGATAATGAGGAACCTCAAGAAGCAATAAGAAGAATGGGGGTTGGTTTCTATCGCCCCATTGAAATCCATCATGAGCCTCCTCAAGCAAGTCCTAGCTCCACTCATGTGGAGACTCCATCATCACAAGTTGAAGTTGCACCTTCTATGGAAGCAAATGATGCACCTACCCAAGAACAAGTTCAAGGCCCTCCTCAAGTTGACCAAGGCTATTCAAGAACCAAGTTCTCCTATTGTCAACACTAGCCAAGGTCAAGACCAAGATCAACCCTCTCCTTTTTGTTGAAGATGAGCTTCAAGATGATCAAGGTCAACACTCCGGTCAAGACGGGGACTCAAATGATCAAGATGATCAAGCGAAATTCCTCGCATCAATGAGGATATCGAAACCCGTCGTATAGCAAGAGTCAAAAAGGATTGGAGAAGAAAGAGTCTTCATCTAGAAAATATCATTGTTAATGTCAAGAACAAGGTCACCACAAGAAAACAATTGGCAAATTTCAATGAACATCAAGCCACATCTCTATGGTGGAACCAAAGAAAGTCTTTGAAGCTCTTGAAGATCCGGATTGGTTGGAAGCCATGCATGAAGAGCTCAATAACTTCAAGCGCAACAAAGTGTGGAATCTAGTGGAGAAGCCAAAAGATTGCCTCAATGTTATAGGCACCAAGTGGATATTCAAGAACAAGCAAGATGAGCATGGAATGGTTGTGAGGAACAAGGCAAGATTGGTAGCTCAAGGGTTCTCAAGTTGAAGGCATTGATTTTGGAGAGACCTATGCTCCCGTGGCTCGCCTTGAGTCCATCCGTATCCTTCTTGCATATGCATCACATCATAATTTCAAGTTGCAACAAATGGATGTGAAAAGTGCCTTTCTTAATGGTCCTTTAAAGGAGTTGGTATATGTTAAGCAACCTCCGGGATTTGAGGATCCACACTTCCCTAACCATGTCTACAAACTTGATAAGGCGCTCTATGGTCTCAAACAAGCACCTCGTGCTTGGTATGAGCACCTAAGAGAGCTATTGTAGACCGTGGCTTTGAAGTGGGGCAAATCGATCCCACTCTTTTTACCAAGAGGGTTAAAGGGGAGCTTTTCATATGCCAACTTTATGTTGATGATATCATATTTGGCTCTTCTAACAAAGCTTTTAATGATGAATTTTCAAAGCTTATGACCGATAGGTTCGAGATGTCCATGATGGGAGAGTTGAAGTACTTCCTTGGTTTTGAGATCAAGCAATTGAGTGGAGGGACCTTCATCTCTCAAGCCAAATATATCCAAGACATGCTCAAGAGGTTCAAGATGCAAAATGCTAAAGAGAAGAAGTTTCCTATGGACACCAAGTGTCATCTTGAACTTAATCCAAAGGGTAAAGATAAGGATGTTGATCAAAAGCTCTATCGCTCTATGATTGGTTCTTTGCTTTATCTTTGTGCATCTAGACCCGATATTGTGTTGAGTGTAGGAGTGTGTGCAAGGTACCAAGCGGCTCCCAAAGAAAGCCACCAAACGGCGGTTCTTCGAATCTTTCGATATTTGGTTCATACCCCAAGGTTTGGTTTGTGGTATCCTAAAGGCTCAACATTCTCTCTTGCCGGTTACACGGATTCGGATTGGGCCGGTTGCAAGGATGATAGGAAATCAACTTCCGGGGCTTGCCAATTCCTTGGTAGGTCCTTGGTGAGTTGGTCTTCTAAGAAGCAAAATTGCATATCTCTCTCCACCACCGAAGCCGAGTATGTGGCGGCCGCTAGTTGTTGCACTCAATTGTTGTGGATGAGGCAAACTTTAAAGGAATACGGTGTCCATTGTGACAAAGTGCCTCTTTTATGTGACAATGAAAGTGCTATCAAGATTGGCCACAACCCGGTGGAGCACTCAAGAACGAAGCATATTGAGATTCGCTATCACTTCATCCGTGATCACATCATCCGGGGTGATATTGAGCTTGGTTATATTCCCACGAAGATCCAACTTGCCGATATGTTCACGAAGCCACTTGATGAAGCAAGGTTCACTTATTTGAGGCATGAGCTAAATATCATCGATTCGGGGAGCGTCGCTTGATATCTTGCATACACACCTATATCTTAGCTATTTGTTTGGTTTAGGTGTAGGCATGGACATAGGGGGAGTGCGGTCCTAATCCATTGGACTATCCCTCCCCCCATTATGCCGATAGAAAGAACTCATTTTGTCTCTATATTGTTCATTTTATGAATTGTGAGCTTAAATGACGAGTAGTGGCGGTGAACCCAAGATATATCTTCGCGGTGTCACACCACATACACTCATACATGGTGGCTTAGGCCACCGCCATCTTCTTTGTGAAGATTTGATCTTGTTGGAGCTTTATGGCCTTTTTGCCTATCCGTTGGTTTTTATGGAAAACACACTCAAATGATGCTTCTTAATGTTTTCTTTGTGCCTCTTACCAAGTTTGAGTGTGAAGTACCATTTCCAGTGACTTTGTGTCCATCCCAGGCCTATCCCTTCTGAAAACTTGCTCCTCTTGCATCTTGCATGTTCAACAACAAAATCTGGCATTTTTGAGTTGGTGGGGCCGGAAACTCCGGTCCTTTGGGCCGGAATATCCGGTCTGACTGAAGTTTCCGCCCTAAACCCGGAATCTCTGGCTTAGGCCGGAGACTCCGGTGTTTAGGCCGGAAACTCCGGTCTGGGCAGTCTCGCAGGGGTCCAAAAGGGGATCGGGGTGGGAGTTGACTTCACAACTCCCACACACCCCCGACCCCCAACCTCTCCCCTGCAGCCGCCGCCGCCTCGAAGTGCCTCCGGCTGCTCCCCGCCGCCGGAATCCGCCGTGCCTCCGGCCTACTCCTCCTCACCAACGCAGGGGACCTTCCTCTCCTTCGTTTGGGCTGCACCATGGACAAAAAGGGTACCTCCTCTCTCTCCTTAGGTTTTTCACCTCGATCTAAGTTTGGAGAGTAGTTCCCCTAGTTTTTCATGGTGTAGAATCTTCTAGATGGCAAGGTGTATCCTAGATTTAACCCTAGAATTCTCAGCACAAAGTTTCTTGAACTAAATCGAGGTTCCCCATCTCAGGGCCGGAGACTCCGGTCTTCCAGGCCGGAAACTCCGGTCAGGGCCGGAATCTCCGCCCCCTGAGGCCGGAAACTCCGGTGTAGATCAGACACTTTGTGCCCAGAATTCTTTGGTTACTTCTTCTTTGGTTCCTGGACATGCAAGCTTATCCCCATGCTTTTCTCCTATTCTGTTATTTCACAGGTGGCAGAGGACAAAGGCTTCCATGAAACATCCTGAAAAATCACCAAGAAAAGTCATCCGTGCTCAAACAAGGGACAAGCTTCTTTTTGACAGCAGCGCTGGCCGTCTGAGACAGCAGAGTACCATAGATGAAGAAGCCACAAGACATGCTGCCCTAGGTGGGTTTGATAATGAAGAAGAGGCCGAGAGAGCTCATTTTGACTCCTTGACCACTGTTTTGGGCATGGGGAAGCGAGTTTCGTCGGATGAGATCTCAGCAGTTCTATGACTTGCCATCCAACACCGATGATCCTAGGTTTCCAAGGAGAGAGCAGCAGCTGATCATGAATGAGATTTATGCCCGCATTGAGAAGCATATGGTGTGTGAGCAAAAGTGTTGAGCCTTGAGAGCTTGGACAAGAAGCCTTATTTTCAAGAGGCCGTGTGGATTGCTCGGAAGCTTGGACTTGAGAGGCTCATCTCTCATGTTCATGAAGATTATGATATTCAGCTTGTGCATCAGTTCTTTGCCACAGTGGTTTTGATAATGATGAAGATATCACCATGACTTGGATGACCGGTTCTCAAAAGTGCACCTCTAACTTTGTGGAGTTTGGAAGATGTTTGGGATACAAGTTCAAGGGTGCCACTACTTGTGTTGGGAAGAGGATGCATGTGGAAGGGGTAGCCTACAACAAACGCCGCTTGCGCCCTTTATATTCAGTTGCATCATCCGTTGGCACCAATCAAGACCTCCTCCCCACCTTCAACATTTTCCTTCGCATGGTTCGGCTCAATCTTGCTCCTCAAGCCGGAAATGTGGATGCCATTCGAGGAGGGCTTGTCAATCTCTTATACCATGCTTACAAGGTGCTCCAAGCCGGTCCGGATTGTGAAGGCCAAGAAGTTGATGTCATGGATTTCATCAAGTGTGAATTGCTTTGGGCCATTTTTGAGCACAAGAACCCTCTCTATGCACCTTATGTGATGAAGCTCATCCTCTCCAAGGTCTCCAACATCGATACCTCTCGCCTCACCAAGCATGCCAAGGGGACTCTCCACCAACTTAGCAAGCACACCAAGCAACCGTCTTCCTCTCGTGCACCTCCTCCGCAATCTAGTAGTGAGGAAGCGGAGACCGAGGCCCCAATGCCTAGAAGGAGAAGCAAGAATGCCGACCCTCCCTCATATCTTCAAGGAAGGGCTCAAGTGAACTCGGAAGTGAGTAAACTCTCTTGGTGGAAGAGAAAGTTGCTTTGCATGGATGTTGCACTTCACAAGGAGAACCATGCCTCATATGTGAGAGAGAAGCATATCATTGACAACCAACAAATCATGATCAAGGAGTTGCGCAAGCTCAACAATGGTAGTATCACTCCTCCTCCGGAAGAAGATGAAGATGGCAATCCTATTATCTCCTCCTCGTCGGCCGAGACTATCCCTCTTGAGAAATGGAACGAAGACGTCTTTCCTTGGTCGGATTATGCGGATGTGACTTCATTGCCCTCCACTTCTCGCAACACCGGCAAGGCTCCCATGAACCTTTCCGATGAGGACTACAATCAAGAAGGGAAGGTGATGATGACATGGAAGAAAGCTCCGGGTGATCTCCATGGGTTTCGTGTAGTTATGCTCTTTTCCCTTTTTGGCGTCTCGATGCCAAAGGGGGAGAAGTAGTTCTATTAGGTTCTCTCCGGGATTTGCATGGGTTGGACACAAGCATGTGCTTTTATCATTTTATTGCGCTTGTGTCCTTTTATGTTATTTGGAACTTATTTGCATCTTGTGTTGTGAACTATGTGAGTGTAAGACATATGGATTTCTATTATGTATGGTTGAACCTACATTATTGTGCTATGGTTATATGGATGTTTATCTACATTTATATGCACAAGGTATGGTTTTTATCTCTAGGCTCAACCTACTTTGTGATATGTCTTGTTTATGAAATGTTTCGTTTACATATCATGTCGCCTTGTTGTGGAACTTGTTTCTCTATATGTGTGCATTTGCATTCCAAAGCAAATGAGTTATATGCACACATCTAGGGGGAGCTTTTCCTTTTGTTAAACATGATAGTATGGTGAACTTATTGCAAATCCGTGTGTTGTCATCTAACACCAAAAAGGGGGAGATTGAAAGGACATTTTGTGATCTCTTAGTTTTGTGTGTTAGTTAACAACACTTGGATGTTAATCTGGTGCTAAGTGATGCAGGTTTTATTGTATACAACATGTGCATCAACACCAAAAAGAGAAAAGAGTTTCTGGAGCATTTCAGGCCGGAGTTTCCGGCCTCCAAGGCCGGAGTTTCCGGTCCTGGACTTGTCCTCGAAGAAACAGCAAGCTGCTGAATGTTGCTCAGCCCCTGGTGTGGGGCGGAGTTTCCGGCCCTCAGGACCGGAGTTTCCGCCCCTGGCCAAACATTCCGGCCCCAGGGCACCGGAGTCTTTGCCCAAGCCTCTGCTGCGAAGTTGTTGCTCAGCCCCTGGTGTGGGGCGGAGTTTCCGGCCCCCAGGCCGGAGTTTCCGCCCCTGGCCAAACATTCCGGCCCCAGTGCACCGGAGTTTTGGCCCAAGTCTCTGCTGTGAAGAAGTTGCTCAGCTCCTGGTGTGGGGCGGAGTTTCCGGCCCCTGTAGGCCGGAGTTTCCGCCCCAGGCCGGAGTTTCCGGTCACTAGGACCGGAGTCTCCGGTGTGATTCTTCTCTGCAACGGCTACTTTTCTGGGAGGGGTATATATACCCCTCCATCTACCTCCAGCCAGCTAGCTCGCCCAGAATTCAAGATCCCCATTGTTGCAAGCTCAAGAATCACTAGATCTCCCAATCCCTCCACCCAAACTTGTTGATCTTTGGAGGATTGAAGGAGAAGGCCCCGATCTACATCTTCACCGAGCCGTTTGTCATTTCCCCCTCATTCACTTGAGGGACCATTTGCTAGGGTTTCCACTAGGAAAACCTAGCCCCCTATTGTACTCACTTGATTGTCTTTGTGACAGATTGTAGCTGTTTGGGAGCCCCCAATCCTTTGTGGGTTGTGCCCCAAATCGTTGTTGTAAAGGCTCCGGACTCCGCCTCGAAGGTTTCCGATAGTTGAAGTGAACCAAACCTTTGTGGTGCGGTTCACCGGAGAAGAGGGTGAGGCCTTTGTGGCCGTTGAACCATTGTGTTGGTTCACACCTCTCCAACGAGACGTACTCCCCTAAAAAGGAGGAACTCGGGATTACATCCGTGTCTCCGCGTGCTTTGACTTCGGTTACCTCTATCCTTGTTTACCGTTATTATATCGTGCTTAGTTGCTAGCTTGTCATATAGGTAAATTCACCGTAGTTGCATATCTAGAGAATTTACCTTTTGTGTCAAGCCTAAATTGAAAAAGACTAAAATTGGAGTAGCACCTATTCACCCCCCTCTAGGTGTCATACCGATCCTTTCACTAGTCTTGGTGGGTACTCCATCTTCTTGGGACTCTTGTCTTGGGCTTCGAGTAGGCTCTTCGATATTGGGCCTTAGTCGTCACGTGCACCAGGTACCCTCATGATAGGGTACCCGATATGTATACCCATGTCACCTGGGAACTGCCTTCACCGAGATGGGAGCCTTTGCCGAGATGGGCACCCGGCGAAGAGTGTTCCCCGGTGACCGTTTGGTCGACTTTGCCGAGCCCAAATTGCCCATCCGGCACTCGGCGAAGAGCACCAACTCGGCGACGCTTGTGCGGCGCTCGGCGATCGAAGCACTCAGCGACGTCGTCGCCCCGGCGAAGTGTGCGCGGCACTCGGCAAGCGCATACCCGGCGAACTAGCTCGGCACTCGGCGACGTCGACAATCTCGGCGAAGAGCTTTGCCGAGACACCGGCGTTGTGGACACGTGGCACGCCACTGTGTGCTCAATCCTCGCCGAGTACCAGCTGTGCCCTCTCGGCGAAGTACTGACACACGGCTGACACACATCTGACAAGGGACGGGCTCGATTCACTTTTCTTCGCCGGGTGGGGAGGAAAACAACTCGGCAAAGGTCTTCGCCGAGACCACGATAAAAAGCACTCGGAGAAGCTTTTTCGCCGACCCGAATTTCGCCGAGTATGTGTCGCCAAGAGCCGAACTTGGTGAAGCCTTCGCCGAGGTGGATTTGGTCCTTCGCCGGGTATTTTGACCACCCGGCGGAGAATATTTTTCCAGTAGTGCTGGTGGATACACAGGACCGCCGTGAGGCCTGGTTGGAGGGATCGAGCTCTTGCTCTGACAGAGAAAGCCGTCAGAAACAATGGACATCGCTTTGGAAAATACATGTACCATCCAAGAACCATATGTTTTTGTGGAGACTTGCTAAGCAATCTCTTCCTACTGCCGATGTTCGCCACCATCGGAACATGAGCCAAGATGATGCATGCCACATATGTGGGGAGAGAGATTCATGGAGGCATTCACTTATTGAGTGCAATATGGCGAGGTGTGTCTGGGCATTGGTCGACGAAGGTATTACTGAGCATATTAGCATGTCGAACGGAAGCCACGCAAGAGTTTTTATTCACTATGATTGAGTCATTATCTGAGAAAGATCAGGTGAAGTGTTTCGTTACCCTTTGGGCGTCTGGCATGCAAAGAAGAAGGCAATTCATGAAGATATTTACCATGAAGATATTTACCAAAGCCCCTTGTCCATGTTTGCCTTTATTCAGAGCTTTTCAATGATTTGGAGAGCTCGGAGACATGGAGGAAGAAGTCTGTGATTCAGAAACCACCGGTGAATCTGCCACGGTGGATTGTGTCACCGACTGGAATGCTGAAAATAAATGTTGACGCTGCAGTTGGGAACAACGGGAACATTGGTTCAGTGGCGGCAGAGCCTCTGCGGTTGTCTTCGCTGGTCGCAGTGATCAAGAAACATTGGAGGCATTGACATGCCGTAAAGCGCTATCTCTTGCTGATGATGTCTCAACTACGAAAATCATGGTGGCAAGCGACTGTAAATCCGTGATTCGGAACATTCAAGATGAAACCCTGGGACCTTACACGCATATTATTCAGGAGATCAGGGCGACGAGATCGTACTTTCAAAGCATTTCCTTCAGCTTTGAGCCGAGAAATTCGTACCAGGAACCCCATAACCTGGCTAGGTTTACTGTTTACAATAATTTAAATTGTTTTGTATGCTCCTAAGTCCATCAGATGGTGTGAATATCCCTGTAATGCTTGAAGTTTAAATAAAAGGGAGGGATGGATGCTGAAGAAAAGAAAAAAAGCCTAGAGGTGCAGCAGGCCAGCAGGTGCCCATAGGCATACATACTTGTATTCATAATAGTAAGTAAAGATACAAATTTGAAACGCATACAAGTAACATAAAACTAGAAAGATACAAGCGATTGTATTGCTGCAAGCCGCCTTCACCATAACTATTAAGCACTCAAATCCTTCGCTATCGCTGGAAAAAAAGAGCACCAACAGTTGGCCCACATCTTGACGCTGAAAAAACCCTAGCTATGAGGCGTTAACCCATAGGACTAGATCTAGCCCGATAAAAGCATCGGCTGGAGAGCACTCCGAACCAACGTCGGATCTGGGGCCAACGCCACCCCGCCCTTCATCAGGTGGCCGGACCTTTCACCGTCCTCCGCAGATCCGCAACATTCAACACACACACTCTAAGAACAACCCATCACCATTATCACACCAACACACAACGCCAGATCCAAATTGCTCCAACAGTTTGAACTTCACAAGCCTCTCGCCGGCGCCAGCAACACCTCCGACGAGAAGAAGCATGGTTGGGAGACTAGCACCATCAGCATCCGCTCCGCCATGACGCCGACAGAGAAAATTCGAAAAGCTCGAAAAAAATAGGACTAAACACACGCACTCCCCTCCCCCTTGCAACGCCAAAACGGCGATCGTAGGTGAAGGGGAGCAGTGCACTCGCCGGCGAGAACCTGGAACCGCTGCTGGAACGAGTCGCGAGAGAGCAAGCGGTTCCTTTCCTTTCTGGGGGGTAATCCCAGCGTACCTTTGCTTCTCTTTGATTCAGGCTGCTGGAACGGGTCGCAACTGAAAAGTTCAGGCTTGCCGAAGGAGTGGCTGACGGCGTGGCTAGGTGCTTACTGTCCCCAGCTCGTGGGTTCTGTCAAAACTCCTGCAATTGCAGGTTGTAGCGTTTTTTATAGATCGTAATCCACTGATTTATGAAACGGAATAGTAGTTACACAGAACAATCTCAGCCAAAAATCCAGGTATTACATCAAAGCGAAACGAACCTAAATCTCTTAAAGCTTCTTTGGCACACATCTTATATGCATTACGACTAATATACATAAGCTTGACTTCCTGGAAGCTTTCACTCGTCTCACGGACAACGTGAGCCCCTTCAGATTTACTTGTTTCCCCTCCTGCTAGAGATCAACCAGATTGCTGCGATCGGTCTGAATAATGACCTTTTGGATCCCAATCTCTTTGGAGCTTCTAGCCCTCCCTGCTCGCCAACAACTCACTCAAAAAGGATCTTCAATAAAGGGTGTCGGCGGCAGCCGGCCTCCGTGAACTCTCTCCATATATCGCAGCGTCGAAACTTAAACCCCGGCCATGCTCACGTAGGTACGTATGCCCAGAAACGAAAGCTAATTTACTGCACAGAGATCACCGTGCGTACGATCCTAATTCTGCCACAGCTGGAAATCCATATGCACGTACGGAACAGTGGTTACAAAGGGCAATTGGCCAATCAGTACAAACTTTTCCGTTAGAAAATACCAACTGCAGATCGATCAGTGTACATACGTCTGTACGCAGCGCATTTTAATGCGATTATACCGCTGCTCCATTTTTTCCTCCGTAAACTGGCGTATGCTTAACTAACGAGCTACTCCATTTAGGTTTGCAAGACCCTCACGGATTCCATGCAAAAAAAAAAAAGACCCTCACGGATTTGAATCTAATTTTAACCTTAAATTTAACATATTATCAATCATATTTTTAAAAAAAATATATCATTAGATTCATATTTAAAAGAAATTTTCAACCGTATAATTTTGTTACAAATAAACCATGTTTCACTGGTTAATTTTACACTTTTCCTAATTAACAGCTATCTGTTTTGCAATTGGAAAACAGTCACTTTTTGGACCGTCGGATCTGTCTCATCAATCTCAGCGCAGACTCTCTCATTTCTCCACTTTTTGTCCCGCGGCTGAGTCAACGTCTCAACGAGTCCTTTTGATTTTTTTTTTCCATTTAGTGTTCTCAATCCGCCGCTGGGGATAGAGATGGCGAAAGCTACGGCGGAGAGCCGAGAGGTCATCGCCATTTTTACAAATTCTTCGGGCGAGGTCATGGGGTAGAGGTCTCCAGGAATCCCTCACCGGTACACTGCTCACCGGGTGCCCTAAGAGAGTGGTGGCTCGTGGGGACGGACCGACGGAGGCCATGGGCGCAGCTGCGGAGATAGGTTCGTCTCTGATTTCGTTTCCTCAGTTTCTCTCTCTCATTTGTTCGCCGGCGAGAGATGACGTGGTAGTCGCGTCTGGTGCGGCCGACGCGGGAGTAGCGGGATTGTCCGTTTTCGGTGGCGGTACTGAATTGATGCTTGAGGGCTGCGTATGCGTGACCACAGTGTCGGCGGGGGTGGTCCTATTCAGATAGCAGGCTTTAGATTTAGTTGATAGGTGAAGGCGGAGGAGTGCCGTGAGTTGTTGATTATTAATTTGTGCTCGGGAGCTCCATGGTTGCAGGAGTTTGGATCTGCTGCTCCCCGTGTTGTTTTTCGGTTTCAGTTCGTCGACTTGAGAGAAATTAGAAGGGTAGTTGCTTGCTCGTGTGTGTAGGGCAAAGACGATTAACTAAGAAATTGGTAGGGCTACTGCCTACTAGTTTGTATTTGATACGTACGAGCAATGTTTTTGAGTCGACGAGTCGATGAGTCGTTTAGGGGTAGCGACTCTTGACTAGTCGTGACTAGTCGAGACTCATGTTCGACTCATGAAATTACCATATTATATGCATGCATATAATTTATACTTATTAATAGTCTAAAATACAAACTTGGGCATCTCCATATAGTGTCCAAGTCAAACACTAAAGCAATCAGATTTGCATAAAAAGTAGGAAACTAAGAATGAAATTTAACACTCAGTCCAGCCCAATGATCAAATATCAAACACAGCAAGAATATGGTAGCAAATAAAGAAGTACAACAATGAAATTAAGACACAACAGTTCAGGTCCAACGATAAGTTACATGCAACCATATCCAAATGAAAGTAAATAAGTTCAACACTTCAACACCACATGAATGTCAGATAGAAACAACACATGAGTCGAGTTCGACTCAAAAACATGGACTAGTCGAGACTAGTCGATTGAGTCGCAGAGTCGGACTTTGTATTGCGACTCAATCGACTAGTCTCGACTAGTCTCGACTAGTCGCTCGACTCAAAAACAGAGCGTACGAGTGAAGTGTAACGAAGTGAAGTTAATTTTTTTTTTTTTTGAGGAAGGATCTGATCATATATTAAGGAGGCCAGACACTTTTACAGCAAGGTCCAGAAGAAACACAAAATTACAAAAGAACCCTGGAAAAGTGCACAGAGCACCCTCAGCCGCCGGAGAGAAAAGCAATCAGATCCAAAGCTTGCCCAAGAGCCTAGGCCACGGCAACGCCGCCGTACCGCCTGCCGCCGGGAAGGAGGCGCCGCTCCATCTTGTAGACAGCCGCATAAGCCGCCCGCCGCCGCGCAACGGGACCGAAACTCGCTGAAAGAGCACGGCCACGGCACGACCTTCTCGTTTCCGCCCAACCTCCAGCCGGCGTTGCGTCGCCCAGGTCCACCACCATCTGCACCACCGCATCACCCGCCGCTGCTCCCCACGCCACCATGACTAGCCGGAGCAGAAGTAGGCGAAGAAGCCGACCACCAACACCTGCATCAAAAACGGAACAACAACCACCGCCTTCTCCCCTCCTCGCCGCCACGGCCGGCCAGAGGAGCAAGGACAGAAGGCCGCGCCCGGCACTGCAACTCCACACCTCTCCGGCGACGAGGCCGGGACGGGGAGAGGGGGAGGACGAAACCCTAAACGGCGCCACCGCCGCCGTCAAACGAGGGCGCCACAGGTACTCACACCTAGCTAAACTAGGACCTAACTACGCGCGGAACGGAGCTGAGGCTCCCCCCCACCTCGCGGCGCCGAAGCGGCGGCCAGAGGCGGAGGGGAGCAGGAGGTCCGCCGGCGGACTCTGGAGAACGCGCGGACGCCGCTCTTAAACAGTACCCTTATCCCTTCGCGAGCCCGAACTGAGTAAAGTGAAGTTAATTGTAAGAACCTGCAAGCAACCTGCAAGCAGATTTTTGTTTTTGTTTTTTATAGCCTGCACCAGAGTATAGCCTGCAGCAGTAAATTCGTGTGAAGCATTTCGTCCTAGGAGTTCTTAGTGACTATATCAGGTAGTTCATTTCCTGCAGCAGTGGCTATATAAATCATTTTGTCAGATTGGCATGAACAATGTGATCTAAAAGCATCCCTAAGAAAAGTAACATCTATCTTTGTCTTGTCTGAGATCATTCTTTTTTCACGAGCAATCTGAACATGATACTAACAAGATTGATCACAATGGAGACAGTCACTTTTTTTGTGGTCGTCAGTTTTTTTTTCCTCAACACGTGTCAAGCAGTGTGTTGTTGTGTATTAGGAAAACTCTGAAAAGGCGAGAAACACTACAAACAGGGATAGAGGATCATGCTTGTAGAGTTTGCATTATTGGGTTGCATAAATCCTTGTCTGTTATCATCTGTTCTGACTTTTGAACCATATGAACAATAGTTGTCTTCTCCATACTGTCGGCTGTAAGTTTATCATGCTCTGAATTATCCAGTTAATATAAGATATGCACATGCAAATAACAGTGTGAGGAATGAACAACAGTTGTGTCCAGATTTTGTATTTTGTTGCCGACCTGAGGATATTGTGTGCAACAGTATCTGGTTGTGTTCAAGTTCAGAGCTTCATGTAAGTAGCACCGACTGATGTTCTTTGTAAAGAAAAACTGTTATGCACTTTGATAGTTGTAAATTCAGTTGTAAATGCTAGGACACCGAGGAAGATGAAATGAAATATGCGTTTGATCTGTTAAGCTTGTTCTCTCTTCTGATGGGGTTAGCTTGTTTATTGCAATAGCAGTAGTAGAACAGTTTAATTCAGTAGTAATTCAGCTATGCAAGGGATTAATTCAGTAGTGATGCAGCGATGCAAGCAATTAGTTCGGTAGTAATGCTATTCAAGAGGTTAATTCGGCCATGGATGATTAATTTAGTACAAGGATTAAGTGTCGCTCGACAAGTCGCGACAAGTCGCACGACTTGTCTACTTGTCGGTACCCCAGCGACAAGTTCAAAACCTCGACAAGTTGCGACAAGTTGCGACAAGTCACGACTTGTCGCGCGACTTGTCTACTTGTCGGTACCCGAGCGACAAGTTGCGACAGGTCGACTCGTAATCCTTGATTTAGTATATTAAGTACTAGTTCTTCACTATTTCTTCTGAACAAATGTACCGATCAGTAATGCAGCTACTGCCTACTAGTTGCACATTTGATCTGAGTGAAGTTAATTGGAAGAACCTCCAACATAATAAGTCATGCTCTTCAGTCGGCTATTTTTAAGTCTTTCAGTCATTTCTTTCGGCCTCATTATTTTTTGTTGCGTCATTTGTCTCATTCTTCAATCTTTTTTCTTCAGTCTCTCATTGTTTGCATTTCACTCGGTTTCTTAGTCATTTAGTTATTTATTATCTCTTTAATTCATTCATTAAGATTGTTCAGCCTCTCTTTTAGTTAGTATCTCATTATTTAATTTTTTTCAGCCTCAAGATATTCTCTCAGTTATTTTTGTTAAGTCTCTCAGTCTTTAGTGTCTCAATTTGTTACCTTCTCATTATTTCATTCATTCAGTATCTCAATTTGTTAGTCTCTCATTACTTCAATCAGTAATTGTTTGCATTTTAAGTTTCTCATTATTTCAGTATCTTCTACTTTCAGTGATTTAGTCTCTTGTTACTGTTGAGTCTTTCTATTTTTCAGTCCCTCATTTCTTTGTTTTGAATATCTTGAGTATATCAGTTTATCAGGTTCTCATTTCTTTCAGTTATCAGTTAGTCATTTATGGACTTTGTTGAGTCTTTCAGTTCTTCGACCAGGCCGCCTAGAGACGTTGGAGGCATAGGGCTGCAGGCTAGCCTCCGTAGGCCCAGCCGGATAGGGGTGGGCGGCTAGCCGGTGCAGGAATCCTATGCCGGCGGGTCTTATCGGATTGCTTCTTCGGGTAAGTTGACGAGGGCGGCTTGAATCTTGCGGTCCGTCTTCTGCCTTCTTCATCTTGAGGAACACGACGAGGAATCCTATGCTTCCGGGTGACCGGGGACTGATGGTCCGTGTACCGCTCCTTCCGCTGAAGCGTCTCGTTAGGCCGGCTGCACTCGAGGCAGGCGGTGTGAGCGTGTAGGAGAGTTGTGGCCGGCTGTGCTTGGGGCAGGCGGCCTGGTCGAAGGAGAGAGGCTGGGGCAACTGCGCTTGGGGCAGGCGGCTCCGGCTGGCTCCCCGGACTCGGTCGAAGTACTTGGGTGATTCTTGATTTTGCCTTGAAAGGGTCGTCTTTTGAGGGGCTTTGGCCACCCGGGGTTTATCCCCACGTCAACTGAAGGCGGAGGAGAGGGCGGCGAGTGAGCCAAACGACAACACCGCCGAGATGCTGCTCGCCATGAGCCAAGCGAGCTCTACCACAGCCGGCCCCGCCCCCTATTGCGGGTCGCCATCTGCCCCGAGCTTCTTCGACGACCCTGCCGGCTACCAGACGCAGCAGTCACGGCTGTCCATCTCGCCCGAAGAGCCGGCCATCGACCTGAACACTACGCCCGTCTTCGCCGAGTCGCCGGCGCTGCGGCGGACTGCATCAAAAGGCGGTGACTCGACGGCCTCCGCGGCCAGCTCTTCGGGTATCCAGGCTCCAGCGCGGGCGAGCAAGTTGGCGTGGTGCGTTTCTGTTGCTGTGCCGCTCGGCCGTGCTATTTATGTGTTGTTGTGATACTTATTGCGCCGTCGGGCAGATGAACTGTGTTGTTGTACTCATTTATTGCCGGTGGCCAGCTGAATTGTGGTCTTGAGTTCATTTAATGCCGGCGTGTTGCGTTTTGAGCTGTAGGATGCCGCCGCCCAAATGATGAATGAACTAATTGCGGCCCTCACTACCAACAGGCCGGTCACGCCGATCAGTTCGGCCAGGGCGAAGATGTGCAACAGCCACACGTGACGTCCACGGGACCAAGGTTCCCACGTTGAGAAAGCCTGGCGTGCGGGTGATGGAGTTGCGGGCTCGTCGTCCTCCGTCGCGGGGTCCTCCACGTCCTCGTCCTGCTGCGGCTCGACCACCACGGCTCCTGATCGTCCTCCTGATTGGCAACCTGGTCGGCCTCCTGATCGGCCACCATGGCCTCCTTCTCCTGCTCCGGATCGGCCACCACAGCGTCCTTCTCAGCAGCGACATCGCAAACGAGTTGTGGACGGCGTTGCGCGGAGAGAATGTGAGCGGTGTGCGTCCGGAGACGAGGGTTATATCCATGCGACGCGAAGTTGAAAGGGCGGCGGTTCGGCTCCTGCAAGGTGTTCGATCTATTGCTCTCGTTTTCGCGCCGTTTGGGGTAGACCTTTCGGGTAGCGGACACATGTCCATCAGCCCCCAATTGAGACTCAATTGAGGGGTGCCGGACACGAATTTGGAGAGCGTCGCTGGAGATGCTCTTACGCGCCAACCTTGAGTTGCTAGGTTGGCCTACTGCTAGTGAGATTGAGCCTAAAGACAAGGGGTATGAAAGGCTTCCGCAACTGCTTAATGGGTGGTGCTCAATTATCTCTTGAATCATCCTCATAGTTTGGCTCGTCACCATAGATTTGTGGTGTCCAAGCCAATGTATTATCGTTGGGGTTTTCTTTGTTGTATAGAAGTGAGAGTTTGTGTGTTTTTCGTTAATTAACTGATCAACTAATTAATCGATGTGACCAATCTATTGCACCGTTTATTTTTTTGGCAACATTAACGGTGTTGTAAATGCCTGACGTGCGTATGCATGACGATTGACGAGTATCTGACACTGGGCCCGCGTTCGTACAGCCGTGCCAACGCTGTCGTATTAGATCACGGCAGCCGCCTCCGCTAAAAGCGATTCTAGCAATCAAAGTTCAACCGATGCAACGTAGGGGACATAAGTCACATAACAAATGTTTTGCAGTTTCACCACGTTGCAACTGAAACAACAGCCAGTAGCCAGCTGCTAGCTATTCTAGCCGGGTGCTGCTTTGATTATTTCGATTATGGTGATTCACCAGGGTTTATGGACCCAGTCCGATGTGGAGAATGCTGTTTCTACAGGAGTTGAGGTAGTGACGGAGCCGGTTATCTTTTTTCCTAAATGGTTCTTAATCAATTTTTTCAGCCACTAATGACCACTCAAAAAAAATCAGGCAGATCTGGCTCCTCCCTAAAAACGCCATTTGCTTTGATGTTTTGAAAATTTCACAAAACATCATTCACTTTGGTTTATTCAAGCCCACGAAATAGCCCTTTTTACGTTTCGCGGGCTCAGATAAGTCATAATGAATGGTGTTTTCTGAGATTTTTAGTGCCCCTGAGATTTACAGAATGCCATTTAATGTGGCTTTTTTGGGAGGGGCCAGATCTGGCTGAAAGTTTTTTGAGAGGACATTAATGGTTGAAAGTTTGCTGAAGAGCCATTTAAAAAGATACCGGAGCCAGGCCGGTCCAACAACGTAGGTAGAGTCATAAAACTTTTGGCCAGTGGCAGTTTGCCCATGAAAAATGGGAGTTGTTTTCTATAGCATCTTCTGCAGCGCCTCCGAAAACACGCTCCGGAGATTTAATGGGACCCAAACACAAAAAACGTGGCAACGATAGCCCCAATCCGCTCGGGCAACTCGAAAAACCTGCCTGGCAATCTTCAAGGTCATGTCGGGGCGCTCGACAAGTCCTGGACAAGCCCTCGTGTCGGACCGGCCCACATGTCATCTATTTACCGTGGGAGGAGGCAGACGAGCTATCCACTGTCCACTTCTTAATCTCAACCTTGAGATGGAGGTGACCAGGCGTTTCCACTTCAAGGCTTTCTAGCCAAAAGTGACAGGTTTTACGGAGACAATGCAGTAGGCGGGGACTCCAACCCTAACCCCAAATCCATTCAAGCCTTCATCGCCAAGCTCAAGGCTATGGCATGGAGACTCTCTAGCTAAGTGATCGTTCCATCGGATACAATAAGCTTCAGATTCTGATTGCAAATGAGCTAATTATGCGTTTGGACGTGGCCATGGAACGACGTGCTCTCTCTCCTCGGGAGCGTGGTTTGTGGCTTCTTCTCAAGCGGAAGCTGCTTGCACTCTAACTTAGTTGACGAGGACGGTCGCTAGGCAGCGAGCCTGCACTTTGTGGCTCAAGGAAGGCGTCACGTGCATGAAATTCTTCCACCTTTACGTGAGCGGGAGAAGATGGAAGAATCACACTGCACACGTGAAAATGGACGTGGTTCCCAAACGGCAGGCCATATTCATTTTTTTTTCTCATTTTTGGCATTTTGACTAATATTGCTTAAAATAAGAACACACAAAGAACTCACAATATAGGTACCAAATCAAAGTCTCGGCCATAAAAACTCATGGCCAGCCACCAAGTCTGGCCCCCAAAATGTCATCAAGTCCGGCCAAATCACAATACATCATCCAAATGCCACCACTAGTAGAAAAGGGACTTTTCGTCCGGAGTACTGTTTGCCATTAGCCCCGGTTCAGGCAAAAACCGGGACCAGTGCCTGGCACTGGTCCGGTTCGAGCTGCCAGGGCCCCGTGGGGTATTGGTCCCGGTTCGGTTGGGGGCATTGGTCCCGGTTCATGCCAAGAACCGGGACCAAAGCTCCAGAGCCGGACCACGTGGCATGCCGCGGAGCTTTGGTCCCGGTTCGTGCCAAGAACCGGGACCAATACCCCTCCCCTGCCTATATATTGTTGCCCCCCCCCCCCTCTCTCCTCTGTTTTTTTTTCCTGGATTGGTGGGAAGTGGAGGTGCTAGTTTTTTTTCTCTTTGCCACGCACAAGATGTGTTCGATGAAATGCCCGACCCGCACCGAGGTTAGCAACTATATCCTTTTCATCTGTAATTGATACAGAAATATTGCAGGCCTGCATAAATTTCTCTATTCCCGACCCGCACCGTGGTTAGCAACTATGCCCGACCCGCACCGTGGTCATTTCACTATTCAAGATGTTATTGTAATGGTATTTGATAAACTTAATTATATATATGATGCAGATGGATGCACGGATGCGATGGATGTACGGCGAACGACGCAGTTCCGAGTTTATTGCAGGCCTGCATAAATTTCTCGATGTGGCTGAGGCAAACAAAGTGAATAATTTTATGCCTTGTCCATGTGAGAAGTGTCGGAACGTCAGGGAGTACCTGACCCGAGAACCATTCAAGACCACGTGATTCGGAAAGGTTTCATGCCCAGCTATAATTGTTGGACCAAGCACGGAGAAAAGGGGTTACGATGGAAGACAATGAAGAAGAGGAGGATGATGACAACTATCCTATGTTCCCTGAGGAATGCGGTGATACTGTTATGGAAGACGTTGAAGAAGAAAGAGGTGAACATCGGGCATCAGATGAGCCCGCTGATGGTCTTGGTGGGGTCATTTCTGATGCAAAGCGAGAATGCGATACAGAAAAGGAGAAGCTAAAGTTGGAGGCCATGCTTGAGGATCACAAAAAGTTGCTGTACCCAAACTGCGAAGATGGCAGCACAAAGCTCGGTACCACACTGGAACTGCTGAAATGGAAGGCAGAGACTGGTTGTTCTGACAAGGGATTTGAGAAGTTACTGAAAATAATGAAGCCGAAGCTTCCAAAGGATAACGAATTGCCCGAGACTACATACGAAGCAAAGAAGGCTATCTGCCCTCTAGGATTAGATGTGCAGAAGATACATGCATGCATTAATGACTGCATCCTGTACCGCGGTGAGTACGAGAACATGGATAAATGCCCGGTATGCAATGCACTGCGGTACAAGATAAGACAAGATGACCCTGGTGATGTTGAGGGCGATGACGAGCCCCCCGGAAGAGGGTTCCTGCTAAGGTGATGTGGTATGCTCCTATAATACCACGGTTGAAACGTCTGTTCAGAAACAAAGAGCATGCCAGGTTGTTGCGATGGCACAAAGAAGAGCGTAAGAAAGACGGGAAGTTGAGACACCCCGCCGATGGGTCCCAGTGGAGAAAAATCGACAGAGAGTTCCCGACATTTTCAGATGACGCAAGGAACTTAAGATTTGGTCTAAGTACAGATGGCTTTAATCCTTTTGGGGAGCAGAGCTCCAGTCATAGCACTTGGCCCGTGACTCTATGTATCTACAACCTTCCTCCTTGGTTGTGCATGAAGCGGAAGTTCATTATGATGCCAGTGCTCATCCAAGGCCCGAAGCAACCCGGCAACGACATTGATGTGTACCTACGGCCATTAGTTGATGAACTTTTGCAGTTGTGGTCCGAACCAGGTGTACGTGTGTGGGATGAGCACAAACAACAGGAATTTGACCTACGAGCGTTGCTGTTCGTAACCATCAATGATTGGCCTGCTCTTAGTAACATTTCAGGACAGTCAAACAAGGGATACAATGCATGCACGCACTGTTTAGATAAGACTGAAAGTATACATTTGGGAAACAAGAATGTGTACCTGGGGCATCGTCGATTTCTTCCGAACGGTCATGCCGTAAGAAAGCCCGGCAAGCATTTCAACGGTGAGGCAGATGGCCGGAAGAAGCCTAACCTCCCTGATGGTGATGTTATATATGACAAGGTCAAGGATTTAGAAGTAATCTTTGGAAAGGGTCCTGGCAGTCTATCTGTTCCGAATGACGCTAACAAGCGCGTACCCTTGTGGAAAAAGTGCTCTATATTCTGGGAGCTACCCTATTGGAAAGTCCTAGAGGTCCGGTCTTCAATCGACGTGATGCACGTGACGAAGAATCTTTGCGTGAACCTGCTAGGCTTCCTGGGCGTGTATGGGAAGACAAAAGATACACCGGAAGCACGGGCAGACCAGCAACGTATGAAAGACCCATACAACAAGCAGACGGATAAAGGGCGTCAATACTTAAGCAGCTACGCTCTTACCAAAGCAGAGAAGGAAATCTTTTTTGAATGCCTGAGCAGTATCAAGGTCCCGGCTGGCTTCTCGTCAAATATAAAGGGAATAATAAATATGGCAAAGAAAAAATTCCAGAACCTGAAGTCTCATGATTGCCACGTGATTATGACGCAGTTGCTTCCGGTTGCATTGAGGGGGCTTCTACCGGAAAATGTTCGAGTACCCATTGTGAAGCTATGTGCATTCCTCAATGCAATATCTCAGAAGGTCATCGATCCAGTAACTCTACCAAGTTTACAGAAGGCTGTGGTCCAATGTCTTGTCAGCTTCGAGTTGGTGTTCCCCCCATCATTCTTCAATATTATGACGCATCTCCTGGTTCACCTACGCGACGAGATTGCCATTCTCGGTCCTGTATTTCTACACAATATGTTCCCCTTCGAGAGGTTCATGGGAGTCTTGAAGAAATATGTTCATAACCGTGCTAGGCCAGAAGGAAGCATCTCAAGGGGCTATGGAACAGAAGAGGTCATTGAGTTCTGTGTTGACTTTATTCCTGACCTTAAGCCGATTGGTGTTCCTGAATCGCGACATGAGGGGAGACTGAGTGGAAAAGGCACGCTAGGAAAGAAAGCACTGATATGTAGGGACGGGCATTCTTTAACTCAAGCACACTACACAGTTCTACAAAGTTCCACCTTCGTGGCTCCGTATATCGAGGAACACAAGAATTATGTACGCTCCAAGAACCCGGGGAAGGATGACTCCTGGATTAAAGAAAAACACATGGAGACCTTCGGCAGTTGGTTGCGATTACAGCTCATGAATGACACCACTGTCGGAGATCAGCTCTACTTGTTGGCCGCGTCACCATCTTCGACTGTATTGAATTTCCAAGGGTACGAGATAAATGGGAATACATTTTACACGATCGCCCAAGATAAAAAGAGCACCAACCAGAACAGTGGTGTCCGCTTTGATGCAACAAACGACGATGGGCAAAAGGACACATACTATGGTCGCATAGAGGAGATATGGGAACTTGACTATGGACCTACTTTTAAGGTCCCTTTGTTTCGGTGCAGTTGGGTCAACATGAATGGAGAAGGGATAAAGGTAGACCAGCTGTACGGGATGACAACAGTGGATCTCAAGAATCTTGGTTGTTACAAGAACGAACCATTCGTCCTAGCCAATGATGTGGCTCAGGTTTTCTATGTGAAGGACATGTCCTCCAGACCGAAAAAAAGAAAAAACAAGCAAACGAATACATCAGACAATGAGCCAAAGCGTCACGTAGTTCTTTCAGGGAAAAGAAACATCGTGGGAGTCGAGGGCAAGACAGACATGTCAGCAGATTATGATAAGTTTGATGAAATTCCGCCCTTCACAGTGAGAACTGACCCAAGCATCCCGTTAAATAATGAAGATGCTCCATGGTTACGGCTGAAGCGATGTAAATCAATGTAATGTATTAAACCTTTATGTGATGTGTAGTAATGTATTAAACCTTTATGTGGTGAAAACCATAATACACGAGTGAGTTTTCTTTTTTGTTTTCTGTTAATTAATTGCATGACGACCGGTGAAACACGCGTGGTAGGTGGTTGTCGGCTCCCACACCTCCCGTGGGAACCTCTCAAACCTCAGCTTCGACCGTCCAAACACAGTTCCCCCTGCATACAGCCCGACGGTGGCTCGTGAGTTTGAGCGCCACTTCGATCCAAGCAGCGGTAAGACGTCTCTGATGATCTACAACCGTCCGGCAAGACGTCTCTGATGATCTGCAACCGTTTGGAACGGTCGCAGGTCATCAGAGACGTCTTGCCACTGGTTGCCCAAAGATGCCTCTCCGAGTGACGCTGGAATGTTTTGTGTTTGAGCGCCACTTCGATCCAAGCAGCGGCAAGACGTCTCTGATGATCTACAACCGTCCGGCAACACATCTCTGATGATCTGCAACCGTTTGGAACGGTCGCAGGTCATCAGAGACGTCTTGCCGCTGGTTGCCCAAAGATGCCTCTCCGAGTGACACTGGAATGTTTTGTGTGAGTGAGTAACCTGTCTGAGGAGGGCGGCTATATATAGGGTACGTGTGCTTTTTAGTCCCGGTTGGTAACACCAACCGGGTCATGTGGCTCACGAAGTGGTCGTGATACTGCTGATCCAACATCTCACAATCCCTCAAAAGAAAACACCCCTGATCCAACGTCTCACAAGCGCTTGAAAGAAACACACGATCCATGTGCTTTAGTCCCGGTTGTTAACACCAACCGGGTCATGTGGCTCACGAAGTGGTCGTGATACTGCTGATCCAACAGCTCACAATCCCTCAAAAGAAACACACCCCTGATCCAACGGCTCACAAGCAATTGAAAGAAACACACGATCCGTGTGCTTCTTTAGTCCCGGTTGGTAACACCAACCGGGACTAAAGACGGGCTTTGCGGTCACGACACGTGTCCTCCCCCAGCGCTTCCCTGGGCACGTGTCCTCCCCCAGCGCTGCCCTGGAGGTCTTTATATATTGTCGCCGACGGGGTAAACTCTAATCCACCATTCCTAGCCACGAACGCATCGTCTCCACGAGATGGATCCGCCACGCCCGCCGCAGCGCCTTCTGGACGAGGTCGAGCGTGCTCGGCAGAGCGCGCTTGGGCGCAACCGCAGGAGTCTATCCCGCCGTATGCCCACGAGCCCGACGTGGAGAATAATGTTGGTGATGTTGGATCAGGGGTGTGTTTCTTTCAAGCGCTTGTGAGACGTTGTATCATGTGTAATAATGTATTAAACCTTTTATGTAATGCATTAAGATAAATGAATTAATAATTTTTATCTGCTTTCTTCTGCATTTTACAACACCAAACATTCATCTTACAAATATAGGTTTACTGAAATTGTTCTGCATTTACTTCTGCTTACAGATTATTTGTCGAATTTCGACTTACGGATTTAAAGATATGACCGGTTGGTGTTATATTTTGTCAATTCAAAATATGCAATAAAGTTAATATATTTTTAATTGAAAATGGCAAAATGGTTAATAGTTTGTATAGTTAGAATAATTATTTTAGAAAACAGAAAATGGTTTTGGATTATTTATACAAATTTAATAACTTTTCATGTTGAAAGTCTTTTCAGATTCAAAACCATTTGAAATTCATATCCAAACACCTAAATAAGAAAAAAGGCGGGAACAAAATTTCAGAACTGAAAAGTTCGAAATAATTTTGAAAAATGACTCTTTGGTCCCGGTTTCTACCAAGAACCGGGACCAATGAGTCCGTGGATCCCGCGCTTGATCTGGCATTAACTGCCCACTCATTGGTCCGGTTTCTGGCAAGAACCGGGACCAAAGAGGCATTGGTCCCGGTTCTTGCGAGAAACCGGGACCAATGACCCCTGCTATAACTCTGCCCCGGCCCCTTCTTCTTCCTCATTCACGCAAAACTGACGAAGGAAGACCGGAGGCGACGCGGAGCAACACTACGCCGTCAGGCTGCCCTCGACGCTCCCTCGACGCCGGTGCCCTCGACGCCGGTGCCCTCGACGCTCCCTCCACGCCGGTGCCCTCGACGCCCACGCCGCGCCGCCCGTGCTGCAGAGAGGGAAAGGAGCCCGGCCGCACGTACGCCGGCATCCACATGCGCCCGTGCACGTCGGGGACTCGCCGCCAACACTCCGCCATCCACCGCACTCGCCTCCGCCGTGCTCGTGGTGAGCATACGCTCCTCCTCATGTACTTCACTTTGTCCAATTTGCGCTGAGGTTGAAGTTCGCCGAACGCCAACTCCGGCCGCCGCGGTTGTGAGTAGCCGGAGCTACTCCGGCGACCTTTCCGGAGCGGCGCCACCACCGTTTGGTTCGCCTAGACTAGGTCTATCTCGTGCACCTTCCAATTTGTCTCAATTCGTTCGAATTCATCGAATTCGAGTTCGGCCAGGAGCATAGCTCCATTGATGATGTCATCTTGACGTCATCGGGCCAATCCAATAATTTCCTGGATGCTCTAGAACTTCGAATGACTTGATGTCAATTTTGTTAGCTTAGTAATTAAAAATGTTAGTTATCCCTATTTTTCTAGAATTGTTAGAATTTTAGGATTTTTTTTGTATAGGAAATGTTAGTGTTAGGATTTTTTGTTAGTGTATAGAAAATTTTGTTAGTGTTAGGATTTTTTGTTAGTGTATAGGAAAATTTTGTTAGTGTTAGGATTTTTTGTTAGTGTATAGGAAAATTTTGTTAGTGTATAGGAAAATTTTGTATAGGAAAATTTGTATAGGATTTTTTTGTATAGGAAAATTTTGTTTTGTATAGGAAATAGCATTTTAGGTTAGTGTTAGGATTTTGTTGGTAGAAATAGCATTTTAGGTTAGTGTTAGAATTTTATTGTATAGGAATAGCATTTTAGGTTAGTGTTAGGATTTTTTTTGTATAGGAAATTACAAATATGTTTGAATCCAAATTTAGATTGTAATCCAAATTTGAATGTTCAAATATGTTTGCATTATATATTTTAGAGTATCTCCAATTAAGAAATAGAGCTTGTTTGCGGGTTTACGATACGAGTTTACGGGTTTACGATACGAGTTTACGGGTTTACGATACGGCAGCATATGAAGTTTCTAATTTGTTCTTGCAAATGAGATGATTGTAGATGTATCTTGACATATGGAACAAGTTACCCAACTAAAGTTTTGTGCATTGTTCTTAATTTGCAGAAACTATGGAACGAGACGAAGATCAGGAAAATATCCTCCAGGATATAATCCGCGGGCCGGAAGATATTGTCGATGTCACCACGGAGTTTTTGAACAACTCCGGTGAGGGAGATGAGTCTCTCAACCGAAGAGACGGCTCCGGTGAGGTAGAACCCGACGGCCGGGGTGAGGGAGAAGTCAGCGAGGGAGAAGCCGACGAGGGAGAAGCCGAAGGCTCCGGTGGAACATTAAATGTTGCAAACTCCGGCGAGGTGCATATACATATATTAATGAAGCCGAAGATTGTATTAATTAAGTCTCTGATGTCTATATACATATATTAACGCTCTTTCTTCTTTTAGCCCTCCGGATCGAGCAAATCTTCTGTAAGGACAAAACGAGGCCCAGCCAAAAAGTTGGGCGACCAAGAAAGGTACACGATCGAAAGAGTCGCTGAAGACGGCACACCGACTGCTCCCCCTGGTGTTAAAAATAAAATGGTAAAGCAATGCGGAGTTCTTGTTAGGGACTTCATCCCGATCACCGTTCGAGAATGGCATCGGCCAAACGAGAAAGGACAGCTATATGTCAGCGATGAGGGCAAAGAAAGACTTTGGAGAAAGCTCATGGTTAATTTCACCCTGCCGGCGCCAGAGGTGGATTCAGATGAGGAGGATCCAGATGAGGCAGAAAAGATTGCCCGGAAAATCATGGAGCAAAAAGTCAAGGACTGGGCACTTAAGAAGATGGCCGAGCTATTCAAGAACTGGAAGAAAAGATTGAACAAACTGTTTGTCAAGAAAAATAAGACTCCAGACTTCGATAAAGGGTATGAGAAGATAAAGGACTACTGGGAAGAATTTGTGGCGTACAAGAAATCAGAGGAAGCTCTGGAAAAGTCTGCAAAAAATGCGGCAAATGCTGCTCTAAAGATGTACCACCATACTATGGGGCCTGGTGGCTACGCTGGTAGCATGCCTAAGTGGGAGAAACTTGAGGCGGACCTGCTGGCTAATGGGATCACTCCAGAGCCACTCAAGTGGATCGAACGGGCAAGAAATTGGTTTTACGGGCATGGGGGCACGTTGGACGCAGAAGGGAAGTGCATATATAACAGAAGACACAAAGATAATCCCCTACTACCCATCCAAGAAATTAGAAATGCAGTAAAGGATGTTGAAGAGGGACGGTTCATTCCCGATAGAGAGGATGACGAGCTCACACGCGCCCTTGGGAATAAGGAACACGACGGACGGTTACGAGGCGTACCTGGCTCCAAGCCCAAGACAATTGCGATTCCCGAGCACAGGAAGAAATTTCCTGATAGAAGCCATCAGAGGAGAAAGGAAAGGGAGGCAATGGAAGCACGCGCTGCTGCAGACCGGCTGCGTAATATAGAAGAAGAATTAAAGCTGCAGAAGGAACAAATTGCCGTGCTTAGCCAGCAAGGTACTAGCGGCCAATCTCAACGGCACATGGTAGAAGCTGCATGCGATGGTACCGGTGGCCCATCGAATCGGAAAAGCAGCGTGGCTTCCACGGAGCTCCAGGATGGTAATGATGATGCAGTGGCTCCACTTCGTCGCTACCCAGTGGATGATATCACGGAGAGCACACCTTGTGAGATGCATGTGAAAGTTTTTAACTTAACCGTGAAGGTGGCGGTCGGCTATGTCGTACCAATTGGACCTAATCCAACTTACCATTTCTCTCCGGTTCCAAATGGCTACGCTGTTGTCGCGGTGGATGAAGTGATGAAAGATTATGAGGAGCTGAAGCTGCAACACCCTGCAGGTGAAGATGGGGAGGTGCTTGAACTTGGAGAAGCCAAGAAAGCGACCATTCTATGGCCAAAGGAATTCATCGTGCTTCCGAACTGGCAGCCAAGGCCATCGACTCCTCACCAGTCTCCAGCGCAACAGTCCTCTTCACCGCCTCAGCATTCTCCAGCGCAACAGTCCTCTTCACCGCCTCACCAGTCTCCAGCGCAGCCGTCTCCGCCGCCGCGTCAGCCGTTTCCGCCCACCGCTCGTACTATGAGGGGTAAGCGATCACCGAAACGTAAAAGGTCGCCCCTCCCAACAGTACCTCATAAGAATCTTCCCATTAGACCTTATGACAGGACTGTAGCGGAAAACGCCGCGGAGGTGGCTGCCTACAATAAGGCTTTTTTTGCACCAAAAAAGCCCGAGCAGAAGCCGGTATACGATGAAAAATCCAAAAAGTGGAGAAAGTCCTTCCTTGAGCAGCCATCCCAGATATCGATGAATCTGCCATCTGACTATGGTCGTGAACTTACTAAGCTAGCACGTGCCCAGTCTGAGCAGAACAAGGGAAGAAGTGCAAAAAGCGGGAAACAAATTGCCCAGCTCGGACAGCAGAAAAATCAATCGGTCCCCCCGCTCATAGTGTGTTCCGATGTCGACAAGGACTTCAGAGTCGCTATGGATAAGACCTGGAATTATTGGACCCCAGAGCCATAGCTGCTGCTAAAGAACTTGGTGTCACTGTATCTCAGGCCAAGGAACAGGCTACCGCCTTGGGTATGAGCCTTGGTCAACTTTTAGGCTATGAACATGCGCCAATGTTAGAGATGGCACGGAAATATGTCCAAGGGGAGCCTATGGTCAGTAATGAGGAGATGACGGGTCTATCAACACATATGCGAAATCTGCATACCTGGTACCTGGTGCACACATCAAAGAAGGACGCGAAAGAGTGGTTTCCGCTGGACGTTAGAGTGGAGCATTTCTTCAAACGTTACACTATACAGGTTCAACTGACTGAACTGTTCCAGTTATTCCAAAAGCGCGCCCTCGACAAATCTATCCTCTCTTGCTATTGTCTGTAAGTGATTTATTTTCGTAATTAAGTCTCTAGCTCAGCTCGTTCATTGCCTGTATTATATTATCCTGCCTATATATATATCCTTTTGTACGCTATTATGCAGAATGAAGATGCTGGAATGCAAAAGATCTAAAGTTTTTGAGGTTGGGTTCGTTGACCCATATATCGTGAATTCACATACGTTAGTCAATCACCCCAAAGACGTGGAGCATGACCTGACCACCTTTTTAACCATGCAACATTTCTGTACGGAAATACTATTTCCTTACAACTTCAGGTGAGTGTTTCTGTCTTGTACATATTTTTATTTGGCTTTCTCGATGTTAAGTGTAATTGATGAGCTATGCATGTCTGCTTTATGTAAACGTCCGCAGGTTCCACTGGATTCTGCTAAGCATTCAACCTGACAAGTCCACAGTTGAAGTCCACGACTCATTAAGTTGGGACCAAGCGTTGTGGTCCGACATGAAAGAAATGCTCAACAAGTAATTTCAATCATTATCGCATTATATCGCCCTCTTTCGTTCGTTCCCTGATGTCAAGTAATTAATAACTCCTTTGTTCATTTTCTTTGCCAAAGCAGGTGTTGGACAATTTTCAAACAGAAGGTAGAAGGTCCATTCAAAGATGAGCTAACTTATAAAACGGTGAAAGTCCGCAGCAGCCACCGGGGAGTAATTTATGTGGATTCTACGTTTGCGAGTTCATTCGCGAGTTGACCACTGAGCGGAGAACAACTGCTTTCAGCAAAATGCGGGAGAAGATCGACCCAGAACTGCGCGTAGGAGCAATTCAAGAGGAATTGGCGGGATTTCTGCTTAGGGAGGTCATCGATGAAAGGGGAGAACATTATGCTTCGGACGATGAACTACATATGCCTTGATGGCTTGATCTATCTCCATGTAATTAAATAGTTGTATTCTCGCAAGAGATCGAATATTAATTATATATGCATCAACATGTACTGTGTATATAGTAGAGCGTATAATATGCGTACGGAAACGATGGAGAGCACGTCGGCGATGCGAAGAAGGGGGAGACGACGGAGGCACCGGCGAGAGGGAGAGGGGGCACCGGCGAGAGGGAGAGGGGCACCGGCGAGAAGGAGAGGGGGCACCGGCGAGAGGGAGAGGGGGCACCGGCGAGAGGGGGCACCGGCGAGAGAACCTAAACCCTAAATACCAAAAAAAAAAGCACTCATTGGTCCCGGTTCGTATTAAGAACCGGGACCAATGAGTCTCCCCCACGAGCAGCCAGACCAGGCCACGTGGACAACCATTGGTCCCGGTTCGTGGCCCAACCGGGACCAGCATTGGTCCCGATTGGCCAGTCCCGGTTGGGCAACCGGGACTGAAGGCCCAACCGAACCGGGACCATAGGCCCATTTTCTACTAGTGCACCAAAAAACATAAACATCATTCTTTTTTCTCCATGATGCGCTTATGAGTTAGAACAAACCAAGCCCACTGATTCGGATCCATGTTGCTCGTGATGGACATGATCTTCCGCTCCTCGGTATTTGTTTAAGTTAAGCTTCTCGCCTTACACCTTAAATATCGTCCACCTTTCATTGTTTTTTGGTATCTCAACTCGTTGCGAGTCGAGAGCGAGGAGACTTTCTTCATGAAGTCGGCAATCGATTCTTGCATTGAGCAAGATGATGTCGTCTTCTTTGCAACCTAATTTGCTTTATTTGTCCCGGTTCGGCATTCCGAACCGCCGATGGCCCTTCTCCTAAGTTGAAAGTCTCACACTTATTGCTTGGAACGTCTCCCTTGACTGCCGCCGCTTGACGCTTAAAAGAGTCCCAAAGGGTTGCCCAATCTTGGCAAGTTTCAAGCTGTGCCAAACAATGCATCAATGAATCTCCGGTTCTCGTTGCAAGTTGTATACAACTCTAGGCATCTTGCAACTGAGAAAAAAGGCAGACATCAATACATATGAATTTGAGCATGACAAATCGAACATATTTTTAGCATCTTACTCGATTGATCCAGCCACTCTCATTTCTTTGGACAATTTGAT
Source organism: Poa pratensis (assembly GCA_947311845.1). Classification (NCBI taxonomy): domain Eukaryota; kingdom Viridiplantae; phylum Streptophyta; class Magnoliopsida; order Poales; family Poaceae; genus Poa; species Poa pratensis. The sequence continues at coordinate 10,124,120 of CAMZMU010000055.1, read as the reverse complement.
CACATAACCCATGGTATTTGTTGCACATCTCTTTATGACATCCCACGCGTGTGACACAGCACTCTCTCGTTGCGAACTATTACCATGTTGTCATATGGAGGGTATTTTTTCCGTACATCGAATTCATGGGGGATCCTTTTGCCAATATACTCCATAACTTTGTTGTGCGCCGGTAATGGGGTCTAGGCTTTTAATGATCCATGACACACATAACACCAAGTCCTCATCTTGCTTCCACGATGACCCATGTGATTCTCCTAATCTTTATTTTATTGCCGGTCTCAACACTGATGAGCTCTCGTTACTCTTGTTCCCCTTGTTCATCTTGCACAGCTTTCGAACGAGCACCACGACTGACAACGGGCATCATGATGGCGGCGGCTTCACTCTGCACATATACACATTGCCGACATTATTCAAAAGTAAGCAAACGAGAGCTCATACACACCCCATCATTGTCGGCGCCAGCGTGAGTCATTCTATCGAACAGGTTGTAACCACCACCAACACAGAACAACAGCTGGGCACCGGTGTTGCCAACATCGTCATACGTGAGTCCCATCCACCGTAGCGGCGACAAGTTGATGTAGGCGTCCTCTTGATTGAGGTCGAGTCCTTCTCCATGATCCCAGGCATGGCCGGTGCACTCGGGGAGTGGAACATGTTGGGGTGGACGGACTCGGCTCGCTCGTCTTGGGGAGGAGAAACATTCCGTGAAACGAAAACGGGGTCCTAGCGGAAGTAGGCCGGTCACCATGTCGCCGCCGGCGGGCTCCCGGTGGAGGACTTGACTCTTTCTTTCATTCTTGCGTTTGTGGCTTTGTGCCGACCAGCTCGTTCGGCGGTCGCCGCACTTCGGGCCGCTTCGTACTGCGCCTGAGCCGCCCCAACACCGCTTGCTCGTCCATCGTCAGCTCATTATTCCCCGTGCCGTTCGGCTACGTCGCATTACGAGCAGGAGCACGTGAGAGGGTCTTGGGGGGGGGGGGGGGGGGGGGGGGGTTGGCATAGGCTGCGTCGAAGAAAAGCTGCAATTTGCAGCAGCGATAGGGTGAGAGGGAAAAATTCACGAGGTTTTGGTGGCCGCAATGTGGTAGGGGAGAGAAGAATTTGGCACCTACAATGTATATCTCATTGTCAGAGTCGCTGACATGTGGTGTCCACTAGTCGAAATCCTACATGGCGGGCTTGTCCGACACTACAAAGGTGGCGCCGAAAGTTGGGGCTGGATAAGGGGATGCCAGATAGATTTTTGGGCGGTCCGGACCGATGGGGAGGACGCCGAGACCAATTTTTGTTGTCTGGACGATGGAGATGCTCTACCTGAATATTTTTTTTCCATGCAACATACCTGAAAAATCAAAGCAAAAGGAAATCGAGTATTACTCATATGCCACGCGTACGTTTGCAGAGACATAGAGGCAATTACTACTTACCGAAAACACAGAAAGAGCATAGGCAGCCCACAAAGGGCGCTAATTAACAGCAACCAGTTGATACTGTTAAGCTCTCTTTGCTAATGATTGCAAGTAATTAACACATAACTGGTATAGCTGAGAGGTCTATACACTTTTAGTCCCACAACTTGCGCGTCCCGTGCATTTTAGTCCCACAACTTGCAAATCGTGTGTTGACAGTCCCACAACTTGCTTAGCCCGGATTAATTAGTCCATTTGTGCAACGTGGGACACTGAGTGGACGGAAAACATTTGCACTTCATCCCGTAGAGAATGAAAAATTGCTATCAAGTCCCTCCGCGCGCGGCAGTTATGATTGGCCGGAAATTTTACACTTGAGTCCATATAATCTAGGGATTCCTTTCTTTTCCTTTCTTTCCTTACCTTTTTCTTCTGATCGGCAAGGTCGAGGAACACCTCGAGCTCGGCGGAGGCGCGGAGACGGCGAGGTCGTTTCTCATCGAACCAGGCGGGCATGCACTACCGCGAGCACCATGAAGACCCGCCGACGTACGGTATGTCCAGCCACAGTTTTTTTCCTTTCCTCACACGTGTTCCTCGCAGTTGCGTTGTGGTTTACGTAGGGCCTAAGTGTGTGTATGATCGAGAGTAATTCAGTGATTTTCTAGCAGTGAATTAGTTGGGGAATAGTTTTAGTAGTAGTGGCAAAATGTTGTAGTCGTATAAAGTCTGGAAATTATGGTCGATTTTATGCTCTGTTCATGCCTTGTTCGCCGCTGGTGCGAGTAGCTCCTGGAATCTCTATGTATTTCATCAGATTGCGCATAGTATAACGTTAGAAATTGGTTAATTTGATGTGTACATGTGTTGCTACATGATTGTGTGAATCAATGCAATCTCGATTTTGCATCTGCTAGCAGAAGCCTAAATCACCGTGGCCCATCCGTCGTAGTCGTCGCTGCTCATTCCACCGCCGCCGCCGCCCCGAGCTTCAAATCGTTCCCACTGGACCAACTCCTCCTCCCTCTTTCGAATCACCCCCACCTTACGCTCTCCACCTTCCGTTGGATGCCCTCGGCGCTCACCGTCGCCACCGGGAGAGCTAGCTAGGGTTACGATTGGGGAATCGACTCTGAAATTTCCTTTTAACTGCTCAGGGACATATCTGCAATATTAATACACTGCAGAGGTTTTTGCGCAAAAATACCACGAGACAGCGCGTGTAATCAGCCACCGTGGCATTACACGTGCTAACATCACAACGATTTGGGACTAATTAATCCACCCTGAGCAAGTTGTGGGACTATCGGTGCACGTTTTGCAAGTTGTAGGACTAAAATGCACAGAGCGCGCAAGTTGTGGGACCAAAAGTGTATATACCCTATAGCTGACACATTATAACTTTCCACACAAAAGTTGAAACGGGGCATGCCTAACGGTCAGTCTACAGCTAATAACATCCAGAAAGTATTGTTACATAGTAATCCACAAAATCAGTAGCTGGTGTCTTTCATGGTTCTGGCCCGCGCATCCAGCAGTAGCCATGCATGAGTTTACTGCTAGCTGATCGGTGATCCCGACATCCACATTTTTAGCAGGCCGCGCACGTCGTGTCGTGTTGCTAGATTTGCATATATAGGACGGCCGACCTGCTGCACGATCCGCAGCAGTACATTTACATCTCGGCAGCACGCGTGGCAACAAATATATAACGCCTCGAGTTTGTGATCCACGCCGGCCGGTAATTAAACAGTCGGTACCAGGATTCATGACTCAGGAGTCATGTTCTGCGCCCGTCGTGTAGATCTTGGGCACGGGGTTAAACTCTGAACAGTGACCAACGTACGAACCTGCAGGACGGATAACCAGGTTTTGAACTGTCCTCGATCTGGAGGATCTTACCCTAGATTTCAGCCCGTCGATTGAGTAGCCAATACGTACCCTTAACCTACGGCCGCAAGTCATCAACACGACGGCGACGACGAGCCTCGCGTACCTGAGATTCCTACTCCATATATGGTACGAGTAGCACAAATTTTTTTTTGAGGAAAGTAGCACAATTTGGTTACCTGCATACTCTGTACCCAAATCCTGTGGGTGTAAAATCTGAGTGTTTGGTGGGTTAGGCGAGACCTGTGTGTGCAGCGCAAAATACTTATATCGGCTAGAAAAATAGCTCAGAAGAAACGGCCAAATTGGCCTTTTTTAGTATGAGCGAAAAAAAGGCACGCATCAGCTCACATGCGGGGAAAGGCAGAAGAAGCCTTGTCGCTACGAGAAAACTTGTCATAAATCTCTTCACCGTCCACTTTCCAACGCTCACTCCACCAATTCCAGTCTCTCATCGTCAGCATTGCTCTCCCTCCGGCAGCACATCCGAATAAAGCGGCGATATCTGCAGTGGAAGATAGTGCCGACGACCTCCGCTCCCTCGATCCCCCGGCACATCATTCATCGGCACTCGCGACATCACCGCGAGAACCTCGACTCATTCAGGCAAAAATGACAATACGTTCCCAATCCTTTGTTATGACGGTTATAAAAACGTAGATCTATACTGAGGTATAGTTATTTTTTACATGCACGGTACATTATTCTGTCTTGTTAGGGTTTCTTGCCTGATTTGGGATATATCTATTTAGGGCTTCGATTTGAGTTTTTTTTCTTAGTAGTTGATCTCTGTTTAGGGCTTCGGTGTGGAGATATTTCTTGAACTTGTTCATGTTAAACCATTTAGTATTTGATCTCAGTTTAGGGCTACAATATGGAGATATTTCTTGACTTGTTCATATTAAACCAGGTAGTAGTTGATCTTGGTTTTGGGCTAGGGTTTGAAACTGAACTGATCTGGGGACTTCTATGTTTAGGACTTAGATTTAGGATAGCATCAACTACATGGCCATAGATCCGAACAAACGATTCCTCGTATGGTCTGACCTCGAAGATCCCAATGGTAGCATCGACTGCATGGCCATTATGATTGATTTTTGAACAAACAATGCTTCACATGGTCTGGCCTCGAAGATCCCAGTGGTAGCATTGATTTCATGGCCATTATGATTGATGTTCGAACAAACAATGCAATGCATGAGACACTAATTCACGGTTTTGACAAATGAAGAACATTTGCAGCACTTGCGCAGTGGGGCTGATTCAACTTTACCTAGTAGTATGTTCACATTTGTTGTGCATGGTCTTTGGTACAGTCGCACCAGCTCTATGAAATTGTTATGCTTATGTTACTTGAGTCTCATTGTTATGAATTTCTCTGTTTTGTTGCATGTGCCAATGATTAAACCGTGGCACCTTCTATTGAAAGGATGACCGTGTTGTTTTTAGTAGTATCTGCAAACATGTCGAGGAATGTTTTTTAGAACCCCACGGAAATCTCACTTCCGATGATCGAAAGAGAGTTATTTGTTCTAAGGGGGCTCGGGCCAACAAATTTAGATCATTCATGGTGTGATCATCACAAGACTGTACAAGCTGCCTTAACAAGATGGATCTCGTCGGGTTTATAGATGCACCTGACAAGAGTACTACGAATGTTATGGATTTTACTTGGGCGTAGATGACGAGGATGATCCTTCAGATGAGTTTCTTTTGATACTTAGGCGTCGATAGGATTCTGCATCTTGCACGTTAGGGTTTGACGATGTCTTGCACGTTAAGTTGATCATGTAATCTTCCTTCAATGTATGACTAGTTCGAGATCCTTCAGGTACGTCTTCACGTAGCATGACGGGTCAGGTTGGCCAAACTTCCGAATGTGGGCCTTCCTATCGTGGGAGTGTTTGAACGTCGTGGGCTGGAATGGTGTAGGTCTACATACCGTAAGATTACGACCTAGTCCCACGTATCTCCGACAAAACACATTGCGTGCTTATGCTCCTTGGTACAGTAGGATCATATTTTTCAACTGTGTGCAATGTTCTTATTATGATCCTTCCTTGTATGCATTACACTATTATGTTCCAGTGTTAGATCTGCGGATGATTAAACTCTGGCACCTTAGTAAGGAGCATGCACACCTAGTTTATGTGTGTCTTCTCTCTCGTATCATCGGTTATATTGGAACTATTGTGTGTGATTTGTTTGTGTTAGGCAATTTTATCACTATTGGCATCCACATTGCTATTGTGGGTGATCTGCATGCCAATGATTATACTAAGGTTGTACATTTCTATTTATCCTTTAGTTCCAATACTTGAAAGTTCATGATGTGCTCTATTAATTTGAGGCACTTTTTTGGGGTGCTCTTTATACATGTAGTGTCTAAATAGTGTGTTTTGTTGTAATCATGAGGCTTTATTTTGCAGTCATCAAAGTGCAACCTGATCTTTGGAGGCAATGACGGTACATGCAGTTGCTCCAAAGAGGCTCTAGAAGGCAATGGTCAGGGCAGTGTCACCAAAAGGCCGAGGGGGAGGCCTCCGAAGGTTGGTGACTTCCATGAGGAGGGTTCTCCAACCCATTTTTGAAAGGTGATCCTTGCAGCTAGGTTGGAGTTGCTTCCTATTCCTCTTGCCTTCCGTCGGCATCTGGGCATCATCCCAAGGAGCATCGTCTCGACCAACACTGGATGCCAATTTTTGGTGAGACTTGTTGGTGTCAATGGGACGACTGGATGGATCAAGTTTGGTCAGGCTTTGCCATCGTTCACCAGATCAAGATCGGGTACTTCTTGATCTTCAACGTATTGAAGGCGATTTTCTAGGGCCCTCATGCTGATTTATGATGAGTGATATGTGTACTGCACCTCGCTTATAGTGTCCCTGTTTGTCTTCCGAACTATGTGAGGAGTGTGTGTTAAACTGTTATAGTTATAACTGCTATGTGTGTGCAATGACAGGTATGATTGCTACTCCTCCGTTCCATAATAGTCTACATTCTGGACTAGTATTTTGTTCCATATTAATCTACATTCTGGGTTCTAAATATTAATTATCTCCTCGTAATCAGCAACAACAGAAAACTAAGCAGCCTCTCTCTTTTTCTATTTGGTGGCATTAATGCTAATCTGATTTGGATTGGGTGTTTACATACTTGAGTAGTATTATTAAAGAGAATACTAATTTGTCTTAAACTTTCTAAGATGTAGAGTATTGTGGAATGGAGGGAGTATGTGGTAGTCTTAATGTGCTTCTACTAATTGTGCTTAGTTTGAGAGTACTTATCAATGTGCACGTAACCAAATAGATGGTGTTTGTATCTCGGACGAACACACTTTTTTTTGCTAAAGGACCCTGTCATTAAAAGAAACACCGAACAATACATAGCACCTCAACAAAAACAAAAATTATAACAAGATCCTTGAGATACCCTTCGTCTTCCACCTTCAGACCGTGTCGACGGAGCGTCGCCGCTGCCGCTCCTCCCTGGCCCGGCCTAATGTTGTTGGTACTCAACCACTCTCTATCGAGTCTAGCTAAAAGCGATACATAACATGGCTGAAAACTCGCATCACCTCAGTGTCCTCAGATTGGCTCCACGGAGTACGGGACCATATTCCACGGAGCCACAGAAAACGTGCGACTAACCTGCAAAAATGCACTTAACTGCTCCTGCGCGCTAGCATGCATGCCATGCGTGTACGTACGTGCGTCTGTGATGGCCGGCCAGCATGGCGCATAAATCTGCGCCAGAATGCCAGATCGTGCCTCGAATCTGGAAAGGAAACATCTGCGTGACGGCGTGACGTACGTACAGTGGCGGACCCAAAAATAATTTAAAGCTTGGTCAAACAGTGAAATTAAATCCTAATAGCACTAATTTTAATCAAGCTTGCTATTGAATTAAGCTGTGTCGATCGGCCGGAAGCCCGGGCAAGCGCCCGGACATAGGGGCGGCTGGATCCGCGGTACGTAGGTCTACTGCAAGTGCTAGCTAGAGCCTAGATGCAGCCAGCTAAGCACGCCATTGCCCGGCCGTACGTAGGCGTATCTTCACACCCACTTAAATCGGCGTCTCTCTGAGAGAAACACGCATCGTCTAGTGTCACTCGGCTCCCACTAGCTCAAACCAGCTTGTTAGCCGCTGCTCGATCGGCCATTGCAGCTTCAACAACCGAGCATGCGGATCACCGCCCTGCGCGAGGAGGCTCTGGGGGAGGAGGCGGCGGGCGTGGTGCGGCAGGCGGTGTGCCTTGCCATGCAACGGGGGCACGCGCAGGTGACGCCGCTCCACGTCGCCAGCGCCATGCTCGCAGCGTCTCCCGCGTCTGCGGCCGGAGTCCGCCGTGCCGCCTGCGTCAGGTCTCAGTCCCACCCGCTCCAGCACACCACGCTCGAGTTATGCCTAGACGTCGCGCTCGGCCGCCTCGCCGTGGCGAGGTCATCCGCGGCATCCCGGATCCACCACGCGCTGCACGTCGGCCCGGTGCCGTCGAACTCGTTAGTGGTGGTGCTCAGGCGGGCGCAGGCGCACCGGCGGCGGGGCAGCACCATGAACGACAGTGGCAAGGTGGACCTCGAGGATCTCGTCGCCTCCGTCCTCGACGACCCGGGAGTCGATCGCGTCATACACGCGGCCGGATTCTCGGGTTCCAAGTTCATGGCCAGCGTCGAGAACGCCGCCGTCTCGTTGGATAGGGCGAGCGGGGACTTCGCGACGTTGCCCGCTCCGGTCTACACGAGTAGGGCAGGAGGACAACCATCTCTTCATACCGCCTCGGAACTCCACCGATCATTAGCCGCCGACCACGTCCAAGGCGGCGGAAGGTAGTTTTACTGGTTCTGGAATGTGGTTGGCGTGCGCGTTTTATCTTATTTGTTTGACTTCTTACGTTTGTTTTCTGATTGGCGCATGCATGCACGTAACTGTTCCGCAAGGAAAAGAGAAGCATGCATGCATGAGGCGGTGAACTCTCACTCCATCATCCAACCAATGTCTTTGCTAACTCTGTAACTCACACGATCCGTGCCACACAGTCACATTGTCTTCCCAATAATCCTACACTTACGGCCAGTGGCGGAGCTATGTACAGCCCAACCCCCCAGTCCAGGTAAAATTTGCCTAAAAACTAGTATTTTTTTGGCCTTTCCAGTTTCCAGTCGGTAGTATTTGGCCATCTGCCCCCCGATACTGGCCCAAAATGTCTAAGAAGCCCATTTGCCCCATAAGCCTATTGACCCAAGCTCCGCCAATGTACGGCAAGATTGCTACGGAATTGTGTTACGGATCGACGTGTCGACCACACAACGGCTGTGATAGATCTTTCTGAAACGGCTACAGTCTTTTGGAAAATGCAACTCCACACCTAGTTAGATGTCCCCGTTTATCTAGGACGTCCAACTGCTTTATGATCCATACACAAGTTATTAATGATTTGTTAAATATCAATGCATTATTAATAATTTTTGTAATTTATTTTTTGGATTCATGTACTAACAAGAAATTTACGGACATGCATTAGTAAAAAAATTAAAACCACCCATTAATATGATTTTTTGTTTTACCAATACATCAATTAGTAGGAATCATATCGTTCGTTGGGTGCAAATTCGACAGTCATGATAGTCGGTAGATATCCAACTAGGTGTCGTATCGCCGCGTTGCAGTCCTTTCTTTCTCTTCGGTTTTCTTCAATGAACATGTCATATGTCACTTTGTGAAGGATATGGAGCCCATGCTTCGGAAGCATTGCTTCCTCCATCATCTATCTACGAGTGGTTCTATAGGTTCTTAATTTTGGACTTTAAAACACAGAGTAACAAGGCCCTATGACTAGTTGTTTTAGTTACCCTTATTCCCTCCGTCTAGACATACGTGGCGTGTAAATTTGGTCGAAATTCATACCTTACTAAGTTTAACTAAATTATGCAGAATCGAATATCAACAACTAAAATATTGATTAACTATGTTCTAAAAAGGTACCTTTTGGTGCTTCTGCTAATGTTAATTTGGTAGTGTAAATCTTCATATTTCACACACACACACACACACATATATATATATATATATATATATATATATATATATACTTATTTACCTTTGACTAAATTTATAGGCAATGTATTTCGGGGTGTAGGGAATAGTTTCTTTGTGCTAAGCATTCGCTTTAGTACTTCTTGGGCTACTGGGGAATATATGTTTCTAGGTCACCGTCAAGAACCATCGTATCCAAACACAAGTTTCGTGCAAGTGCATGCATAATGGATGAAAATAATATTTTTTTAAAGGATCTTCATTGCGTATTCAACACAGGTTACAAATATAACAGAAGTACAGGAATACGCAAACGAAACAAGCTGAAGAACTCAGCACAACATCAACAGATGCTGAACCACCGCAAATGCCTGAAGAAGAGCTCCAACGCCGAGCACCGCCGGAGATGGAGCCACCAGGTCGCCGCACACCCCGGGAAGGAAGAGCCCCACTCATGTAGAAAGCCGCAGGAGCTGTCCGCCGCAAGCGACGGAACCGAAGGACGCTTAACGAACACGGCCATGGCGCCTCCATCCCGCAGCCACCCCTCTTCCGTCGAACCCTGCACTGAGCACAAACACAGCTTGCCGGAGCCTCCGCCGAGAACACACCTTGACCACACCTTCTCCCTCGCCACCCCGGCCGGCCGGAGAAAGATGGAGCAAGGCGGAGATGAAGCAACACGAAGACCGAGCTGCTCGAAGCCACGCCACCATGGCCGGCCAGAGAAGCCAGATCGCCGCCAGCGAAGAAACCGAGATCCCAGAAAGCACCTTTCCTCCTACACACCAGCACCTCACAAGCCCTGCAGCGCCGCTGGAGGAGACGACGCCACGACGAGGACAGGGACTCCAAAACGCGCAGACGACGCCGCCGTCTCGTCGGCCGCCCGCGGAGAAGGGGAAGCAGCTCTCCACCGATCCAAAGAACGAGGAGCACGAAGACCACCGGAACCGTCGTCCGGAGCCACCAAAACGGCCCCCACTCGCCGTCTCCGGCGAGGAAGAGGGAGGGAGCCGAACCTACATCTCCCTATCGACGCCAAATCCCTCTCTGATTCGCCACCGAGGGAACCTAATCCTACTCTATCTACACACCGGAGTACCGGGAGCAAGATCCCCCCCCCCCCACCCCGAGGCGGCGAGAGACGGCGGAGATCCGCTCCGGCTCCGGCGAGAAAGTGATGAAACTTTTTTCGCCCCCCTGGTCGCCTCTCTGCTCTGTAGAGGGAGAGGGGAAAGCGAAACGGGCAACTGTGGATGAAAATAATATTGACTAGTAAATAACTAGATCTAAGTCGACTAAGTTATTCACTCCCCTCTTAATATTGTTTATTTCCCTTGAAAATATACTATGTAAGTTCTTGTTTGTGCTAATAATATATTCAAGTGTCAAAACTACTCCTAGCTGACAAATATAGGTACATGCATGCAACTAATTAATTCAAAATTTTATTTTTAAGTAGATTCAAGTGTAGGGACTATCTAGACATGGATGCTAACCTTGTCCCTGTTTTCTTGCAGTGAGTGTGAAGCTGGCAAAGAAAAGAAGCCGGCCTTCTTCGACGGCAGCGAGCTACTCGCAACGAAGGCTGTACTTCCTCCGTGGCTCCGCCGCTACCAAGACACAATGCCATCCGGAACAACAGGCTGCGGCACCAGTAGGCTTCCATTAGACGTACAGGTACGTATGACACCACGTGGATCAACCAGATCCAAGGTCATATATACTTCTCTTATCTAACTCATCTGAACGTCTGCCTCGACATTGCAGGCTGCTCGCCGCCGCCGGCAGATGTTCACAGAGCTCACGGCGCAGAATCTGAAGATCCTCTGCGACGTGCTCCAGCTGCGCGTTCCGCGGCACGGGGACATCGTACCCGGCATATCGAGCACGGTGCTCTGGTGCCGATCTGGCATGACGAGGAGGAGGGCCATGGATAAGCCGTCGAGGATGACCTGGATGCTCTTTCGAGGAAGGGACTCCGGTGGCAAGACGGCGGTTGCCCGGGAGCTCGCGAAGCTCGTATTTGGTTCGTACACCGACTTCACCATGATTAGCGCCTCCGGTTCTCCTACACCAAGCGGCAAACTGGCCACCAAGAGGCAGAGATCACCGCACGACGACGATGACAATGTTGGCTACGTCGGATCAATGTTCTTCGATGCGATCCTGGAGAACCCTCACCAGGTTATATTGATCGACGGTGTTGACAGGCTCGATGACGATTCGGAAGTGCGCATCATGGACGCAGTGGCAGAAGGGGCAGTGAGAAGATGCAATGGCGACCTGGTTGGTCTGTCGGATGCTATCGTGATGCTGTGCTCTGACGCGTTGGACGACTCGAGGTCGGTGGTTTCCTCACCTCGGGTGAAGCGACGACTCGAGGACGGAGACGCCACGGCGAAGGAAGTGAGATCACCTCGCCGTCTTAGGATAGATTTGAACGCTTTCCCACACGATGGGGAAGATAAGGACGCTGTTCCGGCTGATGATGCGGGGATCCTGAATTTCGTGGAGGGTGTTTTCTTTTTCAATTAGATTAGAAGAGCAGAGAGATGTGTCCATTTTGACGAGAAATTAACAAATATTGTTCTCCAATTCTAAAAAAGTGATTGGTTAACTGAAATACTTTTTTTTAAGTTCGATGGATTTTAAGTGAGTGTCTTGGACATGAGTTAGATTTGGTAGAAGTTTTTTTAGTTGGCTAGATTGTGCGGGGTATTGGATGCGAGTAAGAAATTGTTTCACAAGTTGATGTGCCGGTGGCTGTAGGAGGCTGTTCATATTCGTGCCGTACATGTGCATGTGAGACTAGTGATTGTTGCTTTCACTAGTATAGAACGACACATCGGATACCCCTCTATGGAAACGACACGAGTTAGGCGACGGAGAATCGCGCTTTCTACGTGGCCGGTGCGTACAAACCTGACCTGGGCCGTGGCAGGCCCACCCACATTGGCAACGCAGCCTGTCCAATCTCCGTCACTTATTATATTGACAACAGTTAATAAAATTGTCCGTTTCCAATATATGCCTCTATGGTAACGGATAGAATTTTCCAACCGTTGAAAATGTTGACACGTGGAGGCTAGCGAAGGGGCAGATGGGGAGGTGGGCGGAGCAGACCGGCGAGTATAAATGGCGAGAGGTACTAGCAGCGATCTCTTTGAATCCCCAGTCCATCGCCTCCCGTTTTTCAAACTTCGTCAGATCCCCTCCGTCCAAATCCATGGCGAGAGGTACCAGCAGCGGTCGCAGCCGTGGACGAGAGCGCAGCCATGGTAGGGGGCGCAGCGGCAATGCCATGCCGTCGGTGGCGCCCTCACCGTTCTCTGAAGACATGTCCCCGGCGAGAGGTACCAGCAGCGGTCGCGGCCGTGGAAGAGGGCGCGGCCGTGAACGAGGGCGCGACTGTGGTAGGGGGCGCAGCGGCAATGCCCGCCGTCGGTGTCGCCCTCACCGTCCTCTGAAGACATGTCCCCGGAGCTGCGCGGCTTCGATTTCTTGGTTATCCTGTACAAGGGCATCGAGAGTCGCCTGAGGCTCCCGAGGGCGTTCGCGGAGAAGCTCCAAGGCATGGTGCCAAGTACCATGCATCTGAAGATGGAGAACTGCGAGAACGGCAGCTGGGCGGTGAAGACGGCCGTGAGTGACGGGGGGAATTTGTACCTCGGCCAGGGATGGAAGTCTTTCGCCCAAGCGTACAAGCTTGAGAAGGGACACTTTTTGTGCTTCAAGTTCGACGACGACAACGGGTTCTTCATCAAGATCTTCGACGGTACTTTATGCCGGAGGGAGGCCCTGGTGTACAGCGACGACGAGCCCGAGTCATCATCAGCAGCAGCTAGTAGTAACATATATGCAATCGTTTCATTACTAATATCAAGTCCGTATGTAGTTTAGTCATCTTTATTATTAATATATGTATCCTATGTTGTTCATTACCGTTTCCTAAGTGGTCTCTGCGTACATATGTAATTTAGAGTACCTGTTAGTAAGTCTACTCTCTCCCTAGTATAAAAGCAATGGAAACGGTTAAAACAAATGACCGTTGCCAATGTGGTGCTTATAAATGTACTGCCGGCCCTAGCAAGTCATCAATCTCATTATCACTCTCTCACTGTCTCTCTTCCTGTCTTCCAACCCTAGCCTCCGCACACTGTGGCTTTTAACTCTCCTCACTCTAATGGCTTCCTCTGCCGGCGCTTCTAGATCCGGCCATCGGGGCCACGGCTCTAGCGACAGCACCGATCTAGCGGCAGCCCTTCGTGAGGGGAAGGTCGATCTAGAGGCGTCCATGCGTCCGCTAGTGATGCTGCAGAGCCACCATCTGGCACCCTCCTCCTCCGGTGATACCCGACGTCTTCTGAGCCAGGCCGATGTGGAGGAGGTCATTCATGAGGTGGTGTTGCAGCACCTCCGGCGGATCTACCAGCAGAAACCCATCTAGAGGAGGAAGTGGCCGATCTGGAGGAGGTGGTCGATCCGTAGGTGGCGTCGAATCTGGAGAAGGAGGAGGAGGTGGATGTCGACGAAGGAGAAGGAGAGGAAGCCTGCACCTCCTCTCCCAAACATGTCGGGTGAAAGTTAAAAATCTTTCTGTGATGCCGATGAACTAGGTTCTACATATGAGCATTTCATCACATAAACAAATTCACTCACAAACATGTGTACATATTATTACAAATATTTGAACATACACATTCAATGCCTAGTTCATCGTTGCAGCACCTCCGGCGGATCTACCAGCAGAAACCCATCTAGAGGAGGAAGTGGCCGATCTGGAGGAGGTGGTCGATCCGTAGGTGGCGTCGAATCTGGAGAAGGAGGAGGAGGTGGATGTCGACGAAGGAGAAGGAGAGGAAGCCTGCACCTCCTCTCCCAAACATGTCGGGTGAAAGTTAAAAATCTTTCTGTGATGCCGATGAACTAGGTTCTACATATGAGCATTTCATCACATAAACAAATTCACTCACAAACATGTGTACATATTATTACAAATATTTGAACATACACATTCAATGCCTAGTGCAAATTCACACACACACACACACATGTTCTGATAATTACAAACACTTATTGTTCAAGCACCAACTGTACAAACTAGTTCAACACCGATATCCAAGGCCTATTGGTATTCACCACCCATCATCCTCATCCGTCTTACTGGGCTTGTTGTTCGTTGATCCCTCACCGTTCTTGCACCTAGGGCAGAGCATTTCCCGCCATGTTGGACGTAGTCTGTCCGTCAAGGTTAGGATCTTGCGATACAACTCGTAGGCATGTACCCATCTATTGCTGCGTAGTCGAGGTTAACTTTGTACAACGGCATCCACTCCCAGAAATTGTGTTGATTGGATGGGAACTCCTTCTTCATGTTGGAGTATGATGTGTCGATGAGGTCTGCCGCTAGATCACCCATTCCGTACCTCTCGTCTTCACCCTTGATTTTGTATACGAGTTGGATGTCCACGTAGTACTCCGGTGGAATGTGGAAGCCGACACGAGAAAGCACCTTGCAGTCGTTGGTGATGTCCACGCTTGCGAAGGTGATATTCTTGCATTGAAAGAATTTACCCAACGCTGGACAATTCTTTTTGGACTTGCACCAGTGGAACACGAGGACATGTTGGCACATGGCGAGTTGCAGGACAGCCATGTCCCGACGATTACGGGTGTACTCGATGTCAAGGCCGACGAACCGATGCTTCTCCTCTGCTAGCCATTCCTCGTACTTGTCGAGGATCCGCTCCACGGTATGCTCCTCGTTCGTGTACACCACCTCCAGAACGATGGTGCCGCGGGCCTTGACGGTAGATGTCTTTGTTATTCTGTTGCGGTCGTCCATGGCTGGTGGGGGATTGTGGTGGAACGAGGAAGAAGAGACAGAAGGAATGCGAACTGTCTGCCACAAAGCAGAGACAATGGCAACCGAACAGAGCAGTTCCTGGATATTTGCCGCCGATCTTAGCAGTTGCTTGAAAATGGCAACCGAACAGAGCAGTTGCTGGAAAATAGCCACCGATGTTCTTTTATATCCAGATGTATTTTGTATATTTCGCTAATCTTTTTTTTTCTTTCACGCATGAGTTTATTTCGGCAACACTGCATAGAAGTACCAACGTACCATTCCGAGAACCAGAAACCTTAAGGCAAGGAAATTTCGGGGATACTGGTCTTGGAGTGGGTACATCGACGACCGAGAGCTCATAGAAGGTGAACTCCAAGTCAAAGATGGAAGGCTGGCTTAATTAAGCCAGCCTTCCATCTTGTTAGGTTAGTTGCTTATAGGTTTAGAGTTCATGATTGTAGTCAAAGTGTAATAGGTTATATTACATTATGTCAATGTGTGCTAGATATGATTGTAGTCAAACCGAAACGGTGATATTATTGTATACCAATGTAACGATGACATTTGTTCTATGTTATGAATTGAATAACGTTTTAGTACATTGTGCAATCAGCCTTTCATGTATTATGGCATATAACCGAAATATGAGAAAAGCTCAGTGCAAACGGGTAGATGGAAAACTCCGTATCTGATGAAGGAAAACTAAAGAAACGGAGGTCAGCGCACAACCGTTGCCAAATGGAGACCTCATCGGAAACGGTTTTTTGCCTCCGTTACCGATGAAGGCCTTCACATCAGCCACGAAGGCGGGGACACAGACCCTTTTTCCGTTGCCGATGATTTTTTGGCCCGTTTCCGATGTGTCGTTCTGTACTAGTGTTTGCAGTAGCGGCTTTGGTGGGGTGGGGGCGGCAACATACATGGCTTTCAGCTCAGGTGGTGCTTTTTAAGTGTGAGGACTCGATATCTAGGGTAGAAATCCAAGGTCTGGTCTTTATTATTTGTTCCTGGCAGTGACATTTTTCTGATTGAAGTCATTGTCTGAAGAGTTCGATTCTTTTCCTGGGTGAAAACCTACAATCTATGGTTGGGCGATGATGGTGATTGTGCGTTGTTTTCTTTTTAGAGGCGTCGCTTTGTGAGAACATCTTATGTAATTATGTTGTATGGCTAGTTTTAGTCCGACTGCGAGTGATTGATCACTATGACGGGGTCATGTTTTCCTTTTTTTTCTTTTTCTCTGTCCATCCTTAATGTTCCGATTAGTTATTAACATTATGTTGGTGCATAGAAGCTGAATGTAATAGTATCTTCTTAATATTAATATGTTCCCTTTGTGAAAGTAGGAGGAGACACAAAAGTATTTTTTCAAATTAACTTGATGACAACATGATAACAGTTAAGTGCATGACGGATTAGAACATTTCCACGACGGGCTGGAAAATGTGGTAGGCACCTCCGAAAAAGTGTCCGCTATGGGGACGCTAGATACATACTATTAGGACGGCGGTCCATTGGGGCGTCCTCCAAATGGCCGTCCCTATTCAGTTTTTTTTCTATTTTCACAAGTATGTTTATATTTCCATCTAAATAATATAAATCTTGGTTGCATAGTCCAATAATAGTTTAAATATAAGTAAAAATAGAGCAGGAGACACTGGCAATGGTGGAGGAAATAAATTATGTTTACATGTTGTTTTTTTAGGGGTAAACCTTGGACGGTCCAGCCCAATTAATTTCCATGCCCAGATCTCTGTCTCACTCTTGATTTGCAGCGAGCGATGTCTAGTCATGTTGGTAATGACTTATGAGACCCACATTCGCAACCAAAAAAAGACTTAAGAGAGTGACAACGAACTTCTAAATCTGTCCGATGTTGTTATTTTTGTGTAGTCTAGAATATGGAACATTTTAATTTGAGATTTTGCACGTTTTTAGAATAGAACATTATTTACATACAAGATTTTTTTCAAAAAAATTTGAAGCTTCAAAATTTGATTTTCGATTTAAAAAAATGAAATGGCTCCATGCTCCGCCTCTATTTGTGGTTTCCGTCATACTCATAGGACCTACTAATAATGTTGATGGGAGCCGGCCGAGCGCTCACGCTGACTCCTTAACGCCGCGCGCGTACGGACACATGCGCTAGCTGGTTTTGCTGCAGCAAACGTTGTATCATATCAGATGTTAATTGTGCGCGACCCACCGCGGTGGACGTCTCCTTCGTTACCCGGCCTGCTTCTCTATTTACTTCCTTGTCTCTTTGCTGGAAGTGTAATGATTCATCGTTATCCTTTCCAGCAATGGCGGAATCAATGGTCAAGTATACTCAGTGTAACTCTCGTTGATGATAATGATCCTTTGGATTGTTATCCATAAGGACTGGGTCACTCGGGTCCCCTCGCTTTTGCAGCAAACGTTGATGTTAATTGTGCGCGACCCACCGCGGTGGGCATCTCCTTCGTTACCCGGCCTGCTTCTCTATATACTTCCTTGTCTCTTTGCTGGAAGTGTGCCTTTAGCACGTGCTAATTGATTTTGCTATTAGCAATTTTCTTGGCCACTGCAGCCTACATAGATCAGTATGATCATCAGAGCGACTACAGTTCGTATGCATTTTTGCATGCATGCGCTATATAGATCAGTATGCAAGAGTTCATGTAAACAGTAAGAGTGCAAGATAGTTATAGAGACGGCCGGGGATTCAATCGTGTAAGATTATTAACCTATTGATCCAATACTTGGCAAGTACAGTGTGAGATACAGTGCATCTAAAATATACTACATCAAGATAGTTCCAAACAGTCGTACTAGATCATGCAGAGGAGTACAGCACCCGTCACACCAGGCTTTAACAAATTAGGTGTTAGCTGTATTTATTTAGTGGTCGTTGGCTAGTTGCTTGGCATATACTAATATTAAAGTACTATTAGCAGCAGTAACCATGTACTCCCGTACGCAGTGCGCTTTCACAACAATGGAAGCGAGCACGGACTTGTGTGAGCTCACCCTCCACTCGGCCTCCTCGTCTACTAAGCACGCAGAGCCCCCGGGCCTGTTTCTCTGCGTCTACTGCGGCCGCAAGTTCTACAACTCGCAGGCGTTCGGCGGCCACCAGAACGCGCACAAGGAAGAGCGCCGCCTGGCCAGGCACCGCCTGGAAATCGCCGCTGCCACGCGCTCGCACGCGGCGTCAGGACCTTCTCAAAAGGATGCGCCGCGCGCCGCCGGGTTCTTTCCCGCGGCTAAGAAGGAGCGCGGCAGGAGCTTCCAGGACCACGGTGCCGCCTCTCGCACCGGCGACGGGCTGGACCTGTCTCTGAGGCTGTGATCGATCAGTTAACCGGAATATATATCGTCCGTGCTTGCTCCGGTATGTTGTCAGATTTAAAATCTGCTTATTTGGTGATCACATGTGAACAGTGAACTGTTTCTTTATTTATGCTGGAGATCGAAGCCTTAACTCATTTGACGCGTACATATATTTCTGGAATGTGTTTGTGCTGGGAAACCACTAGGCGTTCCCCGGGGATCCTAGGGAAAGATCCCCGGGTCGCCAGCCGTTGGATCGGATCGCTACGAACCGTCAGATCCCGCGCTATCCCCACCAACCCCGCTTTTGCTGCCGCCGCAGCAAATAATCCCCGCTTTTGCTCCCTATGTAGCAAAAAACGGTTCGCACAGAAAACAGAAAAGAAAGAGACCGATTTCGCCGGAGACCTCACCGGACTCGCCGGACCTCACCGGAGACCTCGCCGGAGATCCCATAGCAGAAAAAATATGCTATTGTAGCAAAATCGATTTCGCCGGAGACATCGACGGAGACCTCCCGGAGGCATCGTAGCAAATGTTTTGTTCTATTGTAGCAAGATCACAAAACAATAATAGCAAAAAAATTGTTATATTGCAGCATCGTAGCAAAATTCTTCCGTCGAGGTTCTCCGATAAGACTTATGATGCAAAACAGCAGGACAAATTGTAGCATAAAAATTCTTCCGTCGCTCGAAGCTCCGGCGACCTTGCCGACTGCCGGCAGCACCGCCGGGGATCCTTGCAGCAACCCCCATATCCAGTCGCCGTCCGGGATGCTACGAGCGGACAATGCAGTTGCTTACGGCCGCCGTCGGCATAGGCCGGCCAGCTGGGCATCTGACCGCTCTCCAACTCCGGCGAGGGCGGCATCCACGCCGTCGGTAGCATCGGTGCATGCTCTTGTAGCACCTATAGCATCCATCAGTAGCATAAAAAAAATTGCTACAAAGATTGCAGCGTGTGAAGAAAGAAAATTGCTACAATAATTTAGAAGGATTTGCATCCATAGAGGATGTTTTTGCTACAACAGTTTCCAAAATTTGCACCACGCCTGAAAAATTGCATCCATAGAAGGATTTGCATCCATCGAGGATTTTTTTTTAGAAGGATTTGCATCCATCGAAGATTGCGGCCAGAAATGCTCTCTGATCTGCACACGCAGCTCAAAACCTTAAACCGACCTCGCGTTCCCCTCGCATTGCAGCGCCGGTGCTTGCCGCCGATTCGTGTCCTCGAGTCGATGGTGGTGCTAGCGAAGCCGCCATCCCTTCGAATCGCAGCGCCGATTCGCTGCATCGGAGAAGCCCGCATCGTGGTGGTGTGCTGCGGTGCTCCCGGGGGTGGGAGATGAGAGCCCGCAGCATGGCGCCACCGCGCCGGTGCTCGCCGCCGATTCGTGGCCACCACGCCGGCGCCACCGCGCCGGTGCTCGCCGCCGATTCGTGGCCACCACGCCGGCGCCACCGCGCCGGTGCTCGCCGCCGATTCGTGGCCACCACGCCTCCCTGCCCGTGAAGATGTCCTGCTCGAGACTGGTGGCGCGGCGGAGGGTGAGGAGGCGGCGGGCACGGGCCTGAACGCGCAGGGGTGGCGGCAGCTCGCCGGATTTTTGCCGGACGTGGAGGTGTCTTTTCACCATGGACCCGATGGGAGAAAAGGTGGATAGAGAGGAAACAGCGGAGGAGACGCTGCGGAAGGGATAAGGCGTGGGATAGCGACTGGTGGGCGGTCGTGCGTGGACCCGGCTAGCCACGCGTCGCTCGCTCGACCGGGGGACGCGTCGCGTGCGATCCCCCGGATGATAACTAATGTTTCCCTTTGTGGAAACCACTAGGCGTCCCCCGGGGGATCCCAGGGAAAGATCCCCCGGGTCGCCAGCCGTTGGATCGGAATGCTACGAACCTTCAGATCCCGCGCTATCCCCACCAACCCTGCTTTTGTTGCCGCCGCAGCAAATAATCCCCGCTTTTGCTCCCTATGTAGCAAAAAACGGTTCGCACAGAAAACAGAAAAGAAAGAGACCGATTTCGCCGGAGACCTCACCGGACTCGCCGGACCTCACCGGAGACCTCGCCGGAGATCCCGTAGCAGAAAAAATATGCTATTGTAGCAAAATCGATTTCGCCGGAGACATCGACGGAGACCTCGCCGGAGGCATCGTAGCAAATGTTTTGTTCTATTGTAGCAAGACCACAAAACAATAATAGCAAAAAAATTGTTATATTGCAGCATCATAGCAAAATTCTTCCGTCGAGGTTCTCCGATAAGACTTATGATGCAAAACAGCAGGACAAATTGTAGCATAAAAATTCTTCCGTCGCTCGAAGCTCCGGCGACCTTGCCGACCATTGCCGGCAGCACCGCCGGGGATCCTTGCAGCAACCCCATATCCAGTCGCCGTCCAGGATGCTACGAGCGGACAATGCAGTTGCTTCCGGCCGCCGTCGGCATAGGCCGGCCAGCTGGGCATCTGACCGCCGTCCAACTCCAGCGAGGGCGGCATCCACGCCGTCGGTAGCATCGGTGCATGCTCTTGTAGCACCAATAGCATCCATCAGTAGCATAAAAAAATTGCTACAAAGATTGTAGTGTGTGAAGAAAGAAAATTGCTACAATAATTTAGAAGGATTTGCATCCATAGAGGATTTTTTTGCTACAACAGTTTCCAAAATTTGCACCACGCCTGAAAAATTGCATCCATAGAAGGATTTGCATCCATCGAGGATTTTTTTTAGAAGGATTTGCATCCATCGAAGATTGCGGCCAGAAATGCTCTCTGATCTGCACACGCAGCTCAAAACCTTAAACCGACCTCGCGTTCCCCTCGCATCGCAGCGCCGGTGCTTGCCGCCGATTCGTGTCCTCGAGTCGATGGTGGTGCTAGCGAAGCCGCCATCCCTTCGAATCGCATCGCCGATTCGCTGCACCGGAGAAGCCCACATCGTGGTGGTGTGCTGCGGTGCTCCCAGGGGTGGGAGATGAGAGCCCGCAGCATGGCGCCACCGCGCCGGTGCTCGCCGCCGATTCGTGGCCACCACGCCGGCGCCACCGCGCCGGTGCTCGCCGCCGATTCGTGGCCACCACGCCTCCCTGCCCGTCAAGATGTCCTGCTCGAGACTGGTGGCGCGGCGGAGGGTGAGGAGGCGGCGGGCACGGGCCTGAACGCGCAGGGGTGGCGGTAGCTCGCCGGATTTTTGCCGGACGTGGAGGTGTCTTTTCACCATGGACCCGATGGGAGAAAAGGTGGATAGAGAGGAAACAGCGGAGGAGACGCTGCGGAAGGGATAAGGCGTGGGATAGCGACTGGTGGGCGGTCGTGCGTGGACCCGGCTAGCCACGCGTCGCTCGCTCGACCAGGGGGACGCGTCGCGTGCGATCCCCCGGATGATAACTAACGTTTCCCTTTGTGCTGGCTAGCTCGTGGATTCATGCTGGATTAGCTTCTTCTAGTCGGTCGACACCTTTGATTCTTACTTATCATCCGCTCCGTGTTTCCGTACGTCAAATTAAGTCTGGTTATTTTTCTCTGGAATATCAGTGGTGGTGCTTTTACCGATGTTGCGTGATTAATTTAATGGCTGCGTGCATGCACAAAGACTTGACATTGCGGCTCAAAATTAAAAGGGGAGAAACTTCGTTGGTATTCACAGGTCTGTGGTTTGGTGTATTCGTCGTTGTTCTACGGCTGCCTTCAGAAAAGTATAAGATTGTGTCATGAAAGAAGAAAGGGCTTGAAGATCTCAAAGATTTGCTCGTCTCTTTTAGTATGGTTTTTGTAATCGATATAATCATGTACTATTTGCCGGTTTAATATATATGGTATTTGCTAAAAAAAAGTCTAGTTTCGGTGATCACATGTGAACAGTAAACTGTTGTTTGAACAATTACGTGTATATTTATTTTTCTAGTTAGTTGAGTATGCTTTATGTGCTTCTCGAAATAGCCTTTCGTCCCGCTTTAAAAATAAAGCCACACAGCCGAACCGATACAAGTGATGAGGAGATCCTCATCTAGTCTCTTCTTCTAGTTTAGCTTGTTTGGTGGACTCAGCTGGTGATTTCCCTAATGGACATGATGAGTTCGTGTGTCCGTCTTATTTGCTCGTGCGTAATTTTGGTAAAGTCTTAAGTGCAATCTCAACATACTATAGCAATGTGTATGATGAAATTTGTATTGTACCATTACAACGCAGAGGTGGTTGTATAATCTGTTGTATACAAATCAAGTTTGAAATACCAAAGAGGTTTAGAAAAAGACTAAATATTTATCGTTCTCTCGTTTTTTTTTGTCAAAGCGATAATCATAAACGCAAGTACAAACTCAATAAATGGAATGTTGTGTGTCGCCCAAAAGATCAAGGGGGATTAGGCATTGAGGTTTTGGACATAAAGAATAGATGCTTACTTAGTATCTGGCTATATAAGGTTCTAAACGAAGATGGGGCATGGCAGGAGCTGCTATACAAGAAGTATTTCAATGGGAAATCATTAGCATAAATTGAAGTGAAACCTAATGATTCCCCTTTTTGGAAGGGTCTCATGAAAGTATCATGAGACTTTTTTGACCGAGGCTCCTTTACTATTGGTAATGGGCAAAACACACGGTTCTGGGAGGACTCTAGGTGGACGGCGCACCATTAGCTCTGCAGTATACATGCTTGTATAACATTGCACAACATAAACATGTAACGGTTGCAGATGTTTTGACAGTGACCCTCTCTGAATGTTAGCTTTAGACAGGGCCTCCCTGATACTAAATGGACGGCCTGGCTGAATCTAGTGGAAAGATTGATGAGCTTATCACTCTCAAAGGATACATATTCTTTCCGTTGGAAGGTCACTAACAATGGTAATTTTAAGGCCACGTCGACATATACGGATTTGATGAATGTGCATACACGGTTTTACATAAATACCTTTGGAAACTTAAGGTTCCTCTAAAGATAATAAATTTCATGGCGTTTCTTCATCAGAGAGTCTTGTTCTCTAACGATAACCATGCTAAAAGGCTTGGACATGGTGTAAAAAGTATGATTCTGAGGGATTGAACACTTCTTTTTACCCTGTCACTTTAATTACTAGAATGATATGGAGAGTAATTAAGTTTACTTTTAATATCCCACCCCAACAAATATTACTAATATATTTAGTAGTGGTTAAATAGCATTGATAAAGATGCTAAAGCGAGAGTTAGAATAGGTGTGTGTGCTTTTATTTGGGTAATTTAGAATTTTCGCAATGATGTTGTTTTTAACAAAGAGGAAGTTCATCATTTTTTGCAGGTTATCCACACAGCTTAGCACTGGATCCACATGTGACCTTTACTTCTGCATGTGGCGCAGCGGGAACTTCTAAATTATGGGTACACTCGGCTGAACGTTCGCGGGCTATCTTCAACCAGGCTAGATAGCGGCACACTAGAAGCATTCAAGATGTCTAACTGCTGCATACTTCTTTTTATTTTCCATTGGCTCATTTTTTTGGCGACTATGAGTGATCTGGGAAATGTATCTTGAGTTTTGTTACGTTGTACTTTGATATTATGCTTTAATAGAAGTTGTGTGCATTAACTTGATGAAGAGGCCGGGCTCATCCCTTTCCAAAAAAAATACAATTAAAGTTTGTAGGCTTAGAGCATCCTGCCTAGCAGAATATCTAAAACGGTTCGACCTGTAAAATTTCGGGATTTTTATAGGCCGGACCCCAAAATGCAACTCTAGCATAACCCCATTTTATTGGCCCTGCAAAAATTAGAGGAGCTACTAAAACTTGGCTTTTAAGCTTTCCGAACGTTGCTGTATCCGCATCTGCACGCCACCGGCCTAGCGTTCCAAGCGTTGTCGTCCCCGCATCTGAACGCTGTCGACCTGACGTCCCAAGCGGAGCATCAGGGCGGCGGGTTGGGCCGGTGGCACGGGTGGCAAGCAGGGCGGCCGTTCAGGCTGAAGGCACGGGCAGGTGGAGAGGTAGCATGGCGGCCGGTCGATCAGGCGGGCAGAGTGGCCGCCGGGGCGAGCGGCTTGCAGGACGGCAAGCTGTGTCAGGATAGCAAACGCGCGAGGAAAACGATGAGAGAAAGACGGTAGATTATTCTGTTTTACAATATATGTTTGTGAATCTGTTCCACCGCGCTGTCCACGCGGTACCATAAAATAGCTTTAAATAGTAACTTAAAATAATGTAGCACATAATGTATTTTAACGGACATAGCTTTAAAATAATGTATTTTAACATAAAATTGCTTTAAAATAGCTTTGAAGATATGATATTTTAACGGAGGCTGTGGAGCGCCAAAACCGGATCGGTGGCGTACGTGTATGAGGGGATCTGGGCAAGAAACCAAGCCATAGATAGCAGCAATAATCCAATCAAATAGGGAAGAAATATCGATCCGAGGACTGAAATCAAATCAGAGCGAATCAAACCTTCTTTTCCACGTGGTGAGCCTCCTTTCTCCATGTCTGAGGAAGAGGACATGGCTGAAGATGAGGGCGTACTAGGCGAAGACGATGGGAGGGTAGATGCGTTCTTCGACGGAGGAAGAGATGCGTTTCTCCGTTTAGAAAAAAAGAGGTCGGGACCGAAGTCTCAGATACGGCAAAAAAACTGCAGTTTTTAGAATACTTCAATTTAGAAAACCACAATTTCCATCGGAGCCAAACACCTTAAAGTATTCTATACTTCATTCTTTCTAGAAACTGAAGTATCCCCAGAATACTTCAAAAAAACGGAGCTGCCAAACTGCCCCTAAAATACTACATATGCTGATGGGAGCCGGCCGAGCACCCACATTAACTTCTTCACGTCGCGCACGTACGGACATATGCGCTGGCTGGTTTTGCTGCAGCAAATGTTGTACCACATCAGATGTTAATTGTGCGCGACCTACCGCGGTAGGCGTCTCCTTCGTTACCCCGCCTGCTCCTCTATTTACTTCCTTGTCTCTCTACTATTGTGCTGATAGTGTCAGCACGTGCTGATTGATTCTGCTGCTAGCAATTTCCTTGGCCACTGCAGTAGAGATCATATGAGAGCGATGGAGCGACTACAGTTTGTATGCATTTTTGCATTCATGCGCTATATATGAAAGTTTAAAATAGAAGGCTATTATATTTAGCCGCGGAGATTCAACAGCTACTAAACATTATAACCGGGGTATATCGAATCTAAGAAAACATAATGGTTTGCTAAATAATAATAAAAAACAAATCTGGGCAGCATATATTTGAATATATATCAATAATGCACGGATGCATAACATATTAACATAGTCACATAGAGATACAGATAACCAGGAGTTCTGGACATAATAGTTATGTCCACATATTACAACACTAAGTAGCAGAAATTCTGGACAGAGTTCTATCCAAATATTAGTATATGCAAGTTCAGGACATAGGGTTAGGGTTAGCAAAAGCCGTCTCTTCTATCTGCTTCCATTTTAAGGAGAGAGAGGAGAGGAAAGTGGAAATTAAGGGATAGTGTTAGCATAGGGCTCCATTTAAGCTGTGAAATGGGACCGAGAGAAATAATTTTGGTCCTAAGTTTTTGGACGTCCTGAGCGGGGAGCACAGCGGCTAAGGGGCTACTCTCAGGTATTTAAAACTTTGCTATATATAGAGACCAGTAAGCAAGAGTTGATGTAAAAGGAAAGAGTATTCAAGAGTTTCAGAGACGTACAGTGATTCAATAGCTTAAGATTACTAACCTATTGACGCAATACATAGCAAATACAGTGTGACGTACCATGCATCCACATTTATACTACACAAGTTAGTTCCAAAAGGTTGTACTACAGACAGTGAACGGATAGATCATGCGGAGCAGTACAGCACCCGTCACTCCAGGCTTTAATAAATGAGGTGTTAGCTATATTTATTTAGACTAGCCACAATGGGGATATCATAGGTGGTATCATGCATGTCATGTTGCCAAAAAGATGATGTGGCACTGTAATTAATGATGAGAGAGGTAATAGTGATATCATAGATAGATACCGTAACATAACGGATTCCAATGCAAGATGAGTCTACAACCTAATAAATATAGTATTATATGATACCACACATATGTTACTACCCATTGTAGAGATAGTAACATAGACTAGTATCATGTGCATGATACTAGTATATGATACTCTCCATTGTGGAGGTAGTAACATAAAATAGTAACATATGCATGTTACTATTCTAAGTTACTCGCATTGTGACTAGTCCTAAAGTACTGTTAGCAGCAGTAACCATGTACTCCCGTACGCAGTGCGCTTTCGCAACAAATGGAATCGAGCACGGACTTGTGTGAGCTCACCCTCCACTCGGCCTCGTCTTCGTCTACTGCACCCGCAGAGCCCCCAGGCCTGTTCCCCTGCGTCTACTGCGGTCATAAGTTCCACAACTCGCAGGCGTTCGGCGGCCACCAGAACGCGCACAAGGAAGAGCGCCGCCTGGAAATCGCCGCTGCCACGCGCGCGCACGCGGCGTCGCCGTCGTCCTCATCCGCGCCTTCTCCACGGGACGCAGCGCGGGCTTCCGTATTCTTTCCCGCAGCTAAGAAGGTGAGTATGGAGACACGGGAGGAGCGCCGCATGAGCTTCCCGGACTACGGTGCCGCCTCTCGCACCGGTGACGGGCTAGACCTGTCTCTTAGGCTGTGATCGATCAGTTAACCTGAATATATATCATCCGTTTGCTTGCCCCGGTATGTCGTCAGATTTAAAATCTGCTTAATTTGGTGATCACATGTGAACAGTGAACTGTTTCATATTTGTGCTGGAGATCGAAGACTTAACTAATTTGACGCGTATGTCTATATATATATTGTTATATTTCGGAATGTGTTTGTGCTGGCTAGCTCGTGGACGGGCTGGATTCATGCTAGATTATCTTCTTCTAGTGGATTAAAACCTTTGATTCACACTTGTCATCCGCTGCGTGTTTCCGTACGTCAAATATTAAGTCTGCTTTTGGTGGTCACATGTGAACAGAGAACTGTTGCATTTCTATACTGGCGACGCCTTAATTTCTTTTTAGGCTCATATATGATATTTTTCCAGTTAATTCAGGATACGTTCAGCTAGCTTGTGTGCTGGATTTCATCTGGTCTCTTCTTCTGGTTGAGCTTGTTTGGAGGAATTTTATTTCATCCGGTCTCTTCTTCTGGTTGAGCCAGGGAATTTTATTGTCCGGTGATTTGCCCAATGGGCATGTTGAGTTGGTGTGTCTGCGTTATTTGCTAGCTCATGCGTAATTTTGGTTCGGTGCAATCTCGACATACGTACTATGCTTGCAATCTGCAATGTGTATGACGAAATTTGTCATGTACATCATTAGACCGAGGAGGTGGTTGTAATCTGTTGTGTACAAAATCAAGTTTGTATCAAGTTTGAGAGCCTCGAATTTGAGTGAGGATTTGATTGATGATTTTGAGCATGCAAGGGGTCACACGGACCTAGAGCATGTAAACTTAAAAGTCACGCGTGGCCGGAAGAAAAAACAATTTATATTCTCAGCAATCAATTAGACGTAGTGCTCATATTAGAAAATTACAAAATAAGTAAGATGTAGGGTATGATTTGGAACAGTGATGGTTTTGGGGATACGACGAAGCATTTCACTGTTAATGAAGCGGTTAGGGAACAGAAACTCGATTTTGTTGCCATAGTTGAGACGGGACGTTCTTCTCTTGCATCACCTTTCCTTAAATATTTAGCTGGGGGATGGATTTTACTTGGTACTGTATTCCTCCACACAGGAGATCTGGAGGGATGCTGGTCGGTTTTAACAATGCAGCATTCTCAGTACAAAACGTTGTAACTGGGGATTTCAGCATTAAGTTCCACATTCGGTCTAAACATGATGGTTTCCTTTGGATTCTGGTTGTAGTTTACGGGGCTGCACAGGATGCACGGAAACCTGATTTCCTAGCTGAGCTTGTGAGGATTTGTGAGAGAGAGAGAGACCCTGCCGAGATGTTGGTAGGCGGGGACTTTAATATTATCAAACGAGAGGAGGAAAAAATAATGCAAATTTTCATGCACGTTGGCCGTTTATGTTCAATGCTATAATTGAGAGTTTGGATCAAAAAGAATTACAGCTCTCGAGTAGACAATATATGTGGGCTAATCGTAGAGAGAATTCTAGGTATGAGAAGTTAGATCGTTTCTTGGCAAGTGTTGAATGGGACCAAAAGTACCCGTTGGTGACGGTGCAGGCAATGGCTCGCACATGGTCGGATCATAAACCATTTCGGGTGACCAGGCTCATTTAGGAAATAAGAATCACTTCTCTTTTGAATTATCTTGGATGCACCAAGATGGTTTTTATAAGATGATTATGCATGAATGGACATCGGTCCAGAAGGGGACTCTCCTATTGAGCGATGGCAGGAAAAAATTAGACATTTGATAAAGTTTTGAGAGGTTGGGCAAAATTTTTGAGTGGAGAATATAAGAAAAACAAAGAGATTCTTTTGGCACTCATCGATGAGCTAGATATTAAAGCTGAAACTTCTTCTCTAAGTGCAGCCGAGCGGGCAGCCAAAAAGCAAGCAGACAGCAAATTAGCTAAACTTAGACGTGATGAGGAGTCAAAATGGACTCAACGTGCTAAAGTTAGGCATATTCAAGAAGGTGGGAATAATACGCGGTATTTTCACATTATGGCTAATGGCAAGCATAGAAAAAAGAAGATCTTTCGACTTGAGCAAGCGAGGGGACAATAGTGGGGGAAGCCAATCTTAATGTCTTCATATCAGAATATTATAAGAAATTATTTAGAGCTCCCGAGCCAAATTATTTTGATATGGATGAGGAGGTAACTGAGGATATGCCTCAAATATCTCCAGAGGAGAATAGCATTCAAACGTCGGAATTCTCTAAGAAAGAGGTTCATGAGGCTATCTCTCAAATGGAACACAATAAATCTCCAGAACCAGATGGGTTCCCAGCGGAGTTTTATAAAAAAAAATTGGCCTATCCTAAAAGATGACCTGATGGCAATGTTTGCCCAGCTGCGGACGGGTGAGCTGCCACTTTTTAAGCTGAACTTCGGAGTCATTACCTTGCTGCCCAAAAAGGAAGATGTGTGTCGAATTGAGCAGTATAGGCCGATTTGTCTCCTGAATGTCAGTTTTAAAATTTTCACAAAGGTTGGTACGAATAGGGTGACTTCTATTGCGAGTAGAGTTATCCGTCCAACCCAAACAGCTTTTATTCCGGGTAGAAATATCTTGGAGGGAGTTGTTGTGTTACACGAAACACTACATGAACTAAAACGCAAGAAACTTGATGGAGTTTTATTTAAGATTGATTTTGAAAAGACGTACGATAAAGTAAAATGGTCTTTCTTACAGCAAGTGTTGCGTATCAAAGGATTTGCACCGCAGTGGTGTGAGTGGGTTGCTCGTTTTGTTCAAGGGGGGAGTGTTGGTATTCGCGTAAATGATGATATCGGTCATTATTTCCAAACATTCAAAGGATTAAGACAGGAGATCCTTTATCACCCATGTTGTTCAATTTAGTTGTTGATTGATGGCCCTTCGCGTGGTTACCTGCGTGAAAAGTAAATGGGTTAGGTTGAGACTCCAAGTGCAGAGTGTATGTAGTAGTGGAAGACAGTTTTCCCCACGAGGGGTGACTCGAGGGTTTAATATCGAACTCTCGGGGAACCAGTATTTCAGGTGTTATCTCCTTATCCTTCTCTTGAGAACCTGCAACAAAATAAATTGTTTTGTGCCCTCAACCTCACCAAGTGGTTGTCAAGCACAAGGTGTGAGAATGATAATAAAATAAATATGCAAACAGTAGTAAATATGCAATGATGGTAAAATAAATATGCAAGGATGGTGGTAGTAATGATAAATGATATTTTTGGGTTTTTTATGATGAATGCAAGATGTAAAAGTGTTTTTGTATTTTCGGATTTAATAATGGCAGCAAACAAAAGTGGTGATAAAAGTGTTGGAAAGGTGTTTCTTATGATTAAAAATGGACCGGGGTTCATGGTTTCACAAATGCACTCTCTCTTGATAACGTGGTAGACAATGGAACACTAAAATTAACATGTAAGATGGCAAGACATGGTTTGACAAGTTATTAATAATATGGGCATCACGTCCTAACATAGAGATCTCAAGTATAAGTTGTTCTCTCTCTTATGCTCCACCAAGATGCGAACTAAATCATAACACCTTAGTAATTAAGATAAATCAGAGCATAGCAATAAGTTCAATGACATGAAGTTAAAATAAGAACATGCTAGATCTAGTCATGGAGGTAGTGGCCAAGGTCACATCCACTCTCCGGTAGCATGGTATTTTTGTTTATCCCTAGTGAGGCAACAAAGTAAGGTAGAAAACCCAAGTGGATCGCAGAACTATCTGTCACGTTCACTGCACTAGCCACCCCCCGTTACTCCAACTAATGCACACGTTCCCCCTCACATGCTCTCATAAACATGCTTGATCATGACAAGTAAATAAGAACGGGGTACATAATATGCATCTACTTTCATAACTGAAACAAAACCATTGCAATCTCAAACATGTATTAACTCATAATAAAGATCCACCACAAAGGAATTACATAGATGACCGTAATCATGTTCAGCAGCTCATACGGTACTAATTAGTGAAGCTCATAGAGAGGAGAGATACATAAGTTACTTCCACAAACCCATAGTCCAGGGTGGACTACTCCCTCTTCATCATGGTGTCGGTGGAGATGTTGTTGGAGGGGAAGGAGACCACACCGGCAGCGCCCCGCCGGAGTTTTCCCCCTCCAATCTTCAGCTCCAGGTCTCTGTTTCGTGGTTTCTGTGTTTCGGCGGCGCTCCCTTTCGCGAAAGCCCTGGGGGGTCTATATATAGTCGTTTTTAGGTCAAGACGAAGCTTCGGGAAGAAAGATCGACGGCAGCGGAGGCCCGAGGGCCAATGGTGGGTCCCACGCGGTCAGGGAATCTGGCCGCGTGGGCCCACCCCTTTCGGCCTTCTGGTCTCCGTTTCTTCGATTCCTTTGCGCCTACGTTTCGTTCCTTCCAAAAAAGTGATCCCCGTAAAATTCAGGTCATTTGGACGTCGTTTGGTCCCTGAAACATAAAATATAGAAAAAGGGGTTTTCTGACAGTGCAGGGTTAATTCCAGAAAAATGGGGAGTTGTTAATTATCCCCAAAACTCAATATAAATCATGAATATAACCCTTATATGATGCAAATAACATGTAATAAAATGTAAAGTTCATGTATGCATTTTACATGCATCAACATCCCCAAGCTTAACCCATGCTCGTCCCGAGTATGAAGGTGATAAAACTAACATGGACTTTGCATTTTAATACTATCAATGGATATCAAAGGTGATTACTATTGCTACATAGAGTCAAATGATTCATTCTTCAAAGGAATAACAATATGCAAGATAAATTATGAAGTGATATCAAATACTCAATGTAAAGATGTTCAATGATAAATTCACAAAGTGTAACATAGAAGAAAGTACTATGGACCAAATGTATGCATAATGAAAAGTAAAAACATCCTATGGTGGTCATAGAGTACTTCTTATGAAAACTGAATATAAAAGGTGGACACTTTGGATAGATAAATAAGTAGAGGTAAAGCATGAATAAGTTTCATCTAACTTCCAAACACTTCTACTTAAGTTAATGCTTGCAATGTGGTAGTCATTGGTGTGGAGCTCTCATTACCCCTATCATAGCATCTTGAATGATTAATGTTTAAAGTGAAAGCAAATATGAGTGGTGTGCTTGACAATGTATTGGTTGAATGTCTCATGTCCCTTGAATACAAGTACCTACACCATGTGTTACTCACTTTGGTCCACAAAGTAAATTCAAATAAAGGTCATTGCAAGTAATAATAGTATCATCAAGAACTGCACTGGGGTACCTCTTGCCCCTTGACATGAACAAGCCCATGTCAAAACAACAAGACAAACAGACAATGAACAATCTCAGCACTCTTTTATTTACTATGGGTATAGCTTTTTATTATGAGGTGCATCACTGAATGAACATTATGGTTATGCTGTAAATTTCCACCATGAATGATGCATGGCTTAGATTAGCGGCCCAGGCATTTCTCTAACCATTTATACAAACTCTTTGAACTTACTAAGTATCCACATTCATTTCACCCATGATAGGCATCCATAAACAAAAGTACATGACATCAACTAAATATAAATAAGTGCAATGTTGAAAGCTTGCCATGTGACAGCACATATGGGCTAACTCCCAACCAAAACTATTGTCAAGCCCACAACTTCATAATTTTAATCACAATGGTTCATGCTTATTAAATGCAATAAAAGTAAATTGTGCATCAAGTTCGTGAGAGCTTTTAACCAATTTTTCCCATGACAATCAATAACATAAGCATTTAAATTCAGAAATGTAGATAACACAATATAACATGATAAACATACTTGGAATAGCATAAAGCTAATAGGTAGATATGGTGGACTCACTGGAAAAACTTTGGTTGAAGGTGTTGGGAAACAAGCTTTTTACTTGTTGTAATTTTTGGGCTAGCAATAGGGAGAAAGTTGACCATCTAAATGCATGCATAAGTGTCCATAGAACTAATCAATCCATGTTAAACCAAGTAAAGTTAAAATTCAACATCTAAACATGGTAAAAGATAGCTCTTGACAACACACTTGCAAATTAACATTCATTCAAAGCACATGAATTATGCAACTATATGTATCTTTTAAAATCAACTCAAACATCCCTATCCCAATATATTTAATAGCATCCAACATAATTCAACCCAAACTTCCAGTAGCTCTCTCATATATAAATGATAGTGGTGGTCTTATTAACAAACCGAAATAACAAAAGCAAAAAAAAACAGACGCTCCAAGTTTATACGATAAAGTGCTTTGATCGAAAAACAGAAGTTAGACGTGTGCAAACCGAGAGTGTGTTGGTCTAGTGGGGTTGTCTTGACATCCCCAAGCTTATGGTCTTCACCATCCTTGGATAGCTCTTGGTGCAGCTCCTCTAATCCCTGTGAAAAAACTTCAAAACACCGTTTCTCCCATTTCTTTTCTGTGGGGTGATATTAGTAGTGATAAACAAATAGGTTCCTTGCTGCATAAAATCCTTAGGCAAAAATTCATATGAATGTCCAGAGAGTATATAATGTTGTATGCCTACTCATAAACTCAATTGAATCAAAAAGATTCAAGCAAAAAGCTCAAAGAATGCATCAAACAATATCAAGACAGAATCTGTCCAGAAAAACAGCAGCAGCAAAACGCATTTTTCTACCCTACTTAAACTCGTCAGAAAAATCTGCAAAAAATCACGTGTGCAGAGGATGAAAAGTTGAAGCTACAGTTCAAATTACAGCTCAATCGGAGTTACAGATAAAAAATGAAAAATCAAACCGTGCACAGACTTCGTGCAGGCAGAAAACTCTCCGAAAATGAATAGCAACTTTTCAAACCCAAAATAGGTAAAACTTGGTTCTTTATTAAAAATCCCAGAAACAAAACTAACAAACTACTCTCTTGTTACAGCAAGAGGACTCAAAGAAAATCTCAAACAAAAACAACCGGGTTGCCTCCCGTAAAGCGCTTTCTTTATAGCCATATAGCTAGGCTTACTTACTTGATAATCAAAGGGGACGTAGCTCATGAGGGAGCTTGAACCTTGGTGTGTCCCTCTTCCTTGGGAAGTGTTCCATGCTCTTCTTGTGTGGAAACTGAAACTTCACATTCCCTTCCTTTGAATCAATAATGGCACCTGTAGTACGAAGAAAAGGTCTTCCCAAAATAATAGGACTAGAGGTTTTATTCCCCATGTCCATGATTAGAAAATCAACAGGCACAAAAGTCATGTGTAACTCTACCATAACATCACTTACTTTTCCTAGAGCATGTCTAATGGAATCATCAGCAAGTGCAAGTTCAATAGAGCATTTCTCAATATTTTTAAGTTCAAGGACTTCATATAGTTCTTTAGATAATATAGAGACACTAGATCCTAGATCTAAAATGGCATGGTGTGTCTCTTTTCCAATGGTTACTAGTACCTTAGGGATCCAGATATCCCCAAGCTTAGGTGGTATCATAGCTTCTTGATTGTACCTAGCAATCTTTTCTTTTAAGACATGATTAGCAATATAGGAACCAAAACCAGCCTGGTTAATATTAACAGAAGGATCACTTGCAAATTTTTGTAAGATAGAAATTAATTCATGCAAGCTACACTTCTCTAAATCAACAAATGGTTCCTTAACTTCACTAAGCATTTTAACTTCCTCAACTTTTTTATCTCTATTATATAGATTAAATAATTCATAACGGTCATCAAACACATCTTCAGGTACTTGAGCTTTTTCTAAACTTTCTTTAATTTTTACTTCCAACATCAAGCCATCAAGTAGAATGTAAGCATCAGCAATAGTAGTATTTATGAAAGAACCCTTACATTCATTGTCTAAAAAGAGTTTAGAAGTTTCAGACAATCCTTTATAAAATATGTGCATGAGCATCCAATCTCTAATACCATGTTCCATTCCATAAGCTATACCTCTAAACCTTTCCCAAGTTTTAACCAAGGTTTCTTCCTTATTTTGTTTAAAGGTGATAACTATTTCTCTATATTATAAACCATGGCTGAAAAACAAAACCTCTCAATGAATGCAGCTTTCAAATTAAACCAATTGCTAAAATTCCCAGGTGGCCATTTTAATATCCAATCTAGAGCTTTTCCAGCCAAGGAATAAGGAAAAAGCTTTACTTTGATCACATTAGCATTGGCATGAATCAGGTTTAATTCTTTGCATCTTTCATTAAATTTACTAAGATGTTGAAGAGCATCTTCTTTCGGTTTCCCAGAAAAACGATTTTCAAAAATCAATTTAGTGACATTAGGATCTATCTCAAATTCTTTAACAGGGAAATTCCTATCTTGAGGAAAATTCTTAACACTAAATGGCCAAAAAGTTCTTTTCTCCATTGAGCAAGTTTTTATATGTTTTTAATTTTTTATGCAAAACTGAAAGTAAAATGACACTAATGCAACTCGAAATAACAAATGCAACACAAAAATGCAAAACTGAATATAAATATGCAAACCGAAATATAAAGATGATATGCAAGACAAGAACAAAACAAAATAAAATGATTGTAGGTAAAGATGGATAAGATGATGCTCACGTAGGTGCAACCTCCCCAAGCTTAGGTTGTTACACAAGTTGGTGATGAAGTTGACTTGATGTGAGTGATCCTTGGATAAACCTTTCAGCTATGGTTCCCCGGCAACGGCGCCAGAAAACGTCTTGATGGCCCTTCACGTAGTTACCTGCGTGAAAAGTAAATGGGTTAGGTTGAGACTCCAAGTGCAGAGTGTATGTAGTAGTGGAAGACAGTTTTCCCCACGAGGGGTGACTCGAGGGTTTAATATCGAACTCTCGGGGAACCAGTATTTCAGGTGTTATCTCCTTATCCTTCTCTTGAGAACCTGCAACAAAATAAATTGTTTTGTGCCCTCAACCTCACCAAGTGGTTGTCAAGCACAAGGTGTGAGAATGATAATAAAATAAATATGCAAACAGTAGTAAATATGCAATGATGGTAAAATAAATATGCAAGGATGGTGGTAGTAATGATAAATGATATTTTTGGGTTTTTTATGATGAATGCAAGATAAAATGTTTTTGTATTTTCGGATTTAATAATGGCAGCAAACAAAAGTGGTGATAAAAGTGTTGGAAAGGTGTTTCTTATGATTAAAAATGGACCGGGGTTCATGGTTTCACAAATGCACTCTCTCTTGATAACGTGGTAGACAATGGAACACTAAAATTAACATGTAAGATGGCAAGACATGGTTTGACAAGTTATTAATAATATGGGCATCACGTCCTAACATAGAGATCTCAAGTATAAGTTGTTCTCTCTCTTATGCTCCACCAAGATGCGAACTAAATCATAACACCTTAGTAATTAAGATAAATCAGAGCATAGCAATAAGTTCAATGACATGAAGTTAAAATAAGAACATGCTAGATCTAGTCATGGAGGTAGTGGCCAAGGTCACATCCACTCTCCGGTAGCATGGTATTTTTGTTTATCCCTAGTGAGGCAACAAAGTAAGGTAGAAAACCCAAGTGGATCGCAGAACTATCTGTCACGTTCACTGCACTAGCCACCCCCCGTTACTCCAACTAATGCACACGTTCCCCCTCACATGCTCTCATAAACATGCTTGATCATGACAAGTAAATAAGAACGGGGTACATAATATGCATCTACTTTCATAACTGAAACAAAACCATTGCAATCTCAAACATGTATTAACTCATAATAAAGATCCACCACAAAGGAATTACATAGATGACCGTAATCATGTTCAGCAGCTCATACGGTACTAATTAGTGAAGCTCATAGAGAGGAGAGATACATAAGTTACTTCCACAAACCCATAGTCCAGGGTGGACTACTCCCTCTTCATCATGGTGTCGGTGGAGATGTTGTTGGAGGGGAAGGAGACCACACCGGCAGCGCCCGCCAGAGTTTTCCCCCTCCAATCTTCAGCTCCAGGTCTCTGTTTCGTGGTTTCTTTGTTTCGGCGGCGCTCCCTTTCGCGAAAGCCCTGGGGGGTCTATATATAGTCGTTTTTAGGTCAAGACGAAGCTTCGGGAAGAAGGATCAACGCAGCGGAGGCCGAGGGCCAATTTGGTGGGTCCCACGCGGTCAGGGAATCTGGCCGCGTGGGCCCACCCCTTTCGGCCTTCTGGTCTCCGTTTTTTCGATTCCTTTGCGCCTACGTTTCGTTCCTTCCAAAAAAGTGATCCCCGTAAAATCTCAGGTCATTATGACGTGATTTGGTCGCCTGAAACGTAAAAATATAGAAAAAGGGGTTTTCTGATAGTGCAGGGTTAATTCCAGAAAAATGGGGAGTTGTTAATTATCCCCAAAACTCAATATAAATCATGAATATAACCCTTATATGATGCAAATAACATGGAATAACATGTAATAAAATGTAAAGTTCATGTATGCATTTTACATGCATCACTGATATACTGATATACTGGCTATTCTGATTGCAAGAGCAAAAGAGGATGGTCAGGTTGGAGGGTTGGTACCACATCTAGTTGATGGGGGTGTCTCGGTCCTTCAATATGCAGATGATACAATATTATTTCTTGAACATGACATCGCGAAAGCCGTGAACATGAAATTAATATTGGCTTTTTTTGAGCAATTATCAGGACTAAAAATAAACTTTCATAAGAGCGACCTATATTGTTTTGGCAAAGCTAAGGAAGAGCAAGATCAATACCGACATATTTTTGGCTGTGAACTCGGATCACTCCCATTTAAGTATTTAGATATTCCTATTCATTATAGAAAGCTGCTCAATATGGAAACCAGTTGAGGATCGCTTCGAGTGTAAGGTGGGGTCCTGATTAGCTAAGATGTTGTCATACGGAGATCGTCTAGTGCTAATTAATTATGTTTTGACTAGCTTGCCGATGTTTTTGTTATCTTTCTTTGAAATACCTAAGGGGGTACGTAAAAGATTAGATTTTTATAGATCTCAATTTTTCTGGCAGAATGACCAACAAAAGAAGAAATATAGACTCACGAAATGGAACATAGTTTGTAGACCTAAGGACCAAGGTGGGCTCAGGATTGAAGTATTAGAAATTAAAAATAATTGCTTGTTGAGCAAATGGCTTTTTAAAATTTTACATGAGGATGGCGTGTGGCATGAACTTTTAAGTAACAAGTACTTAGGTGACAAAACGTTGTCACAAGTTCAAGCCATCGGATTCACCTTTTTGGAAGGGACTTATGAGAGTCAAGGATGACTTCTTCAAATATGGTTCATTTACCCTTGGAGATGGACAACAAATTCGTTTTTGGGAGGACATATGGGCAGGTGATATTTCTTTAGCGAATGAATACCCTTCCTTATATGCTATCTTTTCAAACAAACAAGCTACGATGGCTGGCGTTTTTGACACTATGCCGATTAATCTGCCATTCCGTAGGAATTTGGTAGGTGCGAATAGGGAAGTATGGTTTCAACTAGTTGAAAAACTTATGCGTGTTAACTTGACTAGTGAACCTGATAGGTTTAACTGGAAGCTAACCTCATCGGGGTTTTTTATGTTGAGCTACTTAACTGTCACACAAGATACTTGCGTAAATATCTTTGGTGACTTAAGATACCTTTAAAATAAAATAAAAATCTTATGGTTTTTTAACCGAAAGGAACTTTTGACAAAAGATAACTTGATTGAACGGAGATGGACATGTTGCAAGAAATGTGTTTTCTGTGATGCAGAGTCTGTGGAGCACTTGTTCATATCATGTACTTTCGCTCGGGATATTTGGTGATTTGTGCATTTTACTTTTAACATTTATCCTCCAACAAGCGTAGCAAATATGTTTGGTAGCTGGTTGAATGGGGTAGATGAGAAATCAAAAGCGCGAATTAGAATAGGCGTGGCGGCCATTCTATGGGCAATTTGGAATTGCCGCAATGATATCATTTTTAACAATGCACAATCTACTCATTATTTGCAGGTTATAAATAAGGCAACTTATTGGATCCATATGTGGTCCTATCTTATGCCTGCGGATCAGCGTGGAGTCATGGATACCTGATGTACTTGAATGATGATGGTCGTACGGGCTATCTTCTGCCGTGGTGGGTGGCTACATCATAAGTGAATAGATGGCTAGGGCCCTTTTCATCTGGTTTATTTTTGTTTCCACGTTGAGTGATCCGAGAATTGTAATAATTCTGAATGATTGATACTATCCAATAATTGCGGAGAGGTTGTGTGCATCATTTTGATGCAAAGGCTGGGATCCGCACCCCCTTTTCTAAAAAAAATGCTTATTTATTACTTTTGTTGCTCACTAGCCGGCAAACCTTGGTGTCGGGAAAACCAGTCACACCGATTACCCTTTAATGGATATTAGTACATTCTTAACATGCTATAAAAAATATGTATCAGGATAAGTAGTAACTTTAGCACCACTTGTGTAACTCACGGAGATTGTTGCTCGTGTCGGCAAGAAACATATGCATCAAGCATATATGGAGTAGGTTGCACACTCTCCACTCGCACTCGGCGAGAGAAATTGTATGTCATTTGAAGAGAGGCTCGAACCTAGTGGTAGTGTTTCTCCTGGGGAAAAAAGATCTCAAAACACCAATGGCTAATCAACAAACATTGACATCAATCTTTTTACATGAAAAACCCTCAACTTGAGGGAAAAAACAAGGGCAGAAGACATCCAAATCATGTTCCATCATTATCAAGGTGGG
Source organism: Poa pratensis (assembly GCA_947311845.1). Classification (NCBI taxonomy): domain Eukaryota; kingdom Viridiplantae; phylum Streptophyta; class Magnoliopsida; order Poales; family Poaceae; genus Poa; species Poa pratensis. The sequence continues at coordinate 10,084,291 of CAMZMU010000055.1, read as the reverse complement.
GTATTATCTAGAGAACACTAGAGGATCTCATACATCAAGATATCAAAGATTTTGAATGCAACAACAAGATTTGGGTTGCAACAAATAGAGATTGTAACAATCTCACGAAACATGGTAGAGCCACATTGTGAAGGAGACAAGCTAGGATAATCCAAAGTACTATTTGGCGAGGAAAGATGTGATGTGCCTCCCGCGACACGCAAGGAGCCAAGTGGGGGGGGGGGGATTGGGTCATCCCCAGCTTCAGCCAGGGTTCACTCTCACCCCGATCTGGCCCAACTCCATTGATCTAGGGTGTGTTATTGCACATGTGATGGGCTGGAACGGGCTATTAAGCCGAGCCTTTGGAGTCTGCCATCGGAGTCTAGGGCGGTAGTGCTCTCGTGAGTCTGGGCAAGGCGACACCTCCACTGTTGGACAATCTCCGAAGACATGGAGATGGTGCTGGTGGGCTCCGTGGTGATGCAGCTATCGCCAACGGCGAGAGCGTTCGACGTTAGGTCAGACGAGGTTCTCGGTCTAGGGTTTGCATTGGGAACAACAAGAGAGAATTGCAAAAAAACACCACATTTGGGGCAAAGGTGTCAAACACATACCATTTCATGCGATTTGTGGTGGTTTTTTCTACACGGTTGATAACTTTACCCCAATTGTGGTGGTTTCTTGCAATTTACTTGAACACCGATGGTAGGTCTGGTTGCGTTCGTGGGCCATCTTAAGCAGACCGATGAGTCTCTGTCGTGACCAGCCCACCCTCAAGACATGTTGGTTGAAACCATGGATGTGTGCCATGCATCTAGGGAGGGGAATTGACACGGTCCGTCAACCTGGACCTCGGCCCAGTGAGACATATGGCTCTCAAGGGTCTGAACTCTCTCCCTCCCTAGACATGTCGCTGCTATATAAGTGGAGGTGGCTTCCCTCTGGAACCCTACATCCACTTCTAGAATTCTCGCCCCCAACGATGCTCAAAGAAACCGACCAGAGCCAAACGCATCTCCTTCTCTGATTATGTGCTCTACCGTGCGTAATTATGCTGGATCAAGGTCGGGCAAGGACAAGAGGAGGGGGAAACGCCCCTACGATGACATCTCCGGTGGCATGAGCTGTCGTGGGGAAGAAGATATCAGGTACAAGCTTGACAAAGAGTATGAGGACACCGGTGCCAGCAGAGGGAGCGTGGCGACTCGCCTGGATGGCATCGGAATTAAGATCGACATCAAGAGGAACTCCAGCAAGCACCTCCACATCTGAATTAGTGAGACTGCCATTATGATCGTGGAGGGGGCAAGAGGAAGGACAAGCAGTCTTGTCCTAAGAGACCATCATATCTAGCCGCCACAAGGGCTGGCAAAATGGTGATGGAGTCGGGGGATCCGTCGGTGACTTAGGGCGTGTTCGGCAACTGGCTGCTCTGCCCAGATCCTCCGATCCAGCTCCACTCGATGGATTCCAGCGTCTCCGCTGGAGCAGAAGACGTTCGGCACAGCTCCACCAAATTTCTGGGCCCAAAGTCCATCTCGGGTGGGCCTTTTTTCTTGGCTGGGCTGGACCATTCCATTTGCAGCGTTCCCACTGGTTTTTTCTCCCGCGTTTTTTTGGTTATGCAGAGACTACAGAGAGCAGTTTTTGCTGTGCATATGTAAGGTGAACATATAAAATATTTAGATAACCTGAACACAAATATAAGACAATATATATATTACAAATATCAAGTCCAAAAGCATCACGTGATGGTATCAAGTCCAACAACATCACATGGACAAATATATATATTACATGACTCGATCATCACCATCCTAGAGCAATGGCGGTAGCTAGTTCATCCCTGAACGCATCCATGTCAGCACCGTTTGCTTCCGGAGTAGACGTATCCGAAGCAGCAGCAGGAACAATGTACCGCTTGTATCGTTCCGGAATTTCAGGCACATAATCAGGATCTCTATCACAAACGATACAGAGCACAAGCAATTCTACATAGCACAAACAATACAGAGCACAAACGATACAGAGCACAAGCACAAGCAGTCATGCGACCCTCTCCCTCTCGATCAATTTTCCCCTGCGATGCGAACCTCTGCCTCTGGAGCACAAATTCTACATAGTCAAAAGCAATTTTCTCACCTGAGGTGCGGTGGCGGCTCGGGCGGACGGCCACGCCGGAGTTGAGGTGCGGTGGCGGCTCGGGCGGACGGCGAGCTCGGGCGTCTCGATCTGGTGGGGGAGCCGAGTAGGGGAAGGCGAGCTCGGGCGGACGGGCAGCTCCGGCGGCTCGGGCAGACGGCGAGCTCGGGCGGACAGACAGCTCCGGCGGCTCGGGAAGAAGACGGCGACCTCGGGCGAGTAGAAGACGGCGACCTCGGGCGAGTAGAAGACGGCGACCTCGGGCGGACGGCGAGCTCCGGCGGCTCGGGCGGACGGCGAGCTCCGGCGGCTCGGGAAGGAAAGAAAAAGCAGTGGACGGCGGGGCTGCGGCGACTCGACGAGGTTCCAGCGGCCGTCGGAGTCGGGGGCGGCGGCGGCGGCTGTGTGGCGGCGGGCTAGGTTAGGTCGTGGTGTGGAGAACGAGTTGAGAACGAACGACTCGTTTCTGTCTGGCTCGTGAGAAATAGAGAGCGAGCAGTTTTCTTTTCACTTGGCGGTGGCAACTCGCCGTAATTAGTTGCTGCTCCGCGATTTGCCTGCTTCGCGGATCGGCTAAAGAGGTGCTCCGTCCATTGTACGTCGAAAATGTCCAGCTTCGCGGATCCAGCTCCGTGGAGCTTGTGTGTTCGGCGCTGCTCCGCTCCGCTCCGACGGGAAGCTGGAAGCCAGGGCGTTGCCGAACACGCCCTTAGGCTGCACAGATAATGTGCTATATGCGGCAAGCAGGGCTATGTCCAGGATTTTTGCACTGAAGAGCCCTTCTGCATGTAGTGTGAACATAATGGGCATCTTTCATCAATGTGCACAGTGGCTGCTCCTCGACCTGAATTTTTTCGGGATGGTTCGTGGTTGAAAAGAATGACTTCGTCTCTTTGGAGGTACCAAAGGAATAAATCGTGTGCACAACTTCTGACATGTTCGCGAAGCAGGTGGAAGATGAGTTTAAAGACTTGGTGAGAGGCGGCAGCTAGGGTTTCTGCTTGATCCGCCCCCCGGCCAGAGCGAAGCATTCTAGGGCGTACTTACACTTTCCAAAATGCACTTATTAACATGGACCATTTACTTGATATGGAAGTTAATATTTTATTTAATTAGTTCTATTAGTTCTATTCTCTTTACCAACAAAAGCCCGAGTTTGGCAGGAACTTATCAGCCTTAGCCGTCTATGCATTATTATCCTCTAGTATCTTACATAATTTCCATATTCCAATTAGCTAAATGTTATTTCGAAACCATACATCACTCCTACCAATATCACTTGTAAATTAAGTGGTGTTCACTACAAAGGTGCTACTTGTAAGGAAGTTGCATGATTTCTGATATAACAACAAAGTTAAGGTCTAATTAGCATATGACAAGTGTATATATGACTAGGAGAGACTAGTGTGCAAGGGTATAAGAAATGCACATGTTATACATCCGAAGATAACTTGTTTCTTTGAGAATCTCCAAATATAACAGATGCCTAAGAGGGTGTTTAGTTAGGTTTAATTTGGTTCTCTTTTTTCTTATAAGTCACAAAAGTATCTAAGTAGTTTTTTATTATTTTGCCTTCTGGTTTATACCTTTACGTAACAAATATCCCATATAAATCTAAAAGCCAAACCCAAAAGCAGATATTTTAGATACTTTTGTGACTTATAACTCAGAGTCTAAAAAGACGGAAAAACCAACCAAACATCCCCTAAGGGCCCGTTTGGATTGGTGGTGGAAAATTATGAAACGGAAATTTCCACCTCACGCGTGCCGGATTTTCAGCCTGGCCTCGGTACACCCGTGATTTTTCCCCTCCATATTAGCTAAAAAGCGCTGAACCAATCGGGGCCTAAGTCTGATCTTCCTCCATCACCACTAATCACCACTAATATAAAAAAGGACAGAGTGGGGGATCCAACAGATCTAAACCGTCAAACCACAAATCCTATGGTCCACGTCTAATCCTCTTTTGACGCTAAAACAGGCAGTCGGACGCTAATCAAACTTGACGGACTAACTAAAGGGTACGAAAAAATAAATACCCCCAAACATCACCTCGCGTCGCCAGGATTGCCAGTCTGGAACGCCGCCGACCACTTCTATACCGGGCGGCCGCCGTCTGCGCACTCGCCGCTGGCCACTACGAGTCCGGTCGCCTCCAGGAACGCCGCCCTCATCTGCGCATCACGCGCCACCGCCAGGAACGCCGCCGCCACCTGCGCATCCACGCGCGTCGCCGCCGGGAAGGCCGTGCGCAGCCGCCAAGAACGCCGCCGTCACTTGCGCATCCTGGCGCGTCGCAGCCGGGAACACCGCCGCCACCTGAGTATCCACGCGCGCCTCCACCAGGAACAACGCCGAGAACTTACTTAACTATTGTTGGTTAGTGACATTCCATATGCTTCAAGATGCTCATATGATTTTTTGTTTACTGGCACATCGTACAGTCATCATAAAGAAATTAAGACCCATTGGTTTGATGTGATAAAGTGCCATTTGATACATTTCGTTCTTTGATCATCCACTTAGGTAGTTAACCAATTAGGGAATTTGCTAAGATTTCTGATCAAGTGAGGGGCAAAATAATGTATACTCTATGTAGATTGAGACAGCTTTTGAAAATGTTTCTGGAAGTATTATTAATTTTTGCTAATGCTGAAGATAATATGCTGAACTTCAGTAGTACAACTTAGGTTTTTGCATCCGCTTATACGCATATGGAGATGTAAAATCACCAGATGTGAATGCAGCTCTGATTGAAAACAAATTAGTTTATATTTTAAAGCTAGCTGATGAAATCAACTAGAGATACAGCACACAGGCTACCATTGCCCTTCATGAACTCGAGTCCTACTTCTTTTGCGGGTCTGCTGATTTCTAAATTCTGGGAGCACGGAAGTTATTTTTTTTTCATGATGTAGCACCGTAGTCCTACATCGACGCTGCCGCCGGCGCGCGTCAGGAAGCTGCTTCTGCAGTTTCAGTTCACCAGATAGGCTGGCTGTTTTCAAGGGACAGTCGCAGAATAACTGTACGTTGTTGTTCTCCATGCACCAGGAGTCCAGGATGTGACACACTGGGAACTGAGAGCACTTTGACTTGCATGGGTCAAATTTCATCCTCTGTTTTAGTTCAGACATTTATGTCTGATTCTTGGCTCCTTAATCTTGGGTGAGTTTTGCTATTACCAGTATATACTCTCTCCATACATAGGTAGGTGATATCTTACACTTTCAGTTCAGACATTTATGTCTGAATTATTGGCTTCTAAATCTAGGGTGAGCTCTGCTATTACCAGTATATACTCTCTCCCTACATAGGTAGATGATATCTTACACATTAACATTAGAAATTCGTATATTTCTTTAGCAATTTTTTTTGCATAAGTTCGTTAGTCAAATTCCACCATCTTCTGAATGGTGAATAGGGCTTTATCTGGTTATCTAATTGAACCATTATAATATATAATAAAAAATGTTCTTTTCTGCTCTGACTGTTGTTAGCTGCTAGAAAAGAGGCTACAAGCATACAACCAAGACAAATTATTCTACCATGTCTTGTTGAGGAGAAACTCATGTTCACTTCTACAACAGTGGCTCATTCAGTAAGGAATCTCACGTGTTTGATTTTCTGCGAAAACAACATATAGTGCATGGTAAAAATGCTTCGAAGTATCAAATATGTAGGTTGTAGAAAATGGCTATGTATCCATCATGTTTTTCGTGTTGTGAACAGGTAATACTTCTGATATGACTAAGGGTTCATTGACGTTTTCTATCTTCAAGTTCTGAAGGATCTGTTTTGTAATATCACCAAGAGCATAAAGGGTGTATGGACTCGAGCTGGATTACATATGCAAGTCTAGAATAATAGTAATAAATAAAAACTAGAGTGACCGGTCTGTGTCAATCGAGGAAGTTTCTATGCAAGCATCATATGTGTGTGGAACCATATTTATTTTTCTATCATTGTCATTTTCTAACAATTAATATATATATATATATTGTATTATTTTAATTTATTATTGTTATTGCTTCATTGAATTTTCTTCACAGAGAAAAGTAAATTGGAACTACCAATGTCGCAATCAAATTAGCTGATTAATTTTCGTGATTTAAAACATGCTGCCATGGTAATATAAACCATTTGCTCGGTAAATGCGTTTTGACTTTTTACTTGCCAAAATATCAGGGGAGCAAGTGGGAGTATGTCTTAGTGTTACACGTGCATTGCACGTGCACAATTACTAGTATTAGAAAAAACCTTTCACGGGTCGTCGTGTTCCTTCGCTCTTCCTGAAGTTAGACATTGCACGTGCTTTCGACTCTGTCTCTTGGCCTCCGATGCTTCAAGTTTTGCGTCGGCGTGGGTTTGGACCAAAGACGATCTCTCGGATTTTCTCTCCGCTTTCTTCAGACAGCACTTGTGTTCTTGTAAATGGCAGGACTGGCGACCGCATCTGGCACACTAGAGGGCTGTAGGAATTTGTGTCTTGCAACATTTTATTTGTACACTACATTCTCCGGAATTAAACTTCGTGTGGAAATATCATGGAAATAACAGGGAACTAATGATGTGGAATTGTACTTAAGGAAATATACTTAAGAAAGCCGGTATGTCTATACTGGAATATAGTGTATGTGAATATGCTGGAATTATACCCGGGACAGTATAGAGTGGAAAGTCAGGTTGTTCATATGTTGGCTATATGAATTGATTAAAGCCTGCGTATTTGAATTATTCAAATTCGGCACGTGACTCACACACGTGTGCTCGTGGGACTAATTGCAGATTGAAACTCCTAGATGGTTACTGATGATCGTGGTTGGTTTGGTTAACCTGGAGTTTCTGAAATAAATATCTGTGGAATTACGGTTTAAATAAAACCGGAATTAACACTATATATAAAGGTCCCTAACCCCTAGCCTCAGATTGGGTCGAGGAATAGGAGTTAGACCGTATTCGTGCTAAACCTAACATTGGTATCAGAGCGAGGTTCGTCGCCGCAGGACAACTCTGCCGTCGTGATCGCCCGCCGTCTTCCGCTGCGCATCTCTCTTTCCCGTCCCGTCGCATTGATACTCTGCTGTGCTGCATGTGCGGACGGTTGTTCGCCGTTTCCGTCGGAGATTGGAACTGATGGGGAGGGGATCACGTGGTTGGGACGTAACCACGGAACGCCGGCATGTCCCCACCTTGTCAAACTACTCGCCGACTTCTAATCCGCTGCGTACTTCTCCTTGTCGGATGGATTGGTCACGTACGCGTGTGCTAATCACGATCAATCGTCGAGCTTCTCCACGCCTGCAGGGATGCTGCGCTGGGATCGATCGCCTGCAAACTCTGCCGCGGCAACGTCAAATTTCTCGATGCACCGGATCTGTTGGATGCGGGGAAGCTTGCTGCATCCATCAGGAGATGCAATCGATCCTTATTAATTACTCCCTGACGCCAAAGCGTGGAAAGATCGAGGGGCACATGGGATCATGGCTCGTAACTTCTCACATGCCAAGGAAGCTACCAGGACTTGTGACAGTGCATGTATGGATATTTAGCAAGCAAAGGTGGTGATCATCTGATTACACGGATCAATCAGGAAGCAACGCCTTACTCCATCCTTGCCCAATTCGTTTTTGCGTGCACGGATCAAGGAAAGCGAGCAACTGCATCGTTTATTTTGCTTACACGGAAACCAAACTGATATGGGAAAATACTACTAGTACTTCAATTCAAGTCAAGCTACCGGTGCACTCTGACCAAGAATTTTTCACGGAACTTGCTGGGCTAGTCGATTCTCAGCACACGGAATTAATCTGGGCGTTCTTCCACACCAAAGTCAACCACCTATTTTTGGGTTTGGTCTACAGATCGGTAACACTTTTATCTCGCATCTAATATTGTTTACTCTGAGTTACTTGAACCTGTAGTCTGGTGGTTCAAATTATACGGTTTGGAAAGGAAATTCATGTAGTTGGCTGAGAATACTGATTATGCCATTGATATGTTTAGACCGGAAAGGAAAACCATGTAATTTAGACTAAGGAAACTAGACTAGTCCACATGGTTATATCAATATTTGATTCTTTATCTGTTATATATGAGAGTTCACAGATTACATGGAATATTTTGTGTAACCTGGAAGAGGACATATATATACTTTGTAAATGTGGACTTCTTTTATTGGACACCACTCGCCTTTAGAGGAAGTTGGAATTCACTCCGAGGAAATTTATTAAACTCATTGTTAGAAGGATTAATTATTATTTTTGCTACTATGTTTTCTAATTGCTACGGGATTTACATTATCACCGGAATATATTGGACTCATTGGATTACTTCGGTATCGATCGGAATATTTAATAATTCATCGGAATTCTCTGGCGCAACGATGATGACGTGACATGCATGAAGCATATTTATAATGGAAGTGACATTACTTATTATTTTGGAGGAATATGGGAAATACTCCAATGGAAGAAGAAAATCATATTTATTCACGGTATGTCCAATGTTATTACTTACATTAATCTTGGATTATGCCTACTTGTCCACATAGTTTATCTTTATCTCTACGTCATAATTTGACGGAATACAATATAAGTGTGTTGACAAGTGAACAATTCCAAAGGAAAATACACGGGTGCACTTAGGCAAAATTGATAAATTTTATATACTTTGGAACTGGAAATTGTGTAATCAAACTCTGTTTATGGAGGAAATTATTATTGTTCTTATATTTCATTTACGATGAGATGGAATTATTTATACTTCTCTGTCGGAATTTTTTGATTATTTATGCTGTTTGGAAAAGGAAGAGTGGAATTATTGCTCAACTGAAAGGTTAGTGCATTATGGAATTTAACACAAATGTCTCATGTTCTATTGATATTTTCGTTGGAAGTTGGTTGCGAAGATAACTCCATACGGAGGAACACTTGTAATAGGAACACATGCTCGGAATTTATTGATGGTATTTACGACTTGGTCATGCTCTATAAATAGAATTACGCTTGTTAATTCTGGAATTATTAACTTTAACTGGGAGTATTATGAGTTATGGATTTTTCTTCTATATGACATTTGTGGTACTTTGGTTTTACTCCCACTTGAGGTTCAATTATTTAGTCCCATTTACGACTTGGTCATATATCAAGGAACAAAATTATTGGATCTTTATTTCTGGAATTCTAAACTTAAGTGGGAGGATTATGATACTTCATCAGCATATATTTACGGTATTTTTGGACACTCCTACTTGAGGTGAATATATATTTATTCTGTTTCATGATTACACTTGGTATTGTCAGTTATATCTTTTACAATACAAGTCGGAAGGTTTTTGTTGTATTAATATCACACACTGAAGTGGAAAATCAGTTCATCAAAGTAATTGAAAGTTTGAAAACTGATTGGTGGGAGAAGTACACTTCAGGAATTATAATAAAACTAATGTGATAAGCATGGAATTATTCACCATTGTCTTATGTCATATACTCCATGGTTGAATGGAGGAATACAACTCTTGATTATGAGGAAATGCATCACATACTACTACTGTTGTCTAGTAAGTTATTATCCATCACAGTCACTCTTTATATTTTGTGAACCGGAAGGAAATATTTTATTTATATTTTGGTAGTATGGAATTGGAATCATTGTTTACTACATAGCACACTAAGATTTTATTTTTTAATGTTTATATTCCAGTGGATCAAATGGTATTTCGTTTTTGATCTAGAAAAGGGAAAATTGGTGGAAAGTAGGAATATGATATTTTCTCATGAAGGGTATGTTTATTAATAGTCACACCGAAATATGTGCTAAACTCAAAGGAAAACACCAAGTTACTCTCCCAACACTAACATGCTTAGGAAAAGTGGGAGGAATTAACATGGACCATCATATCTTGGCTATTAATGTTTGTTCTTTTGAGGAAGTCACTATGTGTTTTAGAGGAAAAGGTACTTAATCTTGTTACTAGTGTAAACTATGGGTGGAATTAAATATTGCGGGAAGAATAAACTCAATGAAGAGAAATAAAAGTTTGGGAACTTGTTATCTACCAAACAACCGCAAGCCCATATGTTTTTAAATGGATTTATTTACAAGGAAGTTTAATGCAACATGCTTAGTGGAATTTAAAATTCTAAGCTTGTTGTTTATTCTTTACACAAAGGAAATAATTATACTTTGTGGAAACTCTAAAATTTAGAGGAGGTGGGAATAAAGACATGGTTTGCTAACTGATTAGATTCATTCATGTTCATGGAACAAGCTTCACATCAATGGTATATCAGGTCATATGGTTTTATTAATGATGGAAGATGATCATATAAAGAGGTTAGTATGAATTGTTTTTTGATTTTACTATATGTGCTAACTATGTTCTTATTGATTTTAAAATATCACATTGATGGAAGTGAAAGCTTGGTTTGTTCTAACTTTCTTATGAAAGGAATGTTCAAAGCTTCCTGTGTTTTCGGAGTGGAATTACATAGTGAAAGTTTTGATATATTTTTCTATGAAAAAGTGCAAACATGTCTTGTACCTTTTGATTAAGGAATAATACTCTGCGAGGAATTATATTTGAACTCGTGAGGAAAAAGGAAGAATAATTGTCATACCACATTTATCGTGGGACATTATTCGTGCGATCTGAACTTAGCCATGTCACTGTAATTGTTGCTATTTTGATTAGCACGGAAAGCGATTTGCTGGAACTATTAGCAAATGGAAATATGAATCTTATAAGGACTGATGTAATCAAATAAAAAAACTTGTTGCGCAATGCAAAGGAAACATGGATTATTCATTTTTGATGATCTCAACATTCAGCTACGTGGATATATTGACGCTATTTATTGGAAATGGGATCTCGCTGAAAGGTAATTTATTTTTATGTTTTGTATTAATATTTACTTTTGTAGATCTTTGTGGTGTACAAAGGAAACATGATTTAGATACTCGTTATTTACGAAATATGAATACTTCGATGCATCTCAAGCATTGAAGGAAGGTCTATGGTTAAGGAAATTTCTTCGTAAACTTAAGGTCGCGGAAAGGCGCATCATAACCTGTTACTTTGTGATAATAAGAGTGCTAAAGTCACAAAGTTTATATGCAACATGGATACACTGAAGGAAGGAATTACTTTCTAACCATGCTAATTGTGTGGGAATTCACTTGTTGACATAAAATGTTTTCAGTCAAGTGGGAGATGTAGGAATTTGTGTCTTGCAACATTTTATTTGTACACTACATTCTCCGGAATTAAACTTCGTGTGGAAATATCATGAAAATAACAGGGAACTAATGATGTGGAATTGTACTTAAGGAAATATACTTAAGAAAGCCGGTACGTCTATACTGGAATACAGTGTATGTGAATATGCTGGAATTATACCCGGGACAGCATAGAGTGGAAAGCCAGGTTGTTCATATGTTGGCTATATGAATTGATTAAAGCCTGCGTATTTGAATTATTCAAATTCGGCACGTGACTCACACACGTGTGCTCGTGGGACTAATTGCAGATTGAAACTCCTAGATGGTTACTGATGATCGTGGTTGGTTTGGTTAACCTGGAGTTTCTGAAATAAATATCTGTGGAATTACGGTTTAAATAAAACCGGAATTAGCACTATATATAAAGGTCCCTAACCCCTAGCCTCAGATTAATCATTGTGAGCGGCACCACGGAAAAGGGTCGAGGAATAGGGGTTAGACCGTATTCGTGCTAAACCTAACAAGGGCTTTGACAGGGGGACCCGGTGTCACCAGGAGCACACGAGGCCTTGGGTGGGTACTAAGGTGCCTTGCGATGAGGTGGATCGCTCGCTGTTTGCATCCTGTACTATGATCACTCTGGGGGATGGCGCCACGGCAGATTTCTGGAGCACTAGATGGTTGGAGGGAACGTCCCCAAAAGAGGCAGCACCGAACTTGTTTCCCCTGGCCTGGCGGAAAAACTTGAAGGTAAAGGATGCGATCAACGGAGGTAAATGGATGAAGGGGCTGCAACGGCTTTCTACGCCTGTCCAGCTGGAGCAGTTCGTGGCGCTTTGGCACAGGTTCAACAGGTAAACCTGGTGGACCAACGCGACCAGATCAGATGGTGTCGGGGTGCTGCTGTCAGTTACTCCGCGAAGACGGCATATGCTGCCCAATTCCTGGGCCGGGTTCGCACGCCGGCTTTGGAAAGAGTCTGGAAGCTGAAGGTCGAGCAGAAGGTCAAGTTTTATTTATGGCTGCTCTTGCAGAACAGAAATTGGACGAATGATCGGCTGGCAGCGCGAGGGTGGCCTCATGCTGACAACTGTTGTTTCTGCAACCAAGGGATGGAGTCTGCCTCTCACATTCTCCTGAGCTGTGCCTTTGCGAAGGAGGTCTGGCACCTAGCCTCTGGACATCATCCGAGAATGGCGGCGGTGGCGCTGAACTCGGAGTCGACCACGGACTGGTGGAGGAGAACATACTGGGAAGCACCGAAAGAGAGCCGGGCAGAAGAATGCAGGTTCGCTGCCTACACGGCGTGGAATTTGTGGAAGGAGCGGAACCGGCGAACTTTTCAAGGATTTGAACTGAGCGCCAGAGAGGTTTCTCAACTTGTTCGAGATGATATTGCCCTCCTGAAGGAGGCCTTCTGGGAGTAGTTTGTTTTGTTTCTACCCCGTGCTTTGCCGGGGGTTAGTGTAAATTGTGTAATTTGTTCCATACCTGCTTTGCAGGCTTGTAACTGTTCCTTCTCTCTCTTTCTATAAAGCAATGGCAGAGCTCCTGCCGGTTACGGTTAAAAATCTGTATGGATATTCTTAACGCCGTGTTCTGTAAAGCGGAAGAAAGGGGGTCTTTCTATAGCCTGCATCGTTGGGGTGTTACCGTGTTAGACAGCGTCTGTCTTTGTTTGCTGATGACGTTGCGATGTTCATCTGTCTTGATCCCAAGGAGGTGTAGGCTGCTGGTTCTCTTCTGAAGCTGTTCGGCCAAGCCTCTCGTCTAAACTGCAACCACACGAAGAGCAAATTGCCCCCAAGCCGTAACTGAATCCTTTCTTTGCAAATTGACTGATTTCCCTTGTAACTATCTTGGAATTCCTCTCTCCTTGCGAAAATTGCGAAAAGCAGAGTTGTAGATCCTTATTGATAAGATTGCCAGGAAACTATCCACTTGGAGAACGCTGATGCTCACCCAAAGCGGCAGGCTCATCCTGGTCCAAACTGTCCTCTTTGCTATTGTTGTCTATCACATGCTCTCCCTGGACATTCCACCTTGAGTTCTTAAACAGATCAACAAAATATGTCGCTCCTTTTTCTGGCTTGGAGCTACTGAGGCAAAAAAAAATTAGATAAAGGCTACTGAGGCAAATGGTGGGCATTGTCTGGTGGCATGGGAACGTGTTTGCAAGCCAAAGAGCATGGGGGGCTCAGCGTTCAGGATGAGATGGAGATGGCTGGAGCGCTTCGGTTCGGCTAGATCATGGACTGGCTTGCAATTCACGATGTCAGTCAAGGTTGAGGACATGTTCCAAACTGGATATCCCTTTGTGGTAGGCAGGGAAGATAGAACGAAATTTTGGACTGCTCTATGGGTGAGTGGTAACAGCCCTGCTCAGTTGGAGCCGGAGCTCTCGATCTTTGCTACAGGCTGTGGGGCGAAGGACAGAACCGTCACAGATGCTCTTCATGGACAGCCGTGGATCAAAGACATCAAAGGTGACATATCGCTCCACGCTTTGACGGAATTTGTGAACTTCTGGATCGATGTCAAGCGCAGCTGCCACTATCTGACATAGATGACTCCTTCACCTGGCGACTTACAGCAAACGGAGCCTACTCTCCCTCCTCAGCATATCTGGCTTTCGAGAGAATGACAAGAAACTACCACATCGGGGGGCAAAATGCTACGAAAGTACAACAATTGGGGGAAATGTCACATAACTACCTATATTGGGGTCATATCGTGATACATAGCACTGATTTTACAACTTAAGCGTGTTAACACGGTTTCTGACAATTTAGACCCACCTGTCAGTTATACGTGGCAACAAACAAATTAAAAAAAAGAAGTCAACACTCGCATCCAATCCACCACCACGCAAGCTACGCGTACGGGCCGCTGCTACGTGTACGGACGCCCGCGCGCCGGAGTTCGCCGTGCCCGCGCGGCCATGGGACGCAAGCAGGGGCGAGCAGGGGCAGCTGGGACGCGCCCGCGCCGCCACGACCTCGCCGGCGCCGCCCCTACCTCGCCCGCGCCCACCCGACCTCGCCACCGCCCGCCACGACCTTGCTCGCGTCCGCCCTACACCGCCAGCGCCGCCACGACCTCGCCGGCGCCGCCCCCGAGCTCGCTCGCGGCCGCCCGACCCGCGCCCTCCCCGAGCTCGCCCGCGCCTGCCCGACCGCGCCCGCGCCCGAGGTGTCCGTGCTCTGCCTCGTGTCCCTGCGCGGTGTACCTGCGCGCCATGGTGTCCGTGCTCTGCCTCGGCCGCCTGGGCCCGCTCGACCTCGCCGGCGGCGCGCTGGCCATCGGGCTCACCAACATCACGGGCCACAACGTGCTCTTCGGCCTCGCCTCCGGCCTCGAGCCGCTCTGTGCCCAGGCCTATGGCTCCCGCAACTACGACCTCCTCACGCTCTCCCTCCAGCGCGCCGTCCTCCTCCTCGCCATCGCCTCCCTCCCCATCGCGCTCCTCTGGCTGCGCGTCGGCCCCATCCTCGTGGCGCTCGGCCAGGACCTGGCCATCTCCGCCTCGGCCGCCGCCTACGCCGCGTGGGCACTCCCCGACCTCGCCGCGGGCACCGTGCTCCAGCCGCTCCGCGTCTACCTCCGCTCCTAGGGCATCACCAAGCCCATGGCCGCCTGCTCCGCCATCGCCGTGGCCATCCACGTCCCGCTCAACGTCCTCCTCATCTTCGTCATGGGCTATGGCGTGCGGGGCGGCGCCGGACGACGCCTACCGCAGGAGGTCGGGGCGGGAGGGAGGCCAGGGAGGGAAGGCCGGCTGGCGCGCGCGGTGGCGTGAGCACCGCCCCTGCTCGCGTTGCGTACTGCGCCAGGGAGCCGTGGAGCTCCACCACCTTCGCCATGGCCACTGTCGGCAGCGGGGGCAGCGCCGAGCTGGAGAGGCACGAGCCCATTTCTTCCCTTGCGACGGTTGACCAGACGCTCCCCTCTCTCTCTCTTCTTTTGTTTTTGCCACGTGTACCAGACATGTGGGTCCCAACCGTCAGAAACCATGTTAGCACTCCTAAAACGCCGAATCAGTGCTATGTGTCACGATATGACCTCAATATAGGTAGTTATGTGACATTTCCCCCCAATTGTTGTAGTTTCGTAGCATTTCGACCCCAAATGTGGTAGTTTCTTGTCATTTTCTCCTGGCTTTCTTTCATGGCACCACCCATACACATTTTGCAAAGGGCCTGTGGAATTACCCTGCTCCGCTGAAAGAGAAGCTATTTTGCTGGCTTGCCCCGCGCAATCGTTGCTCGAAAGCGGAGAGGCGGTGACGAAGGGGTCTTGATCACCTTGACAAGTATACCCTTTGTGATCAAGTACTAGAAGACATCGATCACCTACTTGTTCAGTGCCCGTTAATCCTGTGCCGAGACCTGGGAGCTCCTGATATCGTGTCGCTAGCCGCTTGAAACTTTGGGAAGCTGGTGGCTGTCTGTCTCGAGCCGACAACCAAGAAGAAGAGGAAGATTTCACGCTCTAAAGCCCCCCCCCCCTTCCCCCCGCGTCGCCAGGAGGAGTGGAGCGGCGGAGCAGCGGCGGCGCGGGGGAGCAGTGGCACGGCGGAGCACGGTGGATTGGCCGCAAGTCATCGTGGCAGCGAGGCGGCGGGCTGCACGGGCCGTCCCGGGCCCGATCTGGGCCGGACGGGCCTGCGGCCGTCGAGCTGCTGGAAGGCTGGGGCGGCAGCCCCAGGCCCTGGAAGATGGTGCGGCGACGGCCACCGGTGGCAGGAGGCGCCGCGGTTGGCTCCGGCGCGCGATGGCAGAACCACGGTGTCCCTCTGCTCGTCTTGCTGCTCCCGGCGCTTTGCGGGCAGATCAAGCTCCGGGCGAAAGTCTTGCATCGACTCTGGTCGGTGCCGATGACGGCGGCGCCTTCGGGCGTCGTTCCCCTTCTTGTTTGCGTCATCGTGGAGCTTCGATCTTTTCCGACGCGAGTGGTTTCAAGAGCTACGGGTGAAAATCTAAGCTCCCTCTGAGCGGGCGATGGTGACGAACATGTCACTTCCTTGTTGGAGGCGTCGTCTTGTAGCTCTTGGCCCTCGTGGTGTATCGGTTTCGCAGCGGCCGGGCGAGATGGCTCTGTGGTTGGGGAAGGCGGATGCCGGGGTTGTGACCCCGGGCGGTGGTGGTACATCGAGGCGGCGGCCTCGGTCCCCTCTACAGCGACGGTCCTATGGGGCAGGGCCTTCACCTAGCGAGGTTTTTTGGGTGGCGACTTGGTGCTGCGAGGGCAGCAGGTGTGTCGACCTGGCTGGTTCGGCTCCGGGCAATGCGGAGTTTGATCTGGTTGCTACGCCGGGGCGGCGGCCCCGGAATTGGCGCGACGTTGAGGTCTGCGGGCGGTCATCTTTAGCGAGGGTAGCATGGGCTACGAGATGGCTTGGTCGTACGCCGTTGTGGCTCGTGTGTGGCTTTGGTGCCGAGTGGTGTAAGTCGAGGCAGCGGCCCCGGGTTGGTGGTGTGTATTTGTGGCGTTTGGTGGGCTAGCGTCGTGTGGGCGACGGCCCCCTCGCTTGTGCGGTTTTTCGGCCATGTTTACCTCATAAACAGGGCATTTGTATGGTTTTTGGGCCCGGTTTTCCTTATAAACTGGGTCAATTCTTTCTTCTATACGAATTGTAGGAACGCCCTGCCCTCCTCGAGAGGTTACTCAAAAAAAAAGACCATGATGCGGGCAATTGCAGGACTATGTCGAATCTGGCTTCAGCACGACGCACGCACCTTCGAGCAAAAAAACATGAGTTTGAGTAAGCTTGTAGACCTAACAAAGGAGGAGTTAAAGATGCGAAAAAACTATATATCATCCGGGGGATCTTTCGTTGGCGTCCTCCGCATGGAGCGCTTGCCGCGTGTCCCCGCAGACCCACCACGAGGCCCACGCGCCGCTCCCGACCCGACCTTATCCTCTCCACGCCTCCACCCGTTCCTCTCGTCTCCAATCTTTCTCCCGCACGCACATGG
The DNA here is from genome assembly GCA_947311845.1 of Poa pratensis. Taxonomy (NCBI): domain Eukaryota; kingdom Viridiplantae; phylum Streptophyta; class Magnoliopsida; order Poales; family Poaceae; genus Poa; species Poa pratensis. The sequence goes on along the minus strand of CAMZMU010000055.1, from coordinate 10,066,967 downwards.
CAGCCATGGCCAATATCCCACCACCACCTCCAGGCTCCTCAAGTCGCCGCCCCGCCATGGGGCGAGCTCGGCCGCCGCCCCGCCATGGCCGTATCCCATCTTCTTCCCTTCGTGCCCCTCTGCTCCATCCCGCAGGCGAGCTCGGCCGCCTCCCCGCCATGGCCACCAAGCTCTCGAGCTTGCCGCGTCTCCTGCTCATAGCGTCGGCCGCCACACCCTTTGGCCTCCTTGTCCTCTCGCATCTCACGTCATTGGCCCAGCGGCGGAGGTGCTTCCCGTCACCGTGCGCCTCAACCTCGTTGTCGGCCCAACGGAGGAGGTACTGCCATGGGGGCGGCGCTGCTGGTAGTGGTGACCGGCGCAGCTGCTGCCATGGGGCGATGATGCTCCGTGAGCGTGGTGGTGCTGCCTGCGCTCGAGGGCGGTGCTCCCGTTGGTCAGCGTCGGTGCTGGCGTGCTGCCATGGGGAGGTGGTGATGCTACCCTCAGTCAGGGGGCGGTACTTCCTGCGGTCAAGGCCGGAGCTACCATCGGGAGGCGCCGGTGCTCCGGGTGCTGCCTACGCTCAAGGCCGGAGCTGCCATCGGGAGGCGCCGGTGCTCCGGAGCGGCCAGGAGCTCCTCTGCGACCTCCCGAACCTGTCCTCCCTCTCCAAGGAGCACGCCATACTGCTGTGGGCGATGGTCGACCGGAGACCACTGGAGTACTACTTGAAGAGGACGTGTGGGTGCTGCAAGGGCGAGCACCGGAGCAGCAAGGGCAAGCCGTCCGTGGCCAGAGTTTCCGAAGTCGTCGACGATGCTACCGGCGGAAGGCGGAGTTGCTACCAACAGCCGTCGACGATGCTACCGGCGGAAGAAGGCCGACGCAGCTGTAAAATTTGGCTACTGATGCATCATATGGAGTTTTTTGCTACTGCACTTTTTTTGTTTTGCATCATAGGAACATTTTTTTTGCTACCACCGTTCTTTATTTTTTGCATCGTACGAGATGAAATTTGCTATGGCTGTTATTCCATTTTGCATTATTAGATGGAGATTTTTGCTACAACAGTTGTTCCGTTTTGCATTATTAGACGGAGATTTTTGCTACGATAGTTGTTCTATTTCATATCATTAGAAGAATTTTTTGCAACCATTGTTCTTTTCTTTCTTATCATTTGAAGGGGATATTTTTTTGCTACGGACGTTATTCTGTTTTTGCATCATTTGATTGATATTTTTGCTACTACCATTCGTTCGTTTGTTCCTCTCCCTGCCCACGGTGCTACGAGGGGAATGACGAATCTGCTGTTGGCGGCGTTGCTCCCTCCCCTGCCCACGGTGCTACAAGGGGCATGGCGGAGCTGCTGCCGGCGGTTGGCTTCGTGCTACCAAAGTGGAGGCATCGTGCTCCTGGGCACAACGGTGCTGCCTTCATGGTGGAGTCGCGATGCTTTCATGGCGGTGCCAGCGACAGCCGGAGTTGGATGCTGCAACTCTATGCCGGCGGTGCTGCCAGACATGGTCGGGGATGCTACCCGTCGGAGTCGGAGCTGCTACGGCGATGGGTGACGGTTCTGGCAGTCGTGGACGGCGGTGCTCCGGCAAACGGTGGTCCACCATGGTGACCTGAGGTGTCACCGGAGCTCTGAAGGCAAAGTCAAGCTGCAGGGCTGCAGGAGAGCGTCGCGGTGCAGGGAACTTTTTCCCAGCGCGGAGATGATTTTTGTGTGTGGTCAGGAGAAGGGGCACGTGCGCTGAACTGTAGACAGGCTGATTGCTTTTTCCTTTTGATCACACGGTCCTGCGCATCTTAATCAGACGGCTTTTTCCCAGCGCGGAGATGATTTTTGTGTGTGGTCAGGAGAAGGGGCACGTGCGCTGAACTGTAGACAGGCTGGTTGCTTTTTCCTTCTGATCACAAGGTCCTGCGCATCTTAATCAGATGTGGGCTTTGGCTAAGAAATGAACAGATCGTAGAACTGTATGTCATAGCGAGGAGTAGTTTTCTTTCCTTTGGTGACGAACATAAACATTTTTTTTCAATACGTGCCAAATTTCGGGATGCAATGACATGTGTGGTGCTCTATGTAAAAATAACAAAATCAGTGCTCTAAAAAATATTTTTGAAATTCCATTTTGGTCACTTTGTCTTTTTTGCACAGAACGGTCTAGATGTCATTTTACCATGAAACTTGGTACGTGTGTAAAAACATTTGTACATGTTTGTTTCCAATTGATTTCAGATTTTTTAATTGTTTTACTTAAAAAAAACATATTCTATCACGAGCATATGAGCTGGGAGCCAAAACGCCTACCCCTAACTAATGGCCCATCTTAGCTTCTGTCCCCAAAAAAAGGGCCCATGTCAACAGGCCATTGTGGACAGTATAAATATGGAAACGACAGGTCAAAACTCACCTACTCCCAACCCACCCAAAAAAAAAAACTACTATCATCCTGCACGCTCTCCACCTAGCTAGGATGGTAGTTTTCAAAACAAAAAAAAAAACCTAACTAGGATGGTCTGGTCGAAGAGAGATGTTGTAGCTCCAACCGGCGCCGTCCTCATACAAATCGCAAACATGTGCGGAAAGTGTATTTTGGTCCCTAGCACTAGTGATCTCTCTTATTTAAATTTTTGAAAACCATATTTGTGAGTTTCAAAAAAATCAGGTTGTAGCCAATGGTGTATTACACAAACGTGCAAAATTTTAATTTGAGATACTTTATATTATGGGCTAAACAAAAATAATAAATTTGATAAAACTTGGACATATGAAAATATACATACTCGGATCTACATATTTATCATTTTTGTGTAGATCAAAATATAAAGTTTTTGAAGTTGATATTTTTCACGTTAGTGGTATATATCATTGGCTACACTAGGATGTTTTTTCAGAATTTTTTGAAACTTCTAAATATGTTTTTCGAATTTGTTAAACAGGAGGGAGCACTGGTGCTCGGGAGCAAAAAAAAAATCTCCACTCGTGTGCCATTAACGTGTCAGTTTAGTTGACGAAGATGGTGATATATGCAAGTCAGGGACATCTTCCGATGATTTCTTGAAATTTTACTCAAGTCGACTAAAATTGCAAATTACTAGCCCGTCAGCTGGAAATGTTGTAACATTAGCAAAACATTATTACAATTTCAGTCTACAATGTTACCAATGAAGCAGGCGAGACACTGATACTCATAAAAATGAAAATGGTGGAATGTTAACCAGAGCACTGATACATGCCTGCAAGCATGGTCACATCCTATACTCGAATTTGCTGGTTTAGATCCTTTTTATAGCTCGCCCGATTAACGACTCGCTTTCATAGTAACCTAAAAAGTCTTTCGAATCCTCAGATTTCACCGTCTCACTATATGCTATGGGGGAAATGTATTTTAAATGTGTTTCAAAATGTAAAAAAAAAATATATTTGACTGTATATTTGGACATTCTTTGTTTGCACACAGATTTTTTTAGAAAATGATTTTTTTTTGTGACGTATGTAAAAAAAGTCTCGTACAAAGTTATTTTGGAGCACCGTAATTTGTCTTTTTACGTAGCAGCACAAAAATGTATTTTTTTACAAAAGTTTATGTATGAACATATATAAAATGTCCGGATGTGCATCCAGAAGTTTCCTTTTGATTTACAATGTGACTTTAGATAGTGGATTTATCTCCAACAACAAATTAAAACAGATTTCCCCTTCGGAGACCCCTTTTGTCAATATTCTTTGGCATAAACAATCGAGCGGGCCGTTTGCCCATTGGTGGGGCTTCTTCCTCACAAAGGCAGAGCCAAAGGCACGATAAACAACATAAGCAATGTCCATGATTTATTTCACATTTTTTGAAAACTTGAAAGTGCGACATGCGGAATGGGTTGCGGGCGCAACTAGTGCAAACTTTAGTTTCCCGAGCCAAAGCTAGAGTTCTACTACTCCCTCTATCCCATATTAGGATGCGTATTATATTTTGTAGAAGTCAAAGCTTATAAATTTTGACCAACTATATAGAAAATAAATCAACATCCCTGATATCAAATGCATATAATAAAAATTAATATTATGATAGTTCTAATAACAATGAGATAATATTGTAGATATTGCTAGTTTTTTTCCATATAGTTGGTCAAAGTTTTTAATGTTTGACTTTGACCAAAACCAATAGGCATATCCTAATTTGACAGAGGGAGTAGTAACATTGGTCCTTGTGTGAGCAGACACCGGTGCTTTGGTCTCGTGTCGTCTTAGGCTCTTAGCAAGTACCCATGCGTGCCAATAATTGACCACATTACAAGGTTTGTCAATTTTGATGTACCATTGCCCACTAACCATTTCTTTCTTGGCTTCGTCCCCGACACAAGGTCAAACTTTTACCTAGCTAGTTCTAAAGTTCACCACACTGTAGTAGGTGTGTAGGCGTATCAACTATCAAGGGTAGTGGACCAAAATGTACGCCCTAAAATCTCCATAATTGTCGGGAAAGAACTCTATGAGCCATGAATATACATCCACCCTCCCACTTGTCACCAAAAGGGCGCCACTGTCACTCGGTCCATCCATGTGCCGCCCAAACGCGCGGTGTGTCCCATGCACAAACACATCACGCACAGTTGCATTGCAAGCGGCGGCCCGCTTCATCCCGCGAAACGTATCAGCTAGCACAAAATCAATCGATCACTCGTGTAAAATTAACACTGCGTGGCCAAGTCTAGTTAAGAGTCTGAAGGGGATGGGTAGCTCTCGCGACGCGTTAGGCGACGCAGGAGAACCGCCTCTCGCCGCTCCGGCAGGGGGCGGCCACGGTCCACCTCCGCCGCCCACGGCCACTCCGACCGAGAGCGTCCACCCGCGACCCACCTCTCCGGACCCTGGCGGCTCTCACTCGGAAGGTTCCCCAGCTCGGGGCGCCGCCGCGACCGTTCGGCACAGCACTCGGCCGCAGCTGGAGATTGGCCCAGGTACCTCCTTCCAGCGCTTCATCCGCTCCAAGTTCTCCACCACCACCTCCCCCGACCCCCTCCCCCACCGCGGCCGGCGAACTCTGGGTCACCCCACCGTTTGCCTCGCCGTGCTTCACCCCCGCCGTCGTCTCCAACATGCTTTCTTTCTTCTTCTGTGCCCCCCCCCTCCCGCCTCTCCGCCCTCTCCGCTGATGGCCTGGTCTTCCACGCTCGCGTGGGGTCTCCCGCCGTCGTCGCCATCGTCGTCGACGTCGGCGGACCACACTGCGCTCCCTTTCGTCTAGGGTTCCATGCCTCGCTGGCAGCCGCGCTGGACTGCGCTGCCACGCTGTCCTCCGTGCCCCGCGTCGCCCACGTCGCCCCACTCCACCCTGGTCGCGTCTCCTGTGGGGACCCCGGACTAACCGTCCGAAATACCCGATTATGCTTAACGCAACGATCCCGTGATCAGTCTGTCGTTGCACATAATCCGAACCGAATATCAAAGTTTACATCCATACAGTACCGAGTTTAAAGTCTTACAAACCTGGCCATCCAGGCCTAATTATACATAGGTGCCTTCAAGGGCCAATCATCTTTATTCAGCGGAAGCTACGGTAGTAGGGCTAAACCATTCTATCAACACCCGACAGGCAGCTGACTTATGAAGATCTTAGTTCGCATAGACGTCGCCAAACTCCTCCTCCACGAAGGTCTCCTCGAAATCTGGCTAAGACAATAGCCAGGGACGAAACCAATATGAGTACATTTGATTGTACTCGCAAACTACCCCAACTTGAGTAAGCTCTAAGTTTAAATTTTTATTTTGTAAAACTTTTATTTACTTCAACACCTCCAAAACCTTTCTGAAGAAGATACGAAGAAGTTTATAACCATCCTTTAAGAAATCACCACTTTGAGTACTTTTCCGAAATTCCCCCTTTTCCCGACCATAACTCACTTATGGTCCAATTCCCTTACAACCTCGTACCACTCATTGGTACAGGTCTGCAACCTTTTTCCACTTCACTTCCCTTTCAAAACTCCAGATTTTATAAAACTTGCACATGGTCTTAGGACAGCCTTCCAACTGTCCATATCCGAGGACTCGGCTATTCGAATAGTTTTACACTCTGCAGAGGTAGCACGCTTTTCCCACACCCATCCGGTCACTCATCGTGTCAGCCACGTCCCGCCATACCAAGGGTATGCGAAGTTGAGTTCCCGGCCATAGCCTGTCCTTTGCTCATGCTAGTATAGGATCCTGCCGCTACGATACTTTCCGTCAACACTTAAATCCTCAGAAACTAAGTGTGAGGACTCGTAGTTCTGCCCGGCGAATTTTAATGGCCCTACAAATCCTCTATCTCGGTTCAATCTCAACAGCCCTTAGGCGTTCTTCGCTTTAGAGGACCCGGGTCAGGGGGTAGGTCCTCAGACCATCCCCTCATGGAACGAGGTCATCCTCGTTATTGAGGCATCCAGTACTAACACGAGCAAATTATATGACTATGCCCCGCCCCATATGGGGGTAGATGTGGTCGCACAGGGTATTGGTTGGTCGTCATAGTACTAGGACACAATGTGCATTTTTCTCAAATCAACACCACCATTTTCCAACTGAACACCGACCTTTCGGCATCTCATCTTCACCAAGTACTTTCAAAGGAGTTTTGAGAAACATGGTTTTTCCCATCCTATAGTTTTAAATAACTACCTTATACTTCTACATAAGGTGGCAAAATAGTTTTCATGTATTTGTAAAAAGGGTTTTCCAAAACTCATTGATTCCTTTGAATAACTCTTGAGACTAAAATAGAGGTATATAAATGCAAGCTCAGTGAAGTAGCTTGCCTTGCTCAGCAAAGTTCTCGGGATCTGGCTCTTGCTGATCAAAGTACTCCCCTTCCTCGTAGACTCCGGCAACGTTCTCGTCTAAACGTTAAACAAGCAAAACAAACAATCACTACACTAACTCAAGCATCAGCACAACATTACAAAGGCTACACATTGCTACTGCACACATCAAGCAACACAAGGTGGTTTCAAATTAATTGAATTAATCTTTATTTAATTGTTTTCAAACTAAGGCAGAAACTAGTTGTACACCAATTAATTCACCATTTAATCTATGTTTGTCACAAAAATTCAAACTAAATTTCTATGGATAGCTACTGATGTGTAGAAGATCACCCAATTGGATTGGGGTCATTTGGAGTTACCAAACTCCCTACACATTTGTTTTAGTTCAGAAGGTTTTCAAACAAGTTTTAGCTACCAAACAAATTAGGTTGCTCCAAAATTAAATCCTTTTAGGGGCAACTAACTTTGGCTACAAGTGATCTAACAAAATTGGTTTGAGCTTAATTGGACCTACTGATAAATCACACTAATTGGTTTAGTGCAGAAGGGTGCACTGAAGTTCAACCAAAGGCTAAGGAGTTTACACTACTCAATTAATTCTACCAAAATTTGGTGAGCTAAAGGATCCTAATACAAAGCTACCAAAATTGGTTTCAAGTCATTTGGATTGACATAACTCCAGAAACAAATGGTTTGGTGTTTTAAACCTTCTGGAGCATTTTTATTAATGTATTTTTACTATTTAATTAAATGAGATGAGACCACTTTGGTGAGTTAAGGAATTTTGTAAGCTTTCCAGAACAGTTGAGTTTGATTTATTTGGGTTCCTAGAACTCGAGTTGTTGAATTTCAAAACTTGGTCCAGTACTGAATTCAGAAAAGATTTAAATTCGAAAATACTGGATAAAGGTGAGATCCCTGACGGGTGGGGTCCACTCGTCAGCGACTCAGTGGAAAACGGTTCGCGCGCGGTTTAAGTTTAAAACGCTGACGGGTGGGGTCCACCAGTCAGTGTCTAATCTAAACGAAAGGGTAAGCTGCCGTTGGATCTAGATCCAACGGCTCACAGAGGCCGCGAACGGCGACGACCATAAACGGGCGGCGCCGCCGCGCCGGCGACGGTGGCGAGCATGGATAGCTCACCTAGGGGCCTCGGGTGGTGGCGGAGATGACGGGAATCGACGGCGGAGGGAGTGGGGAAGCTCTGGGACAAGTTGCGCGTGCTGGGACGGCTCCAATCGACGGCGGCGTGATCAGCTCCTCCTCCGCGGCCGTGGTTCAACTCCGGCGAGTCCTCCGCGGCTCTGCTGTGCATGAAACACGGGCAAAACGCGGCGGGTGAGCTAAGGTTCAATGGAGATGCGAATAGGGTGCAAAGAAAAGAGGGGGAGAGAGTGGCACGGCTCGGCCGTGACCGTCGCCCACCTTCTGCTCCGGCGACGTGCAGAGCACGGGCAAGGGCAGCAGCGCTTCCGCGGCTGCGAATCCGCCCTCCTGGCGATGCACTGGGGTGAGTGGAGTGGTGTGATGGCCGTGAGGGAGTGTGGAGAAATGGCGAGGCTCGGGTGGCCTTTTATGGGCGAGCTCGGGCTCGTCGTGGACGCAGTGCAGGAATGGGGCTGGGGAGTGGGAGAGTGCGGCATTGGTGGCGCTTCTGTGCGAGTACGGAGTGGTGCGGTGGCAAGCGGGGAGAGGGTGCGGCGGTGTTGCTCGCTGACCCTGGCAGGGGTAGCGTCGCGAGCGCGCTCTGGCCGCGGCGTGGCGAGGGTGCACGCAAGGGGGAGAGTGCTCTGCGGCGCTCGGGTCACTTCGAGCAGGGGCAGAGGGGAGAGGTGGTGTGTCGGGCAGAGCGTGGCGTCGCATCGCTGCCTCCTCTGCTTCCTCCACAGAGCGACCACGGACGGCAGCGCGTGGCGTCGCGTCGCGGACGGTGGGCACGCCAGCGAGCTTGGCAGCGCTTGAGTCACGTCGACCAGAGGCAGAGGGAAGAGGGTGGTGTGGCGGGCACGGCGCGGCGTCGCCTCTGCGTCGCGTCCTTGCTCACCACGGGGACGACCCGTGCGGCAGTGCGCCACGGGCGGCATCGGCGTGGCGCACGCCACACTCCATCTCCAGGTCAACGAGCTTGCTTCCTTCGCAATCATTCACGTGTGTGAGGTGAGAGGAAGGAGTGGGAGCTACTGGAGTGATCGATTTCACCGAATCGAGTTCGAATTTTTGGATTGAATTCGGTTCAGAGTTGAACATGGTGGTGATCACCATGTGCTCGATCAAATACCCGAACCAAGTTCAAATTTGAATTTTTGAAAATTGTTTTCATAGTTTGCTTCCAAATATTTTTCCAAGGTTTGTGGTACCACTGGATAATTTAATTTGGAAGTGTAGCTTGGTGATTTTGATGGTTTTCCAAAGTTAAAGAAACATTTGGAATTTTGAAAATAGAATTTAGGATATTTGAAATAAAGAAGGAGAGGAAAGTATTAAGGATGAAAATGAGAGGGTTCACTTCTCTCCACTGAATTTTTGTTTGGAATAATTTTTGAATCCACACTTGTGGTTTTAGTGTGACACTTGTCACATTAGTTTTATTGTTTCTATTATTTGTTTTATTTCTTTTCTTTTTTCTTTTCTCCAAGTTTTTTTATTTATAGCAAGCAACACTTCAAGCAAGCATAATCAAACAAACACACCTCAAATAACAAAAGTTTTTGTTGGCCCACAAATTTTGACTAATAAAGCTGGGTTACAATTTTGGGATGTTACAGATCCTTCCCCCCTTAGAATAAATCTCGTCCCGAGATTGGCTGGGCTTAGGTGCTAAAGAGGTGGGGATATTCGCTCCTAAGATAGTCCTCACGTTCCCAGGTTGCTTCCTCTTCGGAGTGGTTAGTCCACTGGACTTTATAAAACTTGATCTTGTTCCTCCGGGTGAGACGAATATCTTCGTCGAGAATTTTGAATGGTCTCTCACGATAAGTCAGATCATGGTTCAGGTCGATGGAGTGGTGGTCAATGTTCTTGAAAACGTTGGCTGGTCAGGAACTTCAAGACACTTCCGGAGCAGAGAGATGTGGAAGACATCATGAAATTCCGATAATTCTGGGGGTAACTCTAGCTGATAGGCTACCTCTCCGCGACGGGCAAGAATCTTGAAAGGTCCAATATATCTGGGTGCCAACTTTCCTTTGACATGGAAACGTTGCATTCCTTTAAGTGGTGTCACCCGAAGATAGACAAAATCTCCAGGTTGAAAGGTGACGTCACGACGCTTGGGATCAGCATAACTTTTCTGACGGGATTGGGCCGTTTTGAGACGCTCACGGATAAGTTGGACTTGCTCCTCGGCTTCACGGAGGGTGTCTGGTCCAAACACTTTTCCTTCTCCGGTCTCGGACCAGTTCAAGGGTGTACGACACTTCTTGCCGTAAAGTGCTTCAAATGGGGCCATTTGCAGACTGGACTGATAACTATTGTTATAGGAAAACTCTGCAAACGGAAGGCAATCTTCCCATTTAGAGCCATAGGCTAGGACACATGCACGAAGCATATCTTCCAGAATCTGGTTTACTCGCTCGGTCTGTCCTCCAGTCTGGGGTGATAGGCTGTGCTGAATGCTAAGTGGGTTCCGAGGGCTTCATGAAGAGCTTTCCAGAACCGCGAGGTAAACTGCGTGCCTCTGTCAGATACAATTCTCTTAGGCACTCCGTGCAGGCTTACTATCCGGGACATATACAAGTCTGCTAGCTGGGCTCCGGTGTGAGTGGTCTTGACGGGGATAAAATGGGCAACTTTGGTCAGCCGATCAACGATGACCCAGATTGAGTCATGGCCTCGGTTTGACCTGGGAAGTCCGGTGATAAAATCCATTCCGATTTCATCCCATTTCCACTCGGGGGTCTTAAGGGGTTGGAGCAATCCTGCAGGGCGCTGGTGCTCTGCTTTGACTCGCTGACAGATATCACACTTGGCCACGAAAGAACCAATCTCTCGCTTCATTCCATGCCACCAAAACTTCTCACGAAGATCTTGGTACATCTTGGTGCCTCCGGGGTGGATCGAGTATGGGGTATTGTGGGCTTCTTTTAGGATCAGACCCTTGAGTTCCTTATCATCGGGCACACATAGGCGTCCTTTGAATCTTAGAACTCCTTCAGCATCTATGGCAAAACCAGGTGCTTTGTCAAGGGGTATCTTCTTTTTAATTCCTTCAATACTCTCATGACCCTTCTGGGCTTCTTTGATTTGGTCCATCAGGGTTGGGGCTAACTCCAGGTTGGCAAGATATCCATGGCTAACCAATTCAAGTCCGAAATCTTCGAACTCCTTAAACAAGGCTGGTTGCTCTGCTTGGATTAGGGTATTCAGAGTGCATGGCTTCCGGCTCAAGGCATCGGCAACTACATTGGCTTTTCCGGGATGGTAATGAATTCCGACATCATAGTCCTTGATCAATTCCATCCACCTTCTCTGCCTCAGATTCAACTCCTTCTGAGTGAAAATGTACTTCAAACTTTTGTGATCTGTGTAGACCTCACAGCGATGACCCACAAGATAGGGTCGCCATTTTTTCAAAGCAAAAACCACAGCTGCTAACTCCAGGTCATGGGTTGGGTAATTCTCTTCATGCGGTCGCAATTGTCGAGACAGGTACGACACAACTTTCCCTTCTTGCATCAGAACGCAACCAAGTCCGAGACGTGAAGCATCACAATACACGTCGAAACTCTTGGTGACGTCTGGCATGATTAGGATTGGGGCTGAAGTCAGTCTCTTCTTCAGTTCTTGAAAACTATCTTCACACTTCTGGGTCCATTCAAACTTCTTATCTTTCTTCAACAACTGGGTCATGGGTTTGGCTATACTGGAGAATCCTTCAACGAACTTGCGGTAATAACCTGCTAGTCCGAGAAAACTTCGGATTTCCGTTACACTGGTGGGGGATTTCCAGTCTAGAATGGCTTTGATTTTCTCGGGGTCAACAGAGATTCCTCCTGCGGACACAACATGTCCGAGGAATGCCACTTCACTTAGCCAAAACTCACACTTGCTAAGTTTGGCATACAGTTGGTGTTCTCTGAGGGTCTCCAAAACTAGACGCAGATGTTCAGCATGCTCTTCTTCGGTCTTGGAGTAGATAAGGATATCATCAATGAAGACAACCACGAACTTGTCGAGGTAATCCATGAAGATCTTATTCATGAGATTCATGAAATAAGCAGGGGCATTGGTCAAGCCAAAGGACATAACGGTGCATTCAAACAATCCGTATCGGGTGGTGAAGGCGGTCTTGGGAATGTCAGACTCTCGAATCTTCAACTGGTGATAACCTGTCCGAAGATCGATCTTGGAAAAGACTCGGGCTCCGTTCATCTGATCGAACAGATCCTCGATCTTGGGAAGGGGGTACTTGTTCTTGATGGTTACGTCATTGAGCTTACGATAATCCACACACAGGCGTGTGGTACCGTCTCTTTTGTCCACGAAGATGATGGGTGATCCCCAAGGTGAAGCGCTTGGGCGAATCAGACCTTTGCTGAGCTGATCAGCTAACTGCTTCTTCAATTCCATCAGTTCTTTTGGATTCATCCGGTAGGGTCTCTGGGATATAGGGGCTGTTCCAGGGATAAGTTCAATCACGAACTCAATATCCCGGTCTGGTGGCATACCAGGCAATTCCTCCGGGAAAACATCCTTAAATAGATGGACCACACGGATCTCATCTAGAGTTGGTCGGGCTATGCCTTCATGGCATCTGGGTTGGGATTTGTTGGCTTGTGAAGCATACTCCACTTCGGTTCCCTGGTCTGTGGTGAGGGATACTGCTCTTCTGGCGCAGTCGATACGACCATGATACTTTGCTAACCAATTCATACCCAGAATGACATCTATGCCTTGGGTTCCTAAGATGATTAGGTTGACTGGGAAATTTTCTCCTCCGATCTCTATGGGGGTATTGGGACAGAACCTCCGGGTTTCTAGAGTGGAACCAGGGATTTGTATTCTCATGTGCTTAGGTAAGAACTCTTCTACCAAACCTCCCTTAGAGACAAACTCTTCGGTAACAAAGGAATGGGTAGCACCAGAATCAAACAGAACAGTTGCAGGTACTGAGTTGACAAGGAACGTACCCAGCACAACATCTGGCGCTTCCTGGGCTTCGGCAGCATCAATGTGGTTGAGGCGGCCTCTGGCAACAGCAGCATTGCCACGGGGTGCAGCATTCTTGCCATTTCCATTTCCATTACGGCCTTGTCCAGGATTAGGTGCAGGTGCATTGGGGCGCGGAGCATTCCTCTTGGGATTGGGGCAGTCTCGGGAGTAGTGACCCTTGTTGCCGCATTCAAAGCAGACAACACTGGTAATAGGGGTAAAAGTGCTGGTGTTTCCTCCAGGACGATTGTTGCCATTGGGGTGGTAGTTGTTGTTGGTGTTTGGGCGGGGGACATTGTTGTTGTTGTTGGGACGGTAGGGATAGTTGGGACGTGGAGCTGGGGGTGGTCGATAAACTGGCTTGGGTGCTGGCTGGAAGGTGCGGGTTTCTGGCTGCTGGAACCTTCCTGAATATTCATCCTTCTCTTGCGGCCTTCAAACATGGATTTGCGCTTGGTCTCCAGCTGAATGGCCTTGTCCACAAGTGACTCCAGATCACGGAAGTCTTGGACAACCAAGGCACATTGCATCTCATCATGGAGTCCATTCAGAAAGCGCTCCATCTTCTTCTTTTCCGTGTCGGTATCTTCAGGAGCATACCGAGCAAGATCGGTAAACTCATCCAGATAACCGACCACATCTCTGCCTCCCTGCCTGAGCTTACGGAACTCATCCTTCTTCCTCTCGATAAGACCGCTAGAGATGAACTTCTTGCGGAATTTGTCCTTGAACTCCTCCCAGGTAATGACATGACCCGCGTGCTGGAGGGTCTTGGTAGTTTCCCACCAAGCTCTTGCAGGTCCAGCAAGGTAGTGGGTGGCATACAGGACCTTCTCATTCTCTCCCACCGAGGCAACCTCCAGGTCGTTCTCGATAGTGCGCAACCAGTCATCTGCTTCCAAGGGGTGAAGTCCCTTGGAGTAGGTAGGCGGTGTGGTCTTCTGGAAGTCACTCAAGGTAGAGCGCTGGTTTCCACCCTCGTCGCCATTACCATTGCCACCATTGTGGTTCTGGTTGGCGTGGGCAGCAGCAAGTTGCTGCAGGGCGGCGAGATGAGCTTGACGCTCTTCCCGGGCGGCTTGGCGATCTTCCATGATGATCGCAAGCAGTTGGGCAGCGGTTGGTTCCGGCGGTGGTGGTGGTGGAGTCGCGTGCTGGTTGTGGCGAGTGTTCGTCATCCTGGAATAGATAAGATATAAGAGGCAAGGCAAAAAAAGCTTTGGCTAACGATGAAGTCACAAAGGGGGTGGTTGATGAAACACTAGTCAAACAAGACCATCACATTTATTCAACACAATCATCACATCAAGGAGTTCACACATCAAGCTTACAACATCCTACTACACCTAATGTACATACTACATGGTTTCCATAGGAACCATCACATAAACTCTACTCGCATAAGGGTCGACACAGTCCTAAGGTAGTGCTCTCGTCGCTCAACTACTGAGGTGGAACCTCAGGCTCGACGATCTCAACGTCTGAGTCGTAGGGTGGCTCCTCGGGATCCTCCTCCTCGAGAACTGGCTCAGACGGCTCCTCCTCCTCGTCAACTAACTCCTCCTCGTCCTCCTCCTCGTAATCCATCTCCTCGAGGTAGTCCTCATCATCGCTGATGAAGGCACTGTTCTCCTTGCGGAGATCCTCGCCCTCCTCCTCCATCTCGTTCGCCTGCTGCTCCATCTCGTCTATCATCTCGTTCTGCTCCGCTACCTTCTTGCGGAGCCTGACGATAGTCCTCCTCTGACGGGCCAGCTTCAGGCGGAGATTGTCATTCTCCCACTTCAGCTGGGTCTCACGGACTCGGGCATCGTCGAGGGAGCTGCGCTGGAAGTGGACCTTGAGTCTAGCATCGCGCAGGTTCTCCTGGGTGTCGTGAAGTAGCACCTCCATGTCGGTGATGTACTCGCCGAAGAGAGTGTGCTGCGCGGGGTAGGTGGGGTTTCCCTCATCGTCACGCCTCCCGAAGTACTGGAAACGAGTGCCAACCAGCTCGTCCTTGTGCTCCTCACAAAGGCGGGCTAGTAGCCTCTGCATAACTCGGGTCAGACCATCAACCCAAGTAGTGTCCATCGTGGAGTAGACCAAGTCCTTGGAGCGGGGTGGCTGAACCCTGCCTCGGACGGACGACTTGATGAGCCAGGACAGGTTCCCATCACCGAGGGAATCGACCTGAGTTCCCTCAAACTCTGGAACAGGGCGTCCCAAAGTCTGGCTCAACTCGTACAGGTCCTGCTCGAACATCAGCAGGCCGTCCTTCCTAACTTGGACGAACTCGGTGACGTTGGGTGCCATCTACAAGTTTAAGCAAAATTTTAAGTTAGTTAAGTGACATGAGTGCAAAATGTAAACTTAATGGAGTGGCAAGTGTGCAAAATTTTAAGGGTTCAGGAAAAGACAACTCTTAATGAGTATAAGGTTTTTACATAAATGGAAAGGTTGGGGGAGATAAGAAATTTTCGAAAATACTCCACTTCCTTGTTTTAGAAATTAACTTTTTTAACTCCTAGCTAACGCCCATGTTAACTAAGGTCTCCTAAAGTCAGGATGGCTCTGATACCAGCTCTGTGGGGACCCCGGACTAACCGTCCGAAATACCCGATTATGCTTAACGCAACGATCCCGTGATCAGTCTGTCGTTGCACATAATCCGAACCGAATATCAAAGTTTACATCCATACAGTACCGAGTTTAAAGTCTTACAAACCTGGCCATCCAGGCCTAATTATACATAGGTGCCTTCAAGGGCCAATCATCTTTATTCAGCGGAAGCTACGGTAGTAGGGCTAAACCATTCTATCAACACCCGACAGGCAGCTGACTTATGAAGATCTTAGTTCGCATAGACGTCGCCAAACTCCTCCTCCACGAAGGTCTCCTCGAAATCTGGCTAAGACAATAGCCAGGGACGAAACCAATATGAGTACATTTGATTGTACTCGCAAACTACCCCAACTTGAGTAAGCTCTAAGTTTAAATTTTTATTTTGTAAAACTTTTATTTACTTCAACACCTCCAAAACCTTTCTGAAGAAGATACGAAGAAGTTTATAACCATCCTTTAAGAAATCACCACTTTGAGTACTTTTCCGAAATTCCCCCTTTTCCCGACCATAACTCACTTATGGTCCAATTCCCTTACAACCTCGTACCACTCATTGGTACAGGTCTGCAACCTTTTTCCACTTCACTTCCCTTTCAAAACTCCAGATTTTATAAAACTTGCACATGGTCTTAGGACAGCCTTCCAACTGTCCATATCCGAGGACTCGGCTATTCGAATAGTTTTACACTCTGCAGAGGTAGCACGCTTTTCCCACACCCATCCGGTCACTCATCGTGTCAGCCACGTCCCGCCATACCAAGGGTATGCGAAGTTGAGTTCCCGGCCATAGCCTGTCCTTTGCTCATGCTAGTATAGGATCCTGCCGCTACGATACTTTCCGTCAACACTTAAATCCTCAGAAACTAAGTGTGAGGACTCGTAGTTCTGCCCGGCGAATTTTAATGGCCCTACAAATCCTCTATCTCCGGTTCAATCTCAACAGCCCTTAGGCGTTCTTCGCTTTAGAGGACCCGGGTCAGGGGGTAGGTCCTCAGACCATCCCCTCATGGAACGAGGTCATCCTCGTTATTGAGGCATCCAGTACTAACACGAGCAAATTATATGACTATGCCCCGCCCCATATGGGGGTAGATGTGGTCGCACAGGGTATTGGTTGGTCGTCATAGTACTAGGACACAATGTGCATTTTTCTCAAATCAACACCACCATTTTCCAACTGAACACCGACCTTTCGGCATCTCATCTTCACCAAGTACTTTCAAAGGAGTTTTGAGAAACATGGTTTTTCCCATCCTATAGTTTTAAATAACTACCTTATACTTCTACATAAGGTGGCAAAATAGTTTTCATGTATTTGTAAAAAGGGTTTTCCAAAACTCATTGATTCCTTTGAATAACTCTTGAGACTAAAATAGAGGTATATAAATGCAAGCTCAGTGAAGTAGCTTGCCTTGCTCAGCAAAGTTCTCGGGATCTGGCTCTTGCTGATCAAAGTACTCCCCTTCCTCGTAGACTCCGGCAACGTTCTCGTCTAAACGTTAAACAAGCAAAACAAACAATCACTACACTAACTCAAGCATCAGCACAACATTACAAAGGCTACACATTGCTACTGCACACATCAAGCAACACAAGGTGGTTTCAAATTAATTGAATTAATCTTTATTTAATTGTTTTCAAACTAAGGCAGAAACTAGTTGTACACCAATTAATTCACCATTTAATCTATGTTTGTCACAAAAATTCAAACTAAATTTCTATGGATAGCTACTGATGTGTAGAAGATCACCCAATTGGATTGGGGTCATTTGGAGTTACCAAACTCCCTACACATTTGTTTTAGTTCAGAAGGTTTTCAAACAAGTTTTAGCTACCAAACAAATTAGGTTGCTCCAAAAATTAAATCCTTTTAGGGGCAACTAACTTTGGCTACAAGTGATCTAACAAAATTGGTTTGAGCTTAATTGGACCTACTGATAAATCACACTAATTGGTTTAGTGCAGAAGGGTGCACTGAAGTTCAACCAAAGGCTAAGGAGTTTACACTACTCAATTAATTCTACCAAAATTTGGTGAGCTAAAGGATCCTAATACAAAGCTACCAAAATTGGTTTCAAGTCATTTGGATTGACATAACTCCAGAAACAAATGGTTTGGTGTTTTAAACCTTCTGGAGCATTTTTATTAATGTATTTTTACTATTTAATTAAATGAGATGAGACCACTTTGGTGAGTTAAGGAATTTTGTAAGCTTTCCAGAACAGTTGAGTTTGATTTATTTGGGTTCCTAGAACTCGAGTTGTTGAATTTCAAAACTTGGTCCAGTACTGAATTCAGAAAAGATTTAAATTCGAAAATACTGGATAAAGGTGAGATCCCTGACGGGTGGGGTCCACTCGTCAGCGACTCAGTGGAAAACGGTTCGCGCGCGGTTTAAGTTTAAAACGCTGACGGGTGGGGTCCACCAGTCAGTGTCTAATCTAAACGAAAGGGTAAGCTGCCGTTGGATCTAGATCCAACGGCTCACAGAGGCCGCGAACGGCGACGACCATAAACGGGCGGCGCCGCCGCGCCGGCGACGGTGGCGAGCATGGATAGCTCACCTAGGGGCCTCGGGTGGTGGCGGAGATGACGGGAATCGACGGCGGAGGGAGTGGGGAAGCTCTGGGACAAGTTGCGCGTGCTGGGACGGCTCCAATCGACGGCGGCGTGATCAGCTCCTCCTCCGCGGCTCGGCCGTGACCGTCGCCCACCTTCTGCTCCGGCGACGTGCAGAGCACGGGCAAGGGCAGCAGCGCTTCCGCGGCTGCGAATCCGCCCTCCTGGCGATGCACTGGGGTGAGTGGAGTGGTGTGTTGGCCGTGAGGGAGTGTGGAGAAATGGCGAGGCTCGGGTGACCTTTTATGGGCGAGCTCGGGCTCGTCGTGGACGCAGTGCAGGAATGGGGCTGGGGAGTGGGAGACTGCGGCATTGGTGGCGCTTCTGTGCGAGTACGGAGTGGTGCGGTGGCAAGCGGGGAGAGGGTGCGGCGGTGTTGCTCGCTGACCCTGGCAGGGGTAGCGTCGCGAGCGCGCTCTGGCCGCGGCGTGGCGAGGGTGCACGCAAGGGGGTGTGTCGGGCAGAGCGTGGCGTCGCATCACTGCCTCCTCTGCTTCCTCCATAGAGCGACCACGGACGGCAGCGCGTGGCGTCGCGTCGCGGACGGTGGGCACGCCAGCGAGTTTGGCAGCGCTTGAGTCACGTCGACCAGAGGCAGAGGGAAGAGGGTGGTGTGGCGGGCACGACGCGGCGTCGCCTCTGCGTCGCGTCCTTGCTCACCACGGGGACGACCCGTGCGGCAGTGCGCCACGGGCGGCATCGGCGTGGCGCACGCCACACTCCATCTCCAGGTCAACGAGCTTGCTTCCTTCGCAATCATTCACATGTGTGAGGTGAGAGGAAGGAGTGGGAGCTACTGGAGTGATCGATTTCACCGAATCGAGTTCGAATTTTTGGATTGAATTCGGTTCAGAGTTGAACATGGTGGTGATCACCATGTGCTCGATCAAATACCCGAACCAAGTTCAAATTTGAATTTTTGAAAATTGTTTTCATAGTTTGCTTCCAAATATTTTTCCAAGGTTTGTGGTACCACTGGATAATTTAATTTGGAAGTGTAGCTTGGTGATTTTGATGGTTTTCCAAAGTTAAAGAAACATTTGGAATTTTGAAAATAGAATTTAGGATATTTGAAATAAAGAAGGAGAGGAAAGTATTAAGGATGAAAATGAGAGGGTTCACTTCTCTCCACTGAATTTTTGTTTGGAATAATTTTTTGAATCCACACTTGTGGTTTTAGTGTGACACTTGTCACATTAGTTTTATTGTTTCTATTATTTGTTTTATTTCTTTTCTTTTTTCTTTTCTCCAAGTTTTTTTATTTATAGCAAGCAATACTTCAAGCAAGCATAATCAAACAAACACACCTCAAATAGCAAAAGTTTTTGTTGGCCCACAAATTTTGACTAATAAAGCTGGGTTACAATTTTGGGATGTTACATCTCCCTCCCCGTTTCGCCGGCTTTGCTGGGCCTGGGTTAATTCCCGCTCCCACCAGCCACGTTGGGGAACATTTACTGCCACCAGCCTCTGTCACCTCGCCCGTCCCGTCCCCCTTTACGGAAACCGCGTCCCTGCGGCTACCGCACAGGGCTACGCCTCCGCAGACCTCTCCGCCCATGACGCTACCGCCCTCGACCACGTCGCCGAGCTTAATGCTCCCCTACCATCTCCGGCTTTGCCGGAAGTGGTTGAGTTCAATGCCCCGGCTACCCCCACCCACCGCTCGTACCTGGCCGTCGCAAACTCTCCGCCCGCTCCCCCCCTCCCCACCCGTTCGCCACGCCTTAAAACCCTAAGCCTTGACGGCTGTTTTCGCTGCCTCTCCACCGAGCATTTCATCAAAGACTGTCGCGACCCCATACGCTGTCGTGGCTGCCGTCGCTCCGGCCATCGTGTTCGCGACTGCAACATGCCTATCCCCCAGCCCACGTTTGTCCCCACCTCCACCTCTCCCCCAGCCATGCCCGCCCCCACCCCACGCCCTGCCACCCCCTTCCCCTCCGCCCTCTCCTCCCCACTGTCGCCAACTCCCGGGACGCATGCCTCGGCCGTGGACCCGGCCTCCCCTCCCCCTGGCCGCTGCCTGTTCGAGACGGGAGGCCCCTCGGACCTGCATGCGGAGCGCACGATCCACATTGTCGAGCCGCCACGCCCTGCCTCCCCTGCTGCGAACGCTACGGACGACGAGGAGGTTGAGTTCGAGTCCGACGACGATGAGGGCCTACACCTTGAGGTGTTCATGCCTCCCGGCGACTTGGAGGCGGCGCGGCGGATGGCCGTGGCGTATGTCGAATCGCCGCCGGCCTTCACCTCCACGGCATCCCTGATTGCGGAAGCGATCTGCTCCGAGCTGCCAGGGCTGCACGTGACCATGGTTCCCTCCTCCGTGCGTGACATGTACGTCAAGTTTCTCTCCTCCGGGGAACGCGAGATCGCCATCATGCACCAGCCCTTCATCTTCGAAGGCGCCACCATCTCCCTGGTCCGCGAGGAGGAGGCAGATCGCATCCCCTGTGGTCCCCGCACGGTGGCGGTGGTCACGGCAAAAAGGATGCCTGTCGAACACCTGAGCCAGCTCGGTGTCAATGCTGCCTTCAGCTGCTTTGGCGAGACCCTCGAGGTGGACCCTACCTTGCTGACTGGCGCTGACTGTGCGCTGGTGCGTGTGGTGGTCCTCCTCAAGCGCGGCATGGATGTGCCTGCGGACGTCACCGTCGGGCGCGCGCCATGGGGATCGCGCCTCGTCATCATCAAGATGATTCGTTCGTGGCCGGCGGCAGACTCCTTCAACGAAGAAGGCGAGTACGTGCCTTTCTTCGCCGCGCCCCCTCCGCCCCTGTTCCGCCGCCGCTTTGGCCGGCTTGCCCTGGCTCCCCCGTCCGACGAAACCTAGGGTGGGCACTACGAGCATGCTGTGCTCGCCCACGAGGGTGCGGTGATGGCTCACGAGGCCCTCCTCGCGCTTCTCGACAGCGTTGCTTCCTCCCCCGACCACCCCACCTCACCTGACTCGACCGTTTCGTCGCTCACAATCTCGTGGTGCAGCGGTGTTGGGTCAGACTCTGGCTCCGGATCGCTGAGCTCTGGCCCTCCCCTCTCCGCCACCCACCGCCACGGTGTGACCATCACCGAGCTTGTGGGTGAAGAGGACGTCCCCGCTGCCGACTTCGCCCTGCTCCAGCCTGCCCCGCCGCCGAGCGTCGCCACAGCGTGTGCCTCGCTCACAAAGAACCCCAGTTCTACGAGTCGATTGAGAAGCGCGCCGTGAAGCTCCGCGGGCTGTGCGACACCCTCGGTGGCTGCACCATGGCGCTGCAGAAGCAAGTCAAGAAGCATGCCGCCCTCTCCGCCTGTGCTCGCCTGCTCCGCAAGCATGCAGTCGCGGCGCTAGCCTCGTTCGTCTGCGCCTCCTCTGCCTCGGTGACCACCGCGGCCGATGATTAGCTCTCCCCCGCTTGTGAGCCGCCAGGGCTGCGGCCAAAAAGCCTGTACCAGCGCCTCCGCTGCGCCTTCGTCCCCGTGTGCGTTTGGTGGCTCTAGGTTGATAGTGCCAGAAACAATGCTTGTACGTCACACGTCAGTTGGGAACCCCAAGAGGAAGGTATGATGAGTGCAGCAGTAAGTTTTCCCTCAGTATGAAAACAATGTTTAATCGGACCAGTAGGAAAACGAGGTTTGCTTCGAAGGTGTTGGGGAAGGAGTGTAGTGCGGCGCAACACCAGGGATTCTGGTGCCAACGTGGAACCTGCACAACACAACCAAATTACTTTGCCCCAACTTAACAGTGAGGTTGTCAATCTCACCGGTTTGCTGAAAACAAAGGGTTAAACTATCGAATGGAAAATGATGTTTGTTTGCATAAAACAGTAGAGAACAATGATTGCAGTAGTTGTATTTCAGATGTAAAAGAATGGACCGGGGTCCACAGTTCACTAGTGGTGTCTCTCCAATAAGATAACTAACATGCTGGGTAAACAAATTACAGCTGGGCAATTAACAATTGATAAGTGCATATAACATGCATGTGTGAGCTGTGGTGTCTACTATGAGATTCATTTGGGCATTACGACAAAGTACATAGACCGCTATCCAGCATGCATCTATGCCTAAATAGTCACTTTCCGGTTAACATCCGTACCCCTTCCAGTATTAAGTTGCAAGCAACAGACAATTGCATTAAGTAATGTGCGTAATGTAAACAATACATTCATCCTTGAATAAAGCATTGCTGTTTTACCCCTAGTGGCAACAACACATCTACAACCTTAGAACTTGCTGTCACTATCCCAGGTTAAATAGAGGTTGAACCCAACTATCATGCATAAATACCCCCTCTTGGAGTTACAAGTATTCACGTGGCCAAGGCTTCAACAAGTAACGGAGAGCATGCAAGATCACAAATGACATAGACATGATAATATAATATTCAGCTCCACATAGGTATCAATATAAGTCGGATCCCAGCAAACACAACATGTAGCATTACAATAAGATGATCTTGATCATGATAGGCAGCTCACAAGATCTAAACATGATGGCACAAGTGGAGAAGACAACCATCTAGCTACTGCTATGGACCCATAGTCCAAGGATGAACTACTCACGCATCACTCCGGAGGCGGGCATGGCGATGTAGAGCCCTCCGGTGATGATTCCCCTCTCCGGCAGGGTGCCGGGAAGAGCTTCAGAAACCCCCCGAGTTAGGGTTGACGACGACGGCGGCAGCGAATATGTTCTGGATGAAAGGCTCGGTGTTTTAGGGTTTTCGCGTCTCGGGGAATAAATAGGCGAATGGGCGATGTCGGCGGACCCCCGAGGGGCCCAAACCACCAGGTGGCGCGGCAGGGGCCCACCCGCGCCTGGGTGTGGTTTGGCCACCTCGGCGCCCTCCTTCGTCTCTCCTTTGTACTCCGTGTACGTGCTGGAAAAATAGGGACCTGGCCTTTTGTTTCGTGCAATTCCGAGAATATTTCCAGAAGTAACTTTCTGAAACCAAAAACAGCAGAAAACAGGGAACTGGCACTGTGGCATCTTGTTAATAGGTTAGTCCCAGAAAATGCATAAAAGTGATACGAAGTGTATATAAAACATGTAGCAAATGGTATAATATAAGCATGGAACAGCAGAAATTATGGATACGTTGGAGACGTATCAGCGTTGTATCCTCTGTCTGTCAGGTGTTCGTCTAGGTGTTCGACTAGGTGTGTGGTTTTTCCTGTGTTTCGCGTTCCTCCCTGTAATCTCCCAGGTGTCGCCCGTTTCTACGATTAGTGGATGTCGCGATTTTACTATCGAATCGTGGAACACTCAGGGCCTTGGCTCTTTAGCCAAACGACCGATTGTCCGTGACGCAATCTCCACCACCTCCCCCTCTGTTGTCTGCATCCAGGAAACCAAACTTCAGAGCGTTGATCGCTTTGTTGCCGCCTCCTTCCTCCCTCCTGCGCTCTCTGCCTTCGAGTCCAACGATGCCATCGGTAGCTCTGGAGGTGTTCTCACCGCCTGGGACCCGCGCCTGTTCTCCCGAACCTTCGTCCGCCATGACCGGTTCTCGCTATCGCTTGTCCTCGCCTCGACACTCACCGACCTCGACATCGTCGTCACCAATGTCTATGTGCCAGCCGACCATGCCCTCACGCCCACCTTCCTCGCTGAATTCGAATCCCTTGGCCCCCTGTTTAGCTGCCCCTGGATCATCGTTGGAGACTTCAATTTGATCCGTGACCCCTCCGACAAAAACAACAGCAATTTCGATGCCTCCCTCGCCTTCGCCTTTAACGACTCGATCCGCAACCTGTCGCTCTTCGAACTCCCTCTCATTGACAGACTCTACACCTGGTCCAACAAACGCGACTGTCTCGTCCTCGCTCAGCTTGATAGAGCTCTGTTCAACCAAGCGTGGAACACCGCCCTCCCCAATTCCTCGCTCTCTTCTCTCCATCGACCCACCTCCGACCACGTCCCTCTCCTAGTCACCGCCTCCACATCCATCCCTCGCTCTCCTTGCTTCCACTTCGAGAACGAATGGCTCCTAAACCCTCTCTTTCTCCCCACCACCTTGCCTTCGTGGGCTGAAAGCCTTCCACAACGCCGCCAAGGTTTGGAAACGTGGTCATCGCTTTAATCCAAAGGAGGAGAACAATTGCAAATTCCTTATTGATATGTTTGATTTTTTCGAAGAAACCCATGATCTGTCCACAGATGAGCTCGCTCTCCGGGCAAGTTGCAGGTCCATGCTGTCGAAGTTGATCGTCGCCAGGGCGGCGCACTGGAAACAGTGCGGGAAGTTCCGCGCCGTCGTCGAGGGCGATGAGAACACGCGGTTCTTCCACGCCCGTGCCTCCCAGCGCCTCCGCCGCAACTCCATCCGCGCGCTTGACGTCGACGACGCCGTCGTCGTCTCGCACAGCGCCAAGGCGGCTGTCCTCCACAGCTTCTACACCAACCTGCTGGGGGGCTGATGCAGTCTCCTGGGCCTTCGACCTCGACGCCCTCTACCACGACTGCCCGCGAGTTGACGCCCTTTCTGGGCCTTTCACGGCCCGAGAAATTGCCTCGGCCTTCGACGCCATGGACCGGACGAGCGCGCCTGGGCCCAATGGTCTGGGCCCAAGTTTCTACAAAGCTGCTTGGGCCACTGTTCTGCCGGCCGTCACGCGGCTGTTTGAAGCCTTCCACTCCCGCGCTGCTGATTTGGAGCGGATCAACCGTGCGCACATCGTCCTCATCCCCAAAAAAGATGGCCTCCTCGCGCCCGGCTCCTTCAGGCCAATCTCACTTCAGAACTGCTCCATCAAGGCGATTTGCAAGCTGCTTACTTCACGGCTCCAACACCCATGGTTTACAAAGCGTGAAGCGTCCTCAAAGCGATGGGGGGGCGCTTTGGCACTTAAGCGACGCCTAAGCGGGCGCTTTGGCGCTTAAAGCGCCCAAAGCGGTCATTTTTCCAAAGTGGAGGGGGGGCGCTTTGACGCCTAAGCGTCGCCTAGGCGTCCTGAAGCGGACGCTTTGTAAACCATGCCAACACCAAATCCAAAAGATTGTCGACATTGACCAGACGGGCTTCATCGCCGGCCGCAGCATCTTCGAAAACTTCGTCTATGCGACGGAGCTTGTGCAAACCTGCTTCCGGCGTCGAGCTCCGTGCGTGGTGCTGAAGCTAGACTTCGCGAAAGCCTTCGACTCTGTCAGTTGGGAGAGCCTGCGTGCTGTCATGATCGCTCGCGGCTTTCCTCCCATTTGGTGTGAGTGGATGGACGGGATCTTCTCGTCGTCGCGCTCGGCGGTGCTCCTCAACGGCATCCCGGGGAAATGGATCCGCTGTCTCCGTGGTTTGCGGCAGGGTGACCCCCTGTCGTCGTACCTCTTCCTCCTCGTCGTCGATGTCCTCCAGCGCCTTATCAGGTCGGACCCTCTGCTTCAGCACCCTCTCGTGGATGGAGCGCCGTGCCCCGTTCTCCAGTACGCCGACGACACGCTCATCATTCTGCGTGCCGACAGGGGAGCGGCGCGACGGCTCCGCACTCTGCTGCGGCAGTTCGAGCAGGCCACCGGGCTCTCCATCAACTACGGGAAAAGCACCCTCGTCCCCATGCACGTGGACGCCGGCGTGCTCATGGACATCCAGGGCGTGCTCCAGTGCCGGGTCGAGGGGTTTCCGCAGACCTACCTCGGCCTCCCCCTGTCCGCGGAGAAGCTCAAGCTGGGTGCGTTCGCGCCCCTCATCGCCAAAGTGGACAAGTACCTCTCCGGCTGGCGCGCGCTGCTGCTGTCCTCGGGCGGCCGCCTTGTCCTCCTCAACGCTGTCCTTGATGCGCTGCCAGCCTTCGCCATGGGAGCGCTCACTCTTCCCCCTGGGGTGATCGCTGCTATCGACCGTCTCCGCCGTGCTTTCCTCTGGGCTGGCATCGACAACTTCTCGGGCGCGCAATGCCTGGTCGCTTGGGAGTTCGTGTGCCGAGCCAAGAAGGAGGGCGGGCTCGGCGTCCGCTGCCTGGCCACCCAGAACAAGTGCCTCCAAGTGAAGTTGCTGCATCGCCTCCACTCCTCCTCCGATGAATCTTGGCCCCGCTGGGTCTGGAGCAGCCTTGGGGATGACCCCATCGACGCTGCGCCGCGCTCTGCGGCCCTCTGTGGCACTCACTGGAGCTCGCTGGTCCGCCTCCTGCCGCTGTACCGCTCTGTCTCCAAAGTGCAGATTGGCGACGGGCGCCGCACCGCGTTCTGGTCCGACAATTGGCTTGCCATTGGGCCTATCGGTGTGGCGATGCCGGAGCTCCCTCTCCCACTGCACCGCCCCCAATGCCACGGTTTATCAGGTGTTCGAGCGTGGCCTGGGCGATGTCCTCGTTCCCCGCCTCTCTGCCACGGCGAGACGACAAAGAGATACGCTTGCTGACCTGCTCGCTGGCATCTCCCTTGGGCTGCACGCCGACCACTGTCTCCTCCCGCTATGTGTCTCGACGGCGGGAAAGCTGAAGACTTCCTCCCTCTACAAACTCTGCTCGTTCGGCGGCGTGCTTTTCAAGCATGCTGACTTCGTCTGGAACAACCACGCCCCATCCAAAGTCCGTTTCTTCGCATGGCTTGCGGTCCAGCAACGGATCCAATGCCGCGCCAACCTCGTGAAGAAGAAGATCCTCGAACCTGAAGATGGAGCCTGCCCCATCTGCAGCGCTCCGACGGAGGACACGGAACACATCCTGTTCTCCTGCCCCTTCGCCCGTCAATTCTGGACTGAGCTTGGGTCCCCGACCTCCGCCCCTACCTCCATTGCCGACATCGCCCGCTCCCCACTTCCGCTCCAGCTCGCTCCGCACCACTGCTGCGACTCCTCTGCCTCTGGCACCTGTGGAAACACAGGAACGGTGTCGTCTTCCAGAAGCTGCCTCCCTCCATCGCTCTTGCTAGGAAGAACTGCAGAGACGATGCTATTCTTTGGCGGGCGCGCATGCCGTTGGAGCACCGCGCCGACATCGATCTCTGGCTGACTTACCTCCTACCCGAACGACCATAAATCTTCCTTTTGCTCGTTGGATGATGTAATTTGAGTCCCCCCCCCCCCCCCCCCCCCCCCCCCCCCCCCCCCCCCCCCCACCCCACCCCACACACACTCCCTCTGTTGTAACCTGCTTAGGGGATTTCACCCCATATCTTGGGTATAAAATGGAAAATTCAGGTGGGTGCTTTGCACTCCCCTGTGACGCTTCAAAAAAAATTAACACTACGTTTATACTATCAAGTTGTCCGCCAGGCCGCCAGCCCGCCCCGCTTGCATCCTACTAGTTGCAAGCACAAAGGCTTGATTCACTGCGGTCGCACGAATCCCACGGTGACCTTCGGCCGGCGTTCTCACACGGACCAGGTGAACGAATTCACTGCGGCCAGGTGAAGCCGCGGACTCGCCGACGGCCCCACCGGGCACCCGAACGTGGATGCGCTGGCCCCACCGTCAGCGTCGTGAGGGCAGTTAAACGTGTCGGTGCAGGTCTCCTCCCCTTTCTTCCCCACCCGAAAACCACAGCACAAACGCGCTGCACTGCTAATCAGCGACACCATTACCTTCACCACTGGCACCGTTTCCTCCCCGTACACTCCCACTTGCAAGTGGGACCAGTGGAATGTGACCCCACTGGTCGGCTTGAATGGCTGGATCACGGGAGGAGTCGCTGAGCTCCGGCCGCAGAAGGTGGCAGAGCGGTCAGCTTTAATACACCTCACTTCCCGGGGCCTCTTTGCTGTCTCGAGCTGAGTGAGAGGAATCCCCAAGGAGGAAAAAAACAAGTGGAAGAAGGCGGCGTGCAGGCGCTAGAGCGGAGACCGCCACCGGGGAATGCGGCGGGGAGGAGCGGCGCCGTCACAGTAGCCAGCTCAGCCGCCGGGATCGGGCGTACGCATTGAAATGGGGGTGTGGAGGGAGGGCGCGGGGTGGTGCTTCTGCTCCGGCGGCGGCGGGGGGCGGTCGGAGCGGGTCAAAGCCGCGATCTTCTCGGCCAAGTCCGCTGCGCTCGCCGCCGTCTGCGGCCACGGCACGGGCCTCCTCATCCACCGCAACCTGCTGCTCACCACGCACGGCGGCCTGCCCTCCGCCGCTGCCGCCGAGGACGCCGACGCGCTGCTCGGCCACGCCCGCGTCCCCGCACGCCTCGTGCCCCACAGGTGCGCCGCCCCTTCCTCCGCCTCGATGCATTTCCTTTTCCCCCTTATTTTCTTCCTGCGCGCGTCCCTGTGGATTCGTTCCTTTTAGTTCGGTGCTCCCAGTGATTATTGCAGACTGATTAGGCTAAGATCCGCGCCGGCAAGCTAGACCCACCCACGCCGCCTGATTCGCCGGTGGTGGTGATGGGAGAGCTGTTGGTGCCGGTGATGATTAGCCGTAATGCGGCTGATTTCTGTTGCCAACCTCATCACCTCTAGTGGGATTTCTGTTAGTAGTAGCAGTAGTAGTTGGGAGTATGTGCTGTCTTGGCTATAATGATGGTGATCACGAGCCAGTTAGTGCAACAAGCTGCAGCTGGAAAGTACTCCACTACTATTAACATTGTGCTGTTCTACAAGCAGTGGGGAAAAGTGCCGTTGGTATTAGGTAGTGTAGATCTTCAGTTGGCTTTGATTGGATCGATTTATCGAAGCATTGAAGAGTAGTGCGTACAACTATTAGGCGATTGTAGTTAGAGTTTGGTTCAAATGTGTTTCTTTTCTTCTCTGAAAAAAAAAACTTTTCTTTATGGACATGACATCCAAGAAAAGTTGTGACACAGGCAAGCCATAAGTGGTTCATAATAAAAAGCAGCAAGTTTGGGGTCATGAAAAGTTCAGTGTGTTATTTTTTATATATTTTATGCCAGTTGAGGTCAGATGAACTTTGCTGCTGACTAAAAAGAAAATGGTTTTCTGGACAAAACTTCATCATTGGTTTTTAAAATGTCTGCCTCTTGTTTTATTTTTTATGCTTCTAACTCTATCCCTACTTACGCTCTTATTTAAATGTTGATGTGTGCAGATTTTTCATAACCAGCTCTATTCTTGACCTCACAATAGTCGGGGTTGATTCTACCGAGAATGACTCAACTTTGCAAGCTCAGCAGCCTCACTATTTGAAAACATGCTGCAAACCAAGCCTAGATCATGGCAGTGTTGTTTACCTGCTGGGGCATACTGGGAAGAAGGACCTGGTGATCGGCGACGGAAAAGTAGTGATTGCCACAGACAACCTCATCAAGCTCTCGACGGATGGGGTGACATGGTGCCCTGGTTCTGCTGGTTTCGATGCCCAAGGGAACTTAGCTTTCATGATCTGTGATCCAATGAAGCTGGCCTCCTCCCCAACTGCAAGGTCTTCTTCAGCATCCTCGTCATCGTCACATTCTTCGAAGAAGGATCAGCCAATGCAATTCGGGATCCCCATATCTGTCGTCTGCGATTGGTTGTATCAGCATTGGCAGGGTAGCTTGGATGAAGTTACCAAGCCAAAGTTGCCTCTTGTTCGAATGATGTCAAGCAGGAGCGATCACTCGAGCACCTCCTTTACTCGTCGCAGTGTGCTCAAGTCCGCAGACGATGAGAATGATGATGCATCGGTTACATCAAAAGTGACTTCGAAGCCTAAATATCAGCAGGGGTCAGGCAGCTCAGCCAATGCAAAAATTTCACATGATGCGAATCCTCTTGTTAATCTACGCAGAAACAGTGAGCAAGGGATTTCAACACCAGAAATATACGAATCACCGAGGGGTAGTTCTTGTCAGGGTCAGAAGGAATCTGCACCAGTTCAACTCTTGGATATCAACATCCCACCAAGGGTTGTTCCCAAGACCATCTTCCTACCACTGCCCCTGAAGCAAATGCTTTCTGATGAGATCAATGTGCAGACGTTCAAACCTAGGAATCCATCTAGAGAGAATTGCTTTCCATCAGGGCTGATATGGCACCGTAATGGCGAGGCGGATTCGAGGGATGCTCCGGTTGCTCCTCGGGAGGACTGTAGCAGCGAGGGGCAGTCAAGCTCGTCACCTGCTGGGCGAATGGAGTACAGAAATCAAGACCAGTATAGCAGCGAGGAGGAAACAATGTACTCGGCCGAAACCATGGAGAGTAGGAACATTCCAAGCCCCAGGGAGAAGCACGTCGGGAGGAGCCAGAGTTGTGTCAACTACAGCAGGTGGAGCTCTCCTAGGAAACCGTCCATGCAAAACGGGACCTTGAGGAAGCAACACGCACTGACCCCTGTTCGGAAGACGCACTCGCAGAGCACCTCGCTGCCACAGAGGAGTCATGACTATTTGAGCCCGACTGTCTCCTCAGCTATGAAGAAGAGGAACTCCATGGAGCAGCAACAGACCCCAAAGCCCCGTCGGACCATCGTTCAATCTTCTCCAAAATGGATGTTTTGATGTTTTTCTCTTTTTAGTTTTCTGGGAGGAAATGGATATGACCAATCGGCAAAGCCATGTTGATACGGTTGGAGATCTGATCTCCCTTGTTTTCTCCTAAAAGCTTTTCAGTAAGTCGATGATCTTTTTGCTGTTCTTTCTCTCTAGAATTGTGTGCGTGTGCAGAATGACTTGGACAAATAAAAGGTTACAAAAACGAAGTGTCCGACAGAAAAGGGTATGGATCAAATGTGTTGAAGGCGTCACTGTCAAATCTAGCTTGACTGTCTGAATTTTGCTGTTCTTTCTCTCTAGAATTTTGTTGCTGAAACATGATGTATTTCGTACGCAGGGCTGTCTGGATATGAACTGCTGCTATAGCATCTAGAATGACTCATTTTAGTGAGAAAAATCTAGCTTGGACTCTTGTTTGTACTTAAGCTGATGCGGCCTCACCTACAAATATTATCACTTCATCTTTGAAGAAGTATGTGATTCCTGCAAAGCGCAAAACTAGAAAGAAACAACCTACTGGTGTTTACGACGAGGCGGCAACAAGTACTTCCATTGAAGATGTTCCTATCCAGCTAATTGCACCAGAGAAGGTAAAGCCTAATTTCAGGACTCCATGCAGCTATATAATGGTGGGCACGATTCAAGTGAAGCTGGCTTGAAAGTGGTGGAAGTTTTCTACTTATTTTATTCCAAGAGTAGTAGTACGTCTTAGCTTGGTTTTTCCTAGTGCGATTGAGTAGTAATATATTAGTTCAGGTCTCTTTGGTATTTTCCTGCGTGAGATATTAAAAGGGCCAGCTAGTTAGTTTAGTTGGGCTGGTTTTGGCGTAATACCGAACCAGCTTTGAGTCCAATAAAGTGCCTGCGTGCACTATATATAGGATGAACCGGTCATGTATTAGGGCAGACAATGTTTTGAGAGTTAATTGAAACAGAAAATCGCCGATGCTTGGCGGCGGCATATTCTGCGTGTGCTTCTAGTTGAATACCAGTTGATCTGGTGTGTGTTTCCTGGCGAGAAGATTGGAGCGCTGGCCTCTAGTCTGTTGCTGATCTTTGAGATCGTCCACGGGCAGGCCGGGTGTGCGTGTTGTTCCGCTTGGTTTGCTGCTACTGCCGGTAACCCAAGCTAGCTAATTCATCTGTATCTGTTTCTCCTTGGTACTAGCTAGTTCAATCGATCAAAGGAAGTTGAGGCGCTAGTGTTACTGTTAGCTGATTTAATAATTGCTGCTGTTGGTTGACGAGAGACAAGGAGTTGAGATATTTCTACACAGTCAATACTAGAATTGTACCGTGAAAAGATCAGCAAACAATTTGCGGCTAGCTACGCCGTATCATAAGCCAAGAATTGTTTTAAAAAAAATGAACTTTGGCCAAGATATAGCCTCTGTACTTTGTTCTTCACATGGGATTGATGCCTACTACCGTTTTGTTTGCTCCCACCTAAACTACATGTCTAGACTTCAGGTAGACTGAAGAACTGCCAGCAAAGTGCCAACTGGCATTGAAGCCTACTAGTACCATTTTATTTGCTTCGACCTAAACTACATGTGGCATGTCTAGACTTCAGTTAGACTTGAAGAACTGCCAGCAAAGTGCCAACTGGGATTCTTTCACTCTGTTTGAAGCTTAAGAGTATGTTTTCTGCAAATGTTTTCCCATACCAAAATTATCGCGACGGGCCGAAATTCTTGGACGACTGTGCCGATGTCGTGATAGTACACGTCCATGTGTAAAAACAGAGTTGTACTCCCTCCGTTCGGAAAATGATGTCACAAAAATGGTCTATCTATAGTTCATTTTTGTGACATCCTTTTCCGAACGGAGGGAGTATTTGTTAGACAATTCACTTGTGTATATTTTTGTCAAGTCTTCGTCGTATGTAGCCACCCTTGTACGCGTAGCATTTTGGTACTTTTGTTCAGAGATTTCGCAACGATCCTGGCTCAGAAACGCCTGTGGCTGAAAGAAGCTCCGGGGCTTATCACGCACCACTGGCTGGCGACGCTTCTCGCTTCCATTCCTGAGTCCTGACGACGAGATGCAAACGCTATCTGCTCCCCTATGCTGTGTTGTTCATGACAGGCATTGCCCCCCTTCTAGAACTAAAATTAAACAGTACTCGTAGTAAGTATAAAACTATCCCCTTCATTTTTATAAGCATTTTGTTAACGGGACCAGAATCTCAGCAATGACGGCTCTAACATGGAGACAATGGATCGAAGTCAAACTTGACCGAAGATCAATCCAGTAACCATATGCATCAGCATTGTTCCATTTGATAATGCCTCTGCACATGGAAAGGTTGCTACGCAGCCTGCCACTGTCCCACGAACAGAGGACATAATGGCATTGCTCAATAATTTGCAGGAACGATGATCAGTTACCAACTTATATATGTGCGTGTCGGACGGGAGGAACTTCAGCACGTTCATTTCTGAATGATGCACCCCCAGCACAGCCATATATTGTTGTTAAGATTTCACACACAGAGCTATATGTATACTAAACAAAGGCGCGCTTTTGTTATCGGCAATGTAAGTTACATCTAAGTGATGGATAAAATCTGACATATCTGATGTACAGGACATTTCCAAACGAGAAGGAAAAGGAACCTGGATTGAGAGATTAGCCAGATGAATAAAGAGGAATTCATGCTGAGATCCAAGGCACTCACTTTTTCCCCCTCTAAGAAAAATCCCTTTTGCATGCTACTTTTTCAGTGTTCGGTACTCAAAAGTCACTTCACAATCATGGTCATTCTCTTCATAACAAGACTGCAAGCATGGTCTGATTATGGTCTGATGATGGATGCAGTAAGATGCAAGTTGATGCACTTCTACTCAATAGAGTTCATGGATGGGGGAGAAAAGCTGCATGCTGAAGACTACAGAAACATTGGCACATGACCTACCTTTGGTACCACCCTGTCCCTATGAACAGCATAATCAGTAAAGTAGGTTATTGGCATGTTCCCAACCCTAGCATTAGTTGTATAGATAAAATGCCCCATCAAATACTAAAAACTAACACAAGAACGTGGAAAGGAGCAAACTCACGACTTTTTAGTACCATACCATATAATCAGTGTATGCATTGGGGAGTAGCATTGCAACATAGATTGATGTCTGAAACAGAGCAACCAAAGACAACACTTTCTACACAGCTTTTGATGATATAACTTCAATTAAACAACAGAATTTCCCCAGTTCACCTAGGAACAAGGACAGCCTATGATGCAAGTGTATGTGCATTTGCTTTTATTGTGTTCAAAAGTAGAAGTTACATGTCAACTTGTCAAGGCATGAAGTTACAAAGGTAAAACAAAAACTAGAAGTAAATCGAAGCATGTGCTTGATAATACATTAACTTTGTTTGTAATAAAGAACATTCAATCATTCCATGAAAGCCACTGCATGTGCATTGCTATTTAGGAGCCTACCAGATGCTGTTTTATTGAACTGAACAAACATGGACTTCGAATAAAAGATAAGAAGTTAAGCGTAGTCAATGTGTTAAGGTTAGCTTCTAAATTAGCAGAAAAATAGTATTTGAATTTTAAACCAAGGTACCAGTGACAAATATACAAGGTAAATGGCATCAGTGATGATTTTCTTCACAAAATCTGAAGCAAAAAATCTTTATATGTTAAGGATAGCCTCTAAATAAAGCACACTAAGAGTATCTGTATGCATGTATGTATAAATGGCTAATATGAAGAATACAACCCCTACCGAGTTCAGTTTTGCGAAACACTGAAATTAGCATGGTTTCCAGAGCAGAACATTCCATTGTTGATGCACCTATATATTTCATACTCTGTACTCAGCAGGCAATAGACACATACACATAAACATGTCTGAGAATCAGACTGATCTAACAAGAAGCCATGATATGCATACACATGAATGTAGATGCTACTTGCAAGAAAATAATATGGCATTATTCACAACTAACACTGAAGAAACTAGAAACCATTAGAAAAGGAAAAAAGTTATCCGGTCAATCTAACCACCCTGAAAACTACTTGGTACCTGTTTTCGCATTCCAGGACAATGGCCAAGACGCAAGAGATGCCACCCACTAACAGGTGCACTGAAGCAATGCACTAATGTATCAAGGAAAGGCTCCATAATCACACATCCATGAGACAAACACAGCAATGTTGGCACAAGAGAGTAAACCTAGAACCACCAATCTCCAAACTGACCCCCTTTCTGTTCAACCAATTCAATCGTAGCAAGCTACTACACAATATACTATTAATAACGAATTCGTAGCAAAAACAGCTAGAAACAATTAACAAATTCGCAACTTAACCACGCGTCGTGTGAGGGATTTTCTCATATACTCCCTCTGTTCACTAATGTAGGGCAAAGCTTCAGAGGTTGCAGTGGAGGCAGTCGCAGGACTTGGGCGTGAAGGAGCAGAAGCCAAAGGGGCGGTTGGGGATGTTGCAGTTGATGGCGTAGCAGCACGGGGCGAGCACGCAGACGCCCCTGGGCCCGCCGCAGCAGGTGCAGGGCGCGCAGAGCTGGAACCGGCCCAGCCGCCGCCGCGTCTCGTTCATGACCACGCCGCTGTACCCGCTCACCGCCGCCGTGACCATCGGCACCATCTCCACCGCCTGTGTCTCCGCATCCGAGACCTGCGCGCGCAAGGGCAATGTCAGGGCTGGTGCCCCAAGATTCGCCGAATTGGGCGGGGCAAGAAGAGGAGGTTGGTGTACGCGCGCGCTTACCTGGGACTGGGGCTGGGAGCAGGTGGCGGTGGCGGCCAGGGAGAGGAAGAGGAGCAGGAGGAAGAGCAGGTTGGGCATGGCGGTGGGCATTTTGGCTCGCCGCTGGAGCTGGGATTTGGACTGGGCAGTGGGTGGAGAGGACTGGGGAGGAAGTGGAGTAGAGCAGGGAGTGAGGCTCTGTCTCGGGGACGACTTGGCTTGGCTTGCGAGATCTCGTAGAAAGGCTCTCGACGCATGTCGTCACCGGCGTGGCTGCCGTGTACTCGTCAGGAAGTCGCCCGCCATCAACTTCGTGCGTTCCTACGATCCGGGATCCTCCTAGTAATGATCCTGCTAGTACTACTTCGGCACGCACAAGGATGCAGACGATGAATCATCGTGTCATGCGACGCAACTTGGCACTCGGTTTCAGAAGGAAAATTTCGTCGACACACCTCTTGGAAATGCATTCATATGACTAACGAGCTTCAGTGTTTTTCCTATGGCGCGATTTAACAAGTTTTTGTGTCGAAGTGGCGTTGATCCCGAAGATATTCCGTTAGGTTTGCTGCTCTGGTTTCCGTCGGTGTAGTGTTCGTGTGTTCCTGCTTGTAATTTTGATCTTTGGTTGAATACATGGATGCTCTCAGGCTTCAAAAAAAAAAAAATCCGTTAGGTTCGATGAATCCGGTTGAAGGGGAATCTTTGCGCGAATATGAGCTTCTTCAACTCATATGTCACGCAAGCGCAACCGTATCTCTGCCGTCCGTTTCCGCTAATACCATCTTGCGAGGATTCAGGCACAGCCAGGGCAAGACCGCAAAAAATGCAGATTACAATCGGCAAAATCTTCACAGAAACCAGTCCCCATCGAGAGGGAACCTGTTTGTACCATGGATTTGAGGCAAGCATTTATGCGTCCCACCCCGCAACGAGAAACGCGGTTGGACCAGGTTCCGCACCTTATCATGATGACCGCATTCACTCCGGTTGTTGGTCGGAGGCTGGTTACCTCAGAAAACTTTCTGTGAGCACGATCATGATGGCTACGCCGCAACCGAATTTAGGTGCAGTTTTTTTGTCCCTCGTTTTACATTGATCCACAACAGTGGCTGTGATCTTGTGCATGAACGTGGGTGGCAGGATGCAGGTTATGGACGCCGTAAATCTAGAAGCAATGCCCTTTGCATGTCTAATCTAACAGGTAACAGCAAAATTAAAACCTAACGAGCACCCACTGATTGACATCTCCTAAATGCAGGTCACAAAAAGTTAAGGGTATCCAGGATTCCAGGAGAGACAGAATCACCTGTGGTTCCTCAAACCACACAACCTCTGTCAGGAACCTTTGATACATCAATGGCAACCAACAGTTTGCCTGAAAACAGGATTATCTGCATTCAAACATTATTTTTGGTTGCAAATGGCCTCTGGAAATATCTGCATGACAAAAAAGGATAACTGTACATCTCTGGCAGCAACTCAATTTACAGAACTTGATTCCGGGGAAAAGTTAGGGGGAAAACATTCGCAGCGCCTGAGGCGGCGGCGGGCGATGCATTTTATACATCAAGGCAGGCCAGGTCAAATGCAAGGAGCAGCCCTAGGATGCGTACGCAGATCCGGAGGGGGACTCCAGGAGGCGCCGAGCCATAGTGGGCGCGTTAGGAGACGCAGAGGCGGAGTAGCCGTAGGCGTAGACGCCAACTGGAGCAGCCATTGGATGGTCAAACTTGCAGTTTAAGCCAAACTTGCAGATGCCATAACGAGAATAGAATTTGCACAGCTCTTCCCCCTGAAAATCTCAAAACAGATTTCGTCATGGTCCAACAGATGCACTATGAATGGCAAAGATGAAATATTTGAGTAACTCAACCAAGACATTAGCTAAGCATATGATATGATTTTTCTTAGTTAGCAGACCTCAGGCATTGCAATTCGGGAGGAACTAGCAGATCTCTAACTAAGCACTATGCCTCATACAGATAAATAAGTACAGCGTGTTAACCAAATAATTCCTACAAAAATTGATACTTCATAGTTTCCCTGTCAAATTAGCATCTTATAAAAATGTTCTGATTGTTAATCTTTGTCAACCTGCCATAGTGGATTTATCGAGTGTGACTTCAATATCAAGTTTGATGATACAACAGTGCGTAACCAAGAAAAGTGTTGTTTAAGAATAGTCTTTGCATCTGCAGGATTTAGCTTTAGCAAATTAACATGAAGAGATTTTGTTGCTTGGGGAATTGGTCATCAATATCAGGAACTATATCATCACATACAGAATTCATCGTGTAACCAAGAAACCGGACAATATATTAAAATCTTTGGTTCTACAGTTTATCTCAACATATACTCAGAAACATATATGTACGCCAACTGCTTAACCAAGGGGGTACAAGGGTCTACTCTGAGCCTCTCCCACAGAGGGATGATGAAGGCGGTACAGCGGTTAACAAATGGACAGACACAAACTATAAAACTTGGAATAAAACTATCATGGACAATGAAATAGATCAACAAAAATACAGCAGAGAAGGACTTCCATATACTTACTGGGCGTAGTGGAAGACCCATTGGGCTCAACACACAATCTGGGGGAGGCTGCGATCGCACACGAGGATGATGGAACTTGCAAACTGCACCAAACTTACAATCTCCAGTCTTTATGTAGTATATGCATTCAGGTTGATCGGGTCTCTCAGGAAACACATTCTCTCTCTGTAGTGCGTACTGAGGTACAGGGTACGAACTGGATCTGTAGGGTGATAGCATTCCCTGATTGCCAGCACTGGCTTCACCTTGTCGAGAAGTTCCATAGTATTGTTGAGCTCCTGGAGACTGCAGTCGACTCTCAGAAGATGAAACAGGTAGCATTTGGCCCTTGAAAGATAAACAAAATCGCAAATATTAGCACTAAAGATTTTTTTCGAGAATGAATTAGCACTAAAGATGAAACCTGTGTTTTCATGTTACAGTTTTTGAAACAAATTAGAGATTACTAAAGCCAAAAAAAAAATTAGACAAAATATGCATATCAGAGCTTTCCACAATGCATATAGAATAGACTCATTTGCGACTGAACTTAAATCGTTAATACCTAGTAGAATGATTTGTCTCTAGAAAACATCATCATGGCACTACGAATTCAGATGGCAACATAATGCAAGTATAGCTAGGCTACATAAACAGAGTCATGGCACAAAACAACGAAATTCAACGGTTACACTTGCAGAAATCCAAATAACGGGAGAAGGCAAGTTAAAAGTTAAGACTGGCATATTTCATACTCTTTTACCCTATTGGTCTAGGAAATGAATGTTGGAACAAGATAAACACACTAAATATATCACAAATAAGAGAAAAATCATTATGCTGCCTGACTATGAGATGAGATAAGATTATCTTACAGTATACGAGTTCCAGCTTGGTACTTGAACAAGACCTTGTGGTAGAATCATTGGTGCATAATTTGAAGGACTTTGCCATCTAGGGCTTGGAATGAAAGAACCTCTTGGATAAGTCCAGCTTGCCATAGTAGTTCCAGCATAGGAATGTGGACCAGTGCTTGCAGAGGTATGTACAGAAGGATAAATAGGGGAACCACGTGAGGAAGCCATCGCATTGAAAAGTTCTGGATGGTTAAATTTACATGTATTCCCATATTTACACTGTCCCGTTTTTAAGTAGTATGCACACTCCCTTTCATTCTACAACAGTAATACATTTCAGTCAGTACAACAAACAGAAAAATAAATAAAAGGATGGACAGAATACTACTATTCGGCTAACAGCAAATTACTAACCGGTCGAAGTGGGTATCCCAATGTGTTTAGCTGCGCCATTCCCTCAATTCCAGCCTTTTCTCTGGGATGATGGAATTTACACGTAGGTCCAAACTTGCATGTTCCAGTCTTCAGATAGTACTAAACGAAAAACGTTGAGAAATTCCATCAGTTGAACATTGCTCAGCATGGCATATAAATGATAAACCTATACCTCTATTCGGTTGCAAGGGTATAGACTCTACAAACATGTCACTTTTACAGGAGAGGGTATGATTGTGATTATCATTTTGGCAAAAACTGAAGCTAATCACCTAGTGGTTCATTTTTTTCCGCATGAGTAGTTCTACAAATGCTTGTAACTGTTATCTGGTTTGGTTGTCACACGATAACCAGTTATTACAAACAAGCACAGAAGAAAGAACCTTAATATTTTTCTCAAAGTGTTCATATGAACTTCCAACATTTATTCTCAACCTATATGGAAGCAGCATTACAAATTTATGACCCCATTTTCTCTACACATTGCCCCTAAGCATATGTTGAACAGGTAAGTAATTGTTCCAAAATATCGCATAAGCAGAAAACAAGCCACATGTGACATTGCTAAATATTGTTAACCAGCACAACATTGCCTGGATCCAGGTAAAATCTATGACTAAACAGTACTTCTGAAAGAATAAACAGTTCCTAATCATAAGTACCTGACATTCTGGTTGTCCCACCCTCTCAGGATATTCTCCTTTCATTCTGGCAGAGGCAATAGCCTACCATTAAGCAGATCAGTTTAGAAGAAAAATATGATATTGCAGTAAAGAAACAACAATTAGCATGTACAGAAATGATTTTACAGAAAATTGGTGGTTAGTAGTGTAATGGCTCATTAAATAAGCGACATGCCGTCCGCAGATGGCAATTATGAATTATCCCAAAGAAAGTGACATACTAGTGACAATTATCTAACAGAAAAGTGGCTTCTGTCTATTATAAGACATGATTAACATATACAGTAGCAACTATCGGATGCAAAAGGAAAAAAAACAGGGAATAACAACCTCATTTACACTCACTCACCAAGCTAACAACGTTTTATCAGCATGCTGGTGCTAACATCTCCAGGTGCCCTCCGAATGAGGAAGTATATAAATAAATGTCTAAAGGCGGTCATATATAATCATGCTAGGTGATACAGAGCATTCCATACATTAGTTATTGCATTAATTCACTCAAAAGTATGTGTTTGATACGGCGCTATAACAATTCAACACAAGTTATTTCTTAGCTAATTGCATATTCATTTTAACCGTCGTGATTATGCACATGAGGAAAACAACATAATGGATGCAAAAAAAGGTAACCCTGAAAATTGTGAATGTGGCATACAAAACAGGAGAAAAGCTCACCATATTCCTATCTGGAGGGTGATTGAACCTGCAGCTCATGCCGAACCTACACAATCCAGTCCGGAGGTAGTAAGTGCAGTCCGGTTCCCCCGACCGCTCAGGATAAGGCCCAGGTTGCATAGTGGCGCCGCTGCCCATGGTCATCTGGTGCCACATCCCCTCTGCCACAAGAGTTGGACACGGTGTTAGAACATAAACTGCAGCTAACAAATATGGAGATCAACAATTGTGCAATGTAAATTTTTCTGCGGACCGGTTTGAGGCATAAAACCATCCACATTCTACAGGAACCTGCATACGAAACATGGAAACCAACAGCACCACGGTCTTACACGATCGAGCACCCGCAAAAACCCCAATTCCGCGTCCACGCGAACATATACAAAATTATAGCTTTTAGTGAACACCAAATCCGTTGGGATTGATGAGACTCCATGATCCACCGCAGTGTGCTGCGAGAATAACCACTGATTCCGCAGGAAACTGCGATTAAAAAAAGTAAAACCAAGCATCCGAGCATGACCTACGGGTACGGAATTGCGCGTCCGATAACCCCCAATTCCCCAATATGGCCCGGACGCTGACGATAGAAGGTCGAGAGCCGCGGAAACCCTAACCTTGATAGAGTGCATCGGGGTCGGGGTCGGGCGTGTCGGTGGCGGCGGTGGCGGCGACGGTGGCGGGGGGCGGGGGAGGAGGAGGCGAGGGCGCGGCGGCGGAGGCCGTGACGACCGTCACCACCGCGGGAGCGGATGCCCTTCCGGCTTCGTCCATCGGCGGCGAGCGTCTGCTTCGGCCATCACGCGATCGCGGCGGCGGCGGCGGCCATTAGGCGGAGCTCCGGCGAGTGATCGGTGGCGCGGTGTGGAACAGAGAGAGGGCGCCCTGCCTGCCCTGCCCCTCGTATTTATTTCCTCTCCCTTTCTCTCGCTCTCTTTTTCCGGTGCAAGGCCCTGCTACGTGCACCCAAAGCGTTTGCGGTCCTAACTCATGCGTAGCATGGGCTCAAAGTACTCCGTTTTATTTACCCCTGCAAAATAGTATGATTTGACTTTAAATATCTGATCATGGCAAGGACATGGGAGAACAAACCGGAGACCTTTTTTTGTTCTCCCGGATTTTGTTTCTGAGCATGTTGGACCTTGAAGGTAATCTTGGTCATTGTGTTTTTTACTTTGCTAATTTTATCCTCAATCTACCTACTCCCTTCCACAACATAGCCATGTCCGCCGCAAAGAACTCTGGAAACGAGAGTGACAATGTCACCACCCTCTGATGGGTTTACCATTCTCCCACATATAACCCGTGTAGAGTAGCAACACCGGAGAAATAGTGGGTAAGGCGCGGCCGGGATGAGACAATGTTCCGTTGTTGGGCGGAGAAGCCGAGATGCTCACAAAACAGAGAACATGGGCGATGACGCACAACGGCGTGGGTCGCGAGGCGATAAATGACAGAAGGCGAAGAGATCAGGCGCCGAAAGGAGTTGTGACGTAAGAAGCGAGACGACAAATGACAGTAGGCGGGAAGATTAAGCGCCGAAAGGAGCACCGGCGTAAAGAGCGAGGGGACAAAATATGGAAGGCCAAAAGGACTGATGACGTAATAAGCTATGAAGTTCACCGCAAATCTCAAAGAGAGGATTTTTTGGATACCGAGCTCAAGTGATCTTGATATTTTAAAAATTAAAAATGACATTTTTAAAGCTTTAAAAATCTACAAAAAGAAACATGTTATCTACATATCTTTGAAAAGGGTGAAAAAGAACTGGTTTTACTTGCTACATTTGTCTTTTTTGTGCAGATCACGTATGAGAATATATTTCGCTTCAAACTTA
The DNA here is from genome assembly GCA_947311845.1 of Poa pratensis. NCBI lineage: Eukaryota > Viridiplantae > Streptophyta > Magnoliopsida > Poales > Poaceae > Poa > Poa pratensis. The sequence continues at coordinate 10,024,722 of CAMZMU010000055.1, read as the reverse complement.
GTCATACATAGTAGATATATATATGTATTTTTAAGTTTTTTCAGAATTTTTTGGGTCACGATAATAATTTTTCAGATTAAAAAAAAAAACAGGAGCACTGGAGCTCAGGAGCAACAAGTGTTTTTCTGAAATCTCTCATCTTTTTATGACACATCGAATGATTTTTGGAGTATATGTTTTCATTATGGAAGTTGCCCCTCAATTGAGGAGCTGAGATCGCCAAAATTGATTAATGTAGATTGTTTCCATACACGGATACACCGACCTCGCCCATTTTATTTTCCTTCCATATTAGTAGGAGTAGTACTTTTCCCAGCGTTGACACTTGTCTTAACGATCTGGACACGCCAAAAGGCGCATCACCTTTGCCCTGCCGCGAATTTTCCTGAGCATCGCCCACGCCACGCAGCAACGGTGGCTGGCTGGTGCACCTAACAATTTCCCCGCGGGCACAGTGCGTGCGTGCGGCGCCAGTGTGCTATCGCTCGCCTTTTAGGCTTTTACGAACGAACGCAATTCCTTTTTGTTCGGGTGTGAATTGTGAGGAGAGGAGCGCCGCCGTGGGTGGCGGAGTGACCTCATCCAGTCGTTCCGGCTTCCCTTTTCCTCTCCCCATAGCAGCCATTTTCCTCCCTTTTTTTTCTTCCATTTTGCTTTTTTATTACTAATAATCTCTTTTCCGTCTGTCCAGCCCTTTTTTTTTGACTTTTTAACGGAGATTCCATTACTCACGGTGCACAGCAGATTCGCTGGCTACCAAATTAGAAACAAATTCAGGGACATCATCTTCCCAGCCCGAAATTTCAACATCGGCACACAGGCCATGTTGGGCGAGAGAGTGTGCCACAGCATTACAACTCCTTGGAGCGAAACTAAACGAAGAAGAATCAAAGGAGCTAATGCAAAGAGTACGAACTTCCTTCAGCAAGACACCCACATCCGAGAGATCATAAGACTTGGAGTTGAGAGCAGAAACCAGTATTTTGGAGTCGGATTCGAATACCAGCTGATGCAGGCCAACAGCAGCCGCTCCCTCGACAGCTCCAACGCAAGCTTCCGCCTCAGCCTGAAGTGCACTCTTCACATTGTGGAGTTTGCTCGCTGCAGCTGCGATGAACTGCCCGGTATCCGAACGGCCCACAAAACCCCACGCACCAGCTCCCGTATCATTGTGCGGACCCCGGATTAACTATCTGAGGTACCCGTTATGTTTCCTGCAACAACCCATGATCAGTCTGTTGTTGCACATAACTCGAATTGGCATCACAGAACACCCATAAATACCGAATAAATATACTTACTTGATTGAAGTCATAACTTCAACAGGTACTTGCAGCGGAAATCACCAAACAGCGTGGAGCCCAAGTCATTTGCCTTAACCCTACAGGCAGCTGACTGGGAAGCGCCCTAGTTCGCATTGACGTTATTGAAGTCTTCTTCTTCGAACTGTTCTCCTTCAAAATCTGGCTAAGACAATAGCCAGGGACGAAACCAATATGAGTACATTTGAATGTACTCGCAAACTACCACCGGAATGAGCATGCACTACTCTTTTATTGTTTAAATAAAACTTCGTTTGCTTTGAAAACTCTATATCCTTGTTGAAAAGAGAAGGATATACTTTTGTTTATTAAAACTTTGTTTTGAAATTTCTAAATCTTCCTTGAAAAAGAAAAGAAGGCTTTTAGAACTTTTCCCCATAAACCTGTCTTTGTAATAAGTCTCTTTTAAAACACTTTCCCGGAAAATCACCATTTTGTTTATTTCCCCAAAACTCCTCCTTTTTCGACCATAACCCTTCATGGTCATTCAATCCCAACAACCTCATACCGTCCCTTTGGTATAGTTGCATAAAACATTTTCCACTTTTAAATCACAAAACTCTGCACTTCTCGACCATAGCCCGTCATGGTCAAATCATTCTCCAGCAACCTCCTACCAGCCCGTCGGTAGAGTTGCGGATACAACACATCTCCATTTTATTTTCAAATATCAAAACTTTGCAAAACTTGCACATGGTCAAAGCAGTTCTTTCCAACTGTCCATATCCGAGGACTCGGCTATTCGAATAGTTTTAACCCTCTGCAGAGGTAGCACGCTTTTCCCACACCCATCCGGTAACCCATCGTGTCAGCCACGTCCCGCCATACAAGGTGTATGCGAAGTTGAGTCACCGACCATAGCCTGTCCTTTGCTCATGCTAGTATAGGATCCTTCCCATATGACACTTTCCATCGACACCCAGTCCAGTTTCCCGTCAGAAACCCTAAGTGTGAGGACTCATAGTTTTGTCCGGCGGTTTATGGTGGAACCTTCTATCCTCCCCACCAACTTGTGTGAGGACCCGGGTCAGGGGTAGGTCACCAATCCATCAGGTGCCAAACCATCCCCTCATGCATAACGGAGTCATCTCCGTCGATGAGGCATCCCATACTAATATGAGCAAATTATATGACTACGCCCTTTCCCATAGGTGGGTAAATGTGGTCGCACAGGGTATTGGTTGTTCTGTAAGTACAAGGACACAATGTGCATTTTTCATAAACATCACCATTCACCATTTCTCCATTTCCACACCGACATCTCGGTATTCCACAACCACACAAGTATTTCCAAAGGAATTTTGAGTAAACAATATTTTTCCCATCCTATAGTTTGAAAAAGAATTTCCACCTAATATCTCCATATAGGGTGTCAAAATAATATACTTATAATTTGGAAAAGGGTTTTCAAAATCATAGCTTTTGTGGCAAACACCATATAAATAACTTTTGCTCTTTATAAGTAAAACATGCGAACCAAAATAGATGTATGTAGATGCAAGCTCAGAGAATAGCTTGCCTTGCTCGGCAAAGTGACCTTGGTCTTGGTCTTCAGGTTCAACAAATTCCCCCTCCTCGATAATTCCAGCAACGTTCTCGTCTAATCGATAAACAAACCAACACAAGCAATCACTAAACTACTCAATCAAACATCACCACCTTACAATATTAAACTCTACAAATAACTACGGTAGTCACACAAGGCAAACCAATTGGGTTCAATTTAATTAAATTAACCAATATTTAAATTAATAAGTAAAGTGTTGTTTCAATGTTAGGGTGATCCAATTTTAGTCCAACAGGTGTTTGCTTTATACAAACAGATAGATTTTATTTCCCTGTTCATTTTTATATATTTTATTTGTATTTTTTCATTAATGAGAATTTTAATAATTTTATCTTATTTAAATTCCCTTTTTAGAATATTTAAGGTTTGAAGAAAGTATTTAACTAATTAAACTTAAATTTTGATTTATTAAATAATAGGAGGAATCATTTATGTAACATAATTTTATTTTATTCTATGAGGAAATTAAGAATATATTTATTTCTTAATTTATTTGAATTTTGTTTGAATTTTCAAACTTAAATTCTTATTTAAAATAAGTTTTATAGATATAAAGGTATATCTTTTATTTTAAATCAAGATAAAGTAATTTATAATACAAAACAATTTCCTTGAGTTCTTAAGATTACTAGGAATATTTTTATTTATTTTTCTGCACTGAATTTCTAGTTATATTGAATAAACCATTTTCTTTGAATTAAATTCTTTGGAAAGGTGAATTGACCCTTTTGCCCCTGGGTCAACCGGGTTGAACCCAACCAAAACCTGGCTCGGGTCGGTGGTCAACCCGACCGGCCACGCTCTCTCACTCGCTTCTCTCTCTCTCCATCTCACTCCCGAGCCCGACGCGATTTAGAATCGCCGCCGCCGTCGCCCCTTGATTCCGGCCAACTCCGGCAGACTCCGCTGCCGTGCTGCGGCGCAATAGACGCGCCTCGCAGTCCTCTCCATTCCTACCCCGGCGATTTACTCCTCCTCGCCTGATGCGGCCGTGCGCAACTCAAAACCGAGGGTTAGGGTTCGGGGACGACGCCGCTCCGCCGTGCTCTCCCTCGCCTTCTAGCTTCCTCGTGCTCCCATGGTAGGTGCAGAGCATCACTCTCTGTGCCGCCTTGGTGGTCGTGGTGACGGGTGCTCTCCTCCCGTGGTCCTCCTTCATCGGCCACGCGGGCACTGCCCCGCCGCCGTGGAGTTACGGCCATGGGCGATGGTGAGCTCCTCTCCTCTCTCCTCTCTTCTTCTTCTTTCCCCCTCCAGGCCTTCGTGCCTTGCTTTGGAATGCCTGGGTGAATTGGTGATCTAGGTTTTCTTGATGCTTAGGTGTTGGGTTTGCTTGGCTGCCCTTGTGATGATCTCTGAACAAGAGCTAGTGCCTCAATGTATTAAATTGGGGATGTTCTAGCTAGTGGTTTTGGCTGGGGTGATGATCTGGTTCTGTCACTCGACAGATTTGCTATCTGTCCTAGACAGTAGCAACAGATGGTGTTCTCTGAACTTGGTTCAGATATGTGCCTCTGCTGTTTGCTGTTGTTATTCTGAACCTGAGATTCCGAAGTAAACCTTTGATAAAATCAAGTGTATAATAGATTCCTGTTGCTAAATAATTTTTAGTTAAGCATGCTGTGATGCCTCAGTTGAGTTACACAGAAGCTAACTACTAATTTTAGCTTAGGAAATCTGTTTATGCTTATCAGCGCTCTTATTGGTGCACAGATGTGCTTGTGGTGCCTCTCCCCTTGTGGGTTTTGTGCCCAGCATCTAAATACTGGATTTGTGCTTCACAATTGATGAACTCAAGCAAATAAAGCTTGTATGCCTTTGCCCAATTTGATGGATCTATGCCCCTTGCCCATGATGCATAGGCTGAGGCTTTTGATTTAATAAGAACAGATGCTTTGCTTGATTTAACTCCCTGTGATGATTTTAGCATAGCATTTCTATGCTTAGCTGAGGGAAACACTCCACCACACCATGTGCATCTAGCAGATCATTTGGCTAGAGATAGAATATCAACCTGTGCTCAAGTGTGGTGATGTTGGGGCTGTTGCTTGTAGTTCTTGTGGATCTGCTGCTTGTAGTTCTTGTGGATCTGTTGCTTGTAGTTCTTGTGGATCTGCTCCTCCTGCTTCAGCTGCTTCCTTCTAGCTCCTGGCCTTCTCCTCCTAGCTCCTACTTGGCCTTGTGCTTCTATCCATCTTGTTCTTGCTTTAGGCAAGAATCCAGTGGTGAAAAGTGGAGGGATTGGTGGTTTAGTGATGAACTGTGGGCTGTGTGGGTGATGAACTTGAGCTGAGTGCTTGAGTGAGTGAAATGAACTTGCTCCTTGCTTGCTACTGCTGTCCCTTGCTTTTATCCTCCTCCTGGGAGTGAAGTAGCTGTGCATGGTAGTAAATGAGCTGGTGGTGGGTGAAACAGGGTTGTGTGGCTTGTGTCCTACAACTCCCTTTGCCCTTGTTATTCACATGCCTATTGCAGTGTGATGATGGCTACCCAGGACTGTGTGTGCATGTGAGCTCCTCTGCTTGCTCAGTTCAGAGAGCTGGCATGATGGGTTGAGCTTATCTTCAGATTTTCCATTTCTTTTTACTGGACATGTGGATTTATGGCCTATGATGTACTGAGGCAACTGTGCTGATTAAGAACAGATACAACACTTAGTCCCTAATAATATCCAGTGATGTGTTTAGCAGTGCATCACACTGCCTAACTGAGGATAATACTAACCCTAATCCCTTTTGTTTATTTCTGTCTTTGCTTTTCATTTGTTTTGCAGGGAAACAATATTGGTATAAAGATCAAAAGGAGGAAAAGAAATACAAGACATTTTAGTTTAGGAAACAATTGTAATTTTCCTTTTTGAATTTCAGTTTGTTGTAATAAAGTGGCAAAGACATTGTATTTCATGTTTAGAAAAAAGATTTGTTTGCCTTTGCAAGAATTCAATAAGTTGTAATATTTATTGTAAGATTTGAGTTATTCAATCATTTATTAAATCATTTACCTGATTGTTATTTAAGTTGCTTCAATGTTTTAATTTGAATTATTTTATGAATTCAATTATTTGAATTCAAATTCCTACAACAAGCAAATTACCTAAAGGTCATGTCAAATTTGGATATGGTATTCTTTAACAGGAGTGAAGATAAGATATAGATCGATAATTTGATTACTTGGAGTCATAAAACCATGGAACAACGCCATCTTTATTTTGGTACACACAACACACAAGATGATCAACTACCCACACTAGTTAGCACAAGTCACACCAGGTCAAACAGAGCAATGGGATGGAAAACACAATCATCAGTGAAACATTTAAAAAGTTTTTGTTGGTTCTGAATTTTAGGTCTTGTAAACACAGTTTTTCTTGGTTCCTAAATTTGGGATGTTTCAATCATGATGGCTAATAATCTCTTTTCCGTCTGTCCAGCCCTTTTTTATTTATTTCCCGACGAGTCACGTCACGTCGCTCTTGTCCTCCGCTTGATGCGCATCTCTCCATTTTTTTCTTACGATTGTGTTCGTGTGCTGATGCGCTCACCGACCACTTGTTTCTGACGTACTAGTAGGATCCGGCGGCGACTTTGGGCCATGTGTTCCGATCCTGCTTCACCGGCTTGGAGAGCAAACAGGACGTGGGGGAGGGTGGGCGTCCCGAGGCGAGGTGGCTGGACCCGGGCGATGCAGCGGTGCGGTGTGCGGTGCCTTTGGTGCGTGGTGGTCACCGGTACAATGGGCCTAGCTACTACTACGGCCGAGAACTTGCCTATGCCAAGATGGTTAGGAGGGTGGTTGTACCTCCAGCCCACCAGAGTTTAAACCACAGGTTTGACATTGATGTTTCTCATTTAGGCGGAATATTCTTCAGTGGGAGACGGCGTTCCCGTCGACAGCAAGACGCATGTGGTGACTTCGTCAATCTCAAGACTCGACCCGCCGGCTCAGTCTATCGGAGGTGCTCATAGGGGTAGGGTGTGTGTGCGTGCGTTCATAGGGGTGAGTGTATGCATGTGTATGTGAGCGTCTGCGTTCATAGAGCATCTCTATCAGAACCTGTATCCCGATGACCTGTAAACATGAAATATAATTCGCGAAGTTTTTTTATGTGTACTAATTGCAAACAAAAAGGACAAACATTGATTTTGACTTATTATGCAAACAAAACTTCATAATATGGACAATCATCTGTGAGATTGATGTCATTGGAGCGAAATGACAAAGGTCATGGTAATATCGGGGTAAGTTTATCTAGTGTGCCCAATTTGTGCATTTAGGTGCATCTTTCCATGACAAACAATGTTGCTAGATAATTTTCAAACTATGTGAACAAAAAATCATTTCTACTGTCCGAGTGCCAAAATGGGTCTTTCAAATAACTTTATGCCGTTTTCCTAAAATTCCTTTAAGATTGAACTACCACGGTTCTCTATTTTTCTCCTACAAATTGTTAAAATCATTTTAAGCTACCAAATTAGGATTCTATGCAGCAGCCAAAAAGAAAGCCAAAAAGTCATGTCCTACCTACGAATAGTTTCACCGACGATTTTGACCCATTGTCGGACAAAAATGAAAACTTAGAAACACGCAATCCTTTGGAATAGAGTAATTATATGTGTACTGGTTTTTAGGAAAAAACATGGATTACGACTCATTCCGCAAAAAAAACTTCATAATAGGGACTATATATGAACATTCATGTCTTTTGAGCCAAATGATAAAGGTCATGGTGATATCCGTATTATAGGTTATTATAGTGTGCCCAAATTGTGCACATATGCGTATATTTTCCATGACAAAAAAGTGTTTCCAAATATTTTTCCAACCTTTTTGTAATAAAAAACATTATACTTTCCGTGTGTAAAAAGGTGTTTTTAAGCACGTGCAAAAAGTATGGCGCAAAACGATTCCAGACTATTTTTCACACAAAGTAGAACATTTTTTATAATATGAATTGAGAAATTACTTTACTGTTCATGGAATCATGTCTTTAGCGTGCCTACTTCTTTCGGGCGAGTAGGGTGAGCAGAGAGTCTGGAGGCATGTGTGGGGACCCATGATCGCGATAACATGACCGAGTTGGTACCAAAGCTACATCATCCATACAACCGAATTACAGAGTCTTACACAAATAGGTCACATGACCGAAACTTACACATATTTCAGGGAAGAGTTCAACATCAAGTAGTAGCGGAAACTTAAACAAACGCGAGGGCCCAAGTCATGCATCGATAACCCTACATGCTACTCAGCCAACCTTGTTCGCAAAGTCGTCGACAAACTCCTCATCTTTGCCATACTCTTTCTCCTCGTAGTCTAACCAAGTAAATAGTCAGTGACAAAGCCGTGAGTACATTTGAATTTTACTCGCAAGACCACCAAAAAAGGATATGAAAAGTATCATGTATTTATGGCTCTAGTCTAAGGCTTAGTTTTTAGAGAAAATAATAGTCTCTCTTGTAGATATAGTATCTCAATACCTTTGTTGAATTTTTTTTAAAGTATTTTCTCTTGTAGATAAAGCATCTAGATATCTTTGTTGAAAAAGATTTTCAAAACAATGGTTTATATATTTATAAAACCACTAGGATGGGGTAATTCTAGCAGGCTGCATCTGCACGTATTGGGCTGGCAGCCCAACTAGCCACGAAGCAGGGGAGCGGACTAGCCGTTATAGATCGACACCGGAGTAGCCGCCGCCACCGGCACCGCCTCTTCTGCCGCCGGGCCTACCACCCCTCTTCCACCTCGATGCGGAGGGCGGCCGGCGCCGCGCTCCCCTCTTCTCTACTCAGCTCGCCGCGCTCTGCTCCCCTCGCCGCCGCGCTCCCCTCCATCTCTCAGCTTGCAGCGCCGCGCTCACCTCCACCTCTCGGCTCGCAGCGCCGCGCTCTCCTCCACCTCTCGGTTCGCAGCGCCGCGCTCCCCTCGAACCTTTTGGTCCAAGTCGGCGACGAATCCCGAATCCGGTGTCGGCGAGCCCGGATCCGGTGGCTGCGATGCCGGACGGAAGGAGGCAGCGCTGAAGACCCCGGATCCGGAGGCTGCGAGGCCATGGGCTCGATGGACTGCGAGGGGTGCGAGCTCAAGGTCGTGGGCTGCTCGAAGGTGGCAGTGGAGGCCATGGACGCGACAGGAGGAGGAAGAGAAAGCAGCTGCAGACGGTGGAGCTCAAGGTCTCGATGGACTGCGAGCTCAAGGTCAAGAACGCACTCTCTTCTTTGAAAGGTTCCACCTCTACCTCTGGCTCTCTTCTCATCTTCTTACAAGAACCGATAAGGCATCATAGTGAATCTTGTTGCAGCACATTTTGAATCTATTCGGTACTCACATTTTAATATGAGTCATTTTCTTTGCACTTGGTTTTGTGTCTGTCTGATTGATTAAGCGTGAGCTGACAAAGAGAATATTTTGATTTATAGGTTATAGTCACACTCACGAATTCATACTGGCTAATCATATCAATCCTTCGAGCAGCCAAGAGGCTGCATGACGCCATGCCCCGATCTATATTAAGAGCTCCCATGGTATTTTTCCACACAAACCCACTTGGACGTGTCATCAACAGATTTTCAAAGGATTTGGGTGACATAGACCGGAATCTTGCTGTCTTTGTCAATATGTTTATGCACAAATATGTCAGATGCTCTCAACATTTGTTCTCATCGTCATCGGTGTTGTCAGCACCATGTCCCTTTTGGCTATCATGCCACTTCTGATCTTATTTTATACAGCCTATCTCTACTACCAGGTAACTTCATGACATATAACTTTTAAACAAGTGTCATCTTTTGTTGTTACTTTTACTTCCTTGACACTTCATAACTGTATGCTCAGGCCACATCACGCGAAGTCAAGCATATGGACTCCATTACTAGGTCTCCTGTGTATGCTCAATTTTTAGAGCCATTGAATGGTCTGTTCACAATCCGTGCCTACAAAGCTTATGATAGAATGTACAATATCAATGGGAAATCAATGGACAACAACATCAGGTTCTCACTTGTCAACATGAGTTCAAATAGATGGCTAGACATCCTGCTGGAAACATTAGGTGGTTAACGGCAACATTTGCTGTCATGCAAAACCAACGAGCAGAGAATCAGAAGGCCTTTGCTTCCACAATGGGTCTTCTTCTTATTTATACTCTCACTATAACCAATTTGCTCGCAGCTGTTCTTCGCCTTGCTAGTCTGGCTGAAAATAGTATGAATGTTGTTGAGCGTGAGGGAACATACATCGAGTTACCTTCTGAGGCTCCTCCTGTCATTGAGGATAACAGGCCACCTCCTGGTTGGCCATCATCTGGAGTCATCAAGTTTGAAGACGTTGTGCTTCGGTACCGACCGGAACTTCCGCCTGTTCTTCATGGAATACCATTCATTATTAATGGAAGCGAGAAGGTAGGAATCGTTGGCAGAACAGGTGCTGGTAAATCTAGTATGCTTAATGCGTTGTTTCGTATTGTGGAACTGGAACGAGGGAGAATATTGGTTGATAATTGTGACACCTCTAAGTTTGGAATTTGGGACCTGCGAAAAGTTTTAGGAATAATACCACAGGCGCCAGTCTTGTTTTCAGGTTTGTTACTGAAATTACATAAGCTCTTCATATTTGTTTTATGTAATTATTCTGTAAAGAAACCCAAATATGTGTTTTAGCTAATTCTTTGGCCATTTATTGTAATGATTGTCTTATGTATCTCTATCCAGGTTCCATTCGATTTAATTTGGATCCTTTTAGCGAACATAACGATGCGGATCTATGGGAGGCTCTTGAAAGGGCACATCTAAAGGACCGTCATAAGGAGGAATGCTCTAGGACTAGATGCTGAGGTATGCTGCATGTTTACCTCAACTAATTTCGGTGCTAGTCTAACTGTGGCACATGAGTCCTAGGAGTTTGTTTAGAATATTATAAAGGGCTTCCTCAATAATTGACTATGCTGTTCTCGGCATACAGAATGTAATGCCGAATAAACATTTAAACCATAAACCTTTGGTCATTTTCTCCTTTTACAGTAGCCTACCCCAACTTGTTTGGGAAAAAAGGCTTTGTTGTTGTTGTTGTTGTTGTTGTTGTTGTTGTTGTTGTTGTTGTTGTTGTTGTTGTTGTTGTTGTTGTTGTTGTACAGTAGCTCCCTCGTTCTTCTAATAATAAGCAATTCGCTCCGTTTAACTTTGCAGGTGTGGTCTTCAAAACTATGATTGGAAAGAGTATCTTCCTCGATTGAAGGGGAAAAGTGTTGAGGAAATTCAGAGGTATGCCCAGTTTTGTCTCTATATTATTGAATATGAAATGTATTTGTTCAGGTCCCAGAATATAATGGGGATCATCGTTAGCATAAGTTGGATTAAATGTCTGTTATGTAATCAGCAATCTCCTTTTCTATTTGTTCATGGGGATTGCATGAGATAAATTAAACAATTATGAACAGCGTTAAAACTGTTTTCTGCCCCCTTGATATATATTGACTTACGATTCTGGATTTCTCTCCAGCTGTCAACCATGGATATACAAACTTAAGCATTTAAACATTAATTTCGATGAGTGTTTGAAGCTCAACTATTTTTCATCCTTCGTACTTAGTTTGCTGAACATTATTAGTAGGATTCCGGTGATTAGAGAGCAGTCTGACAACTCTGTCCCCATAGGTGTTGCATTGGTCACCATATTGAAAGTATAAGTAACTTTATTTTTTGATGTTTAAACATATATATGTTTGATCTAATGTTCCTAAGGAATGGAGTGACCTCAGACAGTGCAATCAATGTTTACTTTCGGTGCTCGGAATCAGAATTTAATGATCTGCCTTCTGCAAGCTCTGTTACAGAAACCTTGGATAAAATTAATTGTAATCAGACACGTACGCCGTTGTACGAACGAGCAAGATGTCACTAGTAATTCCAAGTGTAGTGTTCCGTCTTTAAAAATTATTTACGAGATAATAGTGTTCTAGCCTCTTTTTGTTCAAAAAACAGTATATTTTAGCCCATTTTGCTCTTTCTAGTTTCTACATTTAATTATTTCTATAATACAGCTCCTATTCATTGTGGTACTTGCAGATATGCTGAGCTTGTTATGGTCCATGTCGTAGAGGACATAAATGACTCAACAATAACATATGCAGGTATATGCCGCTTAGTGCCCATTTTATTCATTTTCATTTATGTTTAGTTTAAGCTGTATGCATGAATATAGATGGGTGCCAAAGGAAATGCGTACTGATGAGACATTGGTCAGGCTAGCCAAAATATCACTTGTGGAGGAGAAGGTATATGTATCACCCACCATGTGTTCAGCTTTTACATGATGGCACCCGCTTGTATTATTCCGGTTTACTTCCAAAATTAGACTATTTTGTGGAGTATGGATTGTTATATTACTGAAGAGATCCTGAGCGAAACATAATCTGCAAAAGTGTGGCAGCTGAAACATGAAGCTGTTTTTAAAAAATTGGCGTTCAGTTTAGATTCACGTATGGTTTAAATAGCAGTACATCGTGTAATTTAAGGTACCGCGTAATGTAAGTACCTAAAGTACGTAGTATGATGTATACTCTCTGCTCACTGGCAATGCCAAATATGTTACTGCATCCTTATGTTTTGACGATTGTTAAGGTTGCTTTGGAATCAATTCTCGTTATTTAGTTTTAAATCATGCCTGCCAACTTTATTCTATATTTTGTAGTATGCATGTGTGACAGTTGGTATGGGTATTTTGACATCTAGGCATGAACTCTTTTTAAGAAATTGATGACTGTCCAAGCTCATTAGCCGTGAATTATGATTGGTTAGAGCACTAACGTGGTTATTAGAAGTCATAGACAGGGATCTACGCCAGCATACCAGTCAGGCTCTGTGTTCAGTATTGAAGACATCTATTGTATTAAAAGGCCTAGAATTGCATATATTTATTTCGTGGATTTGATATGAATAATCAAAATTATTTTTGGGAAAAGAGAACACACGCCAGGCTTAGCAGATAAATCCCATGTGAATGTACTAAATTCAGTAGTTTACCTTGTTATATGTATTTTTGAAGTGGCACTGTTCTTTATTACAAATTTCAAGCTTGGTAATCGTGTGATTTCAGCAATCTCTAGTCCTTGTAGTATCATAATATTACTTCAATACATGATTCTGTTGTCAGTAACATAGACAGCGTCTCAACATTGTGCTTTTTATGGTCCCAGGTGGCAGCCATGGAACAAGGAAATATTGCAAAAAAAAAAATTTAGTAAAAGGAAATATTGCAAAACTCTTTCTAACTACTTGATGTATGAATTTACTGGTTTATCAGGTGGAAGAATATGGAAACCGGAACATGATCTACTGTTACTGAAACCACTAGTAAAGTACGCATCCATTTTATGTGCTCAGTTTGTTTAAGTCATGTTCAATTTTCCATTCGTCTCATGTAACTAGGCAATTGGCCTTAGCAAGTTTTGCGGTTGATTTTTTAAGAACTATGGACTTCGCCTCAATGTTACGTGACCTGGCTTGACCCAGCTGAGGTCTCAGGTGCTCTATTTAAATGCTTAAGTATATACGGCACGCACGAAAGGCAACAGTGCACATAAACCATAAAGCACTGTTTCATTAGTATATATTTTATTAATAGGCCATTTTGCCTGTATGTTTTTATTTTCATCATAAATAAATAATCAATCATGGTGGTTGGCTAGCGTTGATTAGCTTCATGCTTCAGCTTTATGTGCTACAAGTTCAAACATATCTTGGTTAACTTGTAAGCTTTGCTGCAACTCAGCGAAAAAGGGTTTGGGGCCTAGCCGGTACACACTCCAACCGGCAGATTTGTCTTTTCTCTTGGTTTACTAGAAATCTTGTAGGAATTTATATTTTCTTTTGATTTAATGATTAAAGTAGGAATTCGGAAACCTTGAAGTGAAGGAGTTGTTTTAATATATTAATACTACTCTGCTTCTGTTTTACTCATGGAAAAGGCATTATTTTTCTTCTTTTTGCTTATCGTTTACACTAACATTGTTAATATTCAAAAAATGCATCTAAGGTACTAATATTTGTATTCCTTTCATAAGGCATGGTTATGCCAGGTGGCAATACATATCAGATGATAGAGAGAATGGGCTATTTGAAGCTGCTCGACGAGAGCTGAATCTTCCTTCTGCTAATGAATTGATATAAGTTCTCTGGTAAACAATGAGGCAAATGTTAGTGTGTGCACATTATTAATTTCCTGACTAAACACAGAAGGCTGTGAGCAATTAGATTTATTTTAATTGCATGTTTTTTCCAGGGAATTTTGGAAAGCACACAGGAAGGCCCGGCGGACCCAACGAGCTTATCTCAGTACAGGGACATCCAGAGAAAGATTGTCGAGTTTATAAGGAAGCGATACCATATTCTGGAGAAATTCTTGGACCTTGAATATGCTGTGATATGATGTGTGATCTCTTCCCTAAACATACACTACGACTATTGATGTAGTATCGTTATTGTGCAGCAATTACTGAAGTCGTATTTTTTTGGTTCACGCAGATAAAAACAAAGACCCCTGTTCCCGATGATCTTACCGAACCAAATGTTTCTGGGGGACATAACCCAGCTGTTCCAGATATCAGTGAAGTGTTGAGATAACTTCCAGATAACCCAGCCTGAGTGTAGTTGGTATCTTCGCGATATTAATATATTCCCTTTATCGAAAAAAATCCCTATGACTCTGCTTGAGTGACTCCTTTACTCGAGATAGTGACATTTCCATGCTTCATTCTGTTCGGTCTTTCTAATATACTTCATAGTTTGGTTTGTAGTTTTGCACAGGAGGATTCTAGCAAGAAGCGATTTAAATCATATTTGTACATAGACAATTTCAATATAAATTTTGGCATGAAGGCAAGATATTATTGGCATATACTTCCTCCGTATTAAAATATAAGATGTTATAGATATTGAGCATTTTTCTGATACGGATGTATCTAGGTGGATTCAGTCATTTGAATCCGTATGTAGTCCATGTTAAAATATCTAAAACATATTATATTTCGATATGGAGGGAGGACAAATCGTGTGTATACACATAATCAGGGAGAGTGAGGGCTACTATTGACATGAATCCTGGGAATGAAGCCAACTTTCACAAAGTCTTCGATTGTTTGCCTTGCTAGCTTTGTACTCGCAACATGTTATGATCCGAACTAAGACTTTGATTAAGTCAATCTCTTTGGCAGTAATACAGTGCTAAAAGTGCTAGGTTGCTGCCTTTGATGTCTGCGAATGGTAGCATAACATATTTTCTTGGCAGTAGTAATAAGCAGTGCTCAAATTGCTAGGCTGCTAACCGTACCTTGGATGAATTGGTCAGAAGTGGTGGTCCTTCGGTCCGCTGTGGACCTGTTCCAAATACAGTCTGTTCTTCATGGTATTACTTAATTTGAGCTTAGGCAGAGGGATGACTTTTCGTTTTGGCTTATAGAATGAAGCCCTTGGATCTTGTTCCAAACCATGAAGTGGTTTCAGGCTCAAAACATCTCCTAAGGTGAATTTCTTTCGCTCTTCTTATTTTGAATAAAGACTGATGTTTTCTTACTCCGGATACTAATGAAAATGGTATATATACTTGCTTGGACTGCAGCTCCTCTTACTAATGACAGTTAATTGATAGATTGGGAATAGCTACCGGTTAGGCTGAGGAATTTCTATCTTTGGTCAGTTTAGCACATTTACCTGAATCTGTTAGAGGGCTTTGCGCTAGAAAGTAGTTCAGTTAGAGAACTCAGAGCTCTTTATAGATATAGGTAATGATTATTGTTGTCCAACGAGTGATGAAATTAAGCATGTAGTAAACAGTAGTGATGCTTCATTGCTTGTGATTGATAGTATTGTTGTTTCAACCCCCTTGCTCGACTTCAGTTCTAGTCACAAAGTAAGTAGCTGAATTACTGATAATTGGAGTCATGCAGGTGTATGCAGAGATCTAAATCATATATTAGTTGTACAACATGCCCGTGACGCAATAAAGCATTGGTAGTGCGATCAAAATCTCTGGTAGAGGGATGTTGAGTTTCAGGCTTTGAAAAGTTTAGGATTCCCAAATCAGAGTGCGGTCGCTAAATGTAAGTAAGGTATGTTCCGATCTAAAGCAGCAAAGCGCTGCACCATGTCTAGAAATGGCTTACATGGTTTGCTTGCAATAAATCAGAAAGGCAGGATTTACGACAACCTTATGTTCAGATTGATATAATGTTCGTTTACCATTTCTTATTTGTCTTTTTTCATAAATATTGGTGCAGTTCTGTAACTTACAGTTTATAACAATTACACTAGGATCCTTTCCTATTATCCTTTGTAGGAACACCTGATGGCAATGGAACATATCAGTGTACAATTGATCTGTGGCTACTGGCGCGTTTTGATGCATGCAGGTGGGATGTAGTCATTGTTATATCCGGAATAGTGTAAAAAAAAAAAGCCCACAACCTCCCAAACATATAAGTCCTTAATTTAATTTCTTGCGGGTATGTGTACTGAATATGAATAGCTTCAAAACATGCAAATGGCATTCGTTGAACGAGGAAAATGGATTCATTATATTGTAGATAACCAAGTACGTCTTATGTACACCATGTATAATACAAATGGCTACCTCACAATTAGAATTTTTTTCTGCATAAAATCGTTCATTACATTTTGCTCAGATTGATATCTCGCGGAAACAAGAAAAGTGCATTCTCAAAGGTCAAATGTCACAGAAAATGTGTATATGGCGTTTACGAATCATGGCATCAAAACAGAAATATGGGTCATGCTGGCCTTTGCCTTTGAGTGACACGACGCATACTTTTTTTTTCCTGTGGTGAAGGCTTTTTTGCATCATTACTAAGAACTCAATATTTTGTAGAGATGTTCGTCAGATTAGATATGTTAGCGTCAATCAATGCAGTGGCTTTCCACAATTCTTATTTCTGAATGCATACCCAAACTAGCCCCATGCAGTCTCCTGTATTGTTTTTAATGTTACTACCATATCCTCTTATTACTGGCTTGAGTCATTGATTTACATAAATATTGCGTGCTCTAGGAATGGAGTTGAAGCAAGAAGCTTCGACTGATAGTTAGATACAAAAGCTTAAGGTCAAATAACCAGAAGGTTCTACTCCTGTCTTTTAATGTGGCCTTTAATACTTAATACCTTCTTTAGGTTCTTTGATCTGAGTTCCGAGAAAGGTCACCGATAAATGTGTTTGTTATGCAGTAAGCAAATGGGAGTTTTTTTCTACATGCAGAATGCATTGATATCTCTGTTTGGTACCCACCCAAGCAGAACCATATACTTGTCCATTTCTAGGTTCTCCTATCACATGATGAATATACTTGATGTTATTTCATTCGGTTTAGTACAGATTAATGTTACTTACCTGCGCAATTAACTGTCCAGCAACCAAGTCGTTTGCCTATTAGTAATTTATGGGCCTGACATGGATCTATTTTGGTCATCCATGATGATAGATGTGTGTCTATTAGCTGAGTATTAAGGAGTTATTTGTTTGATAATTAGACGGGGAGTTGAGGGTGTCCAAATTTGTGATATTCTGTCATTCTGTGCATGTATCTTTGTAGATAACACTTCTTAAGAATTGGTGGCTGCTTAATGTTTCCAGGCATTCCTTATCTGTTCAAATACTTGAGCACTACATAGTATGTGCGGATGTGCCTGAAATACTAAATTGAACATACAAAGTTGTGTACTCGTGTACTCATCTGTTTGTGTTTTGCTTTGCGCTGTGAGAATGCAGACCGAAAAGATGCTGAACCCACCGATTTGATGTGTTCCACCACCATTTTGTCATCGGATCAATGGATGCAAAGCCTGCTGCATTATGACATCAGATGCAAATCAGATGAGATGCTACTTTGTGTTTTTGGCTGGCTTTTCACACAAGGTGGTTTCTCTTTACCCCCGGCCGTCGGCGTCGTGCGAAACACCACCGCGAGCCCGTGACCATCTACCGTGTAGGCTTAGCTTAGTAGACCTTGCTGCCAGGCCAGCGGCACGCACGGCTCGCAACAACCCGGCCGGCCGGCCCCGTCTCCTCCACAGTGGAAGTGGGGATTCAGGGCTGCTGTGAGTCTGACGCCGGAGACGGGCAGAGCAGAGAGATAAGAAACGACACCGCACCAGATTCGATTCCACTCCCACGGGCATCGCCGCGCCATGCCCCGGCGCCTCTGCTTCCTTTCCCGTGATCGCCGTTGCCCAAAGGGCCCCCCCTGTCGCAGTCACCGTGCAGCAGCCTGCACACATCCATCATCACCATTTTTCTTAGGGCACGAGCAGCGGTAGCAGTACTAGCTACTGCTCCCGAACCTCACACCTCGGTATGGTATGGTGAGGCATGAGCTTGCTTTTTCCTCATCCAACGCCAAGAGCTGAGGCGGATCCTACCATCGTCATCCTCCGTATAAAGCAGCAGCTGGTTCTTCTCTTTCTCTCTCATCTCTTTTCCTCTTTGCCTTACTTTTTGGACGAAGCGGCAGCCTCCTCTGCAAGATCCCGCTCAGCTCTGCAAGCGACACACTTTTGCAAGATGGACCATCCGATCCGACGTGTAGAGCTGGGGCAGGCGTCCACGGTGTAGCGTTGGCCATGCCCTTAGTGCATCACACAGAGACTTTTCTTTTCCCCTCTTCCTCTCCTCTTGCCTGTTGAGAGTCGACTTCCGAGCCCAGCTGCCGCCCCGCTCCTTCTTGCTCTCCGGCGGCGCTGCTGGCCGGCGAGTAGATGGATCTGGAGGTTGGCTTGCCCTGTTTTTATTAGCAGTAGGATTAGGTTTAGGTTTTGCCTATATGGCGTCTGGCGTTTTGCCGGTTTGGAGTCTTCTGCCGGGCCTGCGAGCGGCGTCCGGTGGTTGGCTGGTTCCTCCTCCCGGTGGTTTCCATGGTGGGAATTGGATGGTGGTGGCGGATCTAGCCGGATCTCCTTCAATAAGCTCGTTCTTCAGACGGATCGGAAGCGGATCTCTCTCTTCCTCGCGTTCTTTTCTGGCTGCCATGGTGGGAGTGGAAGAGTGACGGAGGAGGTGAGGAGTCCGTGGATGCTTTTGATGGTGCTGTGGCTGTTCCATGTTCGTGAGCTTATGCAGGTCATGAAGCTGGTCTTCGCCGGCGATTCTGGCCTGACCGCCAGAGTAAATCGGGGTGTTTCTCCCGCTGATGTGCCTCTCGCCTTCCTCAGATCTCGACGTTCGCGTCGGGTGGCAACTGCGGCGATCTTAATGAGGACTTTTCCTCTAAAGATTTGCTCCGGCGACTCAGCTGCTGCCTGCTGGAGTCTCGTCTTCCCCGCCGGTGAGGCGAGCGTCTCCGTGCAAGCGGTTGCGGATTTCGGTGCGTGCAGAAGATCCCGAGGGTTTGGTTGTAATTTTCTTTTTATTCAGGGTTCTTTCTGTAATTTGGGAACAGCTGTCCAAGTTCTGGATAGTTCTTGTAATTTCGAGCTCCTGACGTAATATATCCAGATACTTGTTTCAAAAAAAAAAGCTTTCTTTACTTTTCTGTAGCTTCAGCCTTGAGGCCTGCACGCCGCATCTCGCAGAGACTCCACATTGAAAGATAGTACTGTACAACAGTATCAGTTACCCTCTGCTGCCTCTTGTCCAGTAGCTGGGTGCTGCGTCCTCCCGTGTAGCTCAAGCTCTGAAGTCTGAACCATTGCGCGCATTGATCAGTCTGCAACTCTGCTTTCGGTTAGCGCTGCTGTAGGTTAAACGATGGGGTTTTCGACGGGAAATCAAAATATATCTATAAGTACAAATGTACAATTGCTTAAGGTTGTTAAAAAAAAAGATGGAGCTCAAGCAGTGTAGCCAGCCCGCTGCCTTTTCTTGACTAGCTCAGGCATGGCATCCGTCCCACGGCCACGGGTCTATGCATGGCTACCTGCCTGTGCCTGCTGCCTGAACAGTATCGAGATGTCCAGTGGTGCCATGTCGCGCGATTCGATGTGTGGTCAATGTCGTGTCGCGTCAACTGGCCATCCTCGCGTTTTTTTTTTTGAACGGGATTCATCGCGTTGAAGGGGAGAGGGGGAGAAACGGAACGAACAATCATGAGCTATATGCACCCGCCGTCCCAGAAGTTGGCAAGGATGTGCAAATTCGTCCCAGAAGTAGCAAATCGTGAACCCGCCGTCCCAGAAGTTGGTTAGCGGTGATAGGCCGTCCCAGATGCCGACACGTGTGTGATTTGGCAACATGTTGTTTTGCAAAAAAAAACCCGAAAGAAAGAAACCTCACAGTCACAACTCAGCTCACTGAATCCCCATCTCTAAATCGAACCCTACCGACGGCGGCGACCGGCGGGCGACGACCGGCGACCTGCTCCGCGATAGGTGCTATAGGCGTCTTGCCCGGCGGGAGATAGAAGCGACGTACTCCTCGGCCTCGTCCCCGACGATGGGCTCGACGAATCGAAGCGCGGCTAAGGTGGGCGGCAACTGGGCGGCGGACGACGAGTGGAAGGTCACAGGGGAGGTGTACTGGTAGCCGCCGGCGACCTCGGCGGCGACTTCAAGTACCAGAGGATGCGTTCCTCGGAAGGTATGTCCGATTTTACCATTGTGGCAAACCTCAACTGAGAACAAATCACAATCAGGCCCACCATCGAACACTGCAGAGCAAATTCAGAGTAAGAACACATTCAGAGTAAGAATACATTAAGAGATCAACACAATTAATGAAATTTCTATCCGAATTCGATCATGAGATGCTTCCTACAACCAATATAAACATATGAAATCCATAAATTACACTGCTTTCATCATCATCTCTGCAGGAATTCGAGCAGAGGCGCCCGCCGGCGACGGCAGCTAACAGGGCAAGAACATCTCAAGCAATTGACTAAATTCCGGACACACAATGTTTCCTCTACCTTCCAACACCCATATCCACTCATTTCCACCTACTGAAACCTCCTACATAGTTCCCAATCATCATCACGTCAAGAACCCTAAGAGTCCCGCCCGCCGCGCCCAGAATTGCGGCATGAAAGTAGCCGGATATGATTTCAAACTTACCATAGTCGGGCGGGTTGTCATTCCACGTCCGGTACTGTATGTCCGAGGGCATCTCCCTTCCAACCTCGCCGGAGTGGCGGCGGCGGAGAGCTCGACGAGGCCTGCCTTCGACGTGCCCAGAACGGCCTGGCTTTAGAACAGAATCGGAAGGGCAATAAATGAAATTCCAAAAAATCCGGAGACCTACCCGTTAAGTTTTACTGCCTCTGGTCAGGCGAGCACGTCTCCTTGATTTCTTCTAAACATGCGGACCTAAATGTAAAATGTGCTACAGATACGTGGCAAGTTCTCGACTCAGCTGGGACGGCCTATCACCGCTAACCTACTTCTGGGACGGCGGGTTCACGATTTGCTACTTCTGGGACGAATTTGCACATCCTTGCCAACTTCTGGGACGGCGGGTGCATATAGCTCAACAATCATGTTGCAGGTACGTCCTGAATCATTCGCCAGTCAAACAAACAAACAAAAGGTGGCTTGCTCCGTCCGTTCAAACAGATAAAGATAACAAAAGCTGGTCGCCCGTATGATTTGCCTGTGTCATCATGAGATGCGAAAGAGGAGATCAGGCGCTACGTACTCATCAGAGATGTGGACCAATCCAATCGTGGTATTACTACTCTTGAGCTGGACCACGACCCCTATCTATCCCGTACACTGCTCGACTCGCAGCGACGGGACCGACCGAACGGAAGTCCGGGCTTGACTCGACACGACCTGCCCAACACGAAACGAAACTCCCGTACGTCGCGATCGGCGTCCACGGGTGGTCCTCCCGGAGTACCCTAGCTTGGCACGTCGCTGTTGCTGCACGGATTCAAACTCCGTTTAATGGCGATGCATGCCCAGAGGGCCATCTGCGAGCGTCCTTGGCTCCAGCCCATTGCTCGTGATCCTCCTGCAGACTAGACTAGCTAGCAGTTGACTTGGGGACTGTTCGTTCGTGTGTGCATGCCAGCGATCCATCGGTGCCTATCACATGACGAGAACGGGAAGTTGGCAAAATCCTTGGGCGCTTCATCACCACGGCCGTCCGGGGTGCCCTTGTGAAATCGGTTCTCGCCTCAAAATCCACCTACCACTTGGTACCCCTCATCATACCGTCGGGTCTCCACATCAAGTTGAACAAGATTGAGCGTGCTTTCCTTTGAGCGGGCTCCGATAAGGTCTTCGGTGGGAAATGCAAAGTTAATTGGGAGACCGTTACACGTCCAACTGCCCTTGGGGGCCTTGGGGTTCTCAACACCACCGACAAGTTTGCCCGTGCTTTGAGATTGAGGTGGCCTTGCCTTGAATGGAAGGATCCCAACAAAATTTGGGCCGGTTTGGGGAACCCTTGCAACAACGAGGACATGGACCTCTTCTATGCCTCGACAATGATCACCGTCAGAGATGGAGCCAAGACACCGTTTTGGGAGGGCCCTTGGCTAAATGGGGAAAGACCGAAGCTCATTGCTCCTCTCATTTTCAACATCTCCTCTAGGAAGAAATGGACGATTCGGCAAGCCTTGCTTGACAATGCTTGGATAGAGAAGATTAAGATGGATGAAGATTTCTCCATGCAACACCTTTCGAGTTTGTCGACCTTTGGACAAAAATTCAACAATTCAATCTTGATGATTCTAGAGAAGATACCATTGTGTGGAACCTAACCCTAGGTGGGGAGTACTCGGCCAAGTCGGCCTACAAGGCTCAATTCTTGGGATCTACTTCCTCCGATATGAAGCGCCTTGTTTGGAAAGTTTGGGCCCCTTCGAAGATAAAGTTCTTCGCTTGGCTTGCTCTCCAAAACCGCATTTGGACGACGGATCGCTTGGCTCGTCGGGGTGGCCAAATTGTGGGCTTTGTCCTCTTTATAAGACAATGCCCGAATCCACCGACCACCTCCTCCTACATTGCCGCTTCACCACGCGAGTTTGGAACTAATTGAAAGAGTGGCTCGGCCTCCACAATCTTGACACCTCCTCTTGGACAACACTATCACTCAAGGATTGGTGGACGCGCATGACGAAAAGCAAGGCCTTGGCATCCCTTCTTCTCCTCGCTACTTGGGAGATTTGGAACGAGAGAAATGCTAGAGTTTTCAAAAACAAGCACTCCTCTCCGCTTACCATCCTCTCCAAGATGAAGCATGAGGCGAAGCTTTGGGTGCTTGCGGGGACGAAACGTCTAGAAATCATGCCGGGAGAGTAATCCGTTTGTAATAACTTGTGTGAACTCTCTCTTAATTAATGAAAAAGGGGCAAATCTTTTGCCCCACGGTTAAAAAAAGAACGGGAAGTTAGGTTGTGCTTTTCACGCTCGTGTCTCCACCTCCATTTTCGTGGAACCAAAATATACTTGCTCGCGGGCAATCAAAATTGTGATTTTCTCTTTTTGGTATATTTGCCTACCGAGGCATAGCCTGGTGGTAGGGAACCTGCTGGTTTCTTCCCAGTACGAGCACTCTTATTTTTTTTTTGTATATTTACCATCCGGAGTCTGTAATATTCTGGTTGCACGGCACCCACAAATAACGCATATCTTGAGGCTAAAATGTTCATTTCTTTTGTGGAATAAAACCGGGTTCTCAAACCTAGAAGAGCACTACTGATTTTTTTTAGGTTTAAGGTTTGTGTTTCACTCAACGGTGTTTGGTGGTGGTGGCACTGTCGTTTCGAATAATTGTTCTCCGATCTACATTCCATCTCGATTGCGCCATGGCGGAGAGGTCAGTTGATCTGTGGCGGTTGGTCTCATATCGTTCCTCTAGGGCGTTGGTTTTGGTGTCCTTGGTAGGTCGGCGGTGGCTGCCCTGGGCAACGCCATCGATGTCCGAGCGATGTCAATAGTCGAAGATCTGGGAGGGCATGTCCTGGGTGGCAATTTCGATGCTTTGCCTTCGGGACATTTACGGAATACGAGGTCACCCCCACCTCGTCGCACCACAACAACTCTGTCTTTGTCGGCAGGGGGTCTCTTCATTGACTCTCGAATCCTCTTCAAGCAATGGCGCTTCCTCAAATGCGGCGATGGAACGCGAATGTTATGGTACTTTAGTGAACTCTGGGGCTCTGTTGTATTTTCTGTTCTCTAGGTCGGGTTTCTACAAATATTCTTGGACACATGTCTCTCACCGTATCTCGGTCCTCAAGCTTCGTGTTTTCTATCTTGCTCTATGGTTAATGCATGGTAATCTTCAAAAGGAGAAAATTCAAGTGAATATATAAACAAGACAATGATGATTTTGCCAATACCAGTTTTATTATTTCTCAAATGCCTAAAATAACTATTTTTAACAACCATTCGATGTGTGAAGCTACCGAAGGACATCTAGTTTCTTCAGGGCGTGGAATATGGATGTCCCTCGGGCATGATGGTATGTCTCCTATGCTTCTTCTTAACGGCGAGAGGTGTTTATTGGTGCACGCTTGTGCATTTTTAGGGTTCGCGGCTATAAATCGGGCGAAACCCAGACTTAGAGATTATAAATTTATCTTTTTTTGGATGCTTGGCATACCTTATTTGCTAATAAAAAGTACTGTAAGACAAAACTGGTGATTAAGTAATTGTTCTCCCATCTAAACCCCATCTATGTCGCACCACAACAACTCTCACTTCGTCGGCAGCGATTCTCTTCATCGACTTGCCAAGCCTCTTCACGCAATGGCACTTCCTCGAATGGGGCGATGGAACACGAAGGTTACGGTAGTTTAGTGAACTCTGAGGGCTCTGTTGTATTTTCTATTCTCTTGGCAAATATTCTTGGACACATGTATCTCACTGTATCTCGGTGCTCACGCTTTGTGTTTTGTATCTTGCTCTATGGTTAATGCATGGTAATCTTCAAAAAGAGAAAAGTCAAGTTAACATATAAATAAGATAATGATTATTTGGCAATACCGGTTTTATTATTTCTCGATTGCCTAAAATAACTATTTTTTTAACGACCATTCGAAGTGTGAAACTACCGAAAAACATGTAGTTTCTTTAGGGCGTTGTCGATGAGTGTCGATGTCCCTCGGGCGTGACGGTGTGTCTCATATGCTTCTTCTTAGCGGCGAGAGGTGTTTATTGGTGCACGTTTGTGCATTTTTAGCGTTCCCGGGGTGAAACCCTGGCTCAGAGAGATTATAAATTTATCTTTTTTGGATGCTTGGCATACCTTATTTGCTAGTAATAAAATTAAGACAAAATTGGTGATTCACTAATTAAAACAAAACGTCAATGCAGTGACTCAGAGCTATATCCCCAAATGCAGTGACTCGGAGCTATCGAAACAAAAAGGCACAGTGGCACGCGAGGACAGGGGAAAAACGCACCCTTGAACACCGGTGCGTTTGCTTGCGAGATGAACACGAAAACACGAGTAGTGCCACACTGCTCATCGCCGAAGCCGCGGAAGCAAACAAAACAACACAGTGCGAGGCGAGAGACAAGAGAAGAAGAACACACGCCACCTTTGGCTTTGGCTTTGCTCCCCACCCAAACCAAAACCGCCTCCGCCCCAAACCCCCACCGCACTGCGTGACTCGCCGTCCTGCTTGCCGCCGCTCACCACGCACGCCTCTCTCGTGCGCGCCTGCGCGCCCTCCCGGCCCGGACCCCCGCAGGAGCACGGCGCCGCGCCGCCATTGCGGGAGACCTACCGTACCAGGTGCGCGCGCGGGTACGTACGTCGGCCGGCGCCGCTCGATCGTCCTCGACCTCCGCGTCGATTTTTTCTGTTCGCTGAGCTCTCCCCCTCGCTCCTCTCTCACGCCCCTTGCTTGGTCCTTTGCCGCAGTCCCCGCAGGAGCGCGAACGCCGCGGCCCCGTCTCCGCCCGCCCGCCCCCTCGGTGCCCGCTCCAGCGCCGCCGGCTGAACCGCTAGCCGTCGTCGTCTCGGGAGCTAGCTGCGGCTGCCGTTTGGGTGAGTTGATCGAACACCGCTCTGTTTTTACTCCGCGAGCGGCATTTCCCTGTGTGCGGCGCCGGCGCGGCACGTCGCGCGGTCGATTTGCCGCTGCATTTAGTGATTTCCCTGCGGCGGAGGTTTTAGTTACGATTTTTTTCTTCCAATCTGAGGCTGCGGCAGCTCCACGCGGGGGTGAGATTACCGCGGTCGAACTAGGCATTTGGTGCTAATTATGTTCTTCCAGTTATTCCAGCTGCAAGTCCTAATTTCTTTTCTTTTCGGATGTTTTCTTGCAAGTACTTTTCCCATGTTCCCGTTCTTCTCCCAAAATTCGCTCTCTTGTTTTTCCTTCTCAAAATTCCTCGTGGATCAATTATGCTCGCCTTTTTTCCCCTTGGATGAAAAAAGTGTTTACTTTCTGTTCCTCCTCCAGATTCCGCCATTGGGATCCTCCCATTCGTTTCAACCAAACCCCTTCGTGCCGTCTCGGGCTACGTTACGTACTTACTGTAGCGATCGCCTCTTTTTGCAGCAGGTGTAGGCTTTTGTGCGCACACTTTAATGCAGTCGAACTACATTTAATATACTGGTAATCGTACTTGGTTGGTCACACGGCCTCATAAACAAATCACTCCCAAATGATGGCCCAGATCCCAGCGAGGAAGAGGAACATACCCAGTTTCTCCGCTCGGTGCACGCCCACACGTAGGATAGGCTCAAACATTCTTGGTACTATAGTTCTTCACATTTTGATTAGATTAGCAGTAAGATTGGGCCAGAAACGCCAGCGTCATTTTTTTATGCAAATAGGTCCCTGAAGTCTGCATCCTTTTGGCAGTAATTACCGTTCTGGATTGTGCAGTCCAATCTCTGTTCCTGGCTGCTGGCTCCCAGGAACCAATATCAGAGAGCCTGGAGGACAGAGGCTTCAGAGCTTCTTGTGACGGGGGGCATGATTTGACGTGGTTGTTGCCATTAAATCCGCAGCGGTGTTGGCAGGCGCCACCAGCGCTCTGTTCACTTGCTGAATCTTGTGGGGAAGGGGATGTGTGTGGGAGTGGGCTTTCTTGTGCCCTGCGGTCCGTTGCTTTTCCTTCCTCCCTGTGCAGTGCAGGAGGTGGTCTGCATTTATAATGCTGCGTGCTTAGTTTTGTGTCGTCTGATTTGATATAGAGCTGCACTCCTAGCATGTAGTATTGGAGTTGGCTCTTTTTTTTTCTAGGAAAATAATGGAGTGCCTTGTGAGTTTTGTGATGGATGGATGGATGGATGTTTCATGGACTCCCTCCTGCTTCTTCGGCTGCTGCTGCTGTTACCGCTTTCTCGTTTGCATTTCCTGGATCTGTTATGAGTTTTTTTTTAAGTTTACTGTTATGAGTTTATGGCATTGTGTTGTTCCTTTGACTACCCTCATTGTCCTGAGTCTCTTCTTCTTAGATGACTCATGGTTCTTCACCCTTCTCTGCAATGTTGATAGAATAAGATGTGGGCTTGCTCGTGTACTCATTATTATGCCTTGAGCTGAGAATTGCATCAAGCTGACTGCTGCCTTTTCTTTTTCTTCAGAGGTTCAGGGTGTATTGCCCAGGGGAGCGTATTACATTTGATTGCGTTGAGTTGATTCGTCAGTTGCAGCCAAAGATAGAGCGCGTCATGGTTGTGAAGGTAGTCAGATAAAGTCCCTGCTTGAGCCTTATGCCTGTATAACTTCTGATTGATCTTTACATGCAAGTATTACTAGACTTTACCAAGTTGTATAATGACATGGTATTAACTTGCTGCAGGATTATGTACTGAATGCATAGAAGCTTTGGTTCCTGGTCATCTACATTCTAGTTAGAAGACTATACACTCACAAGGTATGAACTCAAATTTACTGTTTCTGTTGTGCGCTTCGTCCATTGAGGTCAAAGTTGTGTATCTGCCGTGTGCGTGTAATAAGCCAGTTCATACATTAGTTGCAATGGGTATGGCTGGGGTGCAAAATAGCCACCATGAGTGGTTTGAGCACGACCCTGTTGATGTAAGCAGAGCCCTGTGTGGTGATTCTGCCGTCCAAGTTTAATTGAATGTCAGGGTTCCAAGTAAAAAAATACATCCAGCAATTGTATCGTATTTCACTCCCAATATATGTTGACTAACAAGCTCATCTTCGTTGAGTTAGATTATTATATTTCAAATTCTGAAATCAGAGAACTACAGATATAAGCAAAAAGAAACTCCTCCAGCAGGGTTGATTGATAGTCATTACTAGTTGTTCCTCCTTTTGCTCTGTTAGAGGCGTAGACAAGTTTTGAACACCTCCATAGTCCCTGCTTGAGCTGTAGGATGTGCTTGCTTAAGATTCTTCCTCCTTTTGCTCTGTTAGAGGCGTAGACAAGTTTTGAACACCTCCATAGTCCCTGCTTGAGCTGTAGGATGTGCTTGCTTAAGATTCCTCACCTATTTTGGCAATGTTGACTGAAGTAGGATGGGCTTGCTTGTGTACTCATTCTTATACCTTGAGCTCAGAATTACAGGAAGCTGACTCTTGCCTTTCTCTTTTTCTTCAGGATTTCAGGGTGTATTTCTGAGGGGGGCGTATAATTTTTGATTCAGTTGAGTTTCATCTGCTGCATTACTGTTGTTACTTGCCAGCAGCAAAGAGCGAAAGATAGAGAGCGCCATGGTGGAGAAGGCATCTGCTTCTGCTTGAGCTGTATGCATGTTCTTTTGATTGACTTTACCTCCAAGTATTATTGAACTTTATCAAGTTCTATAATAAGAAAGTATTAACTTGTTGCAGGATATGTACTGAGTAACGAGTATGCATAGAAGCTTTGGTTCCTGGTCATCTAAATTCTACTTAGAAGAATAACTCACAAGGTATGAACTTGAAGTTACCGTTTCTGTTGTGCGCTAAATACATCCAGCAATTGTATTGCCTTTCATTCCCAATGTATGTTAGACTGACAAGCTCATCTTGGTAGGGTTACATTATTATTTTTTAAATTCTGAAATCAGAGAACTACAGATATAAGAAAAAATAAGCTCCCCTAGTAGAAATGATTGATAGTCACTACTGGTTCTTCCTCCTTTTGCTCTGTTGGAAGCATAAACAGATTTTTTTTTTTTTTTTTTTGAACACATAAGCATAAACAGATTTAGAACACCTCCATAGTCAAACCTTGAATATTTTGTAGAGCAAAAACTAAGCCATTTGACTTGAAGCCTTGAACATTTAGTCTGGTACAAACAAATGAAACCCTGACTATTACTTTGATTGTCTTTTCTCATAATCTAAGGGAAAGTTGAATTTCTTTTGGTCTGCATCGCCTAGAATATCTCATTTTTTAGCAATTATATAGTGAACCATGGGTCTTTGGGAAGCTACTGACATGTTCAATCTATTTGTGCAGATTGAACTTTACAGAATTCCGAAGAACATAATAACAATGGGATCTCAAAGTTTCTGCCTTCTCATCTTACTTCTGTTCTTCATCCCCAGCTCTGTCTTGTCTGAATCAAGTGATATAAGTACTTTGCTTACTCTGCGGCACTCAATTGCTGAAGAAAAAGGCTTCCTTCGCAGCTGGTTTGATTTGGCAATTCCCCCATGCAGCTGGTCAGGTATAACTTGTTCGGGACATAATGTTGTGGTCATAGATTTGTCCTTCATGCCACTCTATGTCCCATTTCCCTCATGCATCGGGGCATTTGAGTCGCTTGTTCAGCTCAACTTCAGTGGTTGTGGGTTTAGCGGTGAGCTTCCAGATGTATTGGGGAATTTGCAGCAGCTTCAGCACCTAGATTTGAGCAATAACCAGCTTACTGGGCCCCTGCCTGCCTCTTTATATAATTTGAAGATGCTGAAAGAAATGGTGCTTGACAACAACTTATTATCTGGACAACTGAGCCCTGCCATTGGTCAGCTGCAACACCTGACTAAGCTGTCTATCTCTAGGAATTCCATCTCTGGTGGCCTTCCTACAGAGGTGGGAACTCTGCAGTACCTTGAGTTCCTGGACTTTCACATGAATACACTGAATGGGACGATGCCAGCTGCATTTTGTAATCTGTCTCGGCTCTTGCATCTTGATCTAAGCCAGAATAACCTCAGTGGATCAATATTTTCTGGAATAAGCTTGTTGGTGAACCTTCTGACACTCGATCTGTCCTCAAACACTTTTGTGGGGCCAATACCTAGGGAGATTGGTCAATTGGGAAATCTGCAACTGCTAATTTTGGGACAAAATGCTTTCACTGGAAGCATTCCAGAAGAGATTGGTAACCTGAAGTGGCTTGAAGTACTTCAACTTTCTGTGTGCAAGTTCACAGGTGCCATTCCTTGGTCAGTCGGTGGTCTTGTAAGCCTGAAGGAATTTGACATATCAGAGAATAACTTCGATGCTGAACTTCCACCAACTATCGGTCGGCTTGGCAATCTAACACATCTGATTGCAAAGACTGCAGGCCTCAAGGGGAGCATACCGAAAGAACTAAGTAACTGCAAGAAGCTTACTCTCATTAATCTCTCGTTCAATGCCCTCACTGGCTCTATCCCCGAAGAACTTGCAGAATTGGAAGCTGTTATGGCCTTTTCCGTGGAAAGGAACAAACTATCAGGCCATATTCCAGACTGGATAAGGAATTGGGCAAATGCAAGATCAATATCGGTGGCTCAAAACTTTTTCACTGGACCTTTGCCATTGCTGCCATTACCTCATCTGCTCAGTTTCTCTGCAGAATCCAACACTCTCTCAGGTTCTGTCCCTGCAGCTATATGTCAAGACAACTCCCTGCGTTCACTCATACTGCATGATAACAAGCTTACCGGGAGTATCGAGGAAACTTTAAAGGATGCAAAAATCTCACTGAGTTAAACTTGCTAGGTAACCAGCTTCATGGTGAGATACCAGGGTACCTGGCTGAGCTACCTTTAGTTACTCTGGATTTGTCCCTAAACAATTTCACGGGAATGCTGTCTGAGTCGCTGTGGGAGTCATCAACTCTTCTGCAGATATCTCTCAGCAATAATCAGATTACAGGCCAGATCCCCCATAGCATTGGTAGGCTGTCCAGCTTGGAGAGGTTGCAGATAGACAATAACTATTTGGAAGGACCCATCCCCCGGTCTATCGGCTCTCTACGAAATCTGACAGTTCTGTCACTGCATGGCAATGGGTTATCTGGGAACATACCAATAGAGCTCTTCAACTGCCGAAACCTTGCTGCGCTGGACCTGAGCTCTAATAATCTGTCTGGGCACATCCCGAGGGCCATATCTAACTTGACAATGCTCAATAGCTTGATTTTGTCATATAACCAACTCTCTGGTGCTATCCCTGCTGAGATCTGTGTGGGATTTGAGAATGAGGTTCACCCTGACTCGGAGTTTGTTCAGCATCAAGGCCTTCTTGATCTGTCATACAACAGCTTGACTGGTCAGATTCCGAAAGCAATAAAAAAGTGTTCTATGCTGATGGTGCTAAATCTGCAAGGCAATTTACTGAATGGCACCATTCCTTCAGAGCTTGGTCAGTTGACAAATCTTTCAACCATCAATCTGTCTTTTAATGAATTAGTCGGACCGATGCTTCCTTGGTCTGCACCATTGGTAAAGCTCCAAGGCCTTATGCTATCAAATAACCACCTAGATGGCACCATTCCTGCTGAGATAGGCCAAATTCTTCCCAAAATTTCAATGATAGACTTGTCCGGTAATGTACTTACTGGAAATCTACCCCAATCTTTGCTGTGCAACAAATACCTGAACCGTCTGGATGTCAGTAACAACAATCTCTCTGGAAAAATTCTATTCTCTTGTCCCATGGACATAGAATCCTCGAGCTCACTGGTGTTCTTCAATTCAAGCAGTAACCATTTCTCAGGGACCCTAGATGAGTCTATCTCGAACTGCACACAGCTGTCTTCTCTTGATATCCACAACAACAGCCTCACTGGAAGCTTACCACCAGCACTCTCTGATCTCAGCTTTTTGAACTACCTTGACCTCTCAAGCAATGATTTCAGTGGTTCCATCCCTTGTGGCATCTGCAATATATATGGCCTCACATTTGCCAATTTCTCTGGTAACCACATCAGCTCGTACAGCTCAGCAGATTGTGCAGCTGGAGGTGTTTGCTCCACTAACGGCATTGATACTAAGGTGGCTCATCCATCTCATCGAGCTCGAAGATTAACGATCATTTGTGCCCTTTCACTTGCTGTCATCATCGTGTTAGTTCTTCTGGCAGTTTATCTGAGACAGAAACCATTGAGGAGCAGATCATTGGTTTTTGTATCTGCTAGTAAGGCCAATGCTACCATTGAGCCAACCTCGTGCGATAACTCCTAGGAAGGAAGTCAAGGGAACCTCTGAGTATCAATCTCGCAACATTTCAGCATTCACTGCTGAGGGTAACCACGGAGGATATACTGAAAGCCACAAAGAACTTCAGTAAAGAGCACATCATAGGCGATGGTGGCTTCGGCACTGTCTACAGGGCAGCACTCCCTGAAGGACGGAGAGTTGCGATCAAGAGGCTTCATGGTGGCCACCAGTTTCAAGGTGATCGTGAATTCCTAGCTGAGTTGGAAACCATTGGAAAGGTGAAGCATCCGAACCTTGTTCCCCTACTTGGCTACTGTGTTTGTGGCGACGAACGGTTCCTGATATACGAGTACATGGAGAATGGGAGCCTCGAGATGTGGCTGAGGAACCGAGCAGATGCAGTTGAAGCACTTGGATGGCCAGACCGTCTCAAGATCTGCCTCGGTTCTGCCCGTGGGCTTGCTTTCCTCCATGAAGGATTTGTGCCCCATATCATCCACCGGGACATGAAATCAAGCAACATTCTGTTGGATGAGAATTTTGAGCCGAGGGTCTCCGATTTTGGCCTCGCAAGGATAATCAGTGCATGCGAGACTCATGTCAGCACTGACATTGCCGGTACATTTGGATACATCCCCCAGAGTACGGCATGACAATGAAGTCCAGCACGAAAGGCGACGTGTACAGCTTCGGCGTCGTCATGCTGGAGCTGCTCACAGGACGGCCACCCACAGGACAAGAAGATGTGGAAGGAGGTGGAAACCTTGTCGGCTGGGTACGATGGATGATCGCGCGCGGCAAGCGGAACGAGCTGTTTGATCCTTGCCTGCCAGTCTCAGGCGCGTGGCGGGAGCAGATGGTGCGTGTGCTCATCATTACCCTGGACTGCACCGCCGAGGAGCCGTGGAAGAGGCCGAGCATGCAGGAGGTGGTGAAGGGACTCAAGATGACCCAAATGATGGAGTGCGGACCTCTGGTAGTGACAGCGTCCAGGGGCACGTAGTGCTGGCCTCGATGCACGGTTCGTCTTGACAGTGATGTGATGTAATAATGTAGGCTAATGGTAGGTAACTTGTAGCTGTAGAGTAAGGTCTCTGGAGATTGTAGCGAGAGAAACTAGTGTGTTGCTCATTTTCAGGCTGTAGAGCTGGGACAAATGCTATTGAATGTTCATCCATGTATTGTTGTATTCGTCAGGTGTCATCGTGGCAGCATGAGTGTTTTACAAGCTCAGGAGATGGTTATGCTGAAAGTTTACTTCTCCTTTATATTTTTTATGAATTCCAATTAATCGATAGTTCGAAGCTCATATTTTTTGTTTCTTTTGCCAGATTAAGCCTTCTATTCTGACATTGTTGGATGGTTTACTGCTGCTTCTGCTTTGATTGAAATATG
The DNA here is from genome assembly GCA_947311845.1 of Poa pratensis. Lineage (NCBI taxonomy): Eukaryota > Viridiplantae > Streptophyta > Magnoliopsida > Poales > Poaceae > Poa > Poa pratensis. The sequence continues at coordinate 9,991,198 of CAMZMU010000055.1, read as the reverse complement.
TTCTGTGATGTAGTACTTCATAGAACTGGAAGTACAAAGCTAATATATCTTTTTGCAAATTATTCCTATCTGTTTGCAGAATACACACTTTTGCTCTTGGTTATTTCTCTCGGGTTCATGTGGCCATACTATACTGACAGTAGCGGTATGTATTGGGGACCAACTGAATCTTGACAAGAAATGGTATGATGCTGGAATCAGCGGGTGCGAAATCAGATACTGCCTACGTTAAGTTTCAAGAGGCTTCTAATTTCAGGACTTTTATGCTAATGTCGATTTTTGTGTTAGCTTAACAATCTGCTCTTCTACATATATCAGAAACACAAGAAGCAAAATTGTCTCACACTGGAGCCCATAGGAACTATGCTCAGGTACAGATAACCTTTTCCTGCCATACAGGCAACTGTGGTGCTCCAATTACAGGGATAGGATTCAAGCTGTTTCTCAGGAAGCTGCTAAAACTAAAAAATTCACATTCACACAAACTAACTTCCTAGGCTACGCGAGGAATTCAATATAATGATCGTTCCTATTAGTTCCTGACCATCGTTCATTCCTAGACGTTACACTCAAATTCCTCATTCTAGTGACTGTAGACGCATTTTTGTTCATATTTCATATTATCTATCATCATATCAGTATGGAACTCCTTTTCAGTTTGCTGACTGGTGATATCTGATGATAATATGCAGGTACAAGGTTTTCAGGGATAAGGTGATGTGCTTTGCTAGGAAAGATGACCAAAGGATACACTGGAAATGTGGTACCAAACGGGATACTGTATAGGAGCATTTCTACTGCATCTGGTCCTGCAAAGTATTTTCTGAATTATTTTTGCAAGGAGACGAAATGGCTATGCAGTTGCACCATGAAGACCAGGGAACCGTGCTCTGCTACCTGTTGTTCCATGCTCTGTTCAGGGAACAGGTAATGTATAGACTGTTGCATACAGAAAGAAAATAATTCTGCAAGACAGTGCGCTCAACGAGCCAAAAGGACACCTCGATCTCGATGGCTTGGCCCTCCATGGTGTTACAGCCGGCGATGGTCGTGTTCCGGTGTCCCGAGATACGAGCCGACTTGTGTAGCAAGACCCAATCGGGACGCGTAGTGCCGCCGGCGACGTGTGGATCCATCAGGGTGGGGGATGAAAAGAGATCGGGGAGAGCATCGTGGACCTGGACGGCGCAACCAAAGCCATGATTTGGTAATTAGGTTAAACGGAATTGGTAGTCGGAGACGATCAAGATTGGTGGTGGTGCGACCTGCCGTTTCCGACTTTCCGCTGTTTGCCGTTTTAGCAGACGGCCCGGGACAGCAATGGTACATGGTTCAAATCGGTGGGAGATTTTATAATTTGCCAAGCATTAGTGCCACACATTACTTGGCGTTTGATTATTTAACACACATTAGACTGATTCCTTACTAATTTGTCTCGTTTATCTTTTTACAAATTTATTAATATTTTGAGTAAAAACGCAGGTTTAGTAACTAGTACACCACCTTGCACGAATGTGCGCTTTTCACCAAGTTGTGAAACGTGAAAAGCGGGTTACCAAGTTGTCACGCGCGAGCGTTTTGGTCACTCCATGACGCCCTGAGTTTGCATACGTGGCGGACTGTATTTTTTGCAAATTGCCCCTTAAATTTTTTATTTATTCTAATTGCTAGGTCCTTTTCAACTGTTTATTGTTTGCATTTTAAGGGGATTTGTAAAAAACAAAACTTTAGGGAGGTATTTGTAAAAACAGTTTGTCACGTATGTAAACTAACTGTCGCCGTCACATAGTGACCAAAACACTCGTGCATGGCAATTTGGTTACCCGCTTTTCGCGTTTTACAACTTGGTGACCAAATCGCTCATTCACGACAAGTTAGTGTACTAAACCTGTTAATATTTTTAACACCAAAATGCATTGCGAAATATGGTACCCCTTGGGCAAACAATCAAAACGTGTATTGGGCTCAGTCTGATCGATCGATTTGCTTTCTAAGCCATATCATAAGTTTGTTTCTTCATTAATGTTTGATTGTGCTTGTGTCGTGAGTACAGATATCACTGAAAGAGTAGAAGAAAAGATTATAAGAAATTTTCCTTGACTGCTATAGATTATTCTTTCGGTGGATACTTATTTATTGTGTCAGCTCGGGAGCTAAATCTTACCTCATTTGTGTCGTGCACAGGAATGTTAATTATAAGAACTGAAGGCATGTGAGTGCTCCATGCATGGTTCTACTTGTATTTGTGTGGCGTGTTGATCTGAGAAGCAAATTACCTATGCGTATTCAGTTCCTTTCATCGTTATTTTAAAACTAACAAGGAATGGTCTCTGTTGTATGGTAAACCAATGTGCAGTTGTAATTTGGTGTCCTTTTATGTCATGTTAGTCGGGGGATAGCAACGTATCGAGGTTCATAGCTGCGTGGGGGTAGTCACAGGAAATGCAGTGTAGAAAACCTTAATTTAGTCAAAGCATAGTTCATCTTCTTCTCTAGGTCGATCGAAGATCTTCGATCGAACACACCGATACTATAGGCATGTATATATTGGGAATATGTCCCACCAGGCCTCGTGGCCATAACTAAAAAAATCAGTATTTGCTGAACTGGTTGGTGAGGTTTCAGTTACTGCACTTACGTCTTGTGCACCAGACAAGCAGGTGTTCACACCCAATACTGAGTTAGACAGCTTTGCTGACTTGAATGAGGATTCTCAATCCCAACCTGGCACTATCTCAAGCCTCTGTTGATGAAGTGATTAATGTGTCATAGCTAGTGTTCCATTCTGGCAAATAAATAGCTAGTTAAACTGTAACATGTAATGTAAAATTGGAAAGAACCACCAAAGAAAATTGTAAGAAGAAGAGTACGCGCGAGGGTGGGGAAGAGGAGGGTGACAACTGCGGTTTACTGATAGTGTAGGAATGGGATGCATGGGAAATTCGAACCACACTGATCAGCGGAAAGCTCGCCCGGAAATGCAACCTTCAGCGGCAAAAGTCTTGGAAATCTCATAATGCATTGGCTCACCACAGGAGCATGCTCCTCTTCGAGGTGGTCTGCCTCACCGTGAAGGTCTTCACTATAGCAGGCACGGTTGCCGTTGTGGAAGACTGGAAGTCATTGTAGACTTGTTGGTTTGAGTGCATACACGCGTTCGGGGGCCTTTACCACCACTTTTGGCACGTTAGAAACAAGATTTTCATGGAGTTTGGCTCAAATCAAGTTCCATTTAAAAAAAAATACAGATCGATTCATTGCAAACAAGCGATAGGGTTATATATGTATATCGCGGTACCGCGGTCGATCGCGACCACACGCTGGACCTCGGACAACTCATTGAGCCTTGCGACCTGCTCGATCTTGACACACCCTCACTATCGACGAGATCTGGAGCGCAGTGAACCGCCTTCCGATCCGGAAGGCGCCGGGACCTGACGGGTTCACCGCGGAGTTTCTCCGCGGCTGCTGGGATATTGTCCGGTAGAACTTCATGGACGTTTTCCAATGGCTCTATTGGTTGCGCGGGCGGGGTTTCTGTCGCCTCAATAAAACGCTGCTCACCCTGGTGCCCAAGCGGGCCGACGCGAGCGCCTCTGAGACTGGACAACCTTGTCCGCCACAACCGGAACGCATTCAGAGCCGGCCGTAGCCTACACAACAATTTTGCCATGGTTTAGCAATCGGCTCGGTTGTTGCATCAGCTGGGAGCGTCACGGGTTCTTCTCAAGCTGGCTGGACGCGCGCCTTGTGAAAGATCACAGATGTTACCTAGAGGGGGTGAATAGGTAGTTTAAAATAATTATGGTTTAGAACTGAAAAAATATCGAATAGAAATAACATTTAATTTATCAAGCAAAAAACCTAAATCTAGTCGGCTCAACTATGTGCACAAACAACAAGCAAGACAAGATATAAAACTAAGGATAGCAAGATATAAAAATTTAAACTCGATGGCTATCACAAAGTAGATGCACAAGTAATAAGATCGGATATAGAAATAACCGAGACACATGGAAACGATGATTTATCCCCAAGTTCACTTTCCAATTAAAACTAGTCTCCCTTGGAGAGGTATGGAGGAACAATTCGCTCCAATAGCCACGGGCTCACCTTATTCTCCTTGTACCCTCGTCAATGCAAGGTGCCACGATTTCACTATGAGGTAATCATGAGGGCGTTCACCAAACATGTACAAATGGTTGGGGCACGACTCCACAACTTAATTGAAGCCTCCCAACAAACTCACGATTCTTCTTGCACCAAGGTGAATCTCCGAGCACCAACCGTCTAGGATGCACAATGCACCCAAGAGTATTAAGCTCATAAACTTTCACTTCCACATATGCAATGGCAAGACCACACGAGGTGGTCAAATCGTTCGCTCTCAAATCCCACCAAAGTAACTAATACTTATGGAGGAACAAGCGAGAAGAACTCAACAAATGAATCCTAAGATCTAGATCCAAAGGTTTCCCTCACTAAGAGCATTGATAGGTGGAAATGAAGATTTAGATCTCCTCTCTCTCTTTCCCCTCAAAAAGGGAGCAAGAACCATTGGAGGGATAGAGAGATAGCAAGCTCAAAAAGATCAACAATGGAGGGAAAAACTTGCAAAAAGGGTTGGGGAGCCATTGGGAGCTTACTGACTTTAGACAAGAAAAGATGTGCTAATTTTAATGCTAAAGGCACGGTGGCATACCTAAAAGTTGTTTTCCTGCATCAATATTTCTTTATCTCTTTTGCAGTGTTGTTGCACCTTCACAATAAGTATCTATTGAGATGACTATACGCCCCTGATAGTAAAGTAACCTATGTATCAATCCAGTTCATCACGACATCAAAGTTGTCCTAACTACTAGCAAATTTTAGCACACATATTGCTTGTCGATATCAGCTCTCGTGGAAGTAAAAGAAAACATGTTGTTATACTGCCGTATCTTCTCTTTGCTGCTATTTTCATTTTAATCGCTAATCGGAACTACAAAATCGGAACATGCCACTGAATGTTTGTGACATCGACTTGTTTCATTCAGTCATGTGTTTCGCTTAGATCATACTAACTCTGCAGCCACACAAGAGTACTTATTATAGGACTCTCCTGGCATATGCATCATGGTTGTAGCACATGTTGCATGTGAGAGGCCCGCAGAGACCTGTGCCTACTTGCACTAACTCGAGCGGCTAGGACTGCTTCTCCACTCGCAAACTCCCAAGTTGGACAGTCCACCGTCCATGACAACATGTAGGTGTTCTAAAAGCCTATGAAGAAATAAAGTAGGATAACAGGTTTCCAACTCTTCTGCTTCACTATTTCGTTTCCCTTTTGTAGTATGGTTTGATCCAATTTTTTGGTGTGGAATCCCAATCCCCATAAGCAGAGAGTGCGAACGCAACACGCCATCAATTTGATGAGTTTGCATAAATGTCTACCCTACTGTGAACTTCATTTCTAGCAAAAAAAAAAGAAAAAATATACATATAAAAATTATATAAGCTATAAGAATCGTAACTGAGACCCCAAAACACCAACGTCAAGCAAAAGGAAGAAGAAACAAGGCGAATTCCTAGACTGGAACGGAAGAACTGGTAAGCATATGGAATGAAAAAGAAACATATATTAATTTATGCTAATTGCACTTGAATATTTGAAAAATAACATAATACGCACTTATAAATTAGTAGTCGGAGTTGTTTGACTAAGGGGCAAATAGGTTTGAGTGTGTATGTGGACAGTTTTAGTGTGTAGTAGCAATCATCAATCAACAGGCATAAGTCAATAAAAATATCACAAATAGTTAAAAGAGTTCGATATTCTCATGATACCTCACAAGAAACGGCCGAGGAAAAGTAATGATGAAAACTACAATGCTATATATAAACTATATTTGGGAGAAGGATTTTCATCAAAATACATAGTCCATGGAGAAAAAAGATAAATGTCAACACAAATACCTGTTTTTTTAAGATGAGGTCTGCCTGATGAGGATTGATTCCTGAATCCTCTAGATTTCTCTCTAAGTCCTTTGGGTGAGTATTGATCCCTGGGTAGTGGTGGCCCTGAATTCAGCTTAAAATTCTCCGATCAAGTACCTATTTTTAGAGATGAGGTCAGCCAATTACCCAAGCATACAAATCCACATCCTACTATAGAAATTATACAATTATTAGGTCGAGCAATAAAAGCTAGACTAACACACGCTAAATTGTACCGAGGAAGAAAGTAGACGTTGCTAGTAGTAGTTGCCTGGTCTCGACTCTCGCCATTGTCTGAAAGGCGTGCTAGTGGAAGAAGAAATGCCCAATGATTGCACCCTACAAGAAGAGCAGGATGATGCCTCACCGGTTCACCAATTATTGGGAACCGACAGTGGCAAGGGGAGGATGAGAATGTGAGATAGTAATACGAGTTGAGACTTCGCGGTATCTTTTTCAAGATGGACAAGGAATCAAGGCCACGATGAGAGTTTGCACTATCGATGATTCATATCATGATTCGAATTCGTACTGATTTCATGAGGAATTATCAAGAATCGGTGTTGCTCTCGCAGGGAATGGAAAGAATTATCCGTCTAATTCTGTTTCGGGGAGGGAATGGGCAGTTCATTCAGCGTGCGCGCGACTGCGCGAGTCGTCGCTGTCAAGCAAAGCACAAATAAGCCCGCTTCAAGCGATCCACCCCGAAGCAAAGCCCACTTCCTTCTTCCTCCCCACTAGGCCCTTCCGACGCGACCCGGCGGAGGAGGATGTGCGAGGGGAGGCGGCTCGGGGACGCGGCCCGGCCGGAGTGGAGGGTGGCGGCTGAGCTGCGGCGGAGGGGGCCGCGGCGGACGCGCGGCTGGCGGCGGCGCGGGCACGGCTCGCCGAGGCGCTTGCGGAGCTGGAGCGCGCGCGGGCGCGCGCCGCCGAGCTGCAGCGCCGCCTCGAGGAGACCTACGGCAAGCGCCGCCGGCTCAAGCGGGTGGCGCCCGCGGCGCGCGACCAGGAGCAGGAGCAGCTCCCCGCCCAATCCGATCCCACCTCCTAGCCAGGCAGGTAGGCTCCTGCGCCTTCCTCGCCTTTCGTGCTCCGATCGATTAAGCTTTCTCCCTCTTCTTGATTCGTCGTCTGCAGGGGCGAGTAGAAGCTGGATGATCAGCTAGGTGCTACACGTCTACTCGATTGCTCTGCCTTTTTCTTTTCTTTTTTCTAGGCCTTGTAATATACAGACACGGATGTTCCAGGAACACTGTAATCTCTGGAGCTGAAATCTTCAGTGGCTATTCCATGACAAAAGGAAGAAGAATCTTCAGTGGGCATTGCCCATATACTTGTGCCAATATTCAGATTCCGTCGAAATTCAGTTGGTCGCAATAACAGCAACTCCCCGAGATGCCTGAATTTTGCAGGCGAAACTAGCTCACTGACCAGCACAACATCAACTGTAGATCGAACTTTTTCCTTGTGCACAAAAAATATGTTGTCAACCATAGCATATTACGCAACGCCGGTGAGAGCAATAGAGTACATTTCATCAGCCTGGATTCTTACAGCAGTTCACAAAAATTACAATCCCGGTAAACAAAGGGCAACATTCTATAGAGCTCTTGTATGTACGGTTTTGAGGTTCCACAAAAATCAAGTCCGTCATATGGTCTATAATGCAACGAATTCTACTTATAGCTTGTAAGGAGGAGTAACGGTAGCTTCAAAGTACTCGCTTGAAGGGGCAGATACGGGAATACATGCCATCGAAGCATCCCTTGATCCAGGATCGACCTTAACTGTGTTCTTTCTCCGTTGTCGTTATAACACGGGGCCAGCTTGCGGAATCACCATATCTTGTTCTTGGCCCAGAACAATATTATTACAACCCCAATCACAATGGCAACGGGAGCATACTTCCGAATGAAGGCCTGAAACCCGGAAAAGAAAGGTCCACATAAAATCAAAACACTAAAAATAATACAGGATGCAATTGGAAGGAAAAAAACAAAGACCATGATAAACAAAATAGGGACCAAATACAAATGTGATATCCGGGCTAATACTTAAGACTTTCATCCATCAGAGCATATTTGCCTCAAGGTAAAAAACCGGAGTTAAATGTCTCAAGGAACAAGTCTTGGTAGAAGCGGCCACTGCATATGTTTGCTCTCTTCTTAAGTTCAATAAAATTTGACCACGGGTGATACAAATTGAGAAATGCCATTCTGCTAGCCATAGGGTAAATAGCTGTGAACTGTCAACCTAACAATAAGAGATGTATTGGAAGCAAATGAACTAATTTTAGCTATTCAAATGTTAAGAGGTGTTTTCGTCCGTGAACATGATACTTCTATGCTACTTTAAGGGAAATCTCATTTTAACAAAATATACAATTACGTCAAGATGTTCAATAAATAATGACAACACCTAAAACATGTGAACCTTGCACTAAAACATGTCTAGATACATGTGTGTACAAGCTAGCTAGAGAGTTTTATATTTTGATACGGAGGGAGTATAATATTCCTAACAAGGAGAAATGCTCAAATTCATTATAAATAACAAATGTATGCGTCAAAATAACATGTGAATTGTGCACATGGTTTACCTGGCGATTGAGATCCTTCGCCTTATCAGCATAGATTCTTGTGTCAGATGTCAACCTACTTGACATTTCACTAACCTCTGCAAAAATAGAAGTACAGAATAGTAAACAGTTATTTGCTAATACAGTCAAACCTATGCAGAGAAATGGGAGAGATGTGGAAGTGTTTTGTAAACATGCAAAAAAACATCGAGTGCACAAAAGTAAAAGTAAAGCTAAGTAATATAGTCTGAAGCTTTGGAAGGCAAGTAGTAAAATCAAGGCTTATTAAAAGAAGTCCTTGATGTTAATCATAAATCGGATGTTATTAATACATGATACAAACACCTACCAGTTTCACATGACAGAAAATGCAAATGAAGCAGTAGAAGAGAGATTTCAGACTTACGATCTAGCTTTTCACCGACGCCAAGAACTTCTTGAACATTGCGAGTCATGATTTGATGAACCTCATAGAGCTCATCGTTCAGTTTTGCAATGTTCCTTTGGGTTCTGGTATCCAAATACAGTTTCTTCGTCTTCTGAATGTATGTATCTGAACAGAGAGAAACATACGTTATCAACCAACAGAACTTGAGAGCGTGAATTAAAGCAATACTAGCAAGTAAATTAGATATTAAAAAACCATACCAAACTTAATAAAGGCATAAGGCCTTGCAGCGGTTTCAATTTGACTCCCATTGACTCTCTCGAATTCATTTTTCAGATCTTCCAAGTACTGAAATGCGAGTTTCTTTGGATAAGAACGGTCACACATTGTTAGGTAACACACTCGGCCTTCAATAATGTAACTGCATATCTGAATTAAGGTGGAACAAGAACATACCACAATAAATGTAAAACATGAACACATGATACGAAAATACATAGAAGAATGTAGCTAAATTGGTGCAGGATATTTTTCAAAAAGTAAAAACATATGATGCAAAAAACTAGATCAGAAAATCCTTATAATAAAAAATAGCAAGGGTAAATGACCTTGCATACAAATATGAAGATCAGTATTACTAGTACACCAAAATTATCGATACAAATGTAATGACTAGCTAAAGCATGCAGTGTCTAGTGCCTACTAATCTGAATATACAATAACTTCATTGCATGTTCAGATCTAATACCTAGGATCAAGCATCAAAATATCAAATGGACATGTTGAATCAGCATTGCATAAATAAACATCTTTGCGAATCTAAAATAGACCACAAGTAACATAGCCACATAGGATACTGGAAAAAGTATGATCCGGTCTCAATTGACATCCGTGAGGCTTCATGTTGTCCCTTTGACAAGTTCTTAAAAAGAAGTTTAGCTTGCTGCTTGTAGAAGTCAGAATCCTTCTGATCCCGCCCGTCGTCCAACCCTTCTGCCAGTGGAAGGCCATCAGTGACGCGCGCTATCATTGTCAGCTTCACCATTTTGCGAAGAACGCTAGAAACCACTACAGATTATATACTTGGTACCAACAGAGACACCTACAAGACAGAGCAGGGAATGAGTACTTCAGGAGTAGTCCAGCTTCAATATTTTGCTTAATACATTAAGCACAGCACATAACAAAAATTCTAGTCAATTCAAAAACAAAGTGTAGCCAAAAATCAAGTAATCCATGCCATTTTACAGAATCGGATATGCTATACTCCTGGTTGAACAACTTGTTCATTGCACAAATCCATGCAAGTAATCACAGCCTAGGTGCAGATACGAGAAATACAAATATAAGACGATCTAAACCTACACATTATAGCTGACAAAACCATAAGTACAATCCATCTGTGTTGCCCTAAGAACATCCAGAAATGAATTACACGTGCTAAATTACTCGCTTGACAGAAAGCATATCTTCGCTAGTCTAAAGACTGTAGTCTTAATAACACTATTAATTAAGAAGCTAACAGAGAAAATAACCATGCATGTATCCCTTCCTGCTTGACAATGAGCACCCAAAACAATACATGAGCTGATCACATGGACCTATCATATGATGAGCTATGCAAGAGTACACAACCCCCATGCGAAAATGCACAATTCACAAACTACCAATCTGTCCAGTATACATGTAGGTACAATTCCTCTCAAATTGCTCACCACTAGCCTACACGATACAGTACTGTGACTACTGTCATGCGTGACTCCATCGCAAAAAACAATACAAATGCATCCATCCCCTCCCGTCACTCGCCCTAGCAAAGGGGAAGAAGGAAAAGCATATGCGCCACTCAATTTACTCCTAGCAAGCAACCCGCGTTGACACGAGCACTCGAAATCTCGAATCTGAAGCATCAAACAGATCGATCACCGAATTCGGAGGGGGGAAATCGAGCTGCCGATCGCATCAGATCTACCGGATCTGGACGAGCAGAGGCTAGAACGAGACATCTGAGCCAGGAGCAGATCGACAGTGGCGTACGGTGGGAAGAGGCGCGGCAGAAGCTGATGCGATGCGGTGGCAGTATCCGGAGGAAGCAGATCGCCGAGTCGCCGGAGAGAAGTGCTGCTGCGCGTGTCGGTTGGGAGATTAACCGGGACAGAGGAAGAGAAGAACTCTGAACGCACGCGTCTCCAACTCTGAAGGTTCGGCAGCGTAACTCGGCAGCCAGGCGTCCCATCCAAATAAGCCCAATAAACATGAAGCCCAGTACATTATAAAAAAGTTAAAAAAAATACATTATGAAAAAATCCAGTAGTTCAATAAAAACAGGCAAACGGTAATAGATTCTGTAATTTTTCAGATATTTATGAAAAAAAATCAAGTTGTGATAACTTTGAAAAAACCCATAAGTACAATTCATTTCTGTTGCCCTAAGAACATCCAGAAATAAATGACAAGTGCTAAATTACTCACTTGAAAGACAGCATCCCGGAAATGACTCACAAGCACATCTTCGCTCGCTAGTCTAAGAACATCTCCAATAGGTGATGTAAAATAGGACACACAAAATATACATCACCAAAAAGGTGATTTTTAGCGCACCGAGAACGACCATCTCCAACAGCTGCCCTAAAATAGGACACCATATTAGGGTACGAGTGCTCCAACAGCTGCCCTACTACCTCAAGTGACGGACGTCGAGTAGGCTAGGGGTGACAGCGTGGTCGACCTGATGCCATGGGGAGGTACGAAAGGAGGCGACGGAGGGCTAGGAAGGAGCGGCGGGGCCGGTGGTTTTCCGAACCGTCGACGGCCAAATTGAAGCGATGGGGCCATCCGTCGGGCATCATGATGGCAGGGGGCGGCGACGATTCTCGGGGAAGACGGAGGAGGGGCGGCGGGGTGGCGGTGATGGCCGAGAACCGAGATCGAGATGGCAGAGAGGCGACAACGCCGACAAAAAGCTAGCCGATCGGGGGAACCACTAAGGTAATGCAACTAATTAACGAAGCTTTGCCCGTGTCACCTATCATCCATGCACCAAACTAGCTAGAGCAAAGGATCAAAGGCACAAGACTAGGAACGCGGTGCTAAACTGAATATCGTATAGGAACATTTCTACTGCATCTCCTCCATAGTAGTATTTTCTGAATTATTTTTTGTAAGGAGGTGAAACGACTATGCAGTTTGCAGCAGGAAGACCGAGTAACAGTGCTTTGCTTCCTGTTGTTCCATACTCTGTTCAGGGTACAGGTAATGTACAGATTGTTGCATACATACCAAAAAAAAATATCGGCAAGACAGTGCCGTTCCTTGTCCATAGGCCTCTGGGTGGGCCGTTGTAGACCAGGACCGCGGAACGTCTTAAATAGGCCGTATCTTGCAGAATTATGGAGCTACAACATTTTCTATGGACACCTTTACTTCGAAAAATATATCCTTGTCTGACGAGAACAAGTCAAGCAGCAACAAAACGGGGCGTGAAACTGAAACGTAATCGGTCTAGGACGATGGTGTGACGCCGGTAGAACCAAGTAGCGAACAAAGGCCCGTGCCGGAAACAAAAAGCTGGAACAGGAACCGATGCAACGGTGCAAACAAGAGACAAATTCATAGGCTCGTAGCTGCGCCTTGTCTCACTTGTTCACAGGTCGAAACAAAATAGCCTCTCAGATTTACTGATTAGGCACACTGTCACTGTCGTTCTCCTTTACCTGAATTCTGTGCTGGTCTCAGTTTTTTTCCTTTTTGGACTGGGATGTAGCACAATTTGTCACTACGAGTAGCCTGCGTATGGCACCCCTTTTGTCCAAGGAATCATAATAGCTTATATGTAGACGGAATTCTTAATATATCATCAAACCGCTTACCGCGTTCCTGTAATGCTATCGAAATAGTCGCCATATAAAAAATACCGTCAAATGAGTGTCATCGTTTCGGAAATTCAACATCTATCAGTTGAACGTTAACACGGTGGAAGAAACTTGTCAGTTTCTTAGTCAAGCACCAAAATTAGCCTCACCATTTCAGATTAAACGGTTTGATCGAGGGGTTTAGTGATTAGGTCACACCATTCTTTTGTTGACATTTAAATTATTCTATTATATTTGTGTTAGCTTGTTAGTAAAAATATACATGTCATCACCAAACAATACATCATGCATGCACTAAAACAAAGTAACATAAGTGATCTGGTAGAATTAAGAAACTTTTTTGGAAATGGCAGTATATCAATATCAAGTTGATATCAATATACCTGTAAAAACACAACGTTAATTGCTTAAAACATTGAGGATATCTTTGTAACAAAGAGCGTATTAGTAAACTCAAAGGTTAACAAAAAGCATCGAGATATACACAATCTAATAATTGAAAAACATCCGAAACAATCGTTCATTCACTGGAGACACGCTGACACGTCAGAAACAATATTTTCATGGAGGTTTGGCTGAAATCTAGCATAACTTAGAAATGGACTCCTTTTCATGGTGAATTTTCAGATTTGTTGCGTCTGTCCTTTGTTACTCTCAAGCCGTTTGCTGGGTTACTCGAAAGGACAAGCCATTTTCTCCCTTGGAATGATTTTTCATCAAGAAGTTTTTTCCTGAAAGTGTCCGGAGACCGGTTAACACATTTTAATTTCCATTTTCTTAAAAAATAGCAGTCGATACATCAGAAACACGAGATAGGTTATATGTACTACCTCCGATCCATAATACAGTAGCTGGCATGGTATTAAACTAATCTCAATTTAAAACTGTGACAGTTAGACTATATCGCTTGCCCTCCCCCCCCCACAATACGCGGCATGACGTGCTCCCGTGCATGTGTGTCCAAATTGATCTGATCTGATTGTAGTGCATCGCTATGCCGCCCTAACACGCTGAGACATCACGTCATTATTGACAAGTAAGACAAGGATTAAGGTATTGTATGCCACGCAGCAAGGATGACGGCTACTAATTTGATTCTAGTTATCAGAACCATATGTATCATCGTTGTCACGGGTCAGCTAAGCTTAGCTCAATCCAAATGATTACGTGGAGGTAGAGACAATTAGTTTCCTGTTGCTGGCAATGGCAAGTGGTAGATACTGCACGTAGAGTCGAGTTGGACCGACACCCTCTCCCCTTCTACAGTACGAGAGAGGCGATTTCTTGGGCGACACCGCGCTCCTCAGCTCGCAGCCGGCGATTCGCCGGATCCCTCGCCCTCCGGCGGCCGCTTCGGCGGCGGGAGGACGGGGGATCCCCGGATCCGGGCCTGTATGTAGATTAGGGGTGCGTGGTGGTGTGCTAGCCGGCGGAGCCGAGGCGGAAGCGGTGATGTCGGAGTGGCTTTTGGTGGCGGCGTTCTTCTCCTCTGCTCGCGTGGCTCCGGTGGAGCTCCGTTGCAGATCTGCCGTCCCGCCCTCGTTCGCGGCTCCTCGGAGCGCTCGAGAGGGCTTCCCCTTCGCAGGAGTCCGAGAGGTGGCGGATCCGGCGACTGACGATCTCGAAGGTACGGTTGCTGTTTGCCAAGTTGGTGTTGCTGCTCGACGCGCAGGGTGGAGGTGCTTCGCACCGAGGAGCGTCGCCTTCCTTGCCGCACAGGGGGGCCTCCCAGTTCAAGGTTTTCGGAGGTGGTGCGGCGGGTTTCGCCGGCGCAGCGTTCTGCTCGAAGACGGTGACGCCGAAGCTCAGAAGGGTGTCTTTATAATTTCTTCTGTTTTCTGGGCTTTTCTGTAAGAGCTTGGCTGTTGTAACTGCGACTTTCTTGCAAAAAAAAAGTATCTGAAAATAGAGAACACGTCTTTTGAGTTTTGACATGTACCCCATCGCATATGGTGCAACAACCAATAACTAAATCGACACTTCCAATCCCGATTCAAGAGACGAGATAGGCGTGTGTTACGACTTACGTGGCAAGCGAGTCCAGAGACTGAGCACGTGCACTGCTACTCTCTTTTCTTATCTTATACAACACGAAAGAGTCGAACAACTCACCTCGTATTTTGGTGATACCTCCCCACAGTGGCGGAGCTTAATGGGGGCGAATGGGGCGGTCGCCCCCCCCCCCCCCCAGCAGCCCATCGCCCCCCCAGATTTTCGTCCCAAGCTCCGCCACTGCCTCCCCACTTCCCATATAGATGGCATGCGCAAGTCAAATGTGCCTTAAAAATGTGTCAACATCCATAAATCTAACAAAAGCTTGTCAATAATTAACTCTTCCTAGCACATTGATGCTCGGTTTGCAATTTAATATGAAACACTATGTGCTCTAGGCTAGACAAAAATGTCAAATTATGTCAATTCGCTCGCAAAAAAAGAATGCATTGTTCACATCTTTAGATTCACATGTTTTTTTAAACAAGCGAAAGGACTTGCCATTTTCATCATTAATAAGAAAAATAGAATAGGTCGGTGAAACATAAGGAAGTCAGCCGGAAATTGGAACAAACACCCTCACCGACTGGCATGGAACACGAGGATACCAACACAAACTTCACATGTTTTGATGTAACCTAGGATGAAGTATCTCATAATATAATCTTACACGCACACAGAGCACACACACACATATGTGTACATAGATTTCATCAGATGTTTGTTTGATACTTTCAGTTACCATATTAATTTTAAGTTAAAATATCGGGTCCTATATAGGCCGACGACGAAACGCTGCACCCAACTATCCATCCTTATCGGATGAACCACTACTGTACTGTATAGTGTATAGCATAGTGAGTGAGTGGGAAGAAGGTGAAAAAGAAATGAGAAAGGAGTGAGAGCGGGGAGCAAGGAGTAGGAGGGGAAAAGATTTGCGCACGTCAGTCAGTGGTTGATGTGACTAGTACCGCACCGGCAGCACCAACTCAAACCTTAACCTTGAGCCCAAATGGGAGCCTGCCATGCCGTGGGTCCAAGATTTCATTTCCCTTGCTCGTGAGCCGTGACGTGGATCCAGCATGCATGCCAGCACTCGACAACAACAGAGCTCACCATGGATGTCGATCGCTAGCAGCCGAATCGGATAATTGGTGGGACCGTCCGAGCATGCATGAACAGATGAACTGTATCCTCACGCCGACCTACACTGACGGACATCAATCCATCGCGTGGCACGAGCACGAGCCGGAGTTTATGGTGGAGGCGCGGGCGCATGTACGCCCACGACGGCGCCGGGATGCCGATCTCGGCGAGGCGATCGAAATAGCATCGAAATGTAGCAGAAAAGTTGGCGACGCGCGGCCGCGGTGAGCGAGCTTGTTCGCGGCCACCGAGACATCACCAGAGCGATCAAGGAGGCAAGTGACTGACGGAGAGGGAGTAAACTAGTAGCAGTATCGGCAGCGAGCAGGTAAAACAAGCAGCAACAGAACAAAAAATCCCGGGAAAAAAGTATGTCTGGCCTAGTAGTTACACAAGAGAATCACGCGAATCGCTCCACCTCTGACCGGAAAATCAAAAGAAATCGACGAGAGACGACGGACAACGCCTCGTGACGATGCCGCGCTTAGCTTAATCACGCTTCGTGACGCGCGCTAGCTGTAGTGGCGGTGGCGCCGCACAGCGGCGCCAGCACTACCACTCGTGCCGGCGGCGGCGGAGGCCTGCGAGGCCATGGCGAGCTCGAACTGCCGCACGGACAGCGCCTGCGACGACTGCGGCGGAGGAAGAGGAACAGCGGCTGATGATGACGTTGACGCTGCGTCTGGCGGAGGAGGGGCGGCGCGGTTCCAGGAGCGGAGGCTGTTGGTGGTGCTGGTGCTGCCGTCCCAGCCGATGTGGGCGACGTGCTTGACGTCCGTGGGGAGCCCGATCACCATCTCCTGCTCCTCCTCCTCGTCTTCGTCATCCTCGTCGTCGTGCACCGCGAAGATCTGGTGGGACAGGTTCTTGAACCCCCGGAGCAGCCTCGCCACCAGCGACAGCGACTCCGCCTTATGCGGCTTCCCGACCACCGCCGGCGCCGAAGTCACCTCGCCGGCGCCACCGACACCTACCGTCACCACCAACAAGCAGTTGCTCATCGGTGAGCCAACGAAGAAGAAGATGCGTGAAGAAGATAGAATGGTAGAGCGCGTACCTTGGTGCTTGTTGGTGGATTGGACGACGTCGACGCTGGATGCGGAGCGGCAGGTGGAGGAGAAGGGGAAGCGCTCCTTCCGCCCGCGCGGCTGCTCCTTGCTGCTGCTCATGGCTCCAAGATTGATCCTCTGTTCCGGTCCCCGGGGCTATTAATTCAAGAAAGGCAGGCGGCGAGGAGGACGCGAGCAGGAGCCCGCGTAGGGAGGGGAGGGGAGGAGACAGTGGTACTTGTGCTGATACAGAAGAAGCACCCACGGATTGCCAAGATTGGTATAGGTCGGAAGCTAGAGGCAAAAGAGAGGGGAGCGGCGGCCTGCACAATGCAGCGTGGGGAAATAGATACCACACTTGTAGCTGAAGCAGGGGAGCTGCTAGCTACTCCGATATGGACATGGTCGCGAGCGGTACACGGTGTGGTGGAGAGGGAGTGGGTTGGTAATTTCGTACCCACTCCCACCGAGGAGGAGGACCATATTTTTGTACACGAGAAAGACAGCGAGATACATACTACTCCCTCCGTTCGGAAAAGGATGTCACAAAAATAGTCTATTTCCGAACAGAGGGAGTACATGGATAGATGGGGCAGGCAGTTGAAGTTCCGGCTCATTCCTGCACTACACGTCTACACCTGCAGTGTGCGTGGCTGGACCAATGCCCAGCTGCTTCTTCCAGCTCTATACATCCTGCCCATGTGGGCCTCTATACTCTTCCAGCTCTGGTGCCAGCGCTGCCGCTAGCTAGCTTGGCGATTTCAACGAATTAATATTTCGACTATATATTGCGTGGACGTACGCACTCGCCTGCTCCGGTCGTACACCGGTCGTACACTCGTATTGTACGAATCCAGGTCCAGACGCGGATGTTTATGCTTTCCATCCGTTCCTCGATCCACACTCTGGAGTCCAGAGGTGGTTGAAAAATATGAGTGCACCTCAAGTTCAGTAATCGGATATTTCTCTACACCGCGAGTTGTTGTATGTGCGCAGTGGAGTGTATCTCAAGGTTGTGGACAGCGTAGAGTGGTTGACCTGCGATACACTTTTTTTGGACGAAAAGAAGATATATTTTAGGGCCGGAGACTATGAGCTCTCCATCTAGCCTTCTACATGTAAAATTTGCACTCTCTGAAATCAACTGATCTAGCAATCTCATGTCCCTTTTGGAACGTCGTAGATGACCATCCTGCAATTCAATACAACTCTAAAATGCTGAATTGGAAGATCATCTGCGAGAGCCTCCGCATGCCAATGCTCGGGGGTAGAGGGGCCAATCAAAGTCGTTGAGAAATGCTCCCATGTATGTATCATTGTGGTCTCGGTACACTTTCCCTAATCACACACGTCGCTGCTTCCCGAGATATTGCACCAACAAAGTAGAGCTTTAACACAGCTGAAGGGCGGAGTATGAGAGTATCATTGGATGAAACTGCATTTGATGGGGCCTCTAACAGTATCAATGTGATATTATAGTTGTTGATGTTTTTTTCCTACATACTTGATCAAAGATTGACTTGGCCAAAATTCATATGCAATATATTCGGAAAGATGGGGTAAAACGGTCACCCATATAAAAAATAAAACCGCACCCATGCTAAGAAATGCGAGATTTAGTTTCCTATTATAGTATTCTTTTTTTCTTGAACTTTTCATGTCACGCCTTTAGATTTTAGAACTGAATAGGTATGAACGGGCCAAATTTAAGTAGAAGCTTCTGAACATGTCGATTGATTTGTCGAAGGAAAAAAACAAAGCTAATTAAATGGTGCAAACTAAAGATATTATTTATGAAATTCACCCAAGACGTTAATGGTGGGTGATGGTTTTTAATACTTTTGCCACGTTTTAATGTTTTTACGTACTAATATTGCTTGTGTATCTTTTTTAAATAGAAAGGGAAATAATGAGAAAAACAAGTGGTTTTGTTGTCACCTTATAAGTCAAGCCGGCAATTCCGCCCATGGGCACGTCCGCCCACGGGCACCCGACCCTAATGGGCAGGGTATGGGTCGCTATGTTCGCCCATGGGTCTCGCCCGTGGGCGACCCGATTAGTCATGTGTAGGGTATGGGCAGATATGTGTACCCATGGGCGACCCGATTAGCTGACATGTGGAGTCCTATAGTAAGACATGACCACAGCCCATGCAATTTTTAGCCCAACCCAACAGTCCAAATCCAACACACTCGGTCCGCACCGCACTAAGCCAATTAGCCAACCCTAGGCGTGAGAGTCGACCAAAACCATCCCAGTCTCTCACTCTCTCCCCATCCCCGCCGCAATCCCTCTCCCCTACTCTCTCTGTGTGGCTGCTTGCCTACCACTTGATGACTTGAATATTTGATGTAATTCTCGACACCAAGTTTGATGATATTGATGTACTGATGTTGTGATGCATTTCAACACTTATTATGATTTTATTGATGTACTGATGTAGTTTGACACATAAAATATGCCATTTTGGAGTGCCAGAATTGACATGAGGAGCTGTTGTATGCACACCCGATGGGCGACCCGACGGGTCGGGTGACCCGACGGGCATGTGCATGGGCATGAAATCTGACCCATGGACAGGGTCGCGGGCAGAGAAGCTTGCCCATTTGTTAAACGGGCATGGGTCTGGAAGAGGTCGACCCGACCAAACCCAACCCGATTGCTGGCCTTACTTATAAGCCATCACACGAGCCCATTTCCCCCAAACATATGCATCCAAAAAGTAAGAAACCAAGGTAAACAATTTACGAGCGGTGCTGCAGTACTTACGACAGTTTTGTGTCCGATATTTGTACGACGTCTAAATCAATCCGTCAGTTTTCATTGCAAGCCCATCTCATGGCCCAGAACAAACGTCGGACGCACGTCGTACATAATCCATCGTACTCAAAGCAATTTCGTTTACTGAACATTCCTCCTGTAATAGTACAGGCTCCCATAGCAATGACGTATTTTGGTTCAGGCATTTGCTGTATAACCTCACTAAAGAGGGAGCCATTTTCATATTCATTGTTACCATCCCGGCTGTTAAAATTAGGTCCGCTTGCCTAGGACTTGATCTTGGTACCAATCCATAACGATCAAAGTCAAATCGTGAGCCTATTAATGAACCAAATTCAATGAAACAACAACTGGTACCGTATAGAAGGGGCCATAAACTGGAGAGTCTTGACCAATTCGAAAGATCATTTGGTGTAGTTGAAATAAGATACATTCGATCCGGATTTCAGATGTAGTATAGAGCTTTTTCCCTAGAGACAATAGGTTTATCGAACCGAGAAATAGGTTCCATTAGATTTGCGGACAGATTTGCGGGGGCAGGGGTTGGGGGTTGACGGGGGCCACGAAGATGTTCTAAACATCTTAACGGCTAGCAAACGTCATTAGAGATAAGGGAACGCTAGGGGGAGGTGGAGGAGCACCTAGCGCCTAGGTTTTGCCCAGGAACTTGTTGACTTTTTGTTGTTGTAAAGTGCATCTTAATATCTGTTGGGCTTACGAGAATATGAAACTGACTTACATGCACTAGCCTTTCCCTAAAAAAACATGCACTAGCCTGAAGCCCGAGATTTGATGGGCTGGTTAAGTGGGTTGATAGTAGAGTGGGCTATGAATTAGATGCTCCTTGTAATTCCCATAAGATGGGCTGGGCTCAGCACCAGGGTCGCCCCAAGTTCTCCGGCCTGTGCCACTGCGGTTGCTATTTTCCCTTGTTAAATTGTGTAGTTCCTTTTAAGTAAACTAGAGTACTAGACCATCAACTGACGCTGACAGGAGGCATTTATATGATGCAGCGTTGCATCAGTTCAGCCTACAGAAAACAAAAACCTATCAATGTCTCCCAAAGAGCGCCCAATTGCTCCTACCCGGCGCTAAACAAACTGGATTAGATCGAATCTGAAGCTTCACCGAGTGGTGTTATATCTAAACCATGTAAAGGTAGGCTTGATTTTATTCATTTCCCGCCGCCAATCATATATTCCGAACAATTAACGTGCTTCTTTACAACAATTAATCGACCACGTCTCAGAATGGCACCATCCAGTTCTGGAGCCTTATTGTGATTAATTGCTCGGAAGAATCCCATTGATGAATGATTGATGAGGAATGGATGGAGAAATGATGCTCAAGTAATCAATCGAGAATTCAGAAGATGTGGAGGATGTCGTGGATGAAGGCGTTGCAGAGCGGGCAGCTGGCGCCGGTGTGCCAGAGCTCCCTGGAGCAGAGGCGGCAGAAGGTGTGGCCGCACGGGATGAAGGCCGCGCCCTTGTGCCGCACCATGCACACGCAGCACGCCCGCACCATCTCCTCTTCCCGCTCCTCGCCGTCGTCCTGCTCCTCTCCACCACCGCGCCGCTACTGGACGCGCTGGCACCGCTGTCTTCTTCATCTTCGCCGTCGTCCCACTGGTTGTCTGCCTGCTCCAGCATCGCCATCAGTGACATCGAGCCCGCCGCCGGCGCCTCATCCTTGCTCTCCTCTTCTTCATCCTCATGTCTGTCTTCTTCGTCGGGGCGACTGCTGGCAGTAGTAGTCGAGCACGTGCGCGCGGCCCGGTGGATCCGGAGCCGACCGCGCAGCGGCTTCCAGTTGATCATCCCGGCGCCGCTGTCGCCGCGGCTGTCCCGGCAGATGGCGTCCATGAGAGTGCACGGACTCCGATCCGCGTCACCTCTGCCGCCGTCGAACTCGTGTGGTATCTTGAGAATATCGCGGATTGCCGGGTCCGGCGTGGACAGCTGCTCCCAGAGCGTCATCGTCCGGCGCTGCAGCCCCGGCCGCCGGTCCATCGATCGGCCTCGCCTCCCTCGTTTCCGGTGTGGGGATGGCGATCAGGCGGCGGTGGTTGAGAGGGCGAAGTGGGTTGCGGACTTGCGGTTGCGCTCGAGCCGCGACGAGGCGTCGTCGACTGGAGCGGGTCTCGCGGGCTTTTTAAACTCTGGATTGCAATTACCGCAACGGCGTGCGCGTTGGCCCTGAATTACGCAGGGGTGCCATCCCTAACTGCAGGTCGTACCCGTACTTTCATCTGATTTGTGAAAAGCACATGACTTACACCGTACGATTACCACTAACTCGATGTGAAATTCAAAATTCTGTACCTGCAAATTGCTGGTAACTTAACCAGTAGACTTGCACGAGTACTTGAACAGTGAGTTTCTCAATGTACTCCGTTGCGGTGCGTGCAAGCGACGGCATGAGAGTTGGCGATTACATACTTACATGCGCCTCGGAAAACTCCCTCTCTGGTTCTATCGTCTCTTGGATAGATGGAAAAATGAACCAAAATAGTGCAAGCTGCAGTGCCCTGTTGCAGTTTGTAAGTTAGTTTGAGATCGGTTGACCCGATGGTTCCGTGCGTGATTCCAGGTACACACAAGAACAGTTTTTTTTTTTAGATGCACAGAAGAGCAGTGTAGACTGTAGAAGTGTTGAACCCTTGCGCGCACCTAACTCGGTTTGGCCCTTAGCGAGCAAGAAGAGAAACACGGTGGCCGTTCGTCGGGGCCCGCGATCGATCGATGCCATTGATTATTGTGCTAGTATAGTGAACGCCGCCGTGTATTCGGTGACATGAAGACTAATGAATCCCTTGTCGTAGGCTCAAATAGAGCTGCAACCACTACGGCAGTCGGCACGTTGACATCTCCACGTTTGTCCGGCGACGTGCGTGACAGACGTGCATATCTGTATCACGCTCGCCCTCGTCTAGGTACCGGCTGGCTCTACGATTTGTGTTTTCTTTTTTAAGCATCTCCACGGCATTCTGTAGTTTGGCCATCAGCAAGTCTCGTAAATACCTTTCCATCATCATCATCATTAAGATTGGTCTCCTCTTACATCATTTGGTGAAACATAATTTCATCGTCGCTATACATAGTCTATTGAATAACAACTGAAAAAAAAAGAAGGCGGCGTGGAGTGGCAGTGAAGGAAAGGGGTTGCGGAGATGGTGACATCAAGGGGCTTCAGAAATACTAGATGTTTGGGGGTGCTTTGAGAGTGCCGGTGGAGATGCTCTTACATACTGCTTGCATTTGTCTGGCATGGCCGTATAGCGTACTGATCTGCTTGGCGCGCGTGCATTGAAGGAAAATTCGGTGAGATGGCAGCGTCTCAACAGAATTCCAGGAGGAGGCGACGTGGCAGCAGCAAAGTATTGACGCATGGACCCCGGCCGTGTGGAACAGGGCGACGGAGACTGATCGACGCCGAGTGCGGCAGCTGCCACTGGCACGGTCTTCCTCCTCCTCCCAGGTCCAGGAAGAAGAAGAAGGACCGACGGCGACGTGCGTGGCCCGTGATGGAGGCGGAATAATCGGGTGGCCCAGGAAGGAAGAAGACGCGACGCCAACAATAATGCTTGGATTTACGTAACATGTTGCTACTCATGTGTGGGGTTGCCTGGTTTGTCTTTGGTTGCATATTGCAGTACCAGGCCGCGCTGGGGTTTGGACGTCCTGGAGTATCAAGATCAAGCAGGTATCAAGATCAAGATCCAGCCAGCCACCGATGCAGCAGCTAGCGTCGCTTCGATGCCTACAGAACCGAGTGGTCACCGCAGCTGTCGGGTTGTTCGTTCGCGTCCCTGGCTCGCTGACAATGCAGGAGTTAAGCTGTTGCCTGCCTCACCTTCAAAGAGATAGATGAGATCCATGTAGGAGTACGTCCGTCCGTGTTCCACACCCAGAGCAGAGCATAGATCCATCCATGATTCATCATCGATCATGCCAATCTCACGCACGGATCGGAGTTAAATGGGGCAGGCACGGGATACGCACGGACGGGGGTTTAATTCTCGGACCTCCACATCGATAGGAGCCAAGGACAGTAGGACACCAACACCATCATCACCCTGCTTCTTCAGGACACCTTCACCCTACATACAACATGCACATGCCCAGCCTCCTCATCACTACACTGCAAGCAATGGCCGAGCATCGGATCTACTACTATGTAGTAGCACGCAAGACAAGATCATGGTGCTCATTACTGCAGATCCTGGCAGTTAACTTTGGTACGGCATGAGGTGGGGGCTCCTCTTTTGATGATCTCATCACTTCCTGGT
The DNA here is from genome assembly GCA_947311845.1 of Poa pratensis. NCBI lineage: Eukaryota > Viridiplantae > Streptophyta > Magnoliopsida > Poales > Poaceae > Poa > Poa pratensis. The sequence goes on along the minus strand of CAMZMU010000055.1, from coordinate 9,967,125 downwards.
AACAGTTAGCTCTGGTATGAGCAGGATTCAGAGTTTCAGTTATGATTATTACAAAGGCTCAAGCAACATGGTAGACATGTAGCACTCAGAGGCTGGGATATACTGTAGAATACCATATCATCTCACCAAACTGAACTGAACATGTCTGTAGACTACATCACATAAACTTTTCCACATTTCAACAAAACACAATGGACCGCAGCACTAGCCATACCTGCCGCCTACACACACACATGACACACCCTAATGTTGCAGCACACCCTCTACTAACAAGCCAACACAGGTCAAATGCTGCAGCACACCCTCTACTAACAAACCAACACAGGTCAAATGCTGCAGCACACCCTCGACTAACAAGCCAACACAGGTCAAATGCTGCAACCAGCACAACCCAAACCCAACCCAACCAACACACACACTTCGTTGGCCACAAAATCATCTGTACCTAGATTCTAAACAGCCGGGACAGACTTGTTTAGCCGCTCGTTCTGGTGATGGTGATGCTGCCCTTCCCACCTTCGGTGTGGATCTTCGTCTTTTGGACCACGGGCTTCCCGGAGATGGCCGAGGTCTGGCACGACACGGCCACATCGTCGTACTTGTGCTTGATCTTGTACGGAGGCGGCGTGTGGATTCTCTGGTTTATGTCCCTCAGGGTGGTGTCGCCGCGCAAACCGCACGGCTTGATCAGCTCGAATGGGTAGGCCACCGTTGCTTTTAGCTTCTTTGCCCTCAGAATGTTTCTTCCAGCTGTGGATCGGAACAGCAGTGTTTGAGCACAACATCGACGGGATGGACAAATTATGCAAACAGAATACGAAAAATAGATGATCGATGATGCTTCGATAAACTGTGGTAGACGGCAAACCTTTCAGGGGCGTAGGTCGTGATTGCGGCGGTTTCTTCACAATTTTGTGAGACTGTTCCTCCACTAAAGAATTTTCAGGAGCTGAAGGTTAAACAAAGCGTTGTAGTATCAGTAGCTTTATATATGCGATCACCACTGATAATCTGTATACGAAGACAGTTATACTTACCAGGGATATTGGAGTTCACAGAAGCACTAGGAGGACTATTCCTGTTGAGAAGGATCACAATCCAAGTATCAGAAACCCAAAAGAAAACAGATGCCAGTGAACTGAAATGTTATCAAGTCAGCCACAAGTTAGACCTCAGGAATAAAAAACATACATTTCTGCAGGAGGGCAACCAGGAACACTATCTTGCGGGCAATCCACTAGCCATTCTTCAGGTATTTCATCTGTCGCATCACACTGTAACAAATGCTCGTCACCTGGAAACACCTCTAGGATTAGGATAAATGGAGAAGAATAAACCCAGTTTCACGCTAGCAAAGATGATGGAAGACCTACTAGAGAAATCCAAATTCACTTGCAGACTTTCTGAGAGCCCATCTGTCATAGGAAAATCCATCTACACATAAAGCAATACATCAAGCCAGAATAAAAACACCATTACAATGCATATAAACATCGACTGGACACAGATTAAAACCCAAAAGTATTAGTGCATATGTAACTTCATTTGTTCGAACAGGTGACATTCCAGAATCCATCTAGAGCACGTACCTCAACACTTTCTGGACAGAACTGCAGCATACGTCTCCTTTTAGCTTGTAAGGTTTCCTTTCCTTCGTCAAAGTCCTTGATAGTAATATCTGCGTGGCACATACATCAGGTCACTAAACCTGAAGCGACTTCTCGATATTTAACAAAAGACAGGATGTTGATTGACTCTCATTTCTTATTTGTTTTGGTGTCAGGGGTTGGGAATTAAATGTCCAATCCATTTTTCTGATTTGTGATTCAATGTTAAATCTACCTTAAGTTGCATTCTATACAATTCTAAGTGGTGGATCAAGTCGAACCTATCATTGCAACTAGGCCAAACATGTATTTCACAAATCTTAACCAGATGACTATTATCTACTGTTCTGCTTGAATATAAAATGCAATCAAAGACGTGTACAGATACGTTACTAGAATCATCACGAAGAACATTGTAAAGAAAATGGCAAGGGAGTGTATGTGCACTGCTGCTCAATTCAGGACATGGGTCTTACTGTACAAACATACTGGTGACTTCACACACCATGCTAGACAACCTTCTCAGATAGTACAATATGTTAGTGGTGAAACTTAACCATGATATGGTAAGCAGAAAGGTACTCCCTCCGTTCCACAATATAAGATGTTTTAGCCTTTTGCCACATTCACATGCACACATATGTATGTAGACATGTTTTAGTGTACATGTCCACTCTTTTTTGTATGAATCTAGGCAACATGTGTAACACCTAAAACATCTTATATTATGGAACGGAGGGAGTAGAATTTTACCTCCTATATCACAGAACGGCAAATCTATATCTGTACATTCTTTTATTGGAGTTTGCTCATCGAACAGGCTCCAAGAATCAATCACATTGAGGTTTGTTTCAGCCCACAAGGAGGTAGATGGAGCTGCCAAATCAGAAGAAATTATCAGCAAATCATTGTATGCAGTTTGGGGACAGAAGGAATGGTGGTGTAGCAAACCTGGTAACAGATCTTTCTGCAGATCAAACTCATGATTCTGCCATTCCCACATTTCACTGCACAAAGTTGCACATCAAAGAGCATTGTTAGACGAACTGTTCAGTTAAAAACAAACACTTGTTGAAAACTTTACAGAGAGCATGTGAAAATGTGGAATTCACAACTTTGCACTACATAGCACACCTGAAAGCAAACCATGTATCTAAGGTAATTTTTCATGTTTTTGGAAACAAAAGGCTAAGAACCTCCATCTCATGTACATTTCAGTGCTTGTTCCTAAGGAACACCAGAATTGTTCAGACACCTAAAGGCCACTTTGGTTCAAATGGGTGAGGATTTGCAGAAAAATCTAACAGCGATCAGTAAAAAGGAAACATTTGATGATTGAGAAAGTCCAGGCTGTCGCATCAAACAAACACCTAACCTGTGCCAGATGAAAGCACAAGAAACGGGAGCACGGCATGAACAGCCACTAGGGTTTAACAGCAAAAGACAACACCAACCTAACCGCAACTAAACCGAGACACACAGTACGGCACCAAAAGAGCAAAAGCCCCCAAAAGAAGACACGATCCTTTTTCGTCCCAGAATTGGAAGTCTTTCCCCTCTCCTCGTCCCAACATCATCCGACGCCGAAAAGATCAAGGAGGAGAAGACGAGGACGAAAGAAGCAAAAGCACGGCGCCGCACCCAACCAACCAACCGAACCGCCGTACCGAGAAAGCGAAATTAGGATGGATCAATCAATCGAGAGGACGACGACATGATTAAAAGTCAGCACAAGTAACAAATCGCGCCACGGGCAAAAAAAACACCGTCTTTTTCTCCCCGCACCGGCGCCGTCGCGCCGCTTGAATCAGAACGAAGACCGAGAGAACCGGGAGAAGCAGGAGAGGAGGATGAAGACAGGTCCATCCCGGACTCAACACACACCTCTGATCGACACCAATGCCGCCGTCGAACTCCATCCCGCGCGACGGAGGTCAGATCCGAGACGCGCTCCCCGGCGCGGACACAAAAGGTAAAGGCGGATGAAGAAAGAAAGAAACCGGCGAGGTGGGGAGCGGGTGGAGGAAGGAGTAGGAACTGGAGAGTGGGCTTGCAGTTGCAGTGGTGGTGTCTCTCTCTAGCCGAGGACCCAGGAAGGAAAGCTCGCGCTTTTATTACTCTCCTCTCCGCTCTCTCTCCAATGTGACGGCACAGCGCGTGGCGCGGAGGCCGAGGAGAAGCGGTGACGACCACCGGGCGATGATTATCCTATGACTAATTGGCCAATTCTGGGTCGTCGGGACGGGTTAGCACTTAACTAATCAGCGGTTATGGAGATCGCAGTCCGCAAGGCCAAAGCGAGCAGGACCCAAAGCCAGAGAGGCTTGCACCGGAAGGAAGAGAAGGCCGGAGGAATATGCACACGTTCTAGGTGGTGCTCCGGCGGAACCGGTGGGTAGCGCTGCGGGTGTGCGCCGTATTTCCGGTAGCGTACGTAGAACGCTAGCTATAGTATAGTAGTATAGTGCTGTAGTAGAAATGTGTAGTTACTCCCCCGTTCCAAATTACTTGACTTTCATATATCCACATATGGATGTATGTACATACTAAAAGATGTCTACATATCCGTATGTAAATAAATGAAAGTTATCTATTTTGAAACAGAGGGAGTATATGTGTGCTACGTAACTCAAATGTTATCTAGATCAAATATGGGCCTCTGCAATACCAAATCTATTCCTTGGGTATTTTAGAAACTGACATTTTTCTATAAATTTGGTCAGATCTAAGCAAAATCGACCCGATACAAGATCAATTGGCCTCCCATATATGGAGAGGGAGTATTCCAAATATCAGATATATCTGGACTAGAGGACATGCCCTAGCGGTGCGATCGAAATTTGTTTGATCAATTTTTTGAGTGTCCCTCCGAAATAGTTGAGGACAGACCAAGACGAGAATCCAATTAGATAACTGTATTTTTCTCGAATTTGTATAGCTTAGAGCTATTACAACGCGGAAGCTGAACTAGAGGCGTTAGGGAAAAACTCTCGGCCATGTTGGCAGTTCCCACAAAGTTTTCGACTCTTTTTTACGCATCGATGCACACGGAAGCGTCCAACGCTTAAAAAAGCATGCAAAATCTTGCTCCTAGCGCCCGTCGTACTATGCGTGTCGGGATTTGACTTTTTGAAACGCGTGTGTATTCTGAGAGCTCCCTGCCGCCTCCCGGCCCCTCTCCTCCTCTCCTCCGGCGGCCTCGCCGGCCGGAGTGGGAAGGGGAGAGGGGGCTGGCCCCCTCTTGTGCATAGTAGTTTTAGGTTTTCCGTTTCGTTGCTTTCCCTTGTGGAGTTGGGCGTCATGCCTTTGAGGGTGAGGTCGCCGGAGCGCTCGAGCAGCTCCTTGTGGCGGCGGGCTGAGCTCTGCTTTCTTCTGCTGCCCCGGAGGTTGGGGATGAAGGAGGACAGCTCGGTGCTTAGTTCCAGCCCTCAAAATAAGCTCGTGCCTGGCTCAGATCTGGTGATTTTGGCTGCTGGTTTGACCTCTCTACTGCGCCCTCGAGGTGGAGGTGAAGGAGAGGTCGACAGCGGGTCAATATCGCTTCGATTTGGGACCCAGGGTTGCCGGTTCCAGCTGCTTTCGAGCGGTAGCTTGGGACGGCCGGTCGGTTCCTTCTCTGCTGCTCCAAGGTGGAGGGTGAAGGGGAGCTGTTCCGGCGCCGGCTTCGTTCTCTTCTCTCATAAGCTCGATTCTGGTTGGATTCGCAACCACCGCGATTTTCTTTGTCTGCCTCCTCTGATCTGTGGCAGGACTCGGAGTTTTGATGGTGGATTGCTTTTCAAAGGGTGGTTGCGGTGAATCCTCGCCGTCTCGGTCTGCCGACCGCCGGTCTTCTTGCTTGCCGTCATGGTGGCGGAAGAGGAAGGTCGTGCTTCAGTGGATGGTGGTCTGAGGCGGCGGGGGAGTGTTGAAACCTTCTGCTACTCGAGCTCAACCGCGTCGGTCCAAGTTGACCATGGGTGATTGCTGGTATGCTCCAGCACTTTTTCAACCTCCTTGGTGAGGCCTTTCTTCAAGTCAGCTGTTGCTGCGGTTCTGGCCGGCATCGGAGCAAGTGGTGATGTCCCCGCGATGGTGCTAGGCGACGGCAAGCTTGACTTTCTGCTTCTGCTCGACGGCGGGGAGAGAGAAGGACTCGGATGTAATTTTCATCTTTTAGAAAGGTCCTTTCTACTTATGTCAGGGACCCATGTGTTAATCCCTGTTGTTATGGGGTCTTCTGTAAAATTTCTGTACACCCACCGTATGGATTAAAGATAAGGTTTCTGGCCCCTTCAGGGGCACTCCGTTCAAAAAAAAAAAAAACGTGTGTACAAGCGTTTTGCAATGCACATGCCCTTATAGAGTTTCCTCGGTATCTCCGCCTTTATCGCGGCGCGTAGAAAATGAGTAACCGTCATGTCTTCGTCTGGAAAAAAGACACATACCATATGTAGCCAATTTTGTTTCTTAGGAGTGGTCTCGTGTCTTGGCGCGTTACATTATTCTTTAATACGGTGAAACACATGTGTACTCGTAGTAAAATATAACGGAGACAAGTTTATAGTTTTCAACAAAAATTAAGTCCACCCTTTTTTTCCTTTCCCCGGAACAGAAGGTTAGTCCATGGAGGAAATTCAAAACTGAGCTATGGAGCAAATTCTTCGGATAAACAAAATCATCTAAAATGTCAAGAGAATCATCTAGGGTGCAAGTGCTTTCAGAGTACTCGCTCCATTATAAGATGTTTTAACTTTTTAAGATTTGAATGGATTTGGATGTATATAGACGCATTTTAGTGTGTGGATCCACTCATTTCGATCGGTTCGTACGTAGACTATGAGAAAACCTAAAACATCTCTATGGAACGGCGGGAGTACATGAGGAGGTGTGAATTACTTTACAAACCGGGAGTATATGCTCCCAGGTGCATTGGCTTGAGATAAAACTGCAAATCTGTTACCGCTTCGTGATGGCGTGTGCAAGGGTGGCAAGATTTAGTATCTAGCACTAACGTAACTTATGACGCGAAAATAACATGAAGATGAATAAATGCATTAACTCGGAGGACGTTACCCCTATACTTTATCGGGGCCAATAAATACACTACGTGAGACTCGTGGTATCGAGTGATTGTAGGGGCAAAAACCGTGCGACCCCACATGTTACGGCCCACCACTGACACATGGGGCCACGATCTTGCGTGTGGCCCACCTGTCCGGTAGGTTCTCGGACCTTATCGAAACAAAAGTCACGGGCGTAGGTAGGCAGAAAATTTAAGTGGTAACTGAAGCTGTAGAACGGGAAAATGTCTAGTGCTGCACTCACTGCACATGGGGGGCATTGTGGACAGAAACCAGGGAATGTCAGCCATCTGATTCGTCGGCCGGGATATGTTTATTTACCCGACGGGATCAGGGTCGTTAAAATTATGTCACTGGTTGGTTTACCAGTAAAAAAGAAGAGAGTCAGCAGCAAGTGTGCGAGTCCGGTGAGATTTAGATCTTGATCTACTTCACAAACTACAGATCTGTGGTTCTTCTCAAAAAAAACTACAGATCTGTGGATGTGGAGAGCAAGCAAGGCGGGTTATTAGTTAGAGCTTGGACCAGCAAGTTCGTCGATCGCGACGTGGCTCCGTGCTTCGGTAAAATATACCTACACTACACCCTCGTGATCGTGATCGATCAGGAGGGTAGTTTAGCTTGCAATGTTGCGTTGGACGTATCGATCCTACGCGTCGACAGAGACACGTCCGATATAAACACCATGCGGCTGTTTAAGTGCGTTCAAACTTCTGTAGCTAGTTTTAGCTACTCGTATGCATGTCTCTCCAGCATTCAGATTACAAACACTGAACATAACAATGTTCTTCTTTTTTCTGACATAGTTCGGACGTAATTCTGAATCATCTTGACCTGTCGCATACTACTTGCTGTTTTTGTACCGAAAGAAACACAACAAACACTAGACTCGCCGTACCAACCAAAAGTAGGAAGCAGCCAATAGTCAAAACACTGACTTGTAGCATCAGACAGGCTACAAGCCGGATTCCCTTCATACTAGCACGATACTGACTTAACAAGCAATCACCACACTAGCGGCGAAAGCCCTAAACAAACAGGCATCACGACAAAGCAGAAATATTCCAATAGCCTCTTCGGTCTAGAGACAAAACAAGCTTATCGTGGGAGATCTCAACAGTATAAAACACACGAAGTTCGATGCCTATGCTCAGCAGCTGTGCAGCACAAACACACATCACAAATCACCTCCATCTCCGTGTGCTTCACTTACACGGGATAGACAGGACGGGTCAACAAAAGCAAGAACGTAACAGAAACAAAATCACTCAAGCTTCAAGGAATTACAACAACGAAACTGCTTCACGTACAATTCGTGTACGATATCTGTACGATCCTTCACCTAGTGCTAAGCTACGCTAGCCCAAGCCCAAATCCAAACCCACAATAGTGCTATTCCCTTTCACGTCCCTTGCTCGCAAAATTATTATTTTTTGAAAAAAAACACAATTTGGAGCATCGTGTCAAAAAATCAGCTACTTTCGACTTTTTCCAAAAAAAACACCAATTTAGAGTGACACAGTAAAAAAACACTAATCCATTTGTAAACATATTTTTTGACACCATTTCTGACAGATGGTGCCCGCTCTAAGTTTTGTCGTGGCGCAAATTGGAAGCACCATTCGACGTTTCTGGCAGATGGTGCCCACTTAAGTGTTGTCGTGGCGCAAATTAGAAGCACCATTCGACTTACCGTTTAATATATGTAGGACCCACTTATCATCATCTTTAACTATAGTTTCTAAAATGATATTGAGCATCTCGTGTACGCCCAACTGCACTAGCCGATGCCACCGGTCGAGTTCCCCGCCGTCCTAGCTCCCGGCAAAGCAAGAGGGTAATTGACGGTGCACGCGTTTCGGTCGGACTACAGGTTCTCGGCCTAATTAATGGGGTGTGCCACCGCTCTTGAAACGAGAGCGGGTCGACGGCAGCATCACCCCGTCGGCCGCCTCAGTCTTGCCGCCACCTCACCGCTCATTCTCACCGCCCGGGACATCCGCCGCAATCTCGGGATGCCACTGCACGAATCCGTCGAGTCGTGCTTTTCCTCGTCCATCGCCTCCCGAGATGGTCACAGCAGGAACCTACCAATGTCGATTAGAGCCCGTTGCAACCCCATGCGATCTTCGGCGAGCCGATGCTCGTTGATGATCTCTAAGCGCTTAGTCAGCGCGGCGAGGCCGGATTTTGCTGCATCCTCCAGCTGCTCTTCGGCCCGTGTCCCACCCTAATGTCCTTTCCTCGGGCCCCGCCGACCTACGCCAGCCAAAATCGAGCTCGACACACGGCGACCGTCAGATGTGCCTCCCTCTGTCTCCCCACCGTCCGATCTCATGTTCCAATTTTTTACCAAATTTTAGATCAGTAGTTTTACGTCCAAGCATGTGCGGAAGGGCCAAGAAAAGAAAACGTATAAAATAAATGCGGAAGGGCCATGTTCCAATCTTAGCCCAAACCCAAACCGCTGGTTGCCCCGCGTCACGCAAGATCGCTGCTAAATAGGATCATACAAGAATCGGACGCAAAACGTCCTTTGTATAGCAGCGCCGTTAAAACAATATTGTTTAGATCATTGGGGGTAACAAGAGGATGATGGACAAGGGTTGGTTAAACTAGGCATGAGTGAATGACTGTGCCCAAATCTTGGAACCCTGTCGTCCTTTAGCTATGGCACGAGACCAATGCTATTTGCACTCAAATTTCAATAAGGATAGTCATCCGTTGAATTCAACCATAGGAATACAATCTGTAAGAATTTCTGTGGTCAAAGTACTCGAAAGTTCAAGAAATACAACCTTTAGCTATATGAATACAATCTGTAAGAATTTCTGTGGTCAAAGTACTCGAAAGGTCATACGAGAAATTCTTCAGTTCAAGAAATGCTGTCCAGCACGAGGCAGGAAGAACCAGTTTCCAATAGCTTGTTCTGTCTTAACTACTCCCTCCGATCCATATTAGTGGGCATAGCTTTGTCTAAATTCATATGTATCTAGTTAAGTATTTAGACTAGATACATGTGTATCTAGACAAAGTTGTGCCCACTAATATGGATCGGAGGGAGTATATGATTTGATAATAACAAACCCAAACAACAGGCTTACGAGATCTCAACACTAGCAGCTCTTCCAATGCTGCTGCTGCAGCACAGAACTAATCTTCCGCGTACACAGGACAGAACAGACAGTCGGTAAAGCAAAGTCAGGCGACGCAAAGCAAAACCAGGCAAAACAAAGCAAAGATGCTTTGACGAACTAAAACAATCAACACTGCAGGGTACCAAGAGGGTGGATAGATGGATATATTAGGGGATATAAACGAGTCACGACAGGCCAAAGTACTCGAAAGTTACTACTAAAACAAAGCTCCCCTAATGTCCTTCAGCTATGGCATAGTACCAAAGCTTCACAAGTTCTTCTCTGACTTTCTTGCATGCGCTCTAAAAGATAGATTAGAGTCTTCTAGGCCCAGAATGAAGGAGGGCAGCTTCTTCTACGCACTAGGAGGCGGGCAGCCACCGGTCTGGTGAAGCATAGCGTCAATCTCGTCACCATCTTCCATCTCAAGCTGAAACAGTGTCACACAAGAAACAATTAGGGACTTGCTTACTGTGGCCGAGCTTATTAGTTCAGAATTTGCAAGGAAACAACGACACACACCTCATCAGGGGTCTGCTCAGCACGGAGCCTACGACCATCAAACAGGAAAGCAATGGCCGTCATATCCACAGACTGGCGGTCACAGTAGGCATTCATGAGCTTCTTCAGCTGGGTCGATCTCTTGATGCGGAAGAACACCTCGTTGCCATCCTACAAACAAAGGGGTCGGGATGTAAGACTAGCCTATGAGGTAATAATAAAGTAAGCAAATCACTATGTACAAATATACAATGACAAGTAAAACATTTTGCAACTAATGAATCCCACAGGAAAATTCTCACAAACTGAAAACAGTACTACATACTTTCAGTCAGTCACTTTATGTTGCCGCCTTTTAACTATTATTAGGTGCTTCTAGGGCACAAGTCTTCAATGTTAGCTTTTCTGAATTTGAACAGGATTCTAAGACAACATGTTTATAAAGTGTGTGTATTACAACAAATGTACACCCAAAAAAAGTCATAAAACACAAACACTAAACGCTAACCACATGTTTCTGGTTTCTGAACAGTGAACACTAGTTCAAAAGGAGCAAATACACATGGATACTGTTAAGATATTGTTCAAACAAAATAATCTAATTATTTTGATTGGAAGGCTTGGTCACTACAAGAACAGATCAGTGCATACAAAATCTGTAGATATAGGCATTTGTTGTGCCTTGCATATTATACGAATACTAGTAAATAATATAGTTGTTTAAATGAAAAATTCTATTTAGAAATATCCTCGATATTCTGGTCCGAAAAGGTGTTCCTTCTGGCAGTAACTTCCAAGCTACACAATACTTACAGTGACTAATGACATATCAAATTATTTTTAACTATCAACAGATAACGGTGTAGCTTATGTGTGCACAATAAAACAGTTGTTCAAATGAGATTTTCTTTTGCCACAAGAAACTGGATTCAATCACCTTATATCTGATAAAAGTAGAAGCAGAGTCGCTACAATTATATGTGACTCCAATAAAATAGTCTAAAACAAAGAAACATCCAGTGTTGCCGTTGCTAAACAACAAAACCAACCTTACAATAAACCAATTACATGCATAAGGTACACAATCAACAGAACATCACCCAAGGTTGCACAAACAAGTGACTACTCCTTAGGCCCAACCAACAAATTTCAGCAAAACATAAAGTTGGATTCATAGAAACCCAACTGAACCTCGCAGGGATGAACCTAATACTAATAAACTGACAAAAGACCACCTGAAACTTAGAACTACATTCAAACAGGGATTACATGATCTGCAAAATTTAATTTCTCCACAGTTTAACAGACGAACGGTCGGCACAACATGCTCATCATACTGCAAGGTACTCTGAAACTAGTGACATCTTTGTCCAGGGGATTGGATTCATTCCAGTGTTTCATCTTGGTACTGTTCCCCATTGTCACCCCCAACAAAAAATCAGCATCCAGTCACAAATATACTAGTGACATCTTTAAATTTTTCTGTTATTCACAATTCAATATTATGTTTCGCAGGCGTAGCAATCATCTAGTACACGAACTACCTATAACAACTTATCTGAAACTAGTACCTAAATCAACCGTGGCCAACCAAGTAGGCGATCCCATTCAAATCGAAAACCAGAAATTGGAAAACTAGGGTGTGACGATCACGACGGGCAATCTGAGTCAGAGTAGCGCAGTGGAAGGCAGGGAAGGATGGGGAGGGGGTGCATATATACCTGACCCTTGACCTTGAGGTTGATGTGGACGCCGCCCTCGCCGCCGGCCGGCTTCTTGTCCTCCTCCCCACCTGCCGACGACATCACGTAAACCCCTCGCGAGCCCGCGAAAGATCAAATTTGCAGCGCCGCCGCAAGAAATCAGGGGTCCGGCGATCGTGGCTGGGGAGGGGTTTCTCGCGCTGTGTCGCCTGGAGAGGGCGGACCCGGAGGAACTTATAGGGCGGCTACCCAGAGCTGGATTTGATAACAGGGCCTCGCGTCCGCTGTGCGGGCCGTTCGGTTTCCGGATCAACTCCTCGTGGGCCGTGCGTGACTCGCACGTGGAAACGGACAGATGCCGCCGGCCCCACCGCTCCGTGTGACCTTTTGGGTTTTTTGGTTATCCGGTTATCGTCTCGCCTACCTTTCCCACCCGTGTGGTCGTGAAAGGGTTCGTATTCGACACATGAAAATTTGAGATTCTTCTCTTTCGGATTGAACTCACTCCCGGCTGTGCGTTTGGAGACTTCTCGTTTTTCTTTATGCTCGTTTTGAACTTCGTATAGTTAGCAACTTAGCATCCATGAGACCATGACTAGACGAAAATTGAGTGGAATATACTTACATTGTGTTTTCTAAAATACTTTGGGATATATAGCTTGTTCAAGCAAATAATTTATATTGAACCATTCAGGGTTCAATATATGCACAGGAGAGACGCAAGAAAATTCTCCACGAAGATTAAGACCAGTCAGGGTCGTAACGTAGCGAACACACGTGAACTATTCTCGATTCACCAGATCCTTCCACGTGAAGCAGTGTGTGGTCAAACCTTATATGCATAGGAGAGACGACACCGAAAGAAACATTTTCTATTTCCTATGGCGTGACAACACGTGTAAGGCCGACCTTACCGTTTTTATGCCTATGGATGTTTAAGGCCCGATCATAGCCTACTTTTTCTCCTAAAGTCGATCGGTAATTTCACACTGGAGACGCCCTACGAAAAAGAATACAATCCTCATAGCCATGGCCCTAGATTCAACCCCAATTTTATCCCCTATGTGTCTCCACAAAGATATCCATACGTCAGGGAAGTTGAACTATTTATTCATAGCATGTACCTCGATATGGACATCATTTTCAAATTGTTTTTTCGAGAGAATTGTTAGAATCATCGACGGAAATGGACACTCTGTCATTCCTAAAACCGGCAAGAGTGCATCGGCAAGAGTTTTTTACAAGAGGTGAAATATGTTTTGCGGTATCACTGAGAGAATAATCGATGCATTGACATGCTTTTCATAAAGATGCTACAACAATGCTTGTAGCATGCACCCACGTCATGTTAACTATAAATTTGCAGAGATCTGGGAGGACACAAAACAAGGTGCTACACATCCTTGTACCACCACTCCCATTGACTCTTCAGAAGCAATCCTCTTCGACGAAACATCGTTGCTCGGTTCATCATAACAAAGAGATGTTCGAGTGCTAAAAGGGAACTTGTCGTCAAAAGTTAAGAAGGATTTGGCACAATTGGATCAAGCAACATGATCATGCCACTTATCCTGATACAAAATATACAGTGAAAGCAACATTTGAGATGCCTCTCCTCGTGGTTCCTCTATGGACTAGTCGCATTAAATTGTTTCCAAACATATATAGTGCATCTTTCTCTCAAATACAATTATATGGTACAAGAAGATGAAGATTGTGCTTATTGCGACACCAACAGAGAATGATTAAGTCTTCGATTCCATTTGATATTGAATGAACATAGTCCTCATAGTATATGTCACTAATTGTATTGAGAGTTTCCAAGATATACTAGTTTCGGAAATGTAGAATTGAAGGTTGGATTAAAAAAACAAGTGAAAAAGCTCGATTATACTATTAGTACATCTTAGTGTTACCATGGCCTAATCTAGGTAAGAGCGTGTTGATCGATTGATGTTTTGCAAAACTGATGTAAAATGTTAGACATTAACCAAACGTAGTTTGTAATAATGATTGTGGACATGTGTTTCTTACATGGATGCGTGCCTACTCTTGGGATCAGCAATGGTATTTGGCACTCGACTAATCGGCCCGAATCCGAACACGTCCTACCATATATCAGTTGTATGGCTATTTCTCAGTCTAGTAGAACAAATCAACATGCGTCTGCCATGCTTGTCCATCTTGATACTATAGCACAACCAATGCCATTGATTCATCGGAAGCAATCAGCTTTGTCCAAGCATCACCAAATATATGTTAGAGTGCTTGAAGACTATGTCGTGCAAAGTTAAGAAGGATTTGTCACAGATTGATCAATATAAAGTAACATGATCAAGTCATTTATCCCGCTGAAAAGTATACAAGCACACGCTACATTTCAGATGCCTCTCACTCTCACTGTCCTCCTTAGACTAGGTGTGGAATTGCTTCTACACATAGATAGTGCATCTCTCTCTGATATAATATATAGGTCCAAGAACATGAATGTGCTTGTTTATCGTGATGCCAACAGAGGATAGTTGAGGTTGGTTGAAGTATTTAACGTCGTGTGATAATGGGATGAACATGATGGCACTACAATTGTAGTGAGAGTTTTCAAGAAATACTCACTACTCACTCCGTTTTCAAATAAGTGCACTTCTAACTTTAGTACTTAAGTTAAAGAAAATGTCCAAATTTATAGAAAAAAGTAGCAACATATATGACATAACATTGGTATATTTTGAAACTTTATTTCAAGATGGACCTAAATCTAGTGATACTACTTTAATGTCATAAATGCGGTTACTTTTCCTATAAATTTGGTCAAAAAACAATAAGTTTGACTTACCCTAAAAGGTAAATGTACCTTATTTGAGTGTGGATGGAGTAGGTTCGAAGATATAGGGAAAAGGTTGGATAAAAAGAATGGGAAAAGTTGGGTTGTTGATGCCACAAAATAATCCAGGTAGGGGTGTCTAGATATATTTATTTGTTTTACAAAACTTGCGAAAAAACATCAATTAGTAATTGAACACATTTTGCAATATTTGTTTGTGGGTATGTGTTTTATGCATTGATGCGGACCAATCTTGGGATCTACGAAGGTATTATATGCGCTCGTCTAACCAGTCTGGATTTGCACTAGTTGAAAATCCTTAGACTAGCTAATAGTGGCGTTTTAGAGGAAAGGCGCGCCACTACTAATACTTGTGGCATGCCCGATTCTCTCACGCTACTTCTAATCGTGTACCGGTTGCGGGGGATAAGGCTGACATGCCACTGGTACATGGCACCGCGTCCCACTCGCAGTGAGAACCATATGTGGTGTGTCGTGTTTGCGGCGCGCCTGTCGTGTCCAACGTACACACCACTAGTAGTTTGCATGTGGTGGCACCGCATGCCACCAGATTTAGCGCCAGATCGATGCGTGGACGCAAAGGCGTACGATGGCCTAGCTGCCAGCCTCTCCTCGTGCCATTAAAACTATGCGGGTTTAAACTCCTCCGCTTCAAGGCCTTCGCCGCATCAATTCTAAGTGCGAGTGGTTTGGCCAGTGACGCACAACGCAGTAAATGCCATGGCCGCGCTTCAGATGTCGGCCACTATAAAGTCCACTCTCTCCGGAGAGGGGATCATCTTTAGAGAGTCCACTCTCTCCGTAAATCAGTGTGTGGTCAAACCTTATATGCACATGAGAGACGAAACATTTTCTATTTCCTATGGCGTGGATGCGCTGGTAAGGCCGACCTTAACGCTTTCCTATGGATAATTAAGGCCCGATCATAGTCTACTTTTTCTCTAAGGTTGACCACTAATACCACGCTAGAGACGCCCTAAGAAGAAGAATGCAATCTTTATATCCTTGGCCCTAGACTCGGCCCAAGTTTTATCCTTTATGTGTCTCCACCAAAATATCCATAAGTAAGGGAAGTTGAACTATTTGTTCATAGTATGCACTTGACATGGACATTATTTTCTACTAAACTGTTTTTCAAGAGAATTGTTAAGAATCATCAACATAAATGGACTCTCTATCATGCTTAAAACCGGCAAGAGCACGTTGGCAAGAGTTTTTTACAAGAGGTGAAATTTGTTTTGCGGTATCGCTAAGAGAATAATCGATGCATTGACATGCTGTTCATAAAGTTGGTACCACAAAACTTGTAGCATGCACCCATATCATGTTAACTAGAAAATTTCGAGATACGGGAGGACATAAAAAGGGTGCTATAGAGCCTTGTACCGCCACTCCCGCTGATTCTTCAGAAGCAATCTCTTCGACGAATCATCCTTGCTCAGTTCATCATAACAAAGAGATGTTCTAGTGCTAAACGGGAACTTGCCATGAAAAGTTAAGAAGTATTTGTCACAATTTGATCAATATAAAGTAACATGATCAATTCACTTATCCCGCTGAAAAATATACGGGCGCAAGCTACATTTCAGATGCCTCACACTCTCATGGTCCTCATATAGATTGCCATGGAATTGCTCCTACACATAGATAGTTCATCACTCTCTCATACAGTATATAGGCTCAAGAAGATAAATGAGCATGTTTATTGTGATGCCAACAGAGGATGGTTGAAGTATTTAACGCGTGTGATAATGGGATGAACATATGGCACTACAAATGAGTGGTTTACAAGAAATATTCACTAGGTTCAGACATATAGGAGAAAACGTTGGATAAAAAACATGGGAAAAGTGCTTGTATTATAAGAGTATCCGAGGGCTTGCAGATATATTGATTTGTTTTTACAAAACTTGCGCAAAACGTCAAATAATAATTGAGCGTATTTTGCAATATTTGTTTGTGGGTATGTGTTTCTTGCATGTATGTGCATCAACTCTTGGGCTCTATGATGGTATTATTTGCGCTCGACTAACTGGTCATAATTTGATTGATTGTCCGAAATGTAATAAACACAACATGTCATATACCACATGTAGAACAAATTAAAGTGTTTTCTCCATGCTTGTCCATCTAGGCATCTTTATTAGTTTTCGAATCAACATTACACTATTGCACTAAAATGACTAAAATACACCCGATCTTTGCAACAACACGATGCCAATAGTCTATCTCGATCTTAATAATGCACACAAACAACTATCACAAACATATAAGAATAAAACATGAATGTCAACAAATTGTCATGAATGGCTAGCATTGTTACGCATCAACAATCTTCACCTTCATTTCTTGATTTTGACAAACTCATTTGAGAAAA
Organism: Poa pratensis; assembly: GCA_947311845.1. NCBI lineage: Eukaryota > Viridiplantae > Streptophyta > Magnoliopsida > Poales > Poaceae > Poa > Poa pratensis. The sequence continues at coordinate 9,949,895 of CAMZMU010000055.1, read as the reverse complement.
AATGACTGTGAACACATTGAATGCGAAGACGCATCCTTGGAAAAAATCGGATTTTTTGACATTTGAAAATTTGTATTTCAAAAACCCGGGAGCCAAAATGGGTTTCACCATAAAAGTATTTTTCTGTGTATTTTCTTTTTATATCTCTTGTTTGTCCAAGCTTCTGCCAGATAATAAAACAAAAAAGCACAAACTTTTACACTGACACAACATACCGCTACAATCACATAAATTTGGAAGCTATGCAAACAATGGGAAAATGGGAGAAATTCTGGCGACTTGGCTCAGTGCTAATTTTTTTGGCACAGATACAATGTGTGTTCAGTAATTGGGAAACACAACAAACACCCCTTGCCAAAAAAATTGATGCGGAAGTTTGACCGACATAGCCATTGCGAAAAACTGGGCATGCCAAGCCATTGCCGTGGCAACAACAATGAACATCTCAACTTCTCAGTGACACTACGACCTCGGGCTTCCAGAGAAAGAACAATCCACAACACTGACGGTGGTGGCTTCTAGAGAAACAACAATCCACAACACAGTTCTAATCGGCTAATGCCTATGGGTTACTAAAAAAGTTTGCAAATTGCTATCCCAAAACAGTTTGCAAATAACTGGCAACAACAAGGTTGGATATATCTGTGATAATAGTCGAGTCATTCTAGCAGCAATTCTCCAATGCAGCCAAAATGCAGAGCTGGCCCAAGACGAGAGCTTCACAAGTTCTTTCACTTCTTACATTTTACTTAGTCAACATAGCACAAGACGCAGAACATTGAGGCTGCCGCCCCCTCCAACCACGAGACAGCCATCCTCCAGTCTAGTGACTCATCGCAGCAATCCTCTTCCATCTCAAGCTTAAACAATTCAAGAGTGTCGCAGTTTTGAACTAAATCAACTTCAGAATTGCAAAACTTATTATTGATTGGAGGGAGTATTATGGATTGAAAACCTCCAAATCGCTATGAAAACCATTCGTTTATCCATTGCCAAAAACCTTGGATGCCAAATTGCAACAGTAATGAACATCTATGTGACACCCACCACCGGCATCCAGAAAAAGAACAACCAACAAAGACAGACTATTATGCTTATTATCAGCTAATGCCTATGAGTAACCGAAAGAGTTTGCAAAATTAGCAGGTAACAACAAGGTTGGATATATTAGGCGATGGATAGTCCAGTCATGACACCAACAGTTCTCCAATGCAGCCAAAATGCAGAGGTCCTAACCCCCCTCAGCCATGGCACACGACCAGAGCCTCACAAGTTCTTCACTTCTTACATTATAATCTAGTCTACGGTAGCACAAGACGCAGAACACTGAGGCTGCTGCGAGCTCCTCCTAAGCAAGATGCAGGCACCCTCCAGTCTGGTGAAGCATGGCGTCGATCTCGTCGCCTTCCTCCATCTCAAGCTACAACAATTCACAAACGAGCATCAGAACACAAATCGTATGGAGTATAAAAGCAACATCAAGGTTGTATGGTTAAACAAGCTGTGAACCGTCATACCTCGTCCGGGGTCTGCTCAGCGCGGAGCCTACGACCGTCGAAGAGGAAAGCGATGGAATTGAGATCCACAGACTGGCGGTCGCAGTAGGCATTCATCAGCTTCTTCAGCTGGGTCGACCTCTTGATGCGGAAGAAAACCTCGTTTCCATCCTGCAAAAACAGAGGGGCAAGTGTTCAGGACTATGCACTGGGTAGAACAGAAAAGTTGCAGTAAATCCCACACAACAATTTCTTCAGGCTTGACGAGTAAAAGGTTATGGAACAACATTAGGAGAATCAGGCATACCAACGCTACAATCTAAGGAGAGGGAAACAGTCGGCGCGCATCAGAAGCCTTGGCTGCAGAACTGGAGAGGGGTAACCAATCGGCAGGACTAGGTGTTGGCTAGGCGCGCACATCCTACAGCGGCATGCATCTAAACCCATCGGCCTTGGATCAGGAAACTACGAACTCTTGATCAACAATACCAAGCGGCGATACCCTAAAGTCCTAAACTACTGATCTCAATCCCCAAATCCGAGCAGGACATCGGGAAAAAGACAAAAGAGTTGCAGAGCGCGGAGATAGGGATCGGAGAGGGAGGCAGACCTGTCCCTTGACCTTGAGGTTGATGTGGACGCCGCCGTCCGCCGGCTTCTTGTCCTCGTCCGCCGTCACGCCCGACATCTCCCCCTACTACTGCTCGACTCGACGAGTTGTGCGTGCTGTGGTGCTGCGGAGAGGAAGACGACGACTCGAGTACTGCTTGACCGACGGACCTGAGTGCCGGGGAAAGTTTATAGCGCGGCGAACCAGAGCCCTATTTAATAATCGCCTGGCGTCCGGATCCTCCCTGCGCGGGAACCCTGTGGCCCGCGTCTGATTGGTCGGGACGGTGGCAGCGAGCGAGGACGGATCGCGTGTGGCCGACGGGGTTCCGGGTGGACCCGCGTAAACTGCTCGCGTACTTTGCACGCGGACCTGGTTAAGGCCGTTTCTCCTTTGAAAAGCCCTCCCGCTCGTCCGAACGTGTGGCTCCGTTTCAGCTCCAATCAACCGTGTCTTCCCGAGGAAGGAAGCTGCGTGGGAATATTTTTGTTTAGAATTTCATGTTTTTTCTTGGAGCAATGGTACGGGAGGCACACCGTTGCCATGTCAAATCTGACATACTAGAAACGATACCCTTGAGAAATAAACGCATGAAAAATGTAGTTGACTATAGAAATATGAAGAAAAAAGTACGCTTGCTTGGCGAAACTAATTCGGTCGTCCCCGTAGCACATGATTTAATTTGTCATTACATAACGGGATGGTGTGCGCTTATCGTTTGAACGGCAAAAAAGAATGACGTGGACAATTTAATGGCTAAAGAAAATGATGATATGGATAATTGCATGTGGAAATAGACAATAAGTATTGAATGTTAGTGAGATGTCATGAACAATTGATTGGCTAAAAGTGTAAGTGATGTGCATAACTTGCATGTGAAGATAGAAATATTAATTGCAGTTAGTGAGATTTTGCTTTATAACAAGTATAGATAGCACAATTTAGCATAAGAGTAAAAGAGTGAAATTATGGCGAGATCTCCACGAATAGCCAATTTTAATTATTTGTACTATGAGTCCCAACACCGAATAAAGCCACGTAGAAATCCCACAGTTGAAATCTGAATGCTATTGTTGTTGTTTACCGTTGAAGGAGATATAATATTTTATTGTGAGGTGAGAATTTGGCATCGGAGTGATGCTTACTCCGGTAACCTTATTTTTTGTAATCTGGAACTACCCTAAAAAAACGTGTGAACTAGTTTCAAAAACGAGAAAGTAAATATAAAACTACATTTGACACGGCGTTGTAGCTGCACTTAAATTACACCATGAATTCGTTTTTTCGCGAAAATTACATTTCTGTTTTTTTCTTCCGGAGATGTTCACATGTGTATGTAAGAATTCGTCTGAAATGCAGATGTTTGCATCGAAAGATTTGTGATACACAAGTTCCTTTCAATTCTGCCGCTCATGACGATGGTGTGATAATGAGATGAACATGGTCCTCAAGACAACACTACAATTGTAAGAGTTTTCAAGAGATACTACTTTGGAAGATATAGGAGAGAAGCATCATAAACTACAAATGGAAGCCAAGTTCCATGGAGTTCGGTTTTTTCATAAGTTTGAAATCAAAAATTTCAAATTTTACAAAAATCAGACCAAAAACTCTAGCTGTAAATAATGTCGAACTCTAACTGTATGTAAAATCTAAGTGCAAATTTTGTATTATTAGACTACATAAAAAGAGAAATCTGACAAATTTTATAAAGATCTTAAAAAATCTAGATCCACCCATTTGTCAACCTCCATTTACACTTTTCGGGCTGAATCCGCCTACTGCCGAAATGTAATGAACACAACCTATCATGCATTAGTTGTACAATTATTTCTCAATATAGTTTAAAAAAAATCAAGTGTTTCCTCCATCCTTATCGATTTTGATATCTCTATTATTATTTTAAAATCAAAAGAATTGTGTTTTGTGGTACCTCGAAAAAATAATATCCATTAGCATGCTTTCCATAAAGTTGCGACAATAATACTAGTCACATGCACCCAAATCATATTAACTAGAAATCTCGAGATAACAAGAGGATGCGAAAAAGGTGCTATGCGCGTATACTGGCTCTACCGTTGTCACCAATACATCAGAAGCAATCCTCTCTAGGGAAGCATCGTTGCTCACTCATTATACCAAAGATATGTTCGATCAAGCGACTTTATCGTACAAATTTAAAAAGGATTGGAACAACATAAAGTAACATGATCAAGTCACTTATCCCGCTACAAAATTTGAAAGTGAAAGATGCATTTCAGATGCCTCCCAATCTGATCAATGTTCATTTTATAGATTGCACATGGAATTGCTCCTAAACATAGATAGTGGATCTATGTGTGTGTGTGTATATGTGTCTGAGAGCGATAATATATATGGTCCAAGATGATGAAGCAACATGTTTATTGCATGGCGACAATGAGCGGTTGAAATCTTTGATGCCTGATGATAATGAGATGAACATGGTTCCTCAGAATAGTAAATGCCACTACAAATCTCTTTTTTTAATTTCTTTATTTCATTTTTCTATGCTATTTATGAGTGAACTCCAAATTGGTTCGTTCCGGGGCTGTGTTGTTCCCACCAACCCGCTCCCAATATCATATCATAAGCCCAAGAATACTTTATTCAAGGATGGAGTTTTGGTGGTCAAAATAAGAATAAAGGAAGGTAACGAAATACTTCATTAACAAGGCTTAGCGCATCCTGCGCCTACTGGACCTGACTTCGTAGGATACTCTTATAGGCCTTGTATCGGGCAGCGGGACGTTATGAAGGGCAGCTAAAACATGACTAAGTGAGGGTTTTCCAAGAAATACACACTGGTTTTAGAGATATAGGATAAAACCTTGGATATAAAAACATGTGAGAAGCTGAATTATATTATTATAATATTTGAGTTGTTGCCACGGAATAATCCAGTTAAGGATGTGCAGATCGATTGATTTTTTTTAAAATGATGCAAAAAAACCTGGTAGTAATTGAATCTAATTTTTATTATTGTTTTTTAACGGTGGAACTATATTATTATGAATGTCGGAGATACAACTTATAGGGAGGACCCCTCGAAAATAAAAATTGCATCACATTCCTCACAATTAGTACAAAACACCCAAACTAGCTTCATTCACGCGGGTCTGGATTGGATACTCAAAATTCACTCAAGCATCCGTAAAATCTAACAGAACTATCTTCGCTAATTTGTGCCTCAACTTGACCACCGTCGATGCGATGAAGAGCATGGTCGTCCAAGAGACACCTTCCAAATTGAACATTGGATCAGCACGAGCCGAGAACACGTGTTGTCTCCCCACCTCGTCCATCACCGTGATGGGCTGATTTGCTTGATACACCCTACAAGTCTTTACTTATCAAGAATCAGTTGGAACCCTAAAGTGGAAGGGATTATCTTTTGTAGACCAAATGGAAGGGATTATGTAGCCAACACGTATTTCTCTCGATTAAGAACCAAGATTTATCGACCAGTAGGAAATGCCAAGTCGTCAACCAAGTTAATGATACCCGCACGCAAACACAAAAGATACTTGTCCCAACGTTCAGGAAGATTGTCAAACTTCCGTCCTGCTAGTTACAAGAATTAAACATATGGTTTGGATGGAAGTGATGAATAACAATAAATAGATTAAAAGAAGCAAAATCCACAGACTCCACAAAACAACAAGGCAACGCTGATCCAATGTTGGCTACTCTAGAAGTTTTGTTTTGTGTTTGGTATTTAGCCTTTTTTTTTCACCGGATTCAATATTTACTTCCAGGGCATCGTTTTCTCGTAGAAAAAAATAGGATGCCTTGTTAGTCCCGACCCGATAACGTTGCATCCAAACCCAGTGTTCTACTGCTAATGATCTAGGCCCACTCTGGAGCGGCGACACTTCCTGAAACCCCCTCCGACTCCGACAAAACCTTCCAGCAACGACAGCACAACACAGCAGCAGAGGCAAATCCACCAGAGTGTTCGCCATTGTTCTGCTCCCCCGCTCTCTCTGATCAGCTCCAGCATCGAAGGGAAAATATATGCCGATGCCTCCTCCGCCACCGCCTTATACCAAAGAGATGTTTGAGACCAACAAGGTAATCTATCGTACAATTTTTGACGGATTTAGCACAACTGGATCGATATAACATAACATGATCAAGTCACTTATCCCACCACAAAATATACAAGTAAAAGCTACATTTCAGATGCCTCCCACTCTCACTGTTCCTCATATAGATTGGTCAAATGAATTTACTCCTAAACATAGAAAGTGCATCTCTTTGTGTGTGAGAGAATGAGAGACATATACAATATATATGGTAAAAAAGGATGAAGCATCATGTTTATTGTGATGCCAACAAACAACTGCTAGAGTCTTTGATGTCAGGTGATAATGAGATGAACATGGTCCCCAGAATAGTAGATGACACTACAATTGTAGCGAGAGTTTCCAACAACTCACTAGTTTCAGAGATATAGGAAAAAACCTCGGATATGAAAACATGTGAGAAGCTGGATTATATATATCAAGGTAAGGATTTGCAGATTGATTGATTGATTGTTTACAAAAATAGTGCAAACCATCAAGTAGTAATTGAACCTAATTTGAAACAATTTTTTTTAACGGGAGGAAGGGACCCACCTGGCGCGCGGGCTCGGTGTGGTAGCTTGTAGGGATGAGCCTGGCCACCTCGACGCTTGAAGGCGACTGCGCTTGGCGTTCCCTTCGAGCAGCAGCGGCGATGCTCCTCCTCCTCGCTCGGAGGTCCACGGCCTCCGCCGCACCCGCCATTGCCTCGCATGGTGGAGCCCACCATCGATCTACCAACGGGGGCGAATTTGGTTCAGAACGGGAGTAATTGCTCGCCGGAGCAAACTAAACCTAGCGGTGGAGGGGGAGAAATCGCGACGGAGTTATCCGGGGATCGAACCCTAAATGACCCCCGATACCGTTGATATACTTCCGGAAGCTCCGCTTATCCGGAGGCCCAAATAAAATTATCCGAGTCAGGGCGATATGGTACCTGTTCGGGCCATAAAAACGGTCCAACCCGCATATCGGCCGAATTTTTTGGGCCGGGGGTTTATTCGGGATCTGCTGAGATACTCTAACCAATTATAGAGTGCCACCAGGAAATTCCAGGATTTTGTGCAACTACTCCACGTTATACATTTTCCTTACCTTTTTTTTATGAAGGAGCTTCTCGCCCCGATTTCATTTCATGAACTGAAACCCATAAACAGTCATATCTAGGTGCATAGACGCCGCAATGTCTCTACATACGAACATGCTTCTCCCCCAGAGAAACAAACCCTACTAACCTAAACTATAGGACTCTAACAATACTCGGAGTATACACTACCTAGAACCAAGTCTAACAAAGAGAACCCCAACGATACTTGAAGTGTTTTACATTCATTACATCGATTACATACGAAACGAAAGCACCAGCATTTCATTTTCATCGTTGTCCGTTCTTCTTTTCTTCATTTTCCTTTACCATCATCATCTCCTCATCCTTAAATTCTCTGCACCAGCGGCACCCAACCCCTTCATATGCTAAAATTTTCAGATGCAACCCGTAGTAACGCCTTTGCTCCTATTCGTTGAAGCTCATGATGACCTCGTATCTGGATGTCAGCGCACAAGTTCAAGCAGTAAGAGGATTTAACTATTACACAACTAGGATAACACGGGAACACCTTATCAAAACATGCCGCATATCGTGTTTTTCACAAAGGCCACACCATTGAAGCTACACCAACCAAAACACTTCTCATACTAACAGGAAAATGAAATACCCAACTAATAATGTCAGAAACAGAGTTGAATCCAGTCTTTATGTCAAATGCACATTCAACTATACTCAAGGTAAACTTAGCTAACACGCAATGCACAAACAAATGATCAATGCTCTCCTCTTTACTACAAAAAAGACAATTGGCAGTTCCTTCCCAACCTCCTTTTCTCAACACATCTCTAGTCAGTTACTACCTTTAAACAAAAGCAACAAGAAATTTATATTTTGGTCAGCACTTTAACAAACCACAATTTATTAAAAGGACAACCTGCTTGGTTTAACTTGAGGTTTCAATAAAAAGATTTTACTGTAAATTTATCCGAGTTATTCAACATCCATCTACATCTGTCCCGCTGTAAATTTAAAACTAGATAAAGCCCCGCGCGTTGCTGCGGGATTTTTTAGTTAATAAATTGTGTGTTTAAGTGAAACATGTTAATTCGGCAAATTATATACTTGAACCGAAACAAATATTACATGCGATAGATGTTGTAAAAAAAATGGCACTCGATAAGATCATATGATTTCATTAAGGTATAACTTCAGAAGAAATACAGAGGACTGGACCACATGATCTAATATTTATAAAACCTCCGTTAATCAAACTTGTGACAAAAGGGAACAATACATATAGACGGAAATGCAAATGAAAATGCATTTTAGAAAGCATGAAATGTATTAACAATTACGTATGAAAATGTTATCCTTTGGCAATATAAACTTTGTTTGTTCAGAAGTAAAGTAGCTTATAATTCCTAATCAAGATGGAGTGTACCAACTCAACATATTGTCACAATTATAACTGAGTGTTTTGAGGCATCCATGCTTATCTGAAGGTATTCTTTTCTGCTAAATATATTTGCCTCTTGTCCTAAGCTAAGAGGTGTTTTAATGAATGTCGCATATACTTCTGTAGCTGCTGGCCTGCAGCATAATAGTCTGCGAATACAAATGGAAGATGAAGAAATTGAGTAGCTTACGGTGCATAGATTAACACCAAATAATAACAAAAGAGGGTACGAAGAAAAAATAGTAAAATATCTGGCACAATTTTGCATGCAAAGAAGATGAAGATATGCAAACGCACTCACCCCAAATTGCAGTTAGTTCACGTTGAAACCATTCCAGTTGATGGCCTTCCAGATGCAGCTAGCCTCCATCTAGCAAGCTCATCTTTCCTACCATGGTTGAACGCCAAACCGAAAAATCAGATGCGGTTAACCCAAACTGATGTTCTATCCGAAAGCAGAGTACAGCAATACAGGCATTCCCTTGATTTATTTATGCTCAATATATTAGCAAGAGAAAAATAGAACATGCTCATAGGAAATTTGACTTACCTTGTGAACATTTGTAGATTTTCGCCACGGCGCCGCACCCACAAAAAAGATGGAAATCAGGAGGACCGGCATAACCATACCAAGCACGGCAAACTGATGGAACAAATGAAACTTTCGTATGAACATGGGAATTGACATTCACCAACAATGATTGCGCCAACCTAGCCTCATGCCATGACCAGGCATCAGATGTTGATGTTGAATGCAAGCACATAGCTTGGCGCGGCTGCAAGCACGCATGGCAAGGACGATGTAGCTCCTTTGCGAGCGTCAATTGTGCAGAGACAGCGAATAACTACGACAAGCCTTCGGGGAGGAGAGAAGGAAGCCATGGAATAGGAAGGAGGCACAAGGGATCCAGAACGTGGAAGAGAGCATATATAAAGTCGATACACAGGGCAAGGAAATTAGCAAGCAGATGAGGCGACGCTGAGACTGGGGAGGTCTGACGAATCACGTTTTCCATCTTCCAAATGGCAATGCATTGCTCCGGTGGGTGAAATTAATATCAGTAACGTGTCGTGACTGTTTTTGGATCAGCGTTGGTTTGTTGTTTTGCCGAGGCCGTGGATTTTGCTTTTTTTTCATGAAAATCATCCGTGATATTTAAGTCTAGAAATTTCGTGTTTGGTATCTAGCCTTTTTTCTCAAAAATTCACCGGATTGCAATATTTAATTCCAGGACATCGTTTTCTAGTTAGAAGAAAAAAACAGGAAACCTCGTTACTCCCGAGTCCCGACCCAATAGCTTTTGCATCGAAGCCCAGTGTTCTGCGGGTCCAAGGGCCGAGACTGCTGACGGGCCAGGCCCACTCTGCAGCGAGAGCACGGGCATGTTCTTGGTACTTGTCCTATTTATTTGACAATATATGTTATTGAGTTCTTCCTCTTCACCCCTTCCCCCCACTTGGCGATTTTCGTGTGGATACTCCCTTTGTCCATTGATCGACTCTACGTCACGATCTCCGCCTCTTGGTCCGTCGATGTTTTTTATAATGAATTAAACTGTACCACCCCAAAATTATTACCAACTAAACAATGGCACAAGGTAAGTTCTAGACTTTTTGCAACTGCATCATATCATTTCACATTCTCCTTACATTGGTGATTAAGATTATTCCACTTAAAGTTGGTAAATATCTGACCAATGTTGCTTTGTTGTACCATGGATTTTGCTTCTTTTTTCATGGAAATCATATGTAGATTTGCTAGTCTAGAAAATTTATGTATGGCATTTAGACCTTTTTCTCTTCGATACACCGGACTGCAATACTCCTATTTAATTCCATGGCATCGTTTCTCGAAGAAAAAAAAACAAATAGGATCGCTCGTTACTCTCGAGTCTCGACCCAATAGCGGTGTATCGAAGCCCAGTATTTCGCTGGTCCAAGCTGCTAACGGTTCGGGCCCACCTTGCAGCGAGAGTACGGTAAGTTTTTTATGTCCTGACCTGACCGAGCGGCGACACTTCCAGAAACCCCCTCCGACTCCGACACAGCCCGCCGGTACCCAGCGCCAGCAGGAGCAGAGGCAAAGCAACCAGAGTGTTCGCCATTGTTCCTCTCCTCTCTCGGATCATAGCATCTCAAGCATCGAAGAAAGTTCGCCTCCGATGGCCCCTCAGACCGTGCACCTGCGCCGGTCCCCTTCGCCGCCCGATGCCGCCTTGTCGGAGGAGGCGGCAGTGGTGGCGATCGTCACGGTGGAGGGAGGCGACGGGGTGGACCTCGCGCGGGTGGGCCGCGCGCTGGGGCTGGACCCGGCCTCCGTCCGCCTCAACGGCTACTTCCTCAGCCGCTGCTCCGACCACGTCTCCCTGTCCGTCACCTGGGCCGCGCTCCTCGCCTTCTTCGCCGTGCGCGGGCTGCACACGGGCGCCGACCCCGCCGCCCCCGTCGCCGTCTGCGGCAGGCCCGAGCCCTCGCCCCCGCTATCAGGTGCGCCTCTCTTCTAGCTCTATGGCTTTGGGTAATCGCAGCACTGGTGCAGCCGTGTTCGTGACTGATGGTGGATTGGTGGTACTAGAGAAGTAGAGAGCAACAACAGTGCTGGCTGGATGGAAAATTGCATGTTTGCTTCGTGGTAACTGGCATTTAGTGTGTCAATTTGCGGCAACAAAATCTACATTGTGGGGTCAACAGCGACCAGTTGATCTCTGATCCTCTGAAGTTTTTGCTCCTTAATTTTAACCAGTAGCGGTCACTGATTGTTCAGGGTCCAATGCTTGATTAATTTTTGGGTCAGTTTCAAATGTTAGTCACACGATATTCAGGGTCCATCTTCCTGATGGAACTTCCGACGGACACTATACACCTGCTCATAGGCTCATAGCATTCTCATGAAATTGCTCCAAAGCAGTCTTACTTCTCAATGTCCAAGTTCAGTTCCTTACAAGTATTTCATAATCATACGAATTAGCATCTGATTACTGCTAGAATTATGTTTTTATGTGATGTACTGCACTAGAAGAACGTTAATGCAAAGAGACATTTCCGCAAAACTTTAATCTTAATCTGCATTCTGTTAGAGCCTAGAGTTATCCGGTCCTCAAAGCGAAAGTCCGGGTTGGAGACCGAAAACTGTTCCAAGAAGAGCAAACTCCAACACAACAGCTCAGCTCTGTCAGAGCTACTTAGTGATGATATCACCCTTGGTTTGAAGAGAAGACTCAGATTGGACGAGGCTACTCCATCTAAGAAGATTAAACAAGTAGACTACTGCTCAGGTGAGTGACAAAAAATAAAGCTCTCAACTAACGATTTATATTTATGGATATACAACTAATTCCGGCATTGGATGGTCAATGGAGCAGAAACACAGCAGCCAGTCAAGTTCTCTTGCAGCTTCATCAATGGACACAGCAAGCAGCTGCGGGATGAGGATATGATCACCTCACTCCCGTCCAAGAGAATCCGGACAGTCCAGTGATGCTGATCTACCTTGCAGACTGAGATCTTAGTTTCATTAGTCATGGTTACTCGAAACAACTGGCAGAGTTATGGCGATGAACTTACATGGCTAAGAGGCCTAGTGAAGCAGTGACTCTCCAGTACAGCCATGTAGTTTGGTCTGTATCAGGTTTGTATACAGTGCTAGTTGCAACAGTAGTACAATTGTGTATTTCTTATGTACATTACATCCATGTGTTGCCAAAAGAAAACCTGTGACTTCCTGTGAACATAATAAGCTGGTTTAAGATGGTGTATATTTTGTCTGCAAAGCGCTAAACTAGCACTGTTAAATGTGTAACCTGTGCATTTGATGCATGATACGAACATTTGATTTTGTTTTTATCAAAACAGAATGTACTTCTCAATTACGGCAACTGCTGCATTTTTATGCTATCTTAATATGATTACTACACACAGCAAGGGTAACTTGGAACCCATGTAAACTCTTGAAGAATTATGAAATTTGGAGTTCTTAATTGTATACACAAATGAGAGAAGAGACACTATCAAGATTTTGGCAGAACTCATAATTGGGCATACTTTTGAGTTGTGCATGTAAGTACTTGAGGAGCACCCATATACCTAAAATAATAGCAGCAACCTTTTAGGACTGAGCAGTCAACACAAGATAGACTACATCCCTTGATATTTACAGTGGACAAAGAGATTTACACAACAAATGAGGCAATGAAACCTCATCCCAGGAAAAGGATAATAATAACATAACTACAACAAAGGTGGTAGTTAACTGGTCTGCACTCTTAACATTACATGGTGACAAAATTTACACAGCAACTGGGACAAGAAAAGCCTCATTCCAGGAGAAAGATTAGAAGAGCATAACTACAACACAGGTGGCAGTTAACCGCTTTGCACTCTTTAAAACTATACTGTGACCTTGCACCTTCAAGACAAAATACATAGGGCCAACTGAAGCCATTGATACCTGATACTCGAGTGCAAGGTCACAAGGTTCACTACATTGAAGAAGCTGCTTACACCATGTAAATCTTTGATTGGGAAGTTGGAATCATGATGATGTCAATCCATCAAATTACAGCCAAGGATGGAGGCCAGCCAGATGCCTGTTGCTACCGGAGGAGTTCAATTATTCTTCCTTCATTGTTCAACAATGTCATCAACTCCCAACTAACATTTCATTCCCTTAGTGCAACGCCAAGGTGAAACTTGGGAGGCAAATATCCAATTCAACATATCTTACTTCAAAGGTGTATTTGAGCATCTGACTGGCAAAAATAGAATAGCACTGTGCCAATTGTTGCATCCAAGATACTTCAGTCTTCAACTTTGTCACCAATGAAGAAGGTCTTTATCTCTTTGCAAAAATGGTCCTTCCAGTCAGAAAGAGAAGCAAATGGTAACAAGCCAGTGAAAGCTGGGATAACAAGTCCTAGCACAGCATAAAATATGCACCGGCGAACCCAGTATGGCAACCAGACAACCTCCTTGTCACGCGTTGTTGTAATAGGACCATGAAGGATGCGATACAAAATGGATGGATAACAGTTTCCGAGTAAATGAATGGAACAAAGGACTTCCCAGCACATGAGCCAGACGTTTCCATCACCACCTAGAGTGTTGGCACAAAACCTTCCAGCAGAGCCGCAGATAACTCCCAATAGGATGAAATTGAAAGTTATAGGCATACTTGATCCAGCCAATGCAGAACGCTGGAACACTAACCAAGCAATCGCCAGAATCATTACTATGCCAAAGCACATGCGTGTCGCTGCTATTAGATGGCATCTGATAAAGAGCAACCCAGAATTGAAGTTTGACACTGAACTAGGAACCCACCAGGATTTAGATCCCTGCACAATGGGTAGAAAAAAGTGGAGAAAGTTGTTTAATTACCAAAGAACTTGTTAATATACATCTATCGATGGAGTACATGAACATACCCTTGAAGTAACTGAGCAAGCTGACGTAATATCAGTTATCCGTTCGTACGAATAAATGTAAGTTCCATATGCAAAAAACACTGACATAATTATCACTGCACTAACAAGAAAATCAATAAGTGTCCTGAGGATCTGTGCATCCCTTGTGTCCTGCATCCGAGTCTTGAATTTCTCCCCTTGGAAGGAAGCTTTCTGAAATCCCAAAGATAATTTCATCTTCTCTAACATCTGTCCGTACGAGCTAAGAGCTAACTGAGACTCTTTAAGTTGCAGCTTTCTCCTGTTAAGCCCAATCTCATATTCCTTGAGATCGTTTGAACGAGTGTGCTCCTTCACGGACCTCAGATATGCATTAAGAACAACTTCATGAGAGGATCTGCTAGGAGCAGATTGAGCCAGCTGCTGACTGTCTCTAGCATAAAGAATAAGTTGACTTTCTACTGAATTCACAATGTCCTGCTTGACTTCATTTGTCCGGTTTTGTGAATCAACAGTGCTCAAGTTGCCTACGGCTGCAGAGCCTCCATGCTTAAATGAACATTCAGGAGCAGGACTTCTCTCGTAGTCAGGTATCTCATTAATACGATGAAGTGTCCTCAATGTGCTGCTAAACGAATTCTCGAAATTTCTCATGAAACTGTCAAACCTGTCACCATATGTCTATACAAATACAAATGATAAGTAAAAGATATACAAGGTATACGAGCAGAAAGTGAGCTCTGAGAAAAAGAAAAAAGGCTTACATTTGCCAAAGACTCCTTCACTGCTGAGGTGCAGATCTGCATTTCGAATCCGACTCGATTTCAGACAACAGTTTTGTACGGTTTACTCAGCTTATCTTTAGATTAGAAAGCATATGTACCTTGGAAAGGGTGACCGGATGCAATCTTTCTCCTGAACCATTGCTTGAGTTCATAACCTGCGATCAAGGAAGCTAACTCATTACTCTGACCAATAGAGTTAGACGATTTATCAAAATGACAATGCAAATGTGCAGTGATGTACAGGCGAGTACAAGATAACTTTACTTGAAAACATGAGTTTGCAATGTTGGGGCTGCAAACAGCGACAACGCAAACAAACTGTAAGCAGACATGCATAAGTTGACGCATTAGACAGAGTGGTATGGATGGACGAAAACCTAAGCTAGCACATCTGACAGTTAAATCTCAGGGCCTCACCACTGATATGGAAAATCTCAGGGCCTCACCACTGATATGGAAATGAGTAATGATGTTGAATTTCGAATCCAGTATAGCAGATTTCGCAATAAATCGACAAGATGCACTGAATGGAAAGAGCATTATACCCCACCCTGCTTCATTTAATTAGGAGATTTTGCACTAATTCGACAAGTAAACGATCATGATTTTGCTGCAGCTTGGAAAAAAACCCCTTAATGAACCCTTCCTATGGGCACCTAAAGCTCCACCATTCGTTTTGCTCCATGGAACTATGCACTAAACAGTCCAAACCGTTAGAAATGTGCAAGCCTCCGCCAAAAGAAGATCACCGTGCTTTCGTAGTAGCAACAGAACAGATGGGTGTGTAGGTAGGCACCACATAATTTCTTTCAAGAAAATGCAACAGACGCTGGCTGACGCAACCATGCATGAACGAGGCAAAGTTGGATTCTTTGTGTGCGTAACAGTGTTTTCAGGAGAGCCACAGGCTGAAGCACGTACCCGCGCGAGAACGGCCGCGAACGACATCCCCAGGGGCAGCGCGAGGTCGTCGCCGCCCCCATTCTCCCAGCCATCGCCGTCGCCGCCCCGAGAAGCCTGAGTGGACGCCGGTCGCCGGCGCCGAAGCTGACGGAGCCGGATTCCCTTGCGCGGCCGGAAGCCGGACGAGGAGGCCGACGAGGACGCGCCGTCCATGCCGGAGGCAAGCGGGGAGAAATTGAATGGCGTGGTCGCTCTCGTCCCGTCGTGATCTGGAGACGGGGACGGTTGGGGAATGAACGAGAAGAATGGTAACGAGGCGGCGTGCGTGGGAATAAACAAAATTAAAAACGAGGATATATAAGACGTCGGCTACTCGGCTGGGCAGAATTAGCCGTTGAAGAAGGGGGAAAAAATGGAAGGTATTTACTTTCGAGATCTTTGGCGTGAAGATTTTGGTCCGGGCCTACACGCGTGGAAACGAATTCTGGTTTGTCGAGTGAGTTTGTGAGCGGTAAAAAAAAAAGAGGAAAAATAAAGAGATAGATTGGAGATGCGGGGAAAAAATGGAAGGTATTTACTTTCGAGATCTTTGGCGTGAAGATTTTGGTCCGGGCCTACACGCGTGGAAACGAATTCTGGTTTGTCGAGCGAGTTTGTGAGCGGTAAAAAAAAAAAAAAAAAAAATAAAGAGATAGATTGGAGATGCGGGGTATCGATCCCCGTGCCTCTCGCATGCTAAGCGAGCGCTCTACCATCTGAGCTACATCCCCTCTTGTCTAATGTTATGGTTAAAGTCTTTTAAACAGACTAACTGTGTATTCATCAGGGCACCATGTTTGTTTGGTGGTATATGGCTTAAACAAGACCAGTGGTTCAAATATAGGACAGCTGCAGAATACACTATTTTTGACAAAACAATCCTCCGGACACTGTTTTTGTTGAAGAGGTTGCTAAAAGCCGATTGACATACATACGAAGCACAGAAGTAAAATGAATAAATTCGAGTAGAGGGTGGGGGAGGTATTTTTTTTTACAAAGAACATATTCCAAGTTCATCTGAGCACAATACAAGGTGTCCAAATCTGATAGTGGCCTCACACCTCCCACAGGCAAAGTTGAAATATGCATCAATTCCACTCCTTTCGTAGTACTCCGTATCCACTGAGCATTAAAATGTCCAACCTAATCTAATACCATCCTTACCAACTATACAATGCTTCTTCGAGTATTGGTGTTTCATATAATATTTGCGGAATAAGGATAGCTAGCTCTTCCCCACGACCCCTCGGACATTTTGGACAAACTATTAAAACTGGGATATGTTTCTACATTTTATATTTAATTTTAGTATATTTAGATTCTCCGTCTAGGTTATCAATTTTGTAGTTTTTATTTTATCTTCCCACCTTTGTTTGTATTTTTCATATTCTTTTTGTGTATCATCAATATATAGTTCTCTCACATTGTTTTGTAAGATATTCACACTTTTCACTAAAGAATTTTGGGTATTTGTAAGCACATGAATTTTGGTAAAATATGAACAATTTCTCTCGGAGAAATAATTACACACATGACATTCGGTTATCTATGATTGATTTGCCTGAGCATTTTTGTTTGATATTCATGAACATTTGAACCACACGGTAAAAAAAAATCTGGTGAAGTATAGGAACACATTCCAAGCACCTAATTCTTCCAGAAAGCTATTGCATTTCTTCCCGTGCAAACATGCAAACGAACAATTTCTGGAACGTATTTTTATGTTCTTATTAATTGGTGTAAGATCAACCATGTCATGACATCCAATCTGTATGATTTTCTGATTTTCGTGTTTTCAAAATCATGCTTGTTAACCATATATTTTAAGAGTGGCCTTGCATACCCGGATGGAGTAATTCAAGAGTGTGAGATAACATCTCACTGGACATTGCAAGTGTTGAAGTCTAGAAACAAACGGTGGTGCGAGTGGATGACCAACAACATTCGAGCAAGTTAAGCAGAACGAAGCAATCAGGTACACATAAATTTTGATCAAATGGTTTCAGCAATATAGAAGACAGGTTATCATAATAAAGAACAACACACAGGATGGGTGCAGGCACACGCGCTGCATCTACACATCCAAGTTAACAACACAAACAAATCACGAAAGAAACTTTAATCAACCAGCGCGGCAGCAAGCGTCGTACGCATGAACACGCTCACTTGCAGCGCGTCTGGTAGCAATCGACGCCGCCGCACGAGCCATACGGCCATGCATGCGAGCGTACGTTGGCTAATCAAACAGATTATTTAGTAGTGCTCGACGGCGGCCGGCCGATCGGGAGAATGGATCAGAAGTCGCCGGCGCCGGCGCGGGCTTTGCCTTTGCCTTTCTCGGTCTCGGCGCCGTTCATGCTGAAGCTGTTGAGCGTGCGTCCGCCGGCGCCGTTCATGGAGAAGCTGGTCTTGCGCACGGTCGCGGTGGCCTCCACGGGCGCCGCGGTGTGGCTCAGCAGCAGCAGCCCCAGCAGAGCCAGGCCCAGCAGGGTCACGCGCAGCTCGTCGTTCCTTGAACCCGCCATTGATGCCGTACGTACCTGAGAGATGGCGCGGAGATAATGGGTTTATTTGTTTATTGCGGTGGATTATTGGGAGCTCTGGTGGTGGTGGAGGAAGATGACGGTTTTCTTGAGGATTTATAGTGGGGGAGAGGGTCGGAGGGGTGGCGGAGAGAGGATTCAGGATAGGGGCTTCGTGTTCTTGCGGTGGTGCTCAAGAGTAGGCGAATGGTTGGGATCCATGAGCTGATGAGCCGTTGGAGATTGGATCGCTAAATTTGGGTTGAGGCCTTTAGGCATCGATGCGAGAGAGTGTTCGTTATTCGGCTCCAGGGCTGATATTTAGAAGTTAAAAGTATAGCTATTTCCACTAATACATACAGATTTGTTCTGCACATATGTAACACGGTCTGTCGCACGCTGATAGATTTATCGCTTGTTGTTACATTTATATTTCGGTGCATTCTTTATAGATTAGCTTTGAGAGGTTTTGGATACCCCCCCCCCCCCCCCCCCCCCCCCCTACCGAATTAAGTGACGCGGAGGGAGAGCTAATCCAGTACAAATTTGTATACAAATAACGTCAATTAAATCAGATAGAGGTAGTATATCATTAGAAAGTATGGGAAACATTTTTCGGCAGCTGTAATTTGTGTAAGTATATGTGGATGTTGAATTAATTTAATTGTTTACTACATGGTCAAATTTCAAAACAATTAATTTCCTAT
Source organism: Poa pratensis (assembly GCA_947311845.1). Lineage (NCBI taxonomy): Eukaryota > Viridiplantae > Streptophyta > Magnoliopsida > Poales > Poaceae > Poa > Poa pratensis. The sequence continues at coordinate 9,930,842 of CAMZMU010000055.1, read as the reverse complement.
GAGATTTTTTTTTTGAACAACCTATGAGAATTTTGGTGAGGACATTCGTGTAAGATTAGGGGCCTGCCAGGCAAAATCATGGACTTATATATATATATATATAGGGCAGGACTAAACATGAATCTACCCTAAAAGATTTCTATTTAGCTTAACCAGGAACTATTCCTGTTTTACGAACGGTAACAGATCCCGACCCGCAGTCTGGCCCACACCCCCGTCCTCCTACCTGCCCGACGCCGGCGAGCCACCTATTTTTCCTCACGCGAGCCTCCTGCTTGATCCCAACCACCTCCTACCTGCCCGGCGCCGGCGAGCGAGCGGCGGCCGCGGCCGACGCGAGGGAGTCGGCGACGGAAACGACGATTACCTCCCGAGAAGACCACCTCCTCACCCACCAGCGGCCGCGGCGCCCTTCCCTCCCCTACCGGCGGCCGCGGCGCCCCTACACCACCTAGCGCGAGCGCCGCCGCCGGCCTCCTTGCTCGCCGGAACCCTGCCGTGGGACACCCTGCTCCAGCACTTAGCGGCCCTGCTCGTCCATGGCAAGGCGCCCTGGTCCTCCCGGCGCGGCGGCCCTGCTTCCGCCCGGGCGCTGCGGCCTTGCTTCCCCGCGACACGGTGGCCCTGCTCGTCCCCGGCGCGATGCCCCTACTCCTTGTCGAACGCGGCAGCCCTTCTCCCCGAGCACACTCTGAACCTCCATGTCCCGTCGTTCTGAACCTCCTAGCGGATGCCAACGACCTCCTGGCCTGCCCGCTCCAGCTCGTGTGTGTGGTCGATGCCGCGTACAAGCTCGTGTGTGAGCAGCTTGCTTCGGGGCGCGCTTGGTCGAAGCTGAGTAGAAACTCGTGCGTTAGCTCCACGCGAGTGCAGGCTCTGAACTCCACTGGGCGTCATCTGAAATCCACCCGAGCGTGCCTCTGCCCAACGCCACGAGCTCTCCACTCCACCTCCAAGCTCGGTCACTCTTGTTATCTTCCCTAGTTGATGCTGCTCATATTTTGATTTGTTGTTCTGATGCAATCGACGGACAAAGAAACAGGGGAGAAAGGCCAAAGTACTGTAGTAGATGAGGAGAAGAAAGAAGCGTGTGGCTAAGAAAGGACCACCGCATTAGGAAAAGTAGATAAGAAAAATAAAGAAGCTTGTGGCTGAGAAAGGACCACCGCATTCTCACTTGATGAATTTTTTTGGAAGTTCTACTAAATTTCAGCAGCGAAAAAAAGTAGAAAAAATCATGTGCAGTTTAGAAAAAAAGTTCACTTCGTTCATACAAAAAATTCACTTCGTTCGGGAAAAAAGTTCAGTTCATGTTCCGTCTGAAGGTTCACATGTCATGCGCGACAAGGTTCACTTGGTACAGAAAAAAAGTTCATGTGCAATTGCGAAAAAAAGTTCACCTCGTTCCGAAAAAATATTCAGGAAAAAAATTCACTTCATGTTCCGTCTGAAGGTTCATATGTCATGCGCGAGAAGGTTCACTTGGTACAGAAAAAAAGTTCATGTGCAATTGTGAAAAAAAATTCACCTCGTTCCGAAAAAATATTCAGGAAAAAAGTTCACTTCATGTTTCGTCTGAAGGTTCACATGTCATGCGCGAGAAGGTTCACTTGGTACAGAAAAAAAGTTCATGTGCAATTGCGAAAAAAGTTCACCTCGTTCCGAAAAAATATTCAGAAAAAAAGTTCACTTCATGTTCCGTCAGAAGGTTCACATGTCATGCGCGAGAAGGTTCACTTGGTACAGAAAAAAAGTTCATGTGCAATTGCGAAAAAAGTTCACCTCGTTCCGAAAAAATATTCAGGAAAAAAGTTCACTTCATGTTCCGTCTGAAGGTTCACATGTCATGCGCGAGAAGGTTCACTTAGCATATCCGAGAAGGTTCAAAAAGTTCCTGTTTAGCTTAAACAGGAATAGGTTGCTTTTTAGTTGAGTTATATATATATATATTTATTTTTTCATTTTCTCTCATGCATTCGTCGCCCTTTGGTATGTATACTTTCCTCAATGATCTTTTAGAAAATTCAAGATTAAATCGAGATAAATATGACCCATATTGAAACCTTATGTTTCACTTTCTTTGTCAGCTGCATAGTTGTTGTAATATTTTGTGTGCAACTAACACGATGATGCGAGGGTATCATGTTTAGTGTTTCAAAAAAATTACATATTTACTTTTGTCTTGTTAAACATTTTTTCCTCTTATGCAAAATAAACCATATTTTAGACATCATTACAATCTTAAATGTATAAGTTTGATCCACGCTCCCCATGACACACGGGGCCCAAGGCATGTGCACTCGGGCACGGGATCGCAACGCGGCAACGTGACGCTAAGTAATTGTGCACCCACTTGACCCTTCGGTACAAGAGGGGCACACAAAGGGGCCCAAACCTGTTCTCCTCCAACAACCACACGAGGCGGCGCTTCCCGACCTCTAGATCCAAGTCTCTCGCTGGTGTTTCCGCTGCTCTCCTCCCCCTTTGATTGTCGTACTGGCGTTGCGAGGGGGAGGGGCGCCCTGGTTCTCGTTTGTGCGTGTTTAGTCCTAGGTGTTTCTAGATTTTTGAGTCTCCTCTGTCGGCGTCATGGTGGTGGACGATGATGGTGCTAGTAGGAATAATGGTCTCCCAGCCTATGCTCCTACTCGTCGAAGGTGTTGCTGACGCTGGCAAGGTGTGGAATCCAAGCTATTGGATCCACTTGGATCGGGCGTTGTTTCTTGCATGGCGGCGAGGATGGGTTGCTTTTGGGGTGTGACGGTGTTGACTGTTGTGAATCAGCGGAAGACAGTGGAGGATCGGGCCGCCTGAAGGACGGGTTGGCCTTGGCCTTGGATCCGGCATTGAAAAGGCTGGAGTGCTCTTCCGGCCGATGTTTTTTTATTGGGCTAGATCCAGTTTTACGGGGCTGGTGTCTATCACGGATCATTAATGCCTCCTGGTTAAGGGTTTCTTCAACGTTAAGATGCGGACCAACTGTTGGTGCTTTCTTCTCTGACGCGACGAAAAATTTGGATGCTTGATAGTTACGCCGAGAGTGGTATGCAGCAGTACATGATTTTATTTATTGTTTGTAATTTTAGGCTTCATCTGTGTTACTATTTATGGGCAAATTTAAGTAGGCAGCTGATGTACTGGATTGTAGTATTTGTTCGTCAGTGTGTAGTGTTTGTTCTCTCTTGTTCTGTTAAGGTGAAATATTTGAAAAAAACTTTTGTGCTGTATGTTTATTAGTTGGCGTTGTACTACAATTTTAGTTTTATTTTTCTAAATTTGTAAGATGCAATTCTTTCTCCTGTTGATACCTCATTATATTTTAAATTGCATAATACTGAGTTATCTTGCAGATAGGATGCAGTAATATGGTACTTGCAGCCGTGAGAGCATGTATAAAGTCAATATAAAGAGTGGACATTGTTGTATATATTATTTATTTTATTCATATGCTTCACATGACATGTTTGCAGTACAATATAAGCTAACTTGCTTGCAGTACAATATAAGCTAACTTACTTGTAGTACAACATAGGTCAGCTTAGTGACATATAGTAGTTTAAGATTAGCATAACTTCTTCCTATAGGTAGCTACATGACCCGAGAGAACCATTTATTTTGCTACCAGATAGAGTTATATAATATATATAGATAGTTCATATATGTGGCTATATAGGACCACTTATTTAACTTGCTGGAGAGGTTTGTACTTGCAAATTACAATACAGTACGTAGACAGACATACTTATTACCGTACATTGCTGCAATATAGTGGAAAGGGAGGTATTTAGTGGTCTTGGTAGGTGAACTCTGAGTTGTTGTTGCTCTTGGGGCTTCTTGGTTGATCTTCAGGGTATATATTGGAGCTCAAAGCCTGCAGGAGATCATGCACTGATTGCACCAGCATCACAACTATGTATACACCCAGTCAATACAGAGCGAACTGCAGATAATGGTTACTACACAACACAACAGAGCAATCAGTGCATGATCTCCAGCAGGCTTTGAGCTCCAATATATGTTCTCTAAACATCCAAAGATCATACACAGCAGCCGAACAACAATGGAATTATGTAAGGTGGTTCTAAACATTTCAAGTGCAATCCATGAATCTGGTAATACCCTCCCATTACATATCAACCAGCCAACAACACTTTTTACCACTGCACAAGATACACTATACAGAGACCCATCAAATCCCCGCACTAAAACACAGATACTAGCTATCCGGTTCTACAATATTATTGCCAACACAATCCGAGCAGCAACCAACGGGTAGAGATCTTACCGCAAGAATAGAACTATCATACCCTGAAGATCAACCAAGAAGCCCCAAGAGCAACACCAACTCAGAGTTCATCTACCAAGACCACTAAATACCTCCCTTTTCACTATATTACAGCAATGTACGCTAGTCTGCCTACGTAATGTATTGTAATTTGCAAGTACAAACCTCTGCAACATCTACAAGTTAAATAAGTGGTCCTGTATAGCCATATATATGAACTATCTATAGATATTATATAACTCTATCTGGTAGCAAAATAAATGGTTCTCTCAGGTCATGCAGCTACGTATAGGAAGTTATGCTAATCTTCAACTTTACTATATATCACTAAGCTGGTCTATGTTGTACTGCAAGCAAGTTAGCTTATATTGTACTGCAAGCATGTAATGTGAAGCATATGAATAAAATAAATAGTATATACAACAGTGTCCACTCTTTATATTGACATTATACATGCTCTCATGACCGCAAGTACCATATTACTGCATCCTATCTGCAAGATAACTCAGTAACTATGCAATTTAAAATATAATGAGGACTATATCAACTAGAGAAAGATTTGCATCTTACAAATTTTAAAAAATAAAACAAAAATTGTAGTAAAACGTCAACTAATAAACATACAGCACAAAAGATGTTCCAAATATTTCACCTTAACAGAACAAGAGAGAACAAACACTACACACTTACGAACAAATACTACAATCCACATCAGCTGCCTACTTAACTTTGCCCATAAATAATAATACAGATGAAGCCTAAATTTACAAACAATAAACAAAATCCTGAACTTACATAAACTACATGCTTAGAGAGGAACAGAGAGTACTAAAGTTTACCAAAGAAACAGATCAATTAAATTGAACTTACAGGAAGTACCGCAGGCAGATTGGGATTATCAAGAAGTCTTGGATTAACAGTCGCACAACAAACCAGAGAATCCCCCACCCAGAAAACATGACCATGAAGTTCCAATGCTTCACTCTGCTCCCACATATGCACGAACAGCTGAATGCCATCCGAGCCCCATCTTAAGCGATACCGTCGACGATCAGCAATACAAGCACGAAGAACAGCCGAAGCTCCTCCTGCCAAAGAAACATGGCCACCACGAACCCAAAAGTGAAGCATGCAGCTACCAACAACCGGTGTCGGCCCAAGAAACACTGCAGCATGGCCAGCCACAACCACACCAAGAGCAGCCATAGCCAACACAGAAACAAAGCTTCACAGAAATTTACAAGAGGTGCTCTACACAGGGGCAGCAACAACACAAAATTCGCCGAACAGCCGCTGCGCCGAACCTAGCGAAGGCAGTCGTCGCCGTCTCGGGGAGTCGGGGACACCCGCCCGTGCAGCGCCATCCAGGGCCACTCGGTGGAAGTGCGCGCAAGCCGAAGGTCCACGCAACCCCGACGGAAGAGCCTGGACGACGTCATCACCTTCCTCCGACGCGCGGTGCTCGTCGCCGAACGTAAGGCAGGACGGCAAACAGCTAGAAGGAACCAAACAAAGGAAGGTAGGACAAAACAGTGGGCAATTGGAAGGAAAAAACCGGGAGAAGAAGAGTCTACCGGTTAGCAAAGGAAGGAACCGGGAAAAGGGATGCGTACCGAATTCATGGATGCTTGAAAATGTTTTCTCGTGCAATTTCACCGGGACACTTAAGTTGGGCATACGCACCTTGACTCTACTATAATATCCTCTGTACTTGAGCCATGTTTGATAAATAGGTTCAAGAGCAGGCAAGCTTTTCGTCACTTCAGTCAGCATTACTTTGTAAGAAATCCCCACTGTTTGTGCATCCTCTACAAACAATCAACAAAAGACCAAAAAATGAAGAGCATACTACGGTACAAAGATAATTAAGGTATAAACAAGAAAATCATGTCATCATACAAACAGAAATCAAGGTATACATACGACCAAAAGTAAAAGAGATTGATCAAAATAACAAATAACAAACCAAGGAAATACAGTATCAGTGCTCAAATAATGGTGGCGGTCCTAGAGTTTCAACTCGCACAAAGACGAAGATCTGATTGTCGCCGGTCATCTTTGATCTGGCCAGAGTGTCGGGTTCCGGAAGGCTCCGCTGGCGATCTCGAACTGGCTAATGCCTAGAGACTGCTAGATCGGGTGATATTCGGTCGTGCCGGAGGTAGCGGTGCGAAGCTCTGCTCTGTTGCTATCATGGGCAAATCCATGGTGAAGCCAGAGGGAGAATGTCATGGAAGCTGTGATCGAAGGACTCGCAATGGTGTTCGGAGCCTTTGTGTTGATGAGGAACTGACTAGGAGTTTCAGAATCGTGGTAGCAGTATGTAAGCGGGGGCGACAACACAAGTGAAGTCCAAGTCCTACCTTTTAGGGTGAAAATCCAAGGTCTGGCCTTAATTGGTTGTGTCTGGCAATGATCTTGCTGAAGACATTGTTTAAGAGCGGGGACTATCTTCAGGGTGAAAACCCAAGGTCTGGCCTTAATTGGTTGTGCCTGGCACTGTTTCCTTCTTGAAGGCGTTGCTTTTGAAGAATTGGACGTCAGGTGTTGGCTTGGTGGTGGTTGTGCTGCTGCTGCAAGGCATGTAACTCTGTAGCGGGACTTTTCTTTTTTTAGTTCTTCTTTTTATTGTCTTTCGGCTGTGTGCATCCGTAATACCTTCGGTTATTGCGTTGTTGCAGAGGCTGGGTGTAATTGATATCTCCGCGATATTAATATATGCTCTTTATCTAAAAAAAAAGTTCTCTCCTTTGAACAAATGGTCGAAATTAGTGACTACAAGTAAACTGAAAAAATAAAAGCAAGACTGCTAAATTGGCATACAGAAATGAAACATTACTACCATTTTAGATAGAAACTTACGGATCGGGGGAGGACACACAGAAGGCATGATGTCTAAGCGTGCATCTTCCTCTTGCATCTCAGATTCCCAAAGTTCAGAAAGATCATCAAATTCCCAGGAATCATACATTTCTTCAAATAATTTCCCAACAAGTAGTAAAAAGCTTATCTTGTAGATTCAAAGAATTCTAGGAGTGGCAACGGAGCTGCGTGTAATCTCCAACAGCATACAAAAATGGGCAGCATAAGAAGACGAATGAGGAAAGCTGTTGGACGCATGCCCTCATATGGATTGCTATGCATGTAAGTGTGCCACGGTGCTCTGCTAATGGACGCGTATGCACCTACGTGTCGATATGCATGTACTCGATAGTTATCGTGGGAAACAAACCTTCTAGCAGCTGCTGTTATAAAACTTGGTTTGGTTTTACTCAACCATGACGGACGGTTTTGTACACTGTAATTAGCTCAAGAGACTTTTGCTAGCCCTATTTCGAAAATGACTTAAATTTTAAAAAATTGTTCCTTTTCTTGTATAATTTGCTTATGACACCATGTCAAGCTTGTGCAATAACCAAAGCCATATGTACAAGACTAGAAGGATAGGGCGCGTTTTGTTGCGCCTGTTTTTCTGCTTGCATTAGTTTGTTTAGTCTGCTGTTTGGCGGTTGGTTGGAAATGATAGATCAAAGAAAAAGGGAGCCAGCAGTAATCAGGTTAGCTAGAAAGCAAAGACCTAATCACACGCACACGCCATTGGAGGAAGACCATGACTGAAGTAAGATCAAAACAACCAACACTTCAAACTCAGAGGTAAACAAAATTCATGGGAGATGCCCCGAGTACCAGAGACTCGTATCACTCTAATGGTAGTGCCCTCTCAAGGCACATGTAGAACGCATACAAAGAAGAACTGGAATTTATGAAAATTATACGAAGCGCAAAATATTACATAGACAGAAACTGAACTATCCGGGTACACACAATCAAAAGTCGTCAGGGACACCCTGAGCGTGTCCTGAGCAGCAGGGGCTCCATTGTTAAGAAAAAGAAAGGGCTGTTAAGAAAAAAATCATACAGGAGAGCAGAACTACATCGAAGATGAGCTAAAAGCATACAAGAATCAATTCCGATTACATAGGTTCAAAAAAGAACCACACATACCACTATCACTGGTACTGAATACATTATCGCAGTAAAGAAGTCCAACAAGCGGCCATCTAATCCCTCCGTTATAAATAAGTTGTCGTTGTAGCCATCCTAGCAAGAACTACCAGGACTTCACAAAAAAAATCTAGAGCACCATGTTGTTTAGAGAAAGTTCAACCATAAAGCTCTTAATATAGTCCAAATCTTTCCATAAGTACAACCACCTATCAGACACATGCCATCTAAACTGAATATTATAATTCCTAACATAAAGAGAAATAATGGTGACAGCATGATAATTTCTTCACTCCCAATACTAACCAAAACGGTATGCTTTTCTTCCTAATGTTCCTCGAAAAACAACAAATTGAATCTAAATCTCCTACATTTAATTTCACTGAACCTAAAAGTAGTACCACAACACTCTCTGGTAGGTTAATCACAAAGTATAAAGAACGCAAGAAGCCGCATATGAACTAACAGGACCACCCTCTAACCAAATCACAACAGATAGCAGTGGACATATAATGGAGTTTTCCTTCGGCACTGTCTGTTTCAGAAGAAAAAATAGACAATCTAACATAAATGGAGATAATTGGAATATCAGCATTTATTCCTAAGGCAAGAGACGCCTAGACTTCATAAAATAGTTCTTAACATGTAGCTTGAGATAGTACCTTAACTCCCAGATAAGAGCAGTTAAGAAAACCACATACTGCGACATAGCATTGCACAATTATAAGAAATCGAACAAACAAAAATGGATTTAGCAAACATTCGGGTTAGATGGAGAGATGCAGAGTAGTCTTTTCATTTAACCCGTTGTTGATAGAATATTGTGTTTTTATGACATATTAGCGGTTTATGTAGTCCAGTTACCAGGACCGATAGTGGGCTTCCAGCAGATAACATGAGGAATGTTTTAAAGGCCAATATGGTAATGGGAATCTGACATCCAGCTATGTATTAGACAGTGTTGGTGATGCTACCATAAAAAATGAGGTTATACTTCCTGAAGCAAGCATAGTAAGATTTGGGTGTGGGTTATCTTTCTTTCCTAAGTGATCACCAAATAAACACCCGAACCCATACCACATTCTAATCATTTATTTTCACGTGATGCACAAGATAACTAAAACTGCCATGCATCAAGACTAATTTACTACTTTGCAATTTAGAAGAATAAGTGGCAGTTGCATCAAGAGAAAGATTTATGAACTACATGAATAAGACAACTCATATAGAGTCAGTAAATTATTAAAACAATATGTTCAGCCTATGCATACAATCTGATTAGACGGACTGATACATGAATGCGATTTTCATTCCCGATGCATAGCATTCATGAGGCTGCAGCAACTTAGTTGGACAAAATCAGCAACAAACATCAGATGAAATAACGAAACACTAAGTAAACTAACTCACTAAGAATAAGCATCAAGAATGAACTACGAGATCTGGCGCGCCAGGTAGGGGCACAGGTGATCTGGCGAGCCCTGCCCCGCGCGTGCAAATCAGGCGGATCTCCTCCAGTCGGAGGAGGTGGAGATCTCGAGCTCTTTGACAAGAAAGGCAGATTTGGCGGAGGCATAGCCTTCAGTGACCTCGCAGACCCTATCCTCGGGATCCGCGGGCCCTGCTGCAAGCTATCCTGCAGCATGCTCGCCTCAACCCCGACCTGCGGATCCCTTGGACAGTCTTAGGACTGATTCGGCTGTTGGCTCAGTGCCGAGTCCCGAGATCGTGGCCCGTTCAAGCTCAGGGGCTCGCCAATCAGCACGAAGCGAACGACCCTACGGTAGTTCTCTGAATCCCACTGTAAGTTGATCTCCACCCACAACCACGCCGTATCCCCGGTGCTGAATTTTCCGCCGGCAAAGTAGAGCAGAAAGCCTGGATCTCGGGCTACCTAGTGGAGCTTCAAGCCAGAGACAGCGTGAGGTGGGGGACGGTTGCAGCGGATCCTATGGAGCACTCCCAGCGGCTGCTAGATCTAGAAAGAGTTGCACAGTTCGGAGAGGGAATTGAAGAACTTCCTAGAGAGTCAGTTCCAGATGAAGTTCAGTCATTGTCTGGGATCAAAGATCCTAGGGAAGCAGTAGCAGCCGCTAGAATTCTCTTGCAGCACCCTCCAAACTGCGCTTTGGTGTCACTACGACTCCAGTTCTGGGTTGCACAGCTTGACCGATTGGTAGCCCTGATGCAAAAGTTCCCTGTCCGAGAACCTGAATGGGAGGAAGAAGTCGCGAATGAAAAGCTGAACGATTGCAGCGAGTGGATGGCCTTAGTCCCTTTGCTGCGGAGGTCGATGCAGCGCCGTCAGTATCTCTATGGTTTCCGTGAGGCTTACAACGACACCACTGATCCTGAAGATTTCCTGCGGATCTTTGTGGCAGAAATAAGTTTGATCAGAGGGAACGAGCTGACAATGATGAACTACCTCCCGTTCACGCTTAGTGGGCGCGCAACAATGTGGTCGGCTGAGCTCCCAAGCGCCTCGGTGGGTTCGTGGTCAGATCTCAGAGCCCAGTTCCTCTCAGCTTTCCGGGACCATCAAGAGTAGAATTGCACTCCCGAGAGACTCTACCATTTGGTTCAATGCATGGCCTAGGGAAAAGCTGAGGGACTATGTTCACCGTTTCAAAATCACACTGACTCGTGTTCCCGGGGCCAAGGACACAATGGTGATACTATCTTTCAGCGCTAACGTCAGGAACTAGAAAGTCAGAGAAAAACTGGTGGTCCGATCAGTCGACACTCAGTCAGAATTGTGGCAGATAGTGGAGAAGTGCGTGATAAAAGAAGAGCAACGGGATCCGTTCGCAGGGTTGGTTCCCGGGAGTAGCGTATCCCGGGAAGGTATGACGGAAGATGGGTCGGTTTGTCCAGACCTAAGCAGTTCGTGCAGTAAAGGGGATCTTATGATTAAAAAAGGGTGAGCAGATTTAGAGCAACTTGGGCAGAAGGCAGGTTCAGGGTCAGAATTGGTGCAAAGGTCAAGTCCAGTGGAAGAGTGAGATTTCGGCACCATGGATCATCCCACAACAACTTCTTCATGTTAAAGGTAATGAAAACTTGTTCGCGGGATATGCCCGGAACAGTCCGTATCCGGGGTAAAACCCATGAACGGTTTAAGCGGGAAGGGTCCATCCCTCCGCAGGTGTGATGGTGGGCCTAGATCCGTTCCACCACATATGTTGCACGTATGTTAAGCGGGAAGGGTCCATCCCTCCGTAGGTGTGATGATGGGCCTAGATCCGTTCCGCCACATATGTTGCACGTATGTCAAGCGGGAAGGGTCCGTCCCTCCGCAGGTGTGATGGTGGGCCTGGATCCGTTCTGCCACGCATGTTGCACGTATGTCAAGCGGGAAGGGTTCGTCCCTCCACAGGTATGATGGTGGGTCTGGATCCGTTCCGCCACAATATGTAAAGTGGGAAGGGTCCGTCCCTCCACAGATGAGATGGGCCTGGATCCGTTCCGCCATGAATGTAAAGTGGGAAGGGTCCGTCCCTCCACAGATGAGATGGACCTGGATCCGTTCCGCCATGAATGTAAAGTGGGAAGGGTCCGTCCCTCCACGGGTTATGACTTGGGGAAATAAACTGGATTAATGAAAATGTTTTTCGAAAATGCTAACTCTAAAAGCTTTGCTTGGACACTGGGGCTTCCGCCCCAGGTAAATGAAACTTGGTATCGCAAGAGACTGACTACGAGTAGCGTAGCATGATCATTGCATACATGAGAATTCACTTCTAGTCATTCATGATAAGCTAATCACTAAATTGTCTGGTTATCGAAAGTTGCCGTGTGATGCAGGAAAGGAACTTGGAAACAGAACAAGGACAACACAAATGACCAACCCTCATTTCAGTTGGAGCCATCTGAATCCGTCGCCGATCCGTCTTGATCTCCAGAAGAACCGCCGGAGTAATTCCCAGATGAATCAACACCTTGGTCTTCTAACTCAGTAGCTGGAACATACCTGTAAGTAAGCTGGTCTACTATACCGGAAACAGCAGAAACAGCTGCCGATTTCGCCGCCTCGGACTCTATCCCGGTGAGGGCAACCTGGAGATTGGCCCCGAGGTTGTGAAAGTGAATCGCAGAGAGAGCGTCAGACAGAGCAGAGCGGACACTGACGAGGACTTCGGCACGAAGCGCGGAGCTCTGGATCTTCTTCACCTCGCGGATACTGGCGCCAAGACCTTCGATTGCCCCAGCCACCGCTTCACGGGACAGAGCCCGGGAAGATGATGGTTCGTTAGGACGAGGAATACCAAGAGCGCGCAGGCCGTCCTGAGCCTCAGATGCAACAGCGTGAATCCTGGCCACCCATTCGTCGCTCAGCCTCTGTGATTCCCGAAGGGCAGCAGAAAGAGCATCGTTGTCAGCTGATCTGGAAGCCAGCAGACATTCTAGCTCGAGGACTCTGCTAAGAGCGACTTCCAACCGACCAGGTCCAGAGTCATGTTCAGCCCTCAGAGATTGGGCCAGCTTCTCAGCAGCTCCTAGTTTTGCAACGCTCGTTTTCAGACGGTTCTCGAGATCATTCGTCATATCTCTTTGGACCCTCAGGTCAACTTCCAGGGCTGCACTCCTCTGGGCACTCTCTGTCGCAGAAGCTTGGTAGCTGCTGACTCGAGTGGTCAGCTGGCCCAACTCAGCTTCAGCAAGGGATTTGGATGATTTCACAGCTTCCACTTCATCACGCAGGGAAGCAATGGTAGCCTCCTGAGATGCGATGGCAGAAGATAGCCTATCAATGGTAGCAGCCAACTATGAAGCAGCTGCAGCATTCCTCTCGGAACGAAGCTCATCTTCCCTTCGCTTCAAGTCCACCTCGCGAGCCTGGATTTGCTCATCCCTCTGAAAGAGATCAAGAAGCTCTCGAGCTCTTTGAGCTCCCATCTCCTGCTCCCGTGAAGCAAGCGTTTGGATCCTGGTGGAGTGCTCAGCCTCAAAGCCTTGAATCTCCCGGACTACTCTAGAGAAGACGTTGAGACCAAGGGGTTCGTTTGAGAACCCGGGCTGATGGAGGTGCCAAATAGAGTCATAACCCTACATACCCCTCACCGGGCTGTCAGGCAACTGAACAATGGGAAGGCAGTCATGAATCGCCCCAGGAACATGTGAAGAAGAAACAGATGAAGTACGATCCCAGTTGCTCTAAACAATCATAGGATCCCAGGAACAGCTCCCCTCATTGCGCTTCTTGGCAGGAGGACCTCTAGGGCTCTCCTTGAACGAGCAAAGCAAAAAGATCAGAAACATCAAGCAACTATCGAGCATAGTTAATGGACTTCAGGTGCAATAGCATACCTTGGTGCTTTCCTCTTCCCCGAGTCTGTTGGCAAAATAGTGGGTTCATCGCCCTCAAAACCTGCCACACCTCGAGCGGTAAATGGGGGCAGCAAAGCTTGGAGAGCACCCCGGTTCTCCTCTGCAAAGATGGGCATCACATTTGCGGGCCAAGCAGAAATACGTGCACCAGACAGAGAAAAAACTCTAGCAGAGACTTCATTCTCGGATAGATCCTCGGAACTAAGCCGAATTGGATCCGTGGTGAGCATCCTGTATTCCCACATCATCTGGGATCTCTTCTGCAGTGGAGCAATTCTGAGATGAATGAAATGGGACATGACGTTCGGCCCTGTCAGTTCTTTCATTCGGAGCAGCTGGAATCGATGCAGGACGGATTGGAAGTCCCCATCCCGAGGACTGAAAGCAGTGAAGCAAAGAATGTCTCGCGGGTGGCTAATTGGAATCTCGAAGCACGGGTGCAAAGATGGCACCTTTGCGTGGCACCAGTCCTGACGCTAGTTTTCCCAATCCCTCAGCCTACGCACTGCCCTGGGGAAGAAGAGATGTCTCCCCCCCACTCATTGTGGCCAGAGGCCATTAGGCGCCGAGCCTCTTCACAGATTGCATCTGCGGCCAACTCGTTGGGGATCAGGACCTGTGAACGAACAGGAGCAGGAGAGGGATTTGCCCTGGATCTGTCGTCGCCGCAATCCTGCTGAGCCGAAGAAGAAGCCATGGCCAGATTGAGATCGAGGTTGTCGCCGCGCACTAGAGTCCGTTGGTGGGAGATTCGAAAGACGAGAAGACCAAGGGCGACGAGAAAATCTGAGATAAGGTTGAGGGAAGGAAATCCTCCTCTATCCCTTCTAAGTCAAAGAGAAGCCCCTGACACGTGGCGCTGCGGTCACGCGCTAGAAAGGGCACAACCCCGACCGTGGCTTGATCGAGGTTATGCCCGGGGGCTACTGTCGCATCCCGGGAACTGGGGGTCCCCGTGATCCTCCTCGCGTGCACCGCAACATTACCCGATCGTGGTAGCTGCCCCCGAAGGATGGTAACACCCCCCGCGAACAAGGCACCATGAAGGTTAAGGAAAGCAGACCCGGGAAGCCTGGCTCTCGAGGACCCTGGTAACGTCATGGATAGTGACAACTAAGGAGGCAAGGAAAGCATGTAAGTTAAGTAAGGAAGGACGGCTAGAGAAAAAAGGTGTCAGCGGCCTTGGTCACCCACGTGATGGACTACAGACTCCCCACCTAACTTTTGTGGTATCCCCTTAGTCATATAAAAGGAGGACCAGGCGGGGGACAGGGGATCATCTTGGAATACAAGCTAGCTAGGTAGATCAGATGGAGATAGTTCATCCTAGAGAGAGTGTCCGGGAACACATCCTTGTAGCCCGGATACGCATATCACCTCCATATATCCAGACAAGCAGGAGTAGGGTGTTACGCTTCCGAGCGGCTTGAACCTGGGTAAACTGCTTGTGTGTTTTACTTCCTGCATCGTATGCTCGCTTGCCCAGATCGTCCTTGCGCCCCTCACCGAATCTTTTAAAGGGGGTCTCTCGACTCCCGGTGTTCGTGACTTCGGACACGACAGAGTGACTAAGAACCTGCACACATAGTCTTCTTATGTCATACACTAACGATTCAAGTTGATAAACAAGGTCTATATACATTCAAATGAAAAATTCATGTATCTAATGTGATATATCTCAGACTATGTTGCATGAAGTCAAGAGTGGAGAGAAGGGGTTTTCGATTTGCAACATGAAAATTTCAAAAACCTCAACAAAGTTTCATTTTGAAGTGACTAAGAAGGATCCAGGCTTAGTTTTTCATTTTCATGTTTTAAACTTGTTTAGATGTTGGTCAAAGTTAGGTTTGACCAATATTTGAAATGAGCTTCAAAAAATAAAAAAAGGAAAAACCTGCTCACATAGTCTTCTTATGTCGTATACTAACGATTCAAGTTGATAAACAAGGTCTATATACATTCAAACGAAAAATTCATGTATCTAATGTGATATATCTCAAACTATGTTGCATGAAGTCAAGAGTGGAGAGAAGGGTTTTGGATTTACAACATGAAAATTTCAAAAACCTCACCAAAGTTTTATTTTGAAGTGACTAAGAAGGATCCAGGCTTAGTTTTTCATTTTCAAGTTTTAAACTTTTTTAAATATTGGTCAAAGTTCGGTTTGACCAATATTTGAAATGAGCTTCAAAAATCAAAAAAATCAAAAAAAGGAAAAACCTACGAACATAGTCTTCTTATGTCGTATACTAATGATTCAAGTTGATAAACAAGGTCTATATGCATTGAAACGAAAAATTCATGTATCTAATGTGATATATCTCAAACTATGTTGCGTGAAGTCAAGAGTGGAGAGAAGGAGTTTTGGATTTGCAATATGAAAATTTCAAAAACCTCACCAAAGTTTCATTTTGAAGTGACTAAGAAGGATCCAGTCTTAGTTTTTCATTTTCATGTTTTAAACTTGTTTAAATGTTGGTCAAAGTTTGGTTTGACCAATATTTGAAATGAGATTCAAAAATTCAAAAAAAATCAAAAAAAGGAAAAACCTGCGCACATAGTCTTCTTATGTCGTATACTAACGATTCAAGTTGATAAAGAAGGTCTATATATATTCAAACGTAAAATTCACGTATCTAATGTGATATCTCAAACTATGTCGTATGAAGTTAAGGGTGAAGAGAAGGGGGAGAAGGGGTTTTGGATTTGCCAAAACTCACCAAAGCTTCATTTTGGGGTGAATAAGAAGGATCGGAACTTACCTTTTCATTTTCATATTTTAAACAGTTTTCGTTTGTTTTTCGTGTCCCAGAGCGTCCAGTTCGCGCTCGGTGGCATGACACGAGTGCACGCATGCAGGTTGGCACGTAAACATAAAGGGTGATAGCGTCAGTTCATGCAAAAAATGGTTGCAGCATGTCTAGATGGATCAAAACGTTCCCAATTGCGGTCAATTTGACCAACACGTCCATGTACGGCAACTGTTCGACAGATGTACAACACGCGTCTAGATGCTCTAGATGACGTGGTGAACAATTACTGTCCTGTCATTTCATCTGAACATCATCGAGTGCGAATATAGCCGTAATGTGCAGTATTTTCACACTGGCAAAATACGAAGCGGCCATCTGTTCATTTCCGCATGCGGTTATCGATGGACGCGTCGTCGCAGTTAATTCCTCTCTATCCTTCTCAAAGATAAAACCCCCAATGCGTATGCGGTTCCATAGCAGTTCTTCTCTCCCAAAAAAACCCCGTTCTCTCCGACCTCTTCTTCTCTCCCAAAAACCCCAATCTCTCTTCCATGGCGGACGAATGGTGGCAGAATGACATCATTCCGAGCGACTCGGACGGCGAGGGCAACCCCGTCCTGTGGTGGGAGGAGGGCCACGACGGGTGGTAGGAGGCCCTGGATAGCGACGACGATGGCGAGGGCGACGATGACGGCCAAGGCGAGGGCGGCGGCGGCGACAACAACGACTCCGACGAGGAGGAGGAGGAGGACGAGGAGGAGCCTCCGATCGACTCCTCCGATGAGGAGGAGGACTCCGGCGATGAGTCCGACGACGAGGACGGCTCTGACTCCTACTCCGACACTCCGCCGGCGAAGCGGCAGAGGAAGTAGGAGCCCATACCGCCGGCGAAGAGGCGGAGGAAGTAGGAGCCCACCGCCGGCGAAGAAGAAGACATCGCCGTAGCAGTAGTAGTATTAGCAGTAATTAGTAGTTAGTGTAATTAGTATGGATCTTTTGTAATGAAAATATTTCGTACTAGTAATGAACGAATGTGCAAATCAGTTGTAAATTTCAGTTTCCCAAGTTTCCATTCAGTTCCGCTTGCTAATTAGTTTATAAATTTAATTTAAGTCTTATAATCCTCCAAATTAAATGTGCAAATTTAATTACAGTGTTAACGACGTACTAATCAACGGATTCTCACTAAACAATGAATAAATAAATGTTGATTCAGACAAAAAATATTCGTCGGAATATTTGTATTAAATGGGTAATCTTGGGGCAGAGATGTCCCAACCTGGGCGTCAGACTCGCTTCCTGGCAAGCCGTCCCCACCTACCGGTCCCACTTGAGCGGTCCCACTTGTCAACTCACGAGGTGCCCTAGGCCAACCCCACTAGTCAGGCCAAGTGACGGTCAAAGGAGGTTGACCAGACGGAAACGTCCGTCTTCGTCATCTTCGAGCCTCGAAAGAGCCAGGTAGGCACATACGAGGAAAACTACGCAGGTAGGGCACAGACGAAGAAAACTGAGCGAAATAGGGCACCGAAGTAATAAGCCCTTCTTAGAGACATACACATACGAAAAATAAAAATAAAAGATTATACATTTAAGATTGTAGTGATGACTTAACTATTGTTTATTTTGCAATAGAAAAAAGTAAACACTTCAAAATTTTGAGGCGTTAAAGATGATACTCTCGCATTTGCAAGCCACCGTCAAAGATACACAAAAATAACATTACAATAATTATGTAGCTGACAAAGAAAAAGAACAAAAGGTTTAATTTCAATATGGGTGAAATACATTTCTCTCCCTAAACGAGTTTGTTGTTAATGACAACATGATTAGCGGACTAACCATGTGTTCGAGGTTCATAATCATATTAGAAGATGACATAAGGTCCGCAGTTAGCCAGAAGTTTGTAACAAAATCATATCTATGTCGCTGGGATGACTAATTCACACTATCATGGGAAGGGGTACCTTCGATCCGGATTACGGATGTAGTATGCAGCTTTCCCTCAAGAGATTCAGGGTTTATCGAATCAGGGAAGTAGGTGCTTGGCAAGCGATTAGTAACAAGTTCAAGAAAGCTTTAAAAGTTTTTTTACTGGACCAAACTCATTTCGTATGTGGTTGTTTTATCAATGGATTTAAATAGGCCAGTGCTTAAGATTTCACCTGCAGCAGTGCATATTATGTATGAGATCAATAAAATAAGATGAAGCTCTTTAGTGATAAATAATTCATATGACACAGGGATACATATGAGCAATGCGTCCAGGGTCACCAATGTCTCACATGTCTGAGCACAAGGGATTCATCTGCCCACGTTGGCGCTATTCCGTCTTGCGGGGTTGCCTAGATTATTAAGACAAAAGCCTTAAGTTCGTGACGTACGTCAATGTTGTTCTCTAAGGAATTGCTTGCAGCTATTGTACTCCTCTTACTCTCACTGAGTTGCACACATAGCCTTCCACGTTTCCCTGCTCTTACCTCTACCTTGATCACTCTTTGGGGTCTTGGGTACTTGACAAGTCCTGTGAGCGAGGCATTGGCAAGGGATATACATACGGATCATATAGGACTCTTTAAACTATTATCCCAATGGTTAGAATGCAAATAGCTGCTAGTTTAGGCCTTATCTCATAGCCCGAGTGGACTACTCACACATCGCGATCATATCAACAATAGAAAACATTACAGAAAAGAGTACTTGTAGATAGATGATTGAAATAGTTCCTACAATGTTGCCAATTGCGATGAGATCTAAATTACAAGTAGTATATGGCTATGATGATGACTATGGTGATGGAGATGGCAATGGGGTGGAGATGGAGGCAGAACTTCGTGGAGATGGTGAAGAATGGCGGCCCACTCTTGTGGAAGCCCCTCTCCCTCTTATAACAGTCTGGTAGATTAGGGTTTTGAGGCCCTTCAGTTGCGAATTCTCATCTGGGGGCACTTCACGAAAGTTGCCTAGTTTGATGGCGCCGAGGGAACCGACACCGATACGGTCACATGTACGACCACGTGTGACCCTATCGGTGGTCGTTATCTTTTGTTTCGCTAGATGTTTGGATCTTATGAATATTTGTTAACTCCCAATTCGGTCCCTTGCTTCATAAATGCTTGATTTGCACCTGAATATCTTCCTTAACCACGAGAAAATAAATCACAAGGATATTTGCGGAATAACTTGCACATTAATGGTTAGTGGCAGGTACAGAGTAATATATTGGCATTTTCATGACAAATATACGGTTTAAATATGGATAAAGATGTGTATCATTTGGACGCATCAGAAAGCAACATAAATCATCTGAATATTAGATCTAATCTATTATACTACAAAAACCTGTGTAATGCCCGCACTTCCATGTGCTCTAAATCGTACCTGTACCTACTGATAAACCGCTCTGATACCACCGTTGGGTTACGTACAGAAATTTAATTTTTCGCCTTACACGTTATAACCAAGATCTGGCTATGAAGGTACAAGCGATAGTGTATATCTATTATCACGAAGCAGAAGAAGATGTCGGTATAGCCTGATGAAGATCCTCACGACCAAACCTCGTGGTGAGGATAGCGCCGATTCCCCGAGTCCAGCCTTCTAGGTCCAGCCGAGCGAGGATCAAAGGTATGATCCCTCCGAGAGTTCGCACATGTCCGTCGGCTTCAGTCCAACAGAACTTCATCATCAAGAATTTAGTTTCTACGGTGTCCAAGAGGTTGAGCTCCCAACACATGGGAGATAGGGAGAGAGAATAAATCTAGGGAGAGAACACCTAGAAAACTACAAGATCTAACTTGTGCGTAAAGAGGGGAGAGAACACCTTTTTGTGAAGACTTTATTTAAAACTTGTCATGTTCTAAGTTTGCTAGTTTTCTTATCAAGTAATAACATAAAAGGACTCTATAAGGAAGAACTTCATTTTTTGAAGTTTTCTTTTTTCAAAACAGAGTCAAATGACCAACATGGCTATTCATAGAAAGGGTCTATTTTTTCATAACTATTGGTGGTTATCTGATACAACAACTACTTGTGTACCTTAAAATTATCTTTTGGCAATTCTTAGGATCAATCTGTCACACACTTGTAGTTAAAATTTGAATTACTTTCGGGAAATCGACATAAAGTCATTTAAATATGCGAAATAGTTGTAAATCAAGAAAGCTCATAATATTTGGAAATTGTACGTAAATTATGGTCAACTTTGTGTGTAAATTGAGTTTGCATCATATTCTTTGCACTTGCTTGACAAAAAAACCTAATTTTGTCACTTAGAAAATCGATAATTATTTTTTACAACTATTTTGAAAAATAAGTTTGGATTTTTTTTACCATGCCAACATACACCTATGTGCCAAATATGGACAGATTATCACGAACTATGCCATTGATATGGCCACCATCTTGGTCAATTGCTTGAAACTGACGAAT
Organism: Poa pratensis; assembly: GCA_947311845.1. NCBI lineage: Eukaryota > Viridiplantae > Streptophyta > Magnoliopsida > Poales > Poaceae > Poa > Poa pratensis. Next base: position 9,910,040 of record CAMZMU010000055.1, on the reverse strand, counting down.
GTTCATACATAATGGTCTTTTTTGTGAAGACATTTTTCAGAACATGTCATATTCTAAGTTTGGTATTTTTCGTAGCAACTAGTACACATTAAAGGACTATATGAGTAAGGACTTCATTTCTTGAAGTTCTCTAAAAAAAATCAAAACAGGTTTAAATGGACGACATGGCTCTTCATAGAAAGGGGTCGAATTTTTTAAAACTGTTGTGGTTTTATGATATAACCATTACTTGTGTATCAGAATTTTTGGCAATTTTCATGATAAAACTATCACAAACAAGTAGTTTAATTTTGAATTAATTTTTGGAAATCAACATAAAGTTCTCTAAATGGGCAAAAAATGCTATAAAAGCGATACAATTCATTAAATTTGTGTATTTTCCATAATATATGGTCTACTTTGTGTGACAATTGGAGTGGTGTAATTTTGCATCATATTCTTTGTACTTGCTTCACAAAAAACCTCATTGTTAACACACTCAGATATTGATTTTTTCTACAAATAGTTTGAAAAATAATTTGGCAATGATGTTTTCTAGGCCAAGATGCACCTATGTGACAAATATGGGCACATTGTCATGCACTATTCCATGGATATGAACATCACCTTTGTGCTATTTGGCTTGAAACTAATAAATGTTCATACAAGATAGTCTTTTTTGTGAATAATTTTTAAAAACTAGTACCATTCTAAGTTTAGTATTTTTTTCTAGCAACTAATACACATAAAAGGACTCCATGAGGAAGCATTACATTTTTTTTTGAAGTTTTCATCATTTTCTTTGATTTGTTTTCAAATAGTAAAAATGGTAGACATGGTATTCAAAAGGGTCAAAATTTCCAAAACTCTCGACGGCTCTCTTATATAATCACTACTTGTGTGTCTTAAAATAATTTTTGGCAATTTTTAAGATCAAACTATCACACAATTATAGTTCACGTTTGAATTACTTTTTGCAAGCGGAATAAAGTCATTTTAATGAGCGAAAGTAGCTAGAAATTGAGAACATTCACAATAATGGGAATTTTCTATCAAATATGGTTTAATTTTAATTAAAAATTGGAGTGATTCTACTGTGCATCATATTCTTCGCACTTGCTTCACAAAAATTCAATTTAGGCATTTCAAAGATGGAAAATTATTTACATATAATTTGAAAATAACTTCGTCAATGTTGTTTCATGCAAGAATACACATATATGCCAAATATGGGCACACTTGATCTTGTGGTAGACATTGGTTGGCGGAGAACGAATGTCGCAAGAACACGTGCCTTCTACAGCATATGAGAAAACGCGTACACGAACATAAAGGGTTTCCCCACCCCGGCATCCATGTAAGATGTAACCACCACACCAGCCTCGAGGCCCAGGACCAGGAAACACCCTACAAATACTCGGTACTCCCTAACCAAGTATGTCCAAAAATGGACGAACATGTGCATATGAAAATGTATTTCATGATTATTATAATAATATTAATTTGATATTATAAATGTTTATAGTTTTATCAATATGCTTGGTTAAACTTTCGCAGCCTAATTTGGGCAGGAAGGAGTACATGCCACACACGTGCGTCGACCTCGAGGTCACACACCAAGCGGGCGGACAGTTCTATACACCCTATCGAGACAACAACTTTGTAATCCTTATGATTAATTTCAGATAATCAGTCTTGAACAAGTACAAAAATGGCTACAGATTCTCCTCTTGCCTTGGCATAATACGCTCACACTTAAAGGAAAGCTCTAGAGGAAACATAACATATATTGCTAACGTACATAGTTCTGAATTAACTCACAAACAATCGAGCCAACTGTGGCATCATCAGCAGTGTCTATATGTCTCACTGCAAGATGTAGGCGTGCTAGTGTTCATCAGATTATACATGTATAGCGAAGAAAAGGGAGAAATGGTTCCATCATTCGATTATTTACAAGCAGAAGATATTAAAAGGCACCCATGAAGAAGTACAGGTATCATCGGGCTTCCGGGCAACAATTTACATGCCGCTGGAAGCCTTGGAGACCTCCTTGAGAGCCCGCATGATCTCGTCGGCCTTCGGATCGCTGCGAGTGGTGGCAGCCAAGGGGCTCTCTGATGGGACGACGTCCTCTCTATGGTAACTCCCTGAGCTCCTCAGCAGGTCCTCGGAGCCTTTCTCGGTCACGCCTTTCACGATCACCGTCTTATGTAAACCCGAGAGCATCTCTTCGCGATCGGTGTCTCCATGGTCACCGACAATTAGGTACATGTTCCCCACGGGCAGCCCCCAGCGCATGAAAAGATACCTGAGATTGTCGGTCAGAGATCGATCAATTAGTCCGGTTGTTGCTTCTGTTGTCGGAAATGCTACAGTTGTCACGTTCCATTGTATGGTAGTACTACTCTGTACTCACCTGAGTGCTTGTGACCTTGATGCCATGAGAGGGACAACCTGCAGCCTCGTCGAGTTCCGGCAGTACATGAGATGGCACCGGAGGCCACGCATCCTCAGCCTCTCCCGCATCTCATCGATGGTGCTCACCTATGGAATCAACAAAATTCAGATTCAAGTGCCAATCGTAAGTAAAATTATACAGGGACCTTACCTTCTTGGGGTCTCTGACGAAGAATGAGACGCAGTGCGCATTGCAGGACTCCACGTCAGGCTCGACAGCGTTGCCCGAGCCGTCGTGCGCCGCCATGAGCTTCCGATCGTCTGCCTGGCGCCGTCATGAGACCAACGGTGGTTGATGTGATTCAGGTAGTCCTGATCTGGCCGGAGCCTCCCTTGGGCGTCCATGCACTGCGCCGTGCCGGGTAGTACACCTCGCTGCCGCTGCCGCAGATGAGCGCATCGAAGTCGGTCGGGGGGACCTTGCCCAGCTTCAGGAGCTGGAGCATCTCGGAGAGCGGCATCGCCGTCGACAGCGCGAACCCGGAGATCTTGGACATCTGCGAGTCCGACCGGACCGCCCTGAACACCTCTTGGATCACCTGCAGCATCTTCCGGCTGGCCTTGCCGTCGTTGCCGTAGCAGTCCACGGCCACGATGAACAGCCTGCGACGACGACGGAGGTGCGGATACTTGTTCACGGTGCCAGGGGCGTGAACCTCGGCCGGATTCTTGTCACCTTCAGCGGCGGCGGCCGGGACGACTGCTTGATCTTGTTCATAATCCTCTGCACCTGGTCCTGCGGGTCCGAAGAGGCGGGCTCGTTAAGGGAGCACCGCTCTCCGTCGATGGAGAGGCGGAGCGACAGGTCCTGGAAGTCCATGAGCGAGTCCTCCAGGGCCTCTTCCTCGTCGGCGCCCGCGTCCGCCGGCGTGTCCTTGAGCCAGCGCGGGTTCCTGATCCGGCACCCGGCCACCCTGGTGAGGTACGTCCGGCAGTGCTCCGGCCACGAGTACAGGTGGATGTTGCGCAGCCCGTTCTTCCGGCACTCCTGCCACAGGTTCTTGTCCGCCACCAGCTTCAGCAGCGCGTCGGCGATGGCGTTCTGGTCGTGCGGGTCCACCAGCAGCCCATTGTTCAGTGCCTACACCAGTGTCATCCATGCACCACACAATTACATATACTTTCATACACATTCACAGTGCAATTGCAAGTTTGCAATAGTTTCACTTGCAGGATGTGAAAACATATGGATGCTGGCTTACATTTGTGATGTCGACGGGACCTCCATTCTTGGTGGCGACGATCGGGAGCCGTGCGCCGCAGCCTAAAGGCCATAAGATTGTCAGGACCGAATTGTCTTTTTTCTTATCTTTATGGCTACACGAAAGCATCAGGTGATTTCATTGTCAGGGAACTGAAACTGAAGCTGACCTCGATGAGGGTGAGACCGAAAGGCTCCACGAGAGCGGGATTGATGAAGACACCCTGCAGGGAAGAATAGCCAATATTTCTGTCAGTGTGAGATGCTGAATCTTGAAACATGGTGGATATGACATGCAGCAGACCTTCATCTTGGCCGTCAGGCGGTAAATCTCCGGGACGTCGGCCTGGTTGTGGTGCTTTGGGATGGCCACACTTCCGTACAGATCATACTTGTCGATCAGCTTCAGAACCGTGGTGAGGACGTTCGCGTTGCCGGGAGGCATCTCGTCGATGTCATCCCTGTTCCCCATGATCAGTGTCTGAAAACAGATTATGCAAATTTAGTTACTGGCAACACATACACCTACCAAAAGGACGTTCAGAACATGTATTTTTGTTACTCCTTTCTACATGGTAATCGTGATGTGGATGTACTTTTGACATTTGACGATAGAAACAGTAAACATGGTTACTAAATTTGTGTAACTGAAATGATATTATTCAGGAAAGCCATCTCAAAAAAGTAAGCTCTTGCTTACTAAGTTTGCAAGTTCTCTCAGTGGGCGGCATTCTCCAAATGCTTTCACAAGAGTAGTGATGTTCTTCTTCGGATCAGGCCTTGACAGCGCCAGGATCATCGGCTTGTGAGGATTAGTCAGGAACCGAAACACCTGCAACATGAGTTCCGTGTAGCAATATTAAGATCATTGAAATTGACGGGGACCTGCATAGGAAAGTTGGAAATCAGACACCTACCTCAGCCCAAATTGGGGGTAGTGACCTCGGTGAAGCACCATCCAAACTTATGTCGTCTTTATCGCCATCTCCATCGATATCTTCGGCCACAACATTGCTGAAATCCATCCCAGGAGGAATCACCTGTCAAGAAGCGGATCAAATCATTACAACTAAAAGTCATGGAAAAATACACGCTTTACCACATATGCCATGTCAAATACCAGATTGCCGGAATTTTGCCAGAAATAATACAGTGCTATGCCTATTACAGTTGAAAAGATTCTTACACTTGGTACTGAACACTTACCACCATCCTAGGCATGAAACGGCCATGGCAGCTAACCCCGCGCCTTGTCCTTGCACGTAACACTTTCTCGAGCTTGACATCAAAGCCATCATACAATCCCCACTGCTCATCGATCTCCTGCCTCGTGCTAGTAATCACAAGCTCTGCTGCGTCCAATGCCAGCTCTTCACCCTCAATACGCCTCATGATCTTGTAGGTTGAGTCGATCTCCTCCTTGGACATGCGGCCTTGCTTCATGATCTGTTCCAGCTTGTTCCTCCCAAGCGAGTGACCAGTGAGCACCATCGGCACATTGAGGGCACCAGAAAGAAGAGCAGCGACATCACCCGCATCCGCATAGTGGCCATGAATCACATAGGGCAGGACCGGCTTCCCACGGCCTACCTGTTCACCCAAGACCTTGGACATGTTCAGAATATGCGCGAGGGCACCGTCGACAAACTCTTGCAGGTAAGGCCACAAGCACTCCTTCTTGAGGTACTTGTTACTCGGTCCGCAAGGTATGCGCACAATGTAGGCTCCAGCACTCTCGCCGCTCCCCTCTGCATCATGGGAACCGGATGTTAACATCTCAGTTGGCTCCCCGTAGCTCCAGTCCACGTCGTGGGACGACACTTGGCGTGTGAACAGATCCACTCTGTACACTCCGGGCATCATTGCAAGCGCTCTCGCGAGTTCCACGACATATTTCACCTGCAAAACAGGAAATTGGTGGTAACCAGTCATGACAATCCTGACTGTCAGAAACACTTAATGTAACTAAATGATCAACTTTCTGTACCTGCCCGCCTGTATCTGAATCACTACCCAGTTCCATGTTTTCTCCGCGGACAAGGCCATGCACACTGCAAACAAAACGGAAGAGATTGTAGGATTTCCATGCCATCAATACGGTCATTCATGTTCGTGCTGTAGAGATGGTACAAAGATAGAGGTTTCAGTGCAGGACCTGATGAGCACAATGTAGAGTTTTTTCTCCTTGTTCTCGTCGGACCAGACGGTGAGGTCGGAGAAGTTCCTCTGGAACTTCTTCTTTGGCGTCTCGGGAGGGGCCAGCTCGCCGACGGTGTCCCCTTTCTCACCTTCAGACAGATCCTCCGCCAGGTCCTCCGTGGCCTCGCGGCGCACCTGCTCCTGCTCCCTCTGCCGCGCCGACATCCTCTGGATGCCCTCCAGCTCCAACTGCACATCATCAAAACAACGTCCACCGATAGAACCAAGAAATCAGAAAGCATCACCAAATGGAAAAACGGAATGAAAGCAAGCACAAGATAATTATGTGATCTCATAAGCAACAGAGCAGCAAAGGCGTGGCTCTGCCTTCTTAGATTCGGTTTCCTTGGGCTGGAAAAGGGCAAAGGGAAAGCAACTTTTCGGCCGTTGTGAATGTGATCGTTGCACGAGAGGACCATAAATTTCTATGTCTTTCTCGCAGACACGGAGGGATTTGTATGAAGAAACAAATACTCATACTACAGGGGAAACAAAAACAAAGGAAAATTAAGCATCTGACGTAATTTGCAGAGTCGTCCTGGATTCTGGAAGCCGCAGCGCGTGATCGTCGTGCACGCTTATGGCTTGATCCAGTTTGAAACGACAAAAATGGCCGATCCGCCAAGATCGAGCATGAGTGGGAAACATGTTTGTGTGAAGACGAAAAAAGAGCGTCGATTAATCAATCAATTAATCAGTCAACCGTGCCATCGATCAGAAAACATTTTCTAAAAAGATCTCGGAAAGTTTCTCCGCCAGAAAAGTAGTCATCATCACTCATGCAGACTGCACGACGTGATAGTATCTCGTTGAGATCGAGGAAGAAAACAGAGGAACCGCCACCAGAGTACGTAACCGACCAAAGCAAGCAAGTACGGTGGCAAAATCAACAACAAGGGCTTGCCTGCTTCTTCTTGCGGGCGAGGTGCCAGATGCGCCAGCACATGTTCTCGAGGCGGGTGCTGCGCTCGCGGGCGTTGCGGGTGGCGACGACCTTGATCCACGTCCGGTGGAGGTCGCTCTCGTCCACGCCCTTCACCACCTCCTCCACGAAGTAGTGCGTGGGGTTGAAGTTCATGTGCGGGCCGCGGGGGCTCGCCGTCGACGCCCCCGCCACCGGCGACTTCGGGTCACCGCCACCGCCACGCCGCCGCCGCCGCCGCCTCCTGATCCTCCACCACCCGCGGCGGCGCCGCTGTCGAGTATCGCCTCCAAGTAGCCATTGATCCACTCGTTGCCGGCCATCCTAGTCCAGGCGCCGCGGCGGGGCGATCCGTGTGTGCGCGCGTTCCGTTGGCGATGGAACTGACAAGAGAGAGAAAGAGATGAGAGGGAGGAAAGGTGTTGGCGTTGGGCTGCGTGTGGCCGTACCGCCGTAGTTGTAGGATTCTGTTGAGACAAAGGAGGGAGAGGCACGGTTCCGTTCCGGAGAGAGGACGCGCGCCTGCCTGCCACGCGGGCGACGAACTTTTGTTTTTTCTGTTCTGAAAAATGGGAAATATGATTCTACGTGTAGGGTTGCGATATAACCACGCAGTCACACAAAAAAATCGACTTAAGGAGCTTTATTACTTAAACTTCATCGGGATCCTTCATCAGTCACACAAATATGTTGACAGCACTCAACTCGAGATCTCACGCGATGAACACTCACAGAGACACAGGGATTTTTTTGGTGCTACGTTCAACTGCTGTAGCTTTTCTGCCTTTTACTATTTGTCTCGATTACAGAAGGAAACGGCCTCTAACGGCCCGAGCGAAACGCACGCAACAATCCTTCACAATCGCGCCATCCCACGATCAGATCGTGCAGTGCGTGGACTACGCCTAACTCGCGTATCCAGCTGACCTATTCTGCCGTGCCATCCCACGGTCAGGCTAACTGAAAACTAAAAACGAGCAAAGCACCTAACAGCTAACAGTTTCAGTCAGTACGCAGACTTCTGAAACTGAACTTTATTCTAAGCTTAAAGATACTGACAGCATAAGGTTTAAGTAACATATGTCAGGTTTAAAAATTAATTTACAGAGAACTTGCATTTGGCAAGATGGTAAGGAGGGTGGTTGTACCTTCAGCCCACCAGAGTTCTCATTTAGACGGAATATTCTTCACTGGGAGGCGACGTTCCCGTCGACAGCGAGGCACCTATGGTGACTTCGTCAATCTCAAGACTCGATCCACCGACTCAGTCTCTCGAAGGTACTCATAGGAGTAGAGTGTGTGTGCGTGCGTTCATAGGGGTGAATGTGTGCATGTATATGTGAGCGTCTGTGTTTGTACTGTGTTTCGCAAAAAAAAATCAATTTCCACAAAAGTGAGCTCTTCCTTTTTGGGATGCGATAAAAAAGTGTGATGATTATAAAACAATTTTTACTTGTCCGAATGGTTCATTACCGTTGAGGTATTTGGGCATTCCTGTACATAAAGTTCGGATTAGAAATAGAGATTGGAGTCATGTAGAAAGAAAAGTAGAAAATAAATGTTCATGCTGGTTTGGGAGGTTATTAAACATAGCTGGGAGGACCACTTTGGTCCAGATCTGTCTGTCCGATATGCCACTTTTCATGATGTCCGTCTATAAAATGCCGGTTGGTGTTAGAAAAAGAATGAACTATTTCAGGGCTAGGTTAGCTTGGCAAGAGGAAAAAAATAAAAATAAATACCACCTGGTCTGATGGGGGGTGGTATGCCAACCCAAAGACCAAGGGGGTTTGGGTATCATCAACAGTGATTTGATGAATCAAGCTCTTTTGGCGAAATGGCTCTGGAAGTTAGAAACAGAAAATGGCTTGCGCCAAACGATCATCAGAAACAAGTACATTAAAAATAAATGTGTTTCTGGTATTAGACACAAACCTGGAGATTCCCAGTTTTGGTCTGGTGTGTTGGGAGTAAAAGATATATTTTACAAATTTTGCAAGAAAAGCGTGGGAAATGGTGAGAAGACAAGGTTTTGGGAAGACTAGTGGGTGGATGATAAACCTCTCAAAATGAGGTGCTCCATGATTTACAATTATGTCGACAGAAAAATGTGACTGTGGCTTTTGTTATGAAAAATGGTTGGGGTGGTCTGACCTTCAGAAGAACTCTTTTTGGGATACCTTGCACCTCTGGTAGAATGTTAAACAATCTTGCCATGAAGTGATTTTAAGACAAGGTGATGATCGTATTAGATGGTCTTTGATGAAAAAGGGGATCTTCTCGGTTAAGTCACCCTATAGAGCGCTTAGCTTAAATGAGATTGGATTTCCACACACGTTTATGTGGAAAGCCAAAACCCCTTATAACATCAAAATTTTCCTATGGCTAGTCCTTCATAATAGCATTTTAACTAAGGATAACTTGCTCAGGAGGGGCTGGAATGGTAACGCGCAGTGTCAATTTTGTGGTCAACCTGAAACGGCTGATCATCTTTTCTTGTCCTGCTCGGTTGCGAAGTTGATTTGGAGCGTTCTCCATTGTGCTTTCAATTTTAGTGCAATTCCTGATAGTGTTCATGGGATGTTTGGCCCCTAGATTCGTAGTTTTGGTAAAGAAGGAAAGAAAATGGTGTTAACTGGAGTGACAGACGTCCTCTGGTCAATCTGGAATACCAGAAACGTGGTTTGCTTTGAAAAGAAGAAGAAGATGCAAGATCCGTTTGTGTTGATACACTTAGTAACACATTGGATTAACTCCCGGTCTATTTTACAGACAAAACAGGTAAGCAAAGAGGTGCTGATGTGGGGAGCAAAACTAATCGAGCGGGTGGCAAATGAGGTGTTCCATGCTTTGAAAGGTTGGCGTCCTGGGGTGCTGAGGATTGCTGGATGATTGTGGGAGGTCCCTGATGCTGATGGTGGCGTGGCCTTGGCTGGAAGACAAGCTTAGTCTCTTTTTTAGTTTCTGTCTATAATTTAGTCTGGCGTCTCAAAAGTTTACACTCTAACCATCCTGCTGTGGATGCTTGGAGCTTTTCTTTCGATGTAATTTTCCTTTCCTGTAATAAACTTGTTGCCTGTGGTTTCTATTAATAGAAATCGGAGGGGACTCTCTTTTTGAAAACCAAAAAAAATTAGTACACTTGCTAAGAAGTTAGTGTTGAAGTAAACACCTTCTTATATGGAAAACTCTATTGGTCAGCCGGCTGTAGCTCACCACGCTCGCGATTTACTTTCTGTGGCCGTTCTCTTTCACGCGACGTGAACTTCTTCTTCCTTGGCTGGCCGCTGCTATGCTTCTCCTGTGCGCTAGGCTGGCCGCTTCTCTCCTCCTCCCTGCGCCCCCTCTGTGTACCGGCCCGCTGCTCCTCCAGACCGCCGCTGGCCACTGCCGACCTTCCCATGGGCCGAGCGCCGCTAGCCTGCCATCGTGGCCGTCGCTCGTCGCGCCTCGACGTAGACGTCGCAGCTGCATCCGAGTCGGCGACCTCCAAGACCTCTCTTACCCGCCGGTTCTGCTTCCAACCGCCGCCGGCGAGCTCGACATGGCAGATCTCGCCATGGAGACCATGGACGGTGAGGTGTCCAATCTTCACCGGACTTGGAAAAGACGATGCCCCACACGCTGGATTTGGAAAAGACGATGCCTCCTGAGTCAATTGGTCGTGGTTCACCCGATCTCGCTCCGATGGAGCTCCGGCGTGGCGGATTCGTGTCCGGTGAGCTCGAATCGGTCATGGCGGTGCCTCCATGGTCGAAGCTCTGCTCTCAGTGAAAATCAAGGTATGCAGATGTTGCATATGATGTTTCAACATTCTACAAACACAAGTGTTTTTTTGCTACATGAGTGTTGAAAATGTAGCGAACAGTGACATGCTCTTTCATGTTTTGCTGCAGATAAATTGGTATTTGTTTCATATGTTGTTGATATTTGCTACATGACATTGTTCAAAGTGATACAACATTTTTTGCTGCATGATCATAAATTTTACGCATCTAACAATTTTTGCTACACATAGTGCTACATGCATAAAAAAAATATTGTGTTTGACTTTTTTTTGCTACATTTATCAAACGCAACATTTTCTGACTTTTTTTGCTACATGCGATGTTGCATATATAGACACAAAGTGTTACACACGAAACTTTTTGCTACATACATCGAACGTGCAAGATCGTTTCACTTAAGTGAATCTGAGCTCCGAAGGCGGCTCTACGGCCTCCCTACAGCCGACTAACGCCTAACTTTGGCCTTCTTATAGCTTGGACACCTTACTTGTGACGATTTATTGTCGACTTCCATCGCTGTATGCAGAATGGTGCTCGGCAAAACCAGAACGTTTGGATTTTGTCACGGAAACGTGCCATGCTTAAAATCCACAAATTTGTTGCCATGTGTAGACATTGTAAATTCAAGATAACTTAAATGTATTGTTAGCAGGCTCGGCCCTAAGATCTTGTTGTCGACAGGGATAGATGTGTTGTTATGGGCAATCTAGAATACCAGGAACAGGGCCTGCTTCGACGGAGTTTTTCCACAGGATCCGTCTATGATTATTTTTCAGATTTCTCATTACCTCTCGTACTAGGCTGATTTGCAGAGAGTAAGGCTCCAAAGCCTCCAACGCAGAGGAGCAAAGCTGCTAATACTGGTGGCGGCTGGGGTTTTTCACAGATGGCAAGGATGGGGGCCTATGGTGATGAGGATTGAGTCCTGAAAGCAATCTCATAAATTCCCCTAGATGCTGCCTTCCGTGAATGATGTCGCTGATCGGTTCTGTAATGCTTAAAAGATTTGTGAAAAAGACATGTAATGTGTCGCCTTTCTAGTCCTGGTTTGGATGTTTAGATTGAGTACACACCTGCACTGGTTATAGCAGTTGCTTGTGGTGGCAGGTTTCTCTTAGCTTTTGATCGTTGTTAGTTGTTTTGGCTGGTTAGAGGTCACGAGAGTAATTGATTGCTACATGGGCCAACCTATTGAGCTTAGTGTTAGGGACTAGCAAGAGGATGGTTTTTAGTCCATAGAGTTGGATTTGGCCACAAGATATGTGGAGGTAAGCATGTGAGCATCTTTAATGCACATGTGTTCCCGCAAAAATGCACATGTGTTAAGACTAACTATTTTTGTAATTGAAATATGCAATTTGAGAAGGGGTGCAATCAACGTCCATGTTGTCGCCTTTGGGGTTATTGATGGTGTGTGGTGTTTCAGTGTGTATGCGCTATGGGGTTTTCATGTTCGATTTTTTTTGTAAATTTTACAAGCATTCCAACAACCACAAACTGGGTCTAAAGGCATGCCATATGCGCTTCATATGTGATCATGTGGTATATCATTATTAATTAATCTTGAGGTCCATCCAAATAGGGCTATGGTTTGTTAGGATCTGAAGTTGTCGGCTTTTGTTCTTCCTATTTTAGCTTCAAACCAAAGTCATCCGAGGAATTGAGTAAGAGAGAAATATGCACACTCATTTCACATCACATTTGTGGGGTTCGAGGAAAACCACTAGCCAGTCCAGACGCTCCGTGGGCAAGACGAGAAATACTTTGATGAAATGGTTCAGAAAAGCAAGGTAAAAGCCTTCAAAATGCCGATGTATTTTTATGGTAGGACAATTGCACATTTTTGTACTTTGCACTGTATCATGCTGCATGTTTGATCTGGTCAGTACTTAAGATCCTTTGTATACTTTTTGTAGGATTTGGTGCAACCTTAGTTATCTGTCAATGGGGTTTCAATGATGAAGCCAATCATTTGCTTATGCAAAGAATTTGCCCGCTGTCAGATGGGTCGGTGGCGTTGAATTGGAATTGATTTCCATAGCTACGGGTCCATATGAGTACCTCTCTCTCTCCATGTGAACCATTTATTATAAACAAAATATCTAACATTTGAAAACTGACTGCAGGGGGATCTCATGCACTCTAGATTTTTTGGTTAGTTACAACCAAACTTGAAGATAACTTTTAGACTCCTACAATAACCCTGAATGAACATACCGACACATATCAATATAGATACACATATATAGTGATACATTATGGTACACCTTTGTGGAGCAAACTATTATGTGTGTGAATGTGATATTGCCATCCATTGTTCCTTGCTTGCATTCATACGTAACCGAGTCAAGTCCAGCAAGATGCTCATCCAAAACTTAGAAATAACATTCCATTTGAATTGGATTTATTGAACTTGTTGACATTGTTGTGACTTGTGTTATCAAATACAATGATAAAATAAATATGATTGTTTGAGAACGATTGTACAAATATAAACAATGTATGAGACTTGCGCACAAATTAAACTGCAAATAATAAGTAAAATTGTTCAGTATAAACAACTAGCTGGTCTTTATTAATTTTTCAATAATATTTTTATTCAATATCCTCTACTACCCTTTAGGGTATAAGGTTATGTTTGACACGAATACACGACCAAAACCAACATAGTAATTTGCGGGGAAGCTATAATATGCAAAGACTACCTATACCTCATGCTCAAGAATCATTTCATGATATTATGTTGGTTTGTAGTATGTATAAAGTATACAATGTACAGTAACAATTCTTTGTCGACACTAGGGGAAAAGATAAAAAAAGCACAATCAAGGTTGAGGCCGACATCACCTCAACGCCGTTGTAGTGGAAGCCAGTCGTGAAGATATGAGGGTAAGGCCATCGTTTAGAAAACCCATTGGAAAAACGAACATCGATCCAAGTTTGTCCATACAAAGGCAGTCGTGGCGCTACACTTTGGATGTGTAGTCACTTGACTACACATCATTTTGAGAAAAGCTTCATATTTAGAGAAAAATCATGCAGAAAAATACAAAATTATTACAAATACATATATTTGACATCAGAAGATTGAATTGACATCACAAGTTTGTGTTCCTGGTTACGCCACTGGACAAAGGCACGATTTATTATGCTGCCCACGTGAAGGCTACAAATGAATGAGATGTTTTTTAAGTGTTGTTGTTGATTCCAGTGCTATATGTGTCATGCTTGTTACCTTTTACGTTAGCTATCTTTGTTAGGACTAAAGTGTAATAGGTCCTGCAACCACACTTTGACTACCCACATGCCCATTTAATTTTCCATTGTGTTCAAGTCAACTAGAAGTAAGCAACTAAGGTCAACTGATACATCAGTATGGTAGTGATGGTTACGACAACAATAATTTTTTGATATGGATTTTATTTTATTTATATTATCTTTACTATTAAATGGGAGTTCGTATACGTCCTCCCATTTTCTGCCTCCCGATCACACCATCGCTAAACCTGGGCCGGCCCAATAAGAAAACCACTACGGCATACCTCGTACGACCCCGTATGCTCGCAAGTCGCAACCGCTGATCGCGGCTCCCTCGCTCGATGTACTCCTCCTACCCTGCGGAGACAATCCTTGGCGGCGGGCACCGCGTAGACAGGCCTCGACGAAGGGCAGCGCCGAGATGGCATCGACCTCATCGACAACCAGCCGCATAGACAGGCCTCGGTTAGGCGGTTCTCCTTTGAGTTGCAGGTTTTCTACGCCGGAGAAGAAGGTGACTCTCCCGGTCAGAATCCCCTCAAGACCTGCACCCCCTCTACAGATCGAGTTGATCCATCATCAACGGCACGATCCCCACAAGAACTGCATCCGCCTCCTCTACCCGGCGCAGCCCGGCGCCAGCCCCTCCCTGCGCTCCGGAGCCGCCCCGTCCTCTCGATGCTCCGACCTTTCTTCTATCGCCACGATAAGAAACAGCACCCTATGCCGCAGCCGCCGTCGGATCTGGACTTGAATCTACAAGATCCTTTCTCCAACGAACATGAATCCTACCCCGATGCTCTTGGTTTGCAGGTTTGTTTTCCTGAAGAAATTCACTGGATTTTAATCGATCTATTGGGAAGAATTTTTGTGTTGAGTTTTATCGCTTCAAAATATGGTGAAGTGCGCTTGAACTGCAGTGCTAAGCTGGGGACCTGGGGTTTGATCCAGGTGTTAATCTGGAGAGTTGTTTGACCGGTCAGAGGAATTTTCTTTCCCTTGGATGCTGAAGAAGTGCTCCAAATTAAAATACCAGCATTCAATGGAAAATATTTTCTTGCTTGGAGCTATGAAAAATGTGGTTTCTTTTCTGTTGCAACGGGAGTGCAAATGTGATTTTTTTGTAAGTGAAAGCTAACACAACCTCGGGTGTAATTTTCTCCAGGTCCAAAACGGGGTCCTTCAATGGTGATGACACCGACCTGAAAGTTAGAGATAGTGCATGTTTTAGTGCAGAACATTGTATCACATTGTCCCTCTCTGGTGTGATTTCAACTGAACCATTAACATGGAAGTTAAACAAATCTGGTTGCCTCTGAACATCATATTTGTCGGGATGCTAATCACAAGCATGTTTAGGTACGTTTTAGATCTTCAAATCATTTTGTGTTGATCACTCTTTTTATTTGCAGTTTACATTGGTATGTACTTACATCGTTTTGAGGGCAGTTTACATTGGTATGTGCTTACATCTTTTTGTGTTCAGTTTACATTGGTATGTTTAATGTTAAATCTGACGAATGGCAGTGGGGAGGCCTAGAGTTTTGATGTTGACTTATCGTGGTCTGATGGCAGTGAATGAGGCGGCGGAGAGCTGCGCACACATGGTAGGGCGGAGGGGTATTCGTCACTGCAGGCCCGCAGGGTAACCCAATCTCCCAGCTTCTTCTCTACAAGGTTAAGCTGCACTAGCGAAACAATGTTGACTGTCTCTTCCGCTACAAGAAAGTTCTCCGATGCTATTTGAAAATCAAATCGATTGCACCTGGACCATTCCATATATACTTTAGCTCTAATCAATTCCCATGTGAAATTATCTTGTTCCGTCAGAAACAACATTTATGCTATTTTGTTGAGCTATGATCTATTGGCTTTTCTATGTCAAAACCTTTAGAAAGGCTTGACAAGTGCGTACATTTATTAATGCATCTCTCTACTAGAAAATGACTCATATCCTTTTCTTTCTTAGTGGTGCCACTGCTTCGTAAATGTTCGTCTTCACAAAGCACATGGCATGTTTCAAGGTTCCCTTGTTGTTATCAAAGGCAGTATTCCACGTAAGGCTGCACTTCAGGTTTGATCTTCTATCTTTTCATACTTCAGTAACGTGCTATACATTTGCTTGTATTCTCTTGCTAATTGATAATTCCAACTCCCATTCTCCTAATTATTTTTTTACCAGTACGCTACTGTATCAGTTGGGCATTACCGTCCCACTGTTGTATCTAAAGTTTCTTCCAAGAGGCGACCTTCCACATTGCAGGATGTAACCCACCTTGGAACTTTTCTTGTGTGGATTGGGGCAGCAGCTACTATGTGGACCCTCTGGAATATTACAAATAAATTATTTTTTTAAACAAAAAATTCTTAAGAAACCGGCTGAGGCAATCTTTTATGTCCGATCTTATTTACAGACCTGGCGGATTCTGTCGGATGCCTAGACCCAAGAGTTGCTTCATTGGGCCTGAAGAACGCAGAAGAATAATGAGGCATCTAAATCGGCCTGGGTGAGGTATTGGCGTAAAAATGTTATGTATGTGAGCTGCGGGAGTTTCCTGGGAGCTTTGGTTTTCATGTGGAAGTTGGAGTTACTATCCAATGCTGCCCTGCTGGATTGAGATATTTTGTGCTGAGAAGTTGCTGCGACCTGATGTAAGTGCCCTATTTGATGATTTATCTTTAGTTTTCTCTAGGTTTTGGACGTTGTTTCCTGTTTGTCTCATCGATCTTTGTCTGGGATGATAGCTTGCCTTATGTATTAAGTGAGTTCTGACTGGTTGGTTAGTTTGGCTGGTTAGTAGTATCCTAGCAGAGGGAGTTAGCTTGTGAATGTAATTATTTTGGCCAAACATTGTATGTTCGTTGCTTGAAATATAAAGCAGGGCCCTGGTGCCTGGTGCCTTTCTTGTAAAAACTTTGCATGATGTAGAGGCCGGAAGGGTGACCCTTCCAAAGTAGGAGTATAAAATATGCTAATTTTAAATGTTCATATTTATTTATGTGAGCCAAGTGGGAAAAGGTAAAATTCAGGTTAACGAGGCCAAGGAATGTCAGGAGTATTATGATATGCATGTTCTGCAGACGCCATGCTCATGTTTTAGACTCGGATTTTTGTTCCAAGGGTGTGTTATTGGTGCCAGGTGTCCTCGGTATTGACAGGTTCTTCTACACG
This sequence comes from Poa pratensis, assembly GCA_947311845.1. Classification (NCBI taxonomy): domain Eukaryota; kingdom Viridiplantae; phylum Streptophyta; class Magnoliopsida; order Poales; family Poaceae; genus Poa; species Poa pratensis. Next base: position 9,893,061 of record CAMZMU010000055.1, on the reverse strand, counting down.
AGCTCAAAGGTAAATCATTTTACTATTTCTTGAGTCCATTGAAACTCCTAGCAAAAAAGGGACAAGTTAGTGCCAATTTGCTACACGGTTGCCTCAAACAGTTTGGAATAGGTTAATAGTACATTTGGAATTTCGTCAAGCGGTTTGGAATATGTATTTTGTTTTCATAAAACTGGAAGACGTTTTGAAAGAACTTTTTAGTGCCTCCCCTCCTGCCATGGGAAGAGTCCTCTGAGACGACCTTAATTTGGTGGCAGGCTGGCAGCTTTGAAAAAACCGCAGTGAGTGGGTTTTTAACGATAGGTCTACTTTGGTCCGGATGTCTTCATCGGGATCTTAGATGGAACACATTGTTGGGTCTCAGCTGGGCTAATCCCGGCGACAAAGTGGTGGCTTTTGTATCAACAGAGAGAAATTACCTAAGATTGTATTGGCCTTGCACGTTGCGACTTTCCCTTTTTCATTTTCCCTTTTATTTCATTCGTGTTCACCATGCTTGGCTACCAAGCTTTGTAACTTTTCTCCTTTGTTACATCAACAAGTCAGAAACTTGTTGTGTATTGTCATAAAGTCATCCTTCGACATTTTTTGTACCATACCAATACTTTGAGGTAGAGGTAGTGTTGAAACAAGTTTATTTTAGGACACTCCGAGACAATTGTGGAGTCAATTAAAAGGAGCCGGTTCTGAGACTGACAGCGTCACACGAGCTTTATACATCCCATGGGCTATGTATACGGAAGTTTATTACTTGAAGCAGTTACTCGGATGCAAGCAAATTGGATCTTGGTCAATAAGAGATAATTGTTGGATTGTTGCTTGCTACACATATGATGTCCAATTATAGCTTATTGATGCATTAAAGTACAATCTCATTGTTTTGAATAATTATATGCCTATCTTTTCCATATATGACATGAGAAAAACATATAGTAATACGCCCGTAGCAACGCACGGGCATTCAACTAGTTTTACTAAATCGCATGATATTTTTTTTCGTCCATTGCCCTAATATTTTTTGTATCATTCATAGTGGTCTTTCTCTATTTTATGATTTCACTGCATTAAAACACAAACCCCTCACTCGCCAAAAACACACAGTCGGATGGGGGACATGCATGAGGAGATACCGAGAATTTTACAATCCCAATGTGAACAAAAGCACATGGGAATAATTGTTCTCCATATGTTGCAATACACATGAGATATGTAACCACAAGGGAGCAACCTTCGTAACCATACGACTCTTTTAAAAATGGCAAAGAAGGAACATGTGAGTCTCTGAAAGAAGTTTACAGAGAACGAAGTGGCCTGTGAGACTAACCATGGGTTGTAATGTTGTCGACAGTCAATACTTATGTGTTGGACAGTGATCCAAGTGAAATCCGGGAGCATGAAACTGCGGAATTCCTTTTTTGCGTTGTAGGAACAACCTTGCAACACGTGGATCTAAGAGTGACATGAACTCTTTTAGGTTTTGGACATTTACTAACTCTTACACATAAGTTTTGCTAGTTCATCTCAAAAGTAATCCAATTACTTAGTTGTTGAAGTCCAGAACCACCGTCCTAAGGTCGCATTTGGGCCTAACCATTAACCTAATTAACGGACATGCACAAAATTGCATCCTTGGTATCAACAATGGTACTCACTAAAGCCATGAATGATAGTGTTTCTCCCACCGATGACAAGGCAAAATTAACTCATAAATTTTCCGTATACTTTCTTTCTACACGAGTTCAGATTTCATGTTAAAGTGCCACATACACAAACTTAAGTTTTAAACTCAAATTTGATCGTACATAATTAATTCATGCTTAAAATCCAATATACGCATAGGGAAGACCATTCTTTATATTATTTGGATGACATCACTCACATTTAAAGGAAAAACCGGTTGCAACATGTAGCCGAACAATATCATGTTACAATCATAGTCCGACTGAAAAATTTATAGTATAAAATATAAAGATTCAGTAACTCAAAATAACTCAGCTGCAACTATACGTAATAACTAGAAAATATTCGGTCGCGACCATGGTGCAACTGAAAAGAAATGAGCCACAACCTGGCCAACTAAAAATCTTACTTGCAAACCATATACAACTCATTACATGAATCACGATGCAAAATCTGATGTTGTTATAGTTCAACAAGTCATTGGGACGAGAATCAACAAAAACGTCATACTTTTAGCAGATTCCCATTGGACGGTCTACCATGAATCCAGACCCACAGGCCATACCGAATCCGGGGGGAGATGATTCCCACGTCCGTGAGGTAGAGTTGCGCCATTGGCACCCTCCCCGCGTGCACGTCCCCCACACAGCTCACACGATACCATGATCTGATGACTACTCAGTACTAGCTAGCACGAACTCGTAGCTGCATGCCAGGAGTATGTGGCAGCGCCAATCGCAGCGAGCCTCGACCGAATTCAGTGGCAGCGCGATCCAGGTTTCCTGGATTCTTAGACAAAGTCCAGCCAAACTGTAAATTTGACTTTCTATATGTATATTTGAGATAAGTCTCTACAAATTTGCATCTTCATTTTTGGTCCACTCCGATGGAAGTGGCAAAACTCACATAAATAAATACATATTGATCTATAATAACCATCAAATATCTCTCTCAAACACATGCATTTGACATGACATAATTTTGATGCTCAAGTTTAACATTTTTATTTAATTTACTCTTTTAGACTCTTTTTATTTTTGTTTAATTTCTCTCTATCTCTCGCCTCCGACATCCCTACCATCAGCGCCCTCTCCCCTACCTCAGCGTGAGGTGGAGGCGCAAAATTTTGATGCTTAATTTACATATTTTATTAAATTTACTTTTTTTTAGACTTTTTTATTTTATTTTTTGTTTCATTTCTCTCTATCTCTGACATCCCCTACCATCAGCGCCCTCTCCCCTTACTCAGCTTGAGGTGGTGGAGGCGCAACATAGGCAAGAGGTCCAGAACCAACAACGGGGCGACGTGAGATGGAGAAGCAACAAACACACGACGCAAGGTGGCGGCGCATACGGTCATCTAGAGCAAGCGACGACATGGCGTCCACAGTCTTGCACACCCCCTGTGCGTTGTTGGCCCATGCCCACACAACTGCTCGCTCGCCGCCAGTTGTCCAACGATTTATAATGCACGTGTTCCCCGCAAAGAAATGCACATGTGTTGAGACTAACTATTTTTTAATAAAAAATTGCCATTTTGGAGGGGGTGTATCGTCCCACCCCATGTTGCCTTTGGGGACCTCGATGTTGTGTGGTGTTTTGCTTATTTTGTGGAAATTTTACAAGCACTCGAACAACCACAAACTGGGTCAGAAGCTTTTGCACATGCGTTGCATATTTGGTCATGTTGTATATCATCATTAATTAATGTTAAGGTTCAATAACTAGGGCTATAGTTTGTGAGGATCAAAAGTGGTGGGCTTTTATTGTCCATGTGTTAGCTTAAGCTTGAAATCATTCAAAGAACCGAGTAAAGAGAAAGATGCACACTCGTTTCACATCACATTGGTGTGGTTCAAGGAAAACCATTCATTGACATATCATGCACTCTCGTACTTTCGGCTAGCTATGACCAACCTTGAAGATATTTTTTCAGACTCCTACATTACATAACCTATATTAACATACTAGTACATATCAATATAGATACACTTATATAGACACATTTGCATGAATGTGATCTTGTTATCTTTTATGCCTTTCTTGCGTTCATAAGGAATTAACAAAGGTCCAATCAAGCCAGTTCTCATCCAAAACTTAGAAATAGCATTCCCAAATAGAGTTGTGTTTTCTGTTGTTAAATACAATAATAAAACAAATATGATTGTTTGATAACGATTGTACAAATAGAAATAGTGTATGAGATGAAGGACGAATGGAGCTGCAAATAATAAGTAAACAAAATCAGTATAAACGGTTTAATGGTAGTGGAAGTCATTATTATTTTTTCAATAATGTTTCTATTCAATATCCCCTACCAACTTCTAGGTTGAATGCAAATTTAGTATGCTTTGAAATATTCAGATCACATTATTAAGTTGAACAAACATAATTATCCTGGTGTTTCAATAAATAGCTTAAAATATACAATGTATGGTGATCCCCAAAAACTGCGTTACCAAATTTAATATCTTTCCGCAACATAGTTGCAATACCAATGGGGTTGCCGCCTTGAGTCGTTGACCACAAGTATGAGGTCTTAATCAACTAAGAACCCCAAATGTCAATAGGAATAAGCTTGCCCCTACAGTTTTAAGTTTTTAAAATTGCTATTTTAAAAACATCTTTTTACTAAATTGTCTCTACAGTTGGTGCACATCCCAACACGTTCACGTTCACGACAGTGAACCACTATATCAACTATGTCTCTATAACATGCATTATTAGTTGATTTTAAATGCTGAAGTTGTATTGTACCAAGTGAGTAATATAGTTGAAATATATACGGTACATACTTACAATTTTTTTATTTGGACGCTTGGCAACATCCAAAATGGCATCAAATGCTTTAGGAGTACTGGGAACTCAATAGGTACAGAAGGTTCAACAACTTTCATTTGATTAAAGTGGCATTCATACGTGTGCCCAAGTCTAACTGAAATGTAAAATTGATCGTCTATATGTTAACTTCAGAGTCTCTACAAATTTGCATCACCATTTTTGATGCTTTTCGGATAGAAGCGGAAAATCTCGCTCTGTAAATCCTACCCACATTAGTACTCAACTAGGAAATATACCCGTGCGTTGCAACGGAAGAAAAAACTATGTCATGGAGACACCCAAACACAATCAATGCAATGCATATTTTGATTACTTTTTTGCTCCATTCAGTTTGAATTTCCAATCATTTTATATGAATTTCAGGCATACATCTCATATATCTCATAATTTGAACATGCCAGTTGAATAGATATAAAACTAAAAACAAACTACGACTACCAAATATGAATACAAATTAGGTCATTTGGCTTGATGCTTTTATTTAGAATAAGCTGGTCCACTGAACCAAAAAATGTCAAAATGTAGAGCAAGGTACTGCACCCATTTTTCTACCCCCAAATATTTAGCTAATATTAATGCCCGCACAATTGCTTTAAGTAACTCTAGATAGGTCGTCCATGGCTCGTTTGGTTGTGACGAAGAACCGGCAAAATCATTATAAATTAAATCTCTATCCCCTCCGAGTTTTCTCTGCTATCAAACATGCAACAGCGTAGCAGGATCCTCTCTTCTCTCTCATGCAGCGAACAAAACGAAGCATAATAAATGTATCCATCCTCTGTGCTCTCTGCACCAAGCACAACAAAGAAACTAAATTTAACATCTCAACACTCTATGCCCTCAAGCAGCAGCATGCAGGCAAAGAGGAGACACAATTCTACTCTCAGATGTCTGCTCTGAAACAAGCAGCAAGAGGCTAGCAAATTAACCGCATCTCTCATTCTCTCTTTTCGTGCTCTCCCTTCTCAAACAAGCAGTATGAAAGTTGCAGCTTCTCTTAATCCTCCTGCTTAATCTCTCTCAATCTCCTAAAAGCTCGGCACATAGCAGCAGAGACGGAGCCAGGAATGGCAAGAGGTGGGGGGCCAATTATACAAAAAATTGCTTAGAGGGGGCCATATAGTCAATTTCTGCCAAAGATAGGGATCAATATGCATATTATATAGGGGATTTTCAGCAAAATTTGCAGCACAGGGGGGTGGGGGCATGGCCCCAGCTCGCACCCCTGGCTCCGTCTCTGCATAGCAGGACAATTCCCTCCGACTCACTCCTCTCTAATATCCCAGATATCTGAAGAACGGAGCACATAAGCACATCTTCTCTCTGGCCTCTGGGTAACGCCGTTCGGGCGTTGACCTGCGCCGTTCATCATCAAATCGACCCTCAGGCCTCAGTTCTATGGCCGCAAATCCAAGATCTTCCGCCGCGCACCGACCACCCAACTGGTTGCCACTGCCGCCTCTTCATCCAGATCGAGGACCTGCATCAACGTGGCGGCTGTGCATCTGAGGAGCGGGTGAGCAGAGTTGTAGTTGGATCAGAGATCGTGATGGATGTGTGGCGTCGACCATGCATGCAGGCGCATGAGTGAGACGGCATGAGCCGGGCGAATGCTCGCGGGAGCGCAAGCGTCGTCAGGCTGCTGGGACACGTGCTTTGGAGCTGAGGGCGAGCGGATGCCGGCGGCACGGCGTAGTGTGGAGTGCGGATGCATACTTGGCGGGAGCGCGAAGAGGCAGAGCTGGAGCGTGGGAAAGCGCGATGGAGCAAGTTTTTTGGGGCAGTGACCGGAGAGAGGACGACGGCACATCCAATCGCGGGAGTCAACGGAGAGAGGACGGCGACGGAGCCGGATGTGCTCTCGCGGCAGCACAAAAGGATTTGGTGACCGGCGGTTCCAGGAGGGAGGCAGGGGCGGTAGGGTGCGCAGTCTAGGCCGAGGTCGTCGCGCCGGTAAAGTAAAGGCCAAGACGGCGCGGCTCGACAGAGAAGGAAAGGAGAGGGGCGGGCGTCCGCTGGCCCCTGTCTAAAACTTATCGTTATTTTTACTTGTTGGTGGCAATCCCAGTATATATATTTTAAACTCCAGGCCCACTTAATATGACGTACCATAAAAAAATCATCCTCCCTTTATTATTAGGTAATAGATATGTCCGCGAATAAGTGCACATCTAGCTTTTGCACTAAGTCAAACTTATTAAAAGCTGACAAGCTATTTAGGGAAATGTGCAAGCATTTATTACGCCAAATTGGTATCACCAGATTCGTTTTGAAATGAAGTTTCAAAATATATCAATTTGATGTCATGTATATTGCTAGTCTTTCTATTAAGTTGATCAAATTGCAAAAGGTTTGATTTACTACAAAACCTAAATGTACACTTATTCGTGTTATAAGTTATTTGCTTAGCTACTAGATATCTCTCTCGGACATAAGCATTTGACACGACATAATTTTGATACTCAATTTTAACCTTTTATTTAATTTACTCTTTTAGATCCTGTTTTTATTTTTAGTTTAAGTTCTCTTTGCATCTCTTCTCCGCATGACCTTATCTCTCCTCCATCCTCCCTGTGACCTCACCGTCCTCTCCCCTTCTCAATCCCTAACCCTAAGCCACGCAGATTTGGGAGAGGAGTGACTCGGGCGGTGTTCTAGACTCAATGAGTTGGTCGGGGCTTCTCGGAGTTCGAGGTTCGGCGACTTCCCGTCTACTAGGGGACATCTTCTGCTCCAAGGCTTGAAGGAAGATGCAGCGGCGGCGCGTCACCGGCACGTCCTGCTCCACGCCGGCGACATTGAGTTGCAGAGGGACTGGGTTGTAATTTCTATCTCTCTTGGGTGCCTGTCTGTGATGGCCATCCTTTGATATTGTATGCGGTTTCGTCGCAAAAAAACTTGCCTCGTCGTACGTGTCTACACCACTAGCCCGTGAGCTAATAAGTCAGCTCGCCACATCAACATGACGGTGAGCCCCATATGGAAGAACAAGGAAGTCATCGAAAAAGTTAAAATCTAGATTAAGGTTGCTTGAAAGTTTATTTTGGATTTTTTTGTTAAATGACTTAAAAATGTCTATGAGGCATTAGCAGGAGATACAAGTGGAACTCGGACTCTAGTTTATTGCAGACTTTCCTATTAACATCGACCTTTAATTTTTTTTCCACTCTATCTTCTCCTCCCCTTACGAGATAGCCACCACCCTCAGCTCCTTCACCCTAACCAAATTGCATAGGTGCATCTGTTCACAATTTTATCACCAATCTAGATCCTCTCTTCTCACTGGGTCTTGACAAACACCCTAAATCAAACCCGCTAAAACAAATCACTGAGGAGAGCTCCTCTGTATTTCCTCCACCGACCTCGCCACTCCTTTTTAGTCGACTTACTTTGTCTCTAACTCTAAAAATGAAGACGCAGATATGGTGGTATAAATCAAATAGCTTCAAATCGCATGTAATTTGAGAAAATTCAAGGCGTCTATACTCTATCATATCTGTTTATTGTGAATTTGGTTTACCTCCTTTTGTGTTTGATTAGAAGATTGGCGTCACGAGTGTTGAATAGAACTAATTTCCATATACAGAGGCACGAGAGCAATCAGATCGATCGAGCTATGAATTAATATTGAGCCCTTTTGTGGTACCCTCAAATCAACCTCAGCCGTCTATTTTCGCTAATCCAAAGGCCCAAAATGTTTCATACTGGTGACAAATCGATGACCAGTATAACTTATACTGGTGGTCAATCCGTGCGTCCCGTAGATGGGCCTTGGCCCAATTAGGTCTGGCCCAACAAAAAAGTCAACAAATTCTTGTTTGAGTACATTACCGATTTTTTTTTCCAAGAAATGCCCTATCCTCTCCAACGAGCTCAGCTCGTCACCGATGCGGCGGCTAGCCCTGCGATGCGGTGACGGCGGCCAGCAGCTTGCCCTGCTCCTCACCGGTGCGGCTACGTCGGGGGAGACCCGATGCTGACGGCGGCAAGCGCCATATCGGGAGCCGTCGATGCGGCTGGATATCCACCGGAGCGCGGCACGGATGTCGGCCGGAGGCGCCGCGAATATCTAAATCAGGCGCAGATCAAGAGTCCGTCGGCGACGCCCTCAACTCCTTGGTCGTTTTCATTTGCGCCGTTAGCTGCAGCTCAGGCCGGCAATTCTGCCCATGGGTTGAAGCGCCCATGGGCACCCGACCCTAATAGGTAGGGTATGGGTCGCCTACTTCGCCCATGGGTTGCGCCCATGGGCAACCCGATTAGTCGTAGGTAAGATATGAGCATAAGATTATGCCCATGGGTCGCCCGATGGGTCACCCGATTAACTTTAATAATTAAATAATTAATTATTTAGTATATCAATGATCTTTTTGGGTAAGTGCACTTCATATAACGTACAAAATCCAGCACCCAATCGCTTGAATTACCAGGTTAAAAAAGAACAACATATGGCTAACAGGACCATACGAGCACAACTAGGCGTTTGCACATCTCCCGCATATGGCAGACGTTTTGATTGGGCCAAAACTAGTACAGTATACTTCTTATCAGCCCAGCAGTATATACGCTGCCACTGGCTCGCCAGCTCTCTCTCCTGCCTTGCTGCATACCTGATCGGTAGTCTTCATGCTATATCTTAGTACCACCTCGCTAGTGGAAGGATGAAGCACAGGGATAGCTGCCTATATAAGAGAACCTCAAAGAGGACTGAGCGACTGACTCATGTGATCTGTTTTGAACTTTTGATCGCACGAACATATATAACATCACGTCTTTCCTGACTGTGTGGTACCTGAATTAAAAAATGTCTTTTATGTTGTTTATTAAGTTTTTATTTGACCCAATGGGTGACCCGATGGGTTTGTCTGCCCGTTGGGTTCGGGCATGGGTTTGACATCTTGCCCATGGGTAGGGTCGTGGGCACAAAGTCTTGCCCATTAGCTAATGTCTTGAAGAGGCTTACCCGGTCAAACCCGACCCGATTGCCAGGCTTAGCTGCAGCTAGTGATTATTAGTAGGATCGTTTTCATTTGCTTCTGAATCAATAGAACAGAAAGGCAGCATGATGTAGACTGCACCAAAATATGACAACTGCATACGTTCTTGTATTCTATTCTGACGCTAATAACATGGGCCTGTTCAGTATAACCATTTTAAATGGTTGAATGTTGTTGCAATGCACAAGTAGGTTCAGCTATGTTGCCCCATGCTACTTCCTAGTGCGTACAGTTGAGCTTACATGTCATGCTAGATAATGCTTTTCTTTCACACTATAGACTTTCCATGCCTTACTAAATACTAATGTCAAATCTGTTACGCTAACTGCTCTGGTGTGCAGTGTCAATTAATAGGAAGGCCTGCACACAGTTCATTGACTTGAGGCAAATACATGCAACTGGACAGTGGATTGAGGTTGAACCTGAAGCAATGTCTGCACGCTCTGAATTTTGTTCCTTTCAATGCTGCTGGCATTATGTTTATGTGAGACAAAGACACAATGTCTCTCTCCAATGGAGATGCAAATGGTGAAGATGCTGCTAGAGCTGGTATGTTGGTTCCATGAATCATGTTAGTTACTCATACTTGACGTTGAATCATGTTAGTTAGCAAGTGTGTGCCTTCAATTTGTTAAAATTGCCGTGCCCTTTGTAACATCACTCCCTATTCCTGCGAGGCTGTCACAATTGTTGAAACAACACCGACTGTTATTGTTGGACTTGTTGCCTACGTGAAGACTCCTCCTGGCCTTCGTACTCTTAACACTGTCTGGGCTCAGCTTCTCAGTGAAGACGTCAGGAGGAGGTTCTACAAGAACTGGTGCAATAAGGCCAACTATGAGAGGATTCAGAAGGAGGGGAGAGATGATAACATGATGCAGCAGATGAAGATAACAATTAACATGTTGGAGGCATAGGTTAGTGAGCTGAAAAATTTGCAGAGAAGCCAAGCTGAAGTAATCAAGGCCAAGCAGCAGAAGCGGGATGAAGAAAAAAGAGGTGCTTAAGGAGCAAAAGATAAAGCTTGAGTACAATTTGTATGATCTGCTCAAGATCAATGATGAAAATAAGGAGAAGATGAAGAGGATGAAGGCAATACTTGATGAGTGATGTGCTCTAGCATGTATTAGAGATAATGCAACCTCTGAACTATCTATGGGTCTTTTTTTTTACTCTGATGCAATTTGATAGCAAAAACTGTTAGCTTTTCTGTCCACATTATTGATAGCATTTATGTCGTCGACTTTAAGATTTTAATTTCGTAGTACCATCGATGATCCTGTGATGATAAAGCTTGTTAACTGAAAGCAGAGCGAGAGAGAGGACAAAAGCTCAAGCTCATAGATGGATATCAGAGGAACAATGTAGTAAACATGAAGGATCACTTTATAGTAATACTATCATGGAGTCCATATGGACAACTAAACAGATTCATTATTCAGGTCAACAAGTTAAGTTACCATTCCGTGTTGGCACTAGGCAGGCAACTGTTTTTTCTTATGCGCTGCAGCTCTTACTGTAGCTCTAAACATGTATACGAAAAATCTCCAGCATGTAGCTCTAAACATGTATACGAAAAATCGCCAGCTGCAGCTCTTAACTGTAGCTCTAAACATGTATACGAAAAATCGCAAATTGTACCTTAATCCTGTTGGAAACATCTATTCCAGTAGGTTACTAAAAACAGGAAAAGCTAGATGATGCCTGAATGAAACATGCCAGAATCACCTCAACTTCAGTACATCAGCATAGAGTGCCATGCATATTTACCGTTAGCATGTAAGAACTTCAGATAGATGGTAAATCGAAGCAATGCATGAAACAATAGCAGCCAAGATTGCAAGATAGGCGTGAGCTTCAAAACTGAACTGAATTACATATATTGATCATACACAAGTCCTCGAACCATAGTAAATTACAAACTTTGTAAATTACAAACTTTGTATATCCAAGTCGAGGGTGGAATGAAGAGGCTACAGAAGACCTCGAACCACAGTAAATTACAAACTTTGTATATCCAAGTCGAGGGTGGAATGAAGAGGCTACAGAAAAAGCATACGGAAATTCTACTAGTTGCTAGGACGGACACCATGTGATCCTTTGCATATTCATTATAAAACTTGAATCCTTTGTCCTCGCTTCTGAAGGTCTTCGTAACCAGGTACTCATCACGCTCCTCCATGCTGGCGCCTTCACCATCCATGATTCAAAACTGCAATATAAGAAGTGTACGTCACGTTAATAATCAAATGAATCACTAAAAATATATATATAAACAACTCTTTCTGCCATATTCAAATGAATCATCTTGGTTTTACTAGTCATTATAGTTTAATAACATGGCAGTTTTCAGCTACATTTTTCACAACAGAGGAATCATAAACTAAACTCACTGTTTTCAGCTACCTTTTACTAATAAAGACCAAATTGAATACATAAGCTAATACCACAACTTTTAAAATCTGAACTCATTCAAACATTGCCAACACAGGACCCAAATTTTAAATTATTCAGAGGACAATGAAGTCACTGTTTTCATGCGAACTAAAATTCCAGCTAAGCACATAGAGTTATGACACAGCCAATTGCAAAAGTTAACATAATTAAACAGCCAACATAGTTCACATAACAGATGTTTGGCCATTCTTTCCTAGCGACTGTATGAAGTGGCTGTCATGATTCTGCAAGCAAAACATGTAATTCTGTATGCTTCTACTATCCAATCTGAGCCATTTTCCTTTCCTGAACAAACTTAAGTATATCCAATTCTGATTACTTAACTACGCAGCAGGCAAACAAAGCGTATTAAAATTGCTAAATCAAGAAAGTAGAAGCAGCTAGCAAGCTGAAATAAAATGTGCAATTATTCAACAACCATTAGGTCATGACACAGGTACAGAGACCGCAATTCGCACCATTGCAGACACTCTTTAACATAGAAGGTTCATACTCAATACTTTTGGTACCAGATCATACATATATATGAATGTTGCAAAAAAAATCAAGGTAGGAATATTCAGTTCGTTTGTGCAATACGAAGTCAAGCAGATCATACTAGTACAATTAATTACCTCTCACTTGGTTCGAGCCCTGCGGAAATCAGGCTGAAGGCGGCGGCGGCTTCACGAGCTGAGAGGGGTAGGCGGCGGCGGCCTCCTACTGCGGCGGCGTCGAGGAGTTCCTAAGTCGCGTCCTCGTCGGATCGCCTCTGACGGATCGCAGCGAGTTACATGTGAAGAGAGGAGAGGGTTCGTGGCGGCGGCGTCGAGTGGCGAGAGGGGTTGGAGCGGCAGCGGCGGAGAGTGCGGAGGGGATCTTCGGCGGCGGCGACTGCGGAGAAGGATCGGCGGCGGCGGCGAGAGCAGGCGTCACGACTCACGAGCGGAGGTCCGCTGAAAACTGTCTGTCGTTTTTTTCAGTCGAGTGCCACTAATTTGCCTCTTGGGCCTCGTGGGCCAAATCTTGCTCAGCCGCCGGCTAGTTTTTTTTCGAACGAATAGCACTTACGGGCCTCCTGGGCCAAATCTTTCTCACCCGTCGGATTAACCCATACCGGTCAAATTTGATGACCAGTAAAAGGTATTGTAAAAGTTGCCTTAATATTTGGTGAGACATGTATTTTTCAATTGTAAGAAGCCAACAAGTACTTGAAAAAATAGTGCATCGTGTGCACAGTGACATCTTAAACTGTGAAAGTTGCGTGTGTAACCCACAAGGGAGAAATAACGAGAAAAATCTAGAAAAAGGCCGCGGCCTATTACAATGTTTGTTCTTGTCAGTTACCGCAAGGAGAGTAAAAGTGTGAGTAAAAAAAATAGTATTGTGATTTTGCTAGGATGCTTCTTTGACTACGTCCATATTTATTGTTAGTTTTCTTCTTATAAAATTTGTAAACATAGTTTTGATTTTTTAAACTAGTAGACGTGTATGTGCGTTGCACGTTATTTGTCAAAAAATATTAAGATAAAAATCATAACAGCAGCGTGCATTTTCAGCTTCACGGGAGCACATTTGTTGCTCCGGCCACCGCAGCCCTGGATGTGAGTTGCTTGACCCGCAGTACATCTCCTTTTATCCCCCTGTCTCGCCTCGCTCTGACCTCTCCCCTTCTTTCCCAAGTTGTCCGCTGTACTCTCCCGTCCACGCTCCAGCTCCACCTTGCCGCCGGTGGCTAGAGAGCCAGCCACACGGCATCGCCCTGCAAGCATTGGATGGCACGCTTTTTCCGTGAGTCCGACGCCGCGGCGAAGCAGACGGCCTACCGTCCTCCAACGTCGTACCCGTGCGGGCCGACACCAATCTCGGCCGTCATGACTGAACTACTGCAAATATAAAATATGGTAAAACCTTCTTTGCAAATTTCAGTCACAAAGAATACCATGTAGAAGCAAATTTAGCATATTTAACTCAATCTTGCCATGTATATAGCAGTCGCCTTGAGAGTATTAACATCCTCCAAAGTGTGATGATCAGTGACAAAAAACCTACACACAACAAGTATACACGATAGCTCCTTTCCCGAAAGAAAAAATATGAGATAACATAGTGAAAGGACATGGATGTCGCCTAGAGGGGGGGGGGTGAATAGGCGATTTAAAATTCTTTATGGTTTAGGCTTGAATAAATGCGGAATAAAACTAGCGTTTAATTTATCAAGCACAAAACCTAAACAAGGCTAGGTTTACCTATGTGCACCAACAACTTATGCTAAACAAGATATACAACTATGTGATAGCAAGATATATTACTTCAAGCTCGATGGCTATCACAAAGTAAATTGCATAAGTAAGAAGCTCGGGTATAGAAATACCGAGGCACTTGGAGACGATGATTTATCCCGAAGTTCACTTCCCAACGGAAGCTACGTCTCCGTTGGAGCGGTGCGGAGTCACAAAGTGATCCCCGAATAGCCGTCAAATGGCACACCGTAATCTCCTTCGTGCCTCTACCATTGTAGAGTGCCACGAACCACTATGGGACACTCGAGGGTGGTCACCAAACCCGTACAAGGATGAGGCACACTCCACAACTTAATTGAAGGCTCTCACCGAATTCCCGCGGCTCCCAAAGCCACAAGAAACACAAGGTTGGGGCGCGACTCCACAACTTAATTGGAGGCTCCCAACTATCCCGCGAGCCACCAAAACTCCGAGATCAACAAGGACCGTCTAGGGCACTCCAAGTACCCAAGAGGACAAGCTCTAGGGCACCCCAAGTACCCAAGAGTAACAAGCTTCTCAACTTCGATTTCCACGTATCACCGTGGAGAACTCAAACCGATGCAACCGATGCAATGGGCAAGAACAGAAGAAGTGCTCAAAATCCTTCACTCTCAAATCCCACCAAAGCAACTAATGCTATTGGGGGGAGAAGAGAGGAAGAACAAAGAGGAACACCAAATTCCTCCAAGATCTAGATCCAACAAGGTTCCCCTCACTTAGAGGAGAGATTGATTGGTGGAACAATGGATCTAGATCTCCTCTCTCTTTTCCCACTAAATGGAGGCAAGAATCATGGAGGGATAGAGAGTTAGCAAAGCTCAAGAAGGTCAACAATGGAGGGCAATTTCGTGCTCAAGCAAAACTAGACTCATTAGGGAAGAAGGGGCCTTTTATAGGTCCCCACGAAATAGAGCCGTTAAAGCCAGGAAAAATCGGATAATCCGGGACATTTTCGGACCGGAAAATCCGCTAAAATCGGAAAATCCGGGTCTTTTTCGGACCGGAAAATCCGGGTCTGGAATTGACCAAGGTGCGAAACCTACTGGTGTGAATCGGATATTTCAAATCGGATATTCCGAAAATTAATCGGATTATCCGATTGACCGAAAACTGACAGAAACAACAAAACGAAAACTTCAATAACTTTTTCATCCGGACTCCGATTTCGATGATCTTGGGCTCGTTGGAATCGCAACGAAGAGCTCTTCAAGATTATGCAGAGAAACATCATAGTCCAATATGGGAGGATAAAACCAAATGTAGAAAGGTGAAACCTCTCTATAAAAAATGAACCGGCAGAATCTCCAAATCCGAAAACGCAACAAGTTTTTCATGCGAAATCCGTTTTCGGTGAACTTAAGCTTGTCATGAAGATCAAGACAAGCTCTAACACCCCACACAGAGAAAAGCCAAATAAGAACCAAGAAAGATGATGAAGGCAAGTATGCAAAGGTTTGAGCTCTCTCCAACTGATACGCTAAATCTCAATCGAGAGCCCCTGTTGATAGTACGGTGTCTATCCAATAACCCGGTCTCCCGACTAACAACATGAGACCGGTAAAATAGAAGCCCTATCAAGATCATACCTTTGCCTTGCGCATTCCACTTGACTAGATGATGGCGATCTTGATCTTCTCAAGTGGACCACCTTTCTTGATTGCGCTTCGCTTGGTGAAGACTCAAATATTGCTCCCCCATGCTCCATTATGGGAGAGACACCCATAGGCACATCTTCACTTGACCATTATCTCCAAGAGGGTGGCAAGCATCAAGCACATGATATCTTCGAGATACTTCTCTTGAACTTGCGCTTCTCAACATTGATGACGATCACCACTTGACGTCATCGTTCATGGGCTATATGAAATCTTCATTTGATGCAAGCCCATAGAAAGATACCTTGTATCTTTTCTTCTCTTTTCAATAGATGATGTCTTGAAGATAATCATGAATGATCACTAATCCTTTTCTTCAAGACATACTTGCAATATGCTCAACTCACATATGACCAATCATCGGATAACTCCTTGAATAATAACTTGGTCATCACATACTCTTCTTCTTGATATTGATGCCAAATACTTCATTATATCAATATATTCATGGCATCAACCTTGAATCCAACATATGGTGTTCAAGCATGGTCTATGGACAAACACTACAAGTATAACTCAATGCAACCATTAGTCCATAGGGATTGTCATTAATTACCAAAACCACACATGGGGGCGCCATGCCCTTTCAATCTCCCCCATTTTGGTAATTGATGACAATCTCTTATACTAGGGTTTATATAATGAATTAAGCAACCATGCAAATCAACAAGCATGGATGCATGAGCATGAAAGGTAAATGCTTATGTCCAAAACAAAAGCGTAACACCAAATTCCCTTAAACCCTATAAAACTTCTCCCCCATTGGCATCCATTTCCAAAATGGGCGAAAAATCTTAGAAGGTCAATATAGTATGAGCTCCCCCAAAACGTGTGCATTTCTCAAAATATGAGTGAAATCAAATACACATATCCAATGACGAATAGTTGGAGAGAGCACAAACTATATTGAGGATCCAAAGATTGCAAAAGAATGATATGGAAAACTTTTTACAATTTTCCAAATAAAAAGTAAGCAATCAAAAAGATCCGACTAACCAAATAAACACAAGATATTATGATTTGGGCAAAAGAGTGTTTTAAAG
The DNA here is from genome assembly GCA_947311845.1 of Poa pratensis. NCBI lineage: Eukaryota > Viridiplantae > Streptophyta > Magnoliopsida > Poales > Poaceae > Poa > Poa pratensis. Next base: position 9,876,124 of record CAMZMU010000055.1, on the reverse strand, counting down.
AAAATAGAGGAGCTCCCCAATATTTGTACACAATTTAGAATTATTGTATTTGAATACGAGGTGTCCAAACATGGAATCCTCACTCCTCCGGTATCCTCTAAAACACAAAAACAAACGAATTCACAAGCTCAATAAGATGCAAATGAAAAACAAAGCTTGTGACATATCCCATGGTGAAGATTATTGGCTTGTAAGACAAGCAAGATATTCACCAAGATGAGAGCACCAAGATGTGACAAAATAGGATATGCACTCATAAATCAAATTCTTTTCGGAGTCACGCCAAAGAATCAAAAACGGAGTAAAAGAGGTGACACCGAAGAATTAGGATATCGAGTAAAGATGTAATTTCTCTCATGTATATAAGTTTCTAAGTGTCCACAAAGAAACATGTACACATAAAATTAGTTACTAAGGAAAAGAAACACGATATCCAAAGGGAAGTCATAACATATACACATATGATGTTTGTTTAGGATCTTGGCCCATAGCTCAATATTCTCATATTGTATAATAATGAACTTCAAATTCAACCTCAACACAAGCATCACAAATATCACTAAGGGAAAGGAGATAGTTGGGACGCGTTGAGGAAAGCAACAAGTATCATAAGAGCTATATTGAATTTGCAATGGCTACAACAAAAGCAAATAAATACTTTTCATGCCATGATGCAACCTACCCAAGGTTGGATGCTAGAAAAGTATGCATGAGGGTGAATACTTGTTACCGAGATGACATTGGGTTGATGTAGTAGATAAAATTTCATCAACCATCCTCGCTTGGCTCCAATAAGCATGTGGTGAAGATACTTTCATTGTAAATGAGACAAGCATCCAATGCATCGCCATGTACCTAAAACACATTCAAGTAAAATCGTTCCCAAACTAATTGGGTCCAAGTAGTTAGTCAAACTACAATACATAGAAGGAACTCCACATAAATATGTGCATATAGATATGAAATTGAATTTCATGCACATCTTAGCCGATTTAGGATTCCGTGGAGTACCCCTATATATTGGCACAAAGAAGGAAAGCATGCCATAAAATAAACATGTAGTAGATATGCATGCCTATGACCTTCAATAACCAAAGGGATATACAATTTGGACAAATATTAAGAGATCAAAGAGGGTCCAAATTATATCAAAGATCCAAATCAAAAATTGATTTAGAGAAGCCAATTGAAACTAAAAGCAAATCAACACATAATTGATAAGATACCAATTGGATAAAAATATCAAAAAGAAAATAAGATACCAATTAATCAATATATAAAAGGACTAGATATCAAATTTCCAAAAGAGAAACCAAAAGAGAGATGTTAATCAACGAATGATATAACCCACTCCCAAAGAGAGATGCCAATTGGGACAAACTCTCAAAAGAAAGAGCGGGGTTCCAATAAATAAACCACACCCTCTACACTTTTCATGATGGTACAAAGTACCAAGCCAAAAAGGTTTGTCTTCCATGAGACATGTCATCGGGATCAAAGACCAATGGAAAGGATCAAATACAAATAGAATATAAATAGTGTTTAAAAAGATACATGATAGCTCTCCCAACAAAAGTGCATTATTTTATGATCTTGTATTTGAATACACAATGCACACACATGGAATCATCGCTCTCAAATATCTATTCAAACACTAGTCATATATCAAGAAAAAGCAATGAGATCCAATACTAATGAAAATATAAGTTGTACTCAATATAGGATATCTCACCCAAGAATAGTGCATTATCTATAAGTAGCCTTTGAATGCAAGGTGCACAATGATGGGATCAATGCCTTTCCTACACCAAATAAAACACTAGGAAAGTTTGAGTAAAGCAAAATGATCCACAAGAGGTAAGGAAGACAAAAGGAGTTAAATCACATTAATTTTTGGCAAGGAATAAGGCAATAAAATCAAGAGCCAACATGAAGACGATCTACAAATTTCACCACAATTATGAGTATCACTTGTCAAGGACAAGGAGTATATGGAGATATTTCTCGGTGGTATATTGGAGTGAAATTCATGATCATATTCACAACACATAAGCATAAGGCAAAGGATAAGATTTAAGAGCAATGCTTAGGTAGATATATGTTCTTGATAGCTTTCAGTATTCACGCGAACAAGCAAAGCAACTATAAAGAGTTGCTTGAAGCAATCGGTTCCCAAATGGATATATAATATCATGTTGGAGGAGAACCATACCAAGAACATTTCTTTCAAACAAGATCCAAACTATGAGCAAACAAAATCATTTAAGCAAAGTGGAACTTGTTTGAGCACCACGCCGCATAGGAGCAAGATAATTTAGAATATCAATTCTACGTGGCAATACCTCACATGTTCACATTTTCTAGGCTTGTAATATGCACATAGCTTATTACTCCCCCATAATGTGATAAAGCATCCATTCTCCACAAGAGGCAAATAGAACTCAACTCGAGATAATTAATGGACATTATAGAATTTGAATTTCTCATGAGAATGACATACCATATAGAGACTAGATAAAATTGATATATCAACACTAAGTGGTAGTACTCATGTATACACATTTTTAGGATTGTGAAGTGTGCAAACATATCACTCCCCCAAAATGGGATAGTCCATTAATCTCTCAAAAAGAGCCAATTAAGATATAAGCAATTGATACAAATGGCTCAACACAAACTCACACATACATGGTGTGCAAACCAACATACACATACTTGATTGCTCAAGGAAAGTAAGTAGAGAGCACAACACATGCAAACTGTCGGGGGGCTGCCCCCGGGTAGGGCAAAGATGATGTGTTATGAGCAGTTAAGGTCTAACCGGATCAAGGAAAGAAGAGCCGGCTAAGTTATCCGGGTCGGATCTCAAGGCGATTCGGTCAGTCCTACTTCAAGCCAGTGAAAGAAAAGACCAAAGGGGATCCGGTGAGGTTTAACCGGATCCAGGAAAGAAGAGCCGGCTAAGTTATCCGGGTCGGTCAGGAAGGACCCGGGTAGGGCAACTCGGATGATGCACAGGGGCCAAGTAATGTCAGTAAAAGTCACGGGCACTGTAAGGTTACTGACCGGGGCTCAGAAGACAGCAAGGTGCTGCCACAGGTTTTCCGGGTCACAAGCCCCTAGGCGCTGACTCGGCCTATTCGGGAAAGGGGCAGTGGCTAGGCTACTGTGGTCTACACTGCCTTAAGCTCAAAGAGGAAAGATAAGCCTGTGGTGAACAGAGGGTGAGCTGGGCTGAGTGACAGTGGCCAGTGTTTGTCCTGTTCTCCTTGTCCATGCCATTGTCCTCTGCGGCCAGGGGCAAAAGGGTAATTCGGTTACTGTATATAGGCAACACCACCTCCTTCTGTGGGGAGGATCGACCATTGTGAGCATCATTTCCCCCCCAAGCTTCATCTTCTACCTAGAGCCCGTTCCTTTGTTCATCATACAGCTCAAGGAGCGCTCTGTACTTGTAAACACTTGAGATATAAGAGAGTAGGCTAGAGCTGCAGTAGGGGTGTTACCTCCACAAGAGGGCCCCGAAGCAGGGTACATCGTGGTGTTCTTCGCTGTTCTTGGTTTGCTTTGTTCTTGTTGATTCCTGCGAGGTTCTTGTTTGGTCTTCATGCGTGCTTCGTAGGCGCGCAAACCCTCCCCGGTTCCCCCAACGCCCAAGCGAGCCCACACTTAAGCCATACCCATGGCATCTGCCGTGACACCACCACGACAGTTGGCGCCCACCGTGGGGCAAGCATTGGCGTTGGCTGGGGTTTCCATCCGGACGGGCTCCGTCACTGGTGCCGGCGAGCGGGTCCTCTCCGGGCTCGTGTGCAAGCTCGGCGAGTTCAACTTCATCAGCGACAACGCGGGGTGCTTCTCCAACAAGCCCTTCCCCGCGGATGGCTTCCTCATGACGCTGGGCAGCTTCGTCACCTACGTCGCCACCGAGCCAGTTCGCGAGTACCCGGCGCAGGTGCTCGTGGCTGCGGATCCTCCCTCTTTCCGCGCAGCTCGCGGAGGGCGTAGCGCTCGCCCTGGGAGCAGCGTGGAGGTCATGGTGGCTGCCGCAAACGCTGCTGCAGGCAAAGGAGGTGCCAGCACGAGCGTGCCAGAGGAACTGGCCACGCCAGTCGATCCGGCTGACATGCCGACTCGGACAGCTAAGTTCCCTAAGGAGAAACCCGATCCGGTTGGTCCCCTTGGCACGTCAAGCAGGGGTGCTTCCTTAGAGGGTATCTTGGAAAAGCTAGCTCGGCCAGTGGCTCCTGGAGCAAATGTTGATCTTACTGTAGCTCAGCTAGAGGCAGAGCGCCTGAGGTTGCAAAAAGAGGCTCGGTTAGTGATAGAGTCTAGGCAAGAGTTTGATAGAGACCTGAGAGAATACAATGCTGCCAATGGTATCACAGATGGCTTTACTCCTGTAGTGCACCGCTCGCGCAAGAAAGCCGAGCTACGTAACAGAGGCAAGGACCTCAACGACGAGTTGGCTAGAGCTGCAGGTTCGAGCTCAAGTAAAGCCACTAGTCATAGGTCCGGAACAGGCAAGCCGGTTTATAGCTCCCCGGCTAAGAATCTTAGGGCTGCAGCAGCAGCGCGAGCTGAATTAAGTAACCTGACCGGGGATGCTTGGCGCAAGCAGGCGGAGAGAGTGAATGAGCTAGTGGATGTGTGCAACAGGCAGAATGAGGCCTACAGGAAAGCTAATCCGGATGCTGGTGGTTCCCGGGTAGTTGTCTCGGTTAGGGCTGCTAGCCAGAAGTCTAAGGGGCAAGCGTCCTCTCCGCATGTTGGGATTGACCGAGCCCAAAGTGTGAACTCGGGTAAGAGCAAGCAGCTGCAAACTTATGATGCGGTATACGCAAGCAAGCAACTTGCAGCCCAAGGAAAAGGCGGACAAGGCAGAAACAGTGGTGGTCAAGGCAATCCGGGTACTGGAAGGGAGAATTCGGCTGGCCGAGGTCAACCGCCTCGCCACCCCGGACAGCAAATGATGGCACAGGTGCAGCAGCAGAGTGGTGGCCAGGTGGGCTACCGTTATGACGATGGCAATTCGGCTATGGCGCGAGCCGGATACCAGACGTATGACAATGCACTGGCGTCGAGACTGGGGCCTCGGATGTTGGATCCGGATGATCAGCGTCTCAAATTGGACAGAATCTACCAGTCCGAGAAGCTGGAAGAGCAGGGCCCACCGGGTCCACCATGCTTTGGACCTCGGATAATGAATGAGCCAAGTGTGCCTTTGTTTCAGCTCGGCCGCAACACGAAGCCGTATAATGGGAGCACCAAGCCACAGGATTGGCTGACGGACTATGTATCATCAGTGCACATTGCGGGGGGCAATCGCCGATGGGCGGTCCGGTATCTCCCGCATATGTTAGAAGGTCCAGCCCGGATCTGGTTGAATAACTTGCCGCCGGGTAGTATCAATTGTTGGATGGATTTGGAACAGGCGTTTAACAGCAACTTCTCCAGCACCTACAAGAGGCCAAACCGACCTCAGCTCCTGGCTGCGTGCAAGCAGGAAGAGAGGGAGACAGACCGAGAGTATTTGACTCGGTGGAGCAACATGCGCAATTCTTGCGAAGGTGTAGTGGAGGAGCAGGCCATTTCATGGTTTGCACAGGGATGCAGGCATGGTACACCACTTTGGCAGAAACTCCAAAGAGATATGCCGAAAACCCTGGCAGATATGATCCGGATAGCAGACACGTATGCGCTGGGTGATCCAACACAGCCCGCATTGGATGCAGTGGGAGCAAACAGGAGGCAACCAGTTAATAACCGAGTTGGACCATTAAGGCCTAGTGACCGACATGAATTCGGTTACAAGAGAAGAGATCCGGATTACAGATACGGTTCTGATCAAGTTGCTGCGGTAAACATGGATCAACCCGGTGGAGGAGATGCGCAGAGGCAGAAAACTGATGGTCCAGCTTGGAGGCCGAATCAAGGTGCTTGGCCGAAGAAAGTGTGGGAGGGACCAAGTCCACCTCTGACTTTTGAGTCCAGATTAGATGGGCCTTGCTGTTATCACACCACCGATCCGCGCAAACCGGCTAATCATTCGACCCGGAACTGTAGTTGGCATCACCGCATTCAGGCGGAAGGTCAAAGAGGACCACCTCAAAGAGGTGCTCCTAGACCGAATTTCAGGCCAAACATGCCGCTAACCGGAGCCAATGCGACCCCGGTCAACGCTGGAACTCCAAGGCCAGCAGCAACGAAGCCGGTTAACCTGGTGAACATGGGAGGCAGTGACAATGGTGATGGCCCAAGTAGGCAAGGTGGATACCCTGGGAATGATTACAAGGAAGCACATCAGAGTTATGTGGTTTTCGTGACCGAGCCAACTGACAAGAAAAGTCAGTTGAGACGAGCAAAGGAGGTGAATGCCGTGATGCCAGCAGTTCCAAAGTACTTGAACTGGTCTGAGCAGGAGATCACTTGGAGCAGGGCGGATAACCCAAGGATCATGCCAAGCCCAGGGAACTATGCACTGGTGGTGGATCCAACTTTGGTTGGACCCAAGCTGAACGTGAAATTTAGCCGAGTCTTGGTCGACAATGGCAGTGCCATAAACATCATGTATCGGGACACAATGATCAAGTTGGGTATTTCGCCGAATCAGTTGCAACAGAGCAGCTGTACTTTCCATGGCATAGTACCCGGGGTATCTTGTTCCCCCATGGGTAAGATCTGGGTAGATGTGTTGTTCGGTACCAGGGACAATCACAGGCTTGAGAGTCTCGAGTTCGAGGTGGTGGATTTGGAAAGCCCATACCATGCTCTGCTTGGCAGGCCAGCATTAGCCAAGTTCATGATATCTACTCATGTGGCCTACCTCAAGATGAAAATGCCTGGCCCGAATGGTGTTATCACCGTTGCGGGAGACTACAAGAAGGCCATACAGTGTGCTACAGTTGGTTCCAACTTAGCCGAATCACTGGTGATACAAGCTGAAAAGAGCAAGATGCACGAGGTGGTGGCAATGGCGAAGTCGGCTCAGTTAGGCGTGCTGGCCATGACCAACCCGGATGGCGGCGCAACCTTTGAAGTGCCCAAGGAGACAAAGAAGATCCCCATTGACCCGGAGAACCCAGAGCGCATGGCCATCATTGGAGCCGGTTTGGGCGAGAAATAGGAAAGCGCGCTCTGCCATTTCCTCCGTGAGAATCGGGATATCTTTGCATGGTCGGCTAAGGACCTGCCTGGTGTTCCGAGGGAATTGGCAGAGCACTCTTTGTTTGTCAGGCCAGAAGTAAAACCGGTTAAGCAACCGACTAGGCGTCTCTCAGAAGATAGAAGAAAAGTGGTGCTCGATGAGCTGGCTAAGCTACTGGCAGCCGGATTCATTATGGAGGTGCTGCATCCAGACTGGATATCCAATCCGGTTCTGGTAGAGAAGAAGAAGGACGAACCAGCTGTGGTCAAGGTGTGGCGCATGTGTATAGACTTCACCAATCTGAACAAGGCGTGTCCGAAGGATCCATTTCCTTTACCTCGGATTGATCAAGTGATCGATTCCACTGCTGGGTGTGAGTTGTTGTCTTTTATTGATGCGTACTCTGGTTTTCACCAGATACCACTGAACCCTAAAGATCAAATAAAGACTGCTTTTATTACCCCGTATGGGGCGTATTGCTATCGTGTCATGTGTTTCGGTTTGAGAAATGCCGGTGCTACTTATCAGAGATGTATGCAGAAATGCCTACACTCCCAGATGGGCAAAAATGTGCAGGTCTATGTCGATGATATTGTTATCAAAACTAAAGAGAAACATACTCTCCTCGGGATCTCGAGGAGACATTTGTGAACTTGAGAAAATATCGGTTGAAATTGAATCCGGATAAATGCACCTTTGGTGTCCCGGCTGGAAAGTTGCTTGGCTTCCTTGTATCAAGCCGAGGCATTGAAGTTAACCCGGCTAAGATCCGAGCCATAGAAAACATGAAATTGCCTAAGTGTCTAAAAGATGTGCAAAAATTCACCGGGTGCTTAGCCTCATTAAGCCGGTTTGTGAGTCGGTTAGGAGAGAAAGCTTTGCCCTTATATCAATTGATGAGAAAGAGCACCGGGTTCACATGGACCCCACAGGCAGATTCGGCTTTCAATGAGTTGAAAAAGATGTTGTCCACTGCTCCAGTTTTGGCATCACCTTTGCCGAGTGAACCGATGTTGCTTTACATTGCGGCCACTAACCGGGTCGTAAGTGTGGTTATTGTGGTAGAAAGAGAGGAAGAGGGCAAATCCGTGCAGAGGCCGGTGTACTATTTGAGTGAGGTGATCTCAACTTCGAAGCAAAATTATCCTCACTACCAGAAGATGACATATGGTGTGTACCTGGCGGTCAAGAAATTGAAACATTACTTCCAAGAGCACCCGATTACAGTGGTGTGTGAAGCTCCAATTGCGGAGATCATTGGGTGCAAAGATGCAACTGGCCGAGTTGCCAAATGGGCGATAGAAGTGTCTCCTTACACACCGCATTATGAGAGAAGAGACGCTATCAAGTCTCAGGCTTTGCCGGATTTCCTTTGTGACTGGGCTGAGATGCAATATGAGCCACCTAAACCGGATTACAATTACTGGAGGTTGCACTTTGACGGTTCCAAATGCAAAATCGGGCTAGGTGCTGGAGTGGTGCTCACATCACCAAAACAGGATCAATTGCGATATGTATTGCAGATTCATTTCTCAGCGTCAAACAATGTAGCCGAGTATGAGGCACTGATCCATGGGCTTAATGTGGCTCGGGACATCGGCGTTCGCCGAATTGAATGTTTCGGTGATTCGGATTTGGTCGTACAGCAATCTTCTGGAAATTGGGATGCTCTTGATGCCAATATGGCACTGTATCGGTTTCATGTTCAGAAAATTTCGGGATTTTTTGAAGGCTGTGAATACAAGCATATACCTCGGCTGGAAAACCAAGCTGCAGATGTTCTGTCAAAACTCGGGTCGTCTAGGGAGGCAATCCCACCCGGAATATCCTTGAATCATCTAAGGGTCCCTTCAATCAAACCGTCGCCTGATTCCGAGTCGATTTTTATTCCCAAGCAAGAATCCGAAGCTATTCCTATGAATGTTGACGTTGAGTATATCGAGGAAGACCCGGGGACTGCATGCCCGGACTCGGGGACTGCTCACGCAGATTCGGAAAATGCTAACCGAGTCTTGGGAAAGAGGAGTAGAGATGATGATGCTAACCGGATTGTGGGGAATGGACAGAAGCTGATAGAAGAGATAATGGCGGCCAAACCTGTGGAAGAAAATGAGCACTTGTTCCCTTTGCATCCAGTACCAGAGTGGGCTGAAGAGATCATGAAGTTCATCGAGGAAGGAAGCTTGCCAAGCGATGAGACCAAGGCTAGGCGTGTCCAGAGGAGATCCAAGGCTTATACCATCATCAACAAGGAGTTATACAAAAGAAGTGTAACCGAGGTGTTGCAGCGCTGCGTGGAGCCAGCAGAGGGCAAGGAGATGCTCCTAGAGATACACCAAGGTGAATGTGGACATCATTGCAGTACAAGAGCCCTGGTGGCTAAAGTGTTCCGGCATGGATTTTATTGGCCCACTGCTCATGCAGATGCGGAGGACATAGTCCGCAGGTGTGAAGGATGCCAGAGATTTGCTAAGCAAACACACTTACCCGCATCGGCACTGAAGACAATTCCTATTACTTGGCCATTTGCGGTGTGGTGTTTGGATATGGTGGGAGATTTCAAGCCGGCTAGGGGCAACATGACACATATGCTGGTGATGGTGGATAAGTTCACCAAGTGGATAGAGGTGAAACCAATACGGAAAGTGGATGGCCGTTCGGCTGTAATCTTCTTGAAAGAAATCATTTTGAGATACGGATACCCTCATAGCATCATCTCGGATAACGGCACAAACTTTGCTGTCGGAGAGTTTGCCCGATTCTGCATGAATAAGGGGATCCGGTTAGACATAGCCTCAGTGGCACATCCAGAGTCCAATGGGCAAGTGGAAAGATCAAATGCTCTAGTGTTAGCCGGCATCAAGGCTCGTCTCATTGAACCATTGTTGAAAACTCCAGGGTGCTGGATAGATGAAATCCCATCAGTTCTATGGGGTCTAAGGACTACACCGAATCGGTCGACAGGCTATACGCCATTCTTTCTGGTGTATGGGGCAGAAGCTGTCCTACCCACTGACATAGAATATGATGCACCAAGGGTGGCAATGTACACTGAAACCGAGGCAAAGGAGGCCCGGGAAGATGCAGTGGATCTGCTAGAGGAAGCAAGAGAGTTGGCCCTGTCTCGGACAGCAATATACCAGCAAAATCTCAGGCGTTATCATAGCCGGAAAATCAGTCCTCGAGTGTTTCATGAGGGTGATCTAGTGCTGAGGCTGGTGCAGCGCAGCAAAGGCCGACACAAATTGTCACCTCCATGGGAGGGACCATTCATTGTGAGCAGGGCTATGCACAATGACTCGTACTATCTTATAGATGTACAGGAACCAAGGGAGGATGGCTTGGACAGACCCGGACAGGAAACCAAGCGACCTTGGAATGTAGCTCTGCTTCGACCCTTCTACTCTTAAAGGGCGCAATGTATGTATTTCAATTTATCATGAATGAAATCGCAGTAATCCGAGTCTGGACTCGGGGACTGCTTCGTCCTTATGCGTGTGTTGTTTATTACGGCTTTGTTTGTTGCCGTTCATGTGCCGAATCGCTTTGAACCTTGTTCTGAGTTTCAGTAATGTATGTTGTGTTGTTGATCTCGTGACTCGACTGACAAACACCAAAATGGTAGTCAAGAGCAGAGATGAGGAATATGGGAAACATGAAAATGGACACGGGGACTCGGTCCAAAACCGATTCGGCACATGTCGTTTACTAACCCCTGTTATTTTTTTTTTTTTTCGTTTATGTTGAATGATTCTAAACCACAACTCGCATGTTTCAAGTACTGTATGCTATGATTCCTATCTTGTGACTCGACTGTCAAAACACCCAAAGAGGTAGACAAGAGCAAAGATTTGGCAAAAGTAGTAAACAAGAAAACAGACTCGGGGACTCGGTTTAAGATGATCCAACATAAACCTTGTCCGGATCACGTTAAGCATGATAAGCATAGTCTCGAAAGAACTTAAAATAGTCTATTACATCTGCTCCCGGCATACCGGGGATTTAATGTTTTTGTTAAGTACTTCAGGGGGCAGCGGACTCGGTCGCGGCAGACTCGGTCATAGGAGTTTCAGTTGCGGGAACTTCTGTGGGAGGAGCTTCGGTTAGCGGAGCTTCGGGCGCGCGAACCTCGGTTACGGGTATTTCGGTGGAAGTGGACGCGGTTACGAGAGGTTCTGTTGCTGGAGCAGATTCGGAAGATGGTGGCGCTCCGGAAGTAATCTTGACTGGAGAGCTTGAAGGATGGGCGGATTCGGAAATTTCCGGATCGCGTGAAGCCTGTTTAGTAATCACAGTCAAGTTAGTGGCTGAAATCACAAAAGACTCGGTTGGAGTTTGTTCGGTGAGCTTGGCCGAGTCGGAGGCTGGTACCTTGCTGGATTTTTCTTCATCAGACTCGCCCTCTGAGTCGGCATATTCTTCAGCGGAGGCGTCGTCTGATTCCTCTTCTTCAGTGTCTTCTCCATCCGAGTAGACTGGAGCCTCCAGATCAAGATGCTTGGTGCGTGCAAATTCGGCCATGAAGTTGGCGGCTTCTTCACGGATCTTGATCCGGATAGGGTCTGTAGCCCATGAAGAACCCTCGCGAAAGGAGCGCACTTTGGCAAGGTCAATCAGCTCGTACCAGGACATGATGAATAACAAAGCTGCGTCAGCACCAGCGCGGGCAGACGAAGACCTCCACTGTTTTAACCGGGTCATTGCTTGATCCAGGTCTCTGATCAGCTCCTCCACGGGCACAACTTGCCGCGCTTCAGGAAACAAGATTCGGTGAGCCTTGAGACTTGCATTAAGCAGACCAATGTGGGAATCCTTCAGAGGAGCAATCCGAGCCTTAAGTGCTGTAATATGATCTTCGATGTCCCATGTCTCGGATAGGGGAGCCTCGGTTAATTTAGCTCTCTCAGCTCGGGCGTTTCGCACAGCCTTGGCGGCTTGAAGCCGAATGCTGGTAAACTCTCCTACAAACAAATAAGCTAATACTGAGTTCAGCAAGAAGGAACACAATCATATGTATCGGTTAAGAGCAGAAAGAAAAAAGGGGATTCGGTGAACTTACGATCCATGTCATCGTTAAGGCTAGCAAGTTGAGCCAGCCATTTCGCACTGGCCGCTTGGTGAGCAGCCAGTTCTTCTTTAGCAGCTTTCAGTTCAGCTTCAGACTCGGCCACTGTGGTTTGAATCTGCTTATCCATTTCGGCTCGCCTCTGTAGCCCGGCGTGCAAAGTGTCTCGCTCCTTCTGAATTGTATCTTTCTCCTTTTGGAGCGTGTCTCTCTCCCTCCGCAGTGCATCCCGCTCTCCTTTAACTTTGTTCTTCACTTTTTCAACCCGGTCAAGCTCCCGCTGGACTCGGGCTACCTCTGATTTTTCCTCGGATAAAGCACGCTTTTGCTCTTCCTCTTTGCTATTCATCTTGAGGACCAAGGCATCAAATGATTTTTGGAGCTTGTGGTACTGGTTGGCAAGCTGCTTAAAGAGGTCGCTGCGAGTGCCCGTGCTTTCCTGAAAGAAAGTAGATAGCGTCAAAAGAGACTCGGGGACTGATACCCGAGACAAGGTGGAGCCAAAACAAATCTCGGAGATTGGCCGAGACTGACCGAATCGGTTAAAAAGAAACCCGGGGACTGGGGGTCTCACAGTTTTTTCAGTTAAGAAAAAGATCATGATCAAATTTTTTAAAAGATTCAAGCCGAATGACTTTCTTACTCCAAAGAGTATCAGTCGTTCGACCCGAATCTCGGGGACTGGGTGTATACTATTTGATCATGACGAACTAAAAGCAAGATTCGGCAAACTTACCTCGAAGACTTGGTGCGATGCAGTAAACGCAACCTTCACTGAATGAAGAGATTGCATCATTCGGCTAGGACCAGCAGGGTGCGGCGTTGCAGCGGAAAAGCCTGGTGCAAGGTCCACGGCGTTCCAGGCCTCAATAAAGTCATTGGCAGTGCTGAGCTTAGGCTTGGCTTGGCCGGATTGAATGGCAGAGGAGGTAGCGGTGGTTTGCTTGACAGCAATCACTTGCTTATCCGGAGTGGAGGAAGTTGTGCCAAAGACAACTTGAGTCGGCTTGGGTGGAGGTGATGCACCCGGGGTCTGTCTCTGATGTTGCGGTTTCTGTGGTTTCTCGGAAGTTTGTTGCTGTTGTTGCTGCTGTTGCTGCTCTTCAGGGGTTACTTGTGGTTGTTGCTGCCTCGGTTTCTTCTTCTTCTGCTGCTGCTCTTGGCTCAGTGCAGATTGAGTTGCAGGAGCAGGACGGGAATCCGGCTTAGGTGTGGACTTAACCGATGTCTTAGCCTTTTCCTTCTCCAGCTCCTTCAAAGGACGTGGCCAGCTTGAATCTCGGATTGGAGCCGAGGTTTCCTCACTCTCCAAGTCGATAACCGGCTCTGAGATGGGAGTCGGCTGGGGAATATTGGTAGTTGGGACACGCGTGGGTGAGGTGGCAGTTCGGTCAGGAGACTGGGTTTCCATGGCCGTATCCAATGGAGGAATGGGAGAAGAGATGGATGAATGAGTCTGCGCGGTGATGAGGACATCACTGCATAAAGCAAAGCAAACAGTTAACTCGGATAGATATGACTCGGTTAATAGAGGAAGAAAGCAAATAAAGTTCGGTCAATGTTACCCCTTGGTGGTGGGCATCGGTTTGACACGGCTCGGCTTGTCGCCGGATTTCTTTCTTCGCTTGGTCTCTGGGGCATTTGTCTCGGGCGCCTCAGCGCGTTTCCGAGATGTCTCTTGGGTATCATCTTTGGCTGGAACATAAGGTGGTGGTAACCATGAAATCGGAATAGCATTGATGGGTTCTAAGATGCAGCAATCTTCATCTTCCTCGTCGGAAAGGTTGTGAGTGTTTGATTGCTTACCCTTGCGGACTGGCTTGGCACGGGGAATGGGCAAATAGTCATCCGTATCCGGATCTTCTTCGCCCTCGCGCGGCGGGCTGAGATCCGGTGTCCATGCCTTGGTGGAGAGATCTCCGTCTTCAGTAAGTTGGCGATCAAACAGCTACAAAGAAGGTAATGCGAATCCGGATCAGGCCGCGGTTATGCGGATGAAGTAGGATTGGGTTCGGAGAGTGGTGAGCTAACCTGTGGAGGAAGTTTTTCCCGGTAGAATGGCTTTACACCCCACCGCCATTTGTCCGACATCTCATTGACAGCAATGGCGTTTACCCGTCTGAAGACGGAAGCTTTGTTAAGCTCGTGCTTGCTGATCCGGGTAGGATCTAGTGCGCCACGCATGTGGCATATCTTGTGGTCACGCCTTTGAAGAGGGCTGACCCGGCGAGAGATGAAGGTCCGGAGGAGGTCGTCAGAGATCATGCCATTCTTCAAAAAATCCTCCAGAGCGGTGTGCACTGTCTGGAGTTCAGCAATCGTTTCAGCCGGATTGTAACCGAAGTTCAGCTCGGCTCTGGGCGGCTCCATCCTGAATTCGTAAAACCAGGTCCTTTGCCATTTCTTCACCGTGTCTAGGCCGGTGACTCGGGGAAAGGCGGATCCCTGCCGTGGCGTGATGCTAACCGAACCGCAAGCGGTCAGCTCTTTCGGCTTGGTACCGGGATGGTGTGCTTGCGAAGGTGGAAGTACTTTGCCCATATATCCACACTCGGCCAAAGACCGAGATAGCCTTCGCAGAAGGAAGAGAAAGCTGATAAAGAGACGAAGGCGTTCGCCGGGAGGTGGTGAAGCTGTAATCCGAAGAAGTCCAGAAAGGCCCGGAAGAAGTCACTGGCAGGTAACCCGAGCCCGCGCTCGAAGTGTGCTATGAATACCACGCGTTCACCGGGTTCGGGCGCCGGTGCGAGTTCTTTTCCGGGTCGGCGGCAGATGGCTTGGGGCGTTATGCGTCGGGTGGCTCGTAGCCATTCCAAGTCATTTTTGGTAACATCAGATCCTTCCCATCGGCCAGGGGGAAGTTTGGCCATAACCGAATCGGTCCTGCAGCAAAGAGTCGGATAACCGGGTCAGGAAATTCGGAATCCATGGGACCAAAGAAGAATCGGATAACATTAAAGCCGAATCCGATCTATGGTGACTCGGCTAATCCTATCCCGGGTAGGGTTAACCGGGTCCGGTGGAGAAGGTGAAGCGGTTGGAAGTCGCAAACATCTTTCCGCAAGTTTCTAGGGTTGGGAAGATCTACAGCGGTGGTAAAAAAGAAAGAAAATCACGGGTAAAAACATGGTTGAACTGCTCCAACGGGGACAGGTGTATCTAGGCCAGTCTATTGCGGAACTTGGACAGAAAATTTGCGGAGTGTGCTACGGCAGGAACACGGGCTTAGATACGCATCAATCTACCAAGAACAGGTGTGTGTATTCCGAGAGTATGAACTCGTCACGGTGGCTATGGCGAGAGGAGGAAGAACTTACAGTGCGAGTCGCTCGAAGGAGGAGTTCGACGGAGAAACGTCGGAGATGGGCGCGAGGCGCGGCTCCGATGGTCTTGCTCTGGTACGCTGTGCGTCCCTGGCGCGGCAACCTTGAATGGCGAGGTTGCGGCGGCGTCGATGGAGCGGGTTAGTGGGAGTTGAGAGGAAGAAGAAGGGGAAAAACCACCGCGCCCTCTTTATAGCCTCCAGCGGTAACTGCCCCCCACTACCGCGCGGTTACCGGAGCACGGTTAGATCCCTTGCGTCGCGGAACTCTGTGGCAGCTGCTGTGGCCGTGTATTTCAAGCACTCGTGGCCACGCCGCAGAATTGGAAGCGGTGGAGCGGATCCTATGTGCCGGTCAACGGAGAAAACGAGGAGACGTGGTCTTCTGGTCAAACACACTCGAGTACCCGGTGGATCCGGATAACGAGCTGACAACCCGGGTTATACGGCTTTGCACAGGGTGGTATGCAATATGCATGCAGTGCTGCATGGTGAGCTCCACGTCAGAGTGCACGTACCTGTTTGCAACGCAGGCCCAGGTGATGCCGACGAAGCTCGCGTAAGTGTTTGGGTTCCGCGCCAGCTTGTGCGCCACCGTCTTCACCAGCCTCCACACCGACGGCTTGCCGCCGATTCCCACCACCATCTCCTCGGCGCCCCCGGCTGCTGCTGCCTCGACGTCGGTCTTGACCGGCAACTCCAGCACGGCGTCGTGGACGACAACGCTCTGTTTGCCGACCTCGACGTACATGCCGATGGCGGCCTTCCGGACCTCGAGCACAAAGAGGAGTAGCGTGAGCCAGACGATGGCCTGGAAGACGGAGAGCTGCACGACGAGCTGCTGCGCCCACTCGCCGTACATGGCCCGCAACATGGGCACGCCGACGACCAGCGAGTTGGTGAGCGTGGAGAGGGAGAAGCCCGTGATGCACCAGTTCCCGGCGGTGCCGCCCTTGCCTTTTCCGGCGCCGGAGAGGAAGAATCTGGCCCAGACGGCGATGACGGCGACGATGATGGCCTTGGAGATGACGTCGGCGGCGACGGCGCGGTAGTTGACCAGGAACGGGTCGGTGTGAAGCGTGAACTCGAACGTGAAGAAGGGCAGCGCGAAGAAGGCCACGAGACGGTTCACGGCGTCACACTGCTCCTTCGTGAAGATGCGCCACCACCGGACCGAGCCGTAGCCGAGGAACAGGGCGAAGTAGAGCGGCACAGTCGCGGCCAACACCTTGTACAAGTCTCCCCACCCGATCATCTTAGCGCTTAAGCTTCTTCCTTTTCTCCGGTGCCGGCTACGAAATGAGCCTTCGCTTCCTCGTCCACCTCCTGCTGCTTGTTGTCGAGCTAGTTAGCTTGTGTGATCTTGTGCAAGAGATCGATCGAACAGGAGTGCGTGCAATGCGAGTTATGGATCGGTATAGTGTGTGAGAGGCTGGGTGTGCTGGGGTGGTGAGTTTTATAGGAGGAGCTGCTGAGCTAGCGCCGTGGCTGTGTGTGGCCAGGTGTTGGACAAGTCACGCACAAGCTAGTGGGAGGTTGAAGGGACGGTTAGGTTTAAGGGAGGGGGATCTTGTTCCCGCGCTAGCTTTTGGCTTGTAATTCATTCGAATCTGTGTATGTTGCATGCGTGCAGCGAGAGAGACTTGGGGTAATTTATCTTGCATTGGTTTCCTTCGCTTTGACGAGTAATCGATCGATGGCCCGTTTCAAAAAAAAGACGAGTAATCGATGGAAGGAGATCGCCGAAGAAATGGACGTACATACACGCGCGTTCAGGTGCGTGCAACAGTACGTGTGGCCGAAAGAAGCCTAGTGCGCGAGTCCCTTGGACGAGACTGAAATGGACATACGTGGATATAGTTACGTACTTTCGGCTCGGGTCGATCGAGACCAATTTTATAGGTAAACTAACCAGAAATATTATATATGAATAAATTGTAAAACAGATGGACACGTTTTTTTTTCAAAGAGGTCACCCCAGCTTCATTAACTAAGCTTAATATCGGAAAGTTTATATGGAGGCCAAGCTACATGTAGCTTGGTTTCCAAAAAAAATTTAAAATCTGTAATTTTGTGTTTCAAAAAATTCGAATTTCCCTGTTATTCTCCCATAGTTTCTTAATAAGAATACAAAAATACTATAACATCAGACAAGTGCAAATATTAACAGGAACCATATCTCACAAAAATCAGACATAAACATAGCACTCACATTCCAGCACTAGTTTAGCAAACACAATCACACATGACAAACATCAATACGTTTGATGACACGGACTGATATATAGACACTAAATCTCAGGACTTATATCTGAAAAAAATAAAACAGGAGATAGCTGCATAATGCCATAATGCGCACAGGAGCAATAGCACTGGCTTCAACTCCATTCAGAGAGCAGTAGCGACAAGCCATCATCTTAGTTCTAACTTTTATTCCTTCATGCCTTCATGTTTGCCCTTCATGTTCGGCTAGGGATTGGAGAGAGAGGACCATGGTTTTGATTACCGGTCGGCAAATCCGGTTACCGTAACCGGATATCCGAGCACCCTCGGGAAATGGTCATCCTGGGCAAAAAATCCTGAAATTTTTGAAAAAATTAAATTTTAACAAAAACCCTCGGGAAATGGTCATCCCGGGCAAAAATCCTGAAATTTTTGAAAAAAATAAATTTTAACAAAAACCCTCGGCAAATGGTCAAATTGGGAACCATTTTTTATTTTTAATTTTGGTTTTGAAATTCGTCCGGTATCCGGTCGGGATTTTCCGGTTACCGCGGTAACCGGTAATCCCGACCCCCCTCGGGATTTTTTTTTTTCTACCGGGAACCAAAACCTTGGAGATAACACGATGAATGGGGCGAGGTTGGCCGCCTGGGGGAGCGAATATAAGCAGCGCTGCCGGGGCGGTAAAAGCAACATATCAAAAGACATTAATACGGGATCAAGCCATGGTTAAACTTGCGGACTTCGGCAAGGCAAAAATCGCATAATTTTGGAAGGGAAAAGATAGCTCACCCGCCTGGAGTTTACGGAGGAATTGGGAAGGGCCGCGTCACGCATCGATTTCATGATCTGGGAGGAGGGCGCGGCCGCAAGTTTTTGGGGAGATCGTCTTGTGTGCCGCCTTGTAATTCGTTGACGTAGACCGACAGTCGGAGCTCGTCTCGTACCCTGTAGAAGAACACCAATGGCATTTAGAGCGTGTTGTCGCGCCGTAAACCTCGCCTCACTGAGATGCCTCCACAGGCGCCACCCCGTCCCGCGGGTCCCGCACACCCTCGTACAACAGCACGTGCATCCCCGGCGTCCGCAGCAGCGCCTCCACCTCCGGCCTGGCGCTCTTCATCTCGTCCTCCCCTCGCAGCGCGGCTGCCACCACCGCCGTGCATGCCTCGGACACCACGTGACCACTCGTGCCCAGCGCCGCCTTGACGCCGGGCCGGTTGGCAAACTCTTCCAGCGCGCCGGCGTCCAGCCACCGCCCCGTTCACCATGGTAGTAAATAGGTCAATAGTATGACAGCTAAGGAAGAAAATACTACTCCTTGACATAAGGAGTATGTCAAATCGTACCGTATTGAGCCATTTACGCAACTTGGATACTGTATTTCGGCTATTTGAAGGTTAGTGACTAAAGTGAGACCACTCGTCGAGTTCAAAGACCATAGATGAATTTTTCTCTTTTCGGTTTTCTAATCCTGCTCACCGAGTTTTTTTTTTTGACAGTGTACGCCCACAGACATACATTACTTGTATTGATAAAAGTATGGATACAGAGATGACACGAATACAAGCAACATAAAACTAGGAGAAAACAAGCGATTAAACTGCTGCAAACCGCCGTCGCCACAACTTCACGTCTTTCACCGTCGCGGAGAAGAAAACACCAGCAGTTGGTCCACATCTTGACGCTGAAGAAACCCCTTGCCATAAGGCGTTAATGAGCCGCAATAGCCACCAGGCCCGTAATGCTGGATCTATCCCGCTAAAAAACCATCGGCCAGAGGAGCCCTCTGAGCCTCTTCAATGTCGAATCCGGGGCCAACGCCACCCTACCCTTCAACAGGCGGCCGGATCCCCCACCATCTTCCGCAAATCCACAACAGTTAGCATCGTCGTACTCCAAGAGCAGCCATGTCCCGCCGTCACTCCTAGACACAACGTCAGACTGAAACCGTTCCAACAGCTTGGACTCCACAAGCCTCTCGCCGGCACTAGTAACACCTCCAACGAGCAGGATAAGGACTGAAAGATCTTTATTCCTATGAGCACCATCGGCATCAGCCCCATCATAACACCGAGCAGAAGCAAGAAACCTAAAAAACATAGGATGAAAACCACACACGAACAGGAGCCGGAGCTCCCCTCCCCCTCATGCCACTAAGATGACAAGCGGAGGGGAAGGGGAGCAGCGGATCGCCGGCGGGAAACTCTGGTTGTGGAACCACCTGGCGGCTAGGTTAGAAACAAGAGAGGAAAATAACGCTCACCGAGCTTTTGGTACCGAAGGAATCGGTTTCGATCATAACGTGTTCGGTGGAGGTCTTTTCGGTGTATCGCGTTATTTACCCAATCCTACATGCAACAGCTTGTGTGGCCGAAAGAAGACAAGTGTGCTAGTCCCTTAGACGAGAATGAAATGGACGACAGAGATATAGTTACATACTTTCGGCTCGGGGCGATCAAGGTCGACCATCACCAGCTGGTGTACGTACGACCTACATGCGTTCGTGGTTTTATTGTCGATCTCGCGCGCTATTGTTGTATGCGCTTATATATGAATAGGAATTAGGAAATTATTCGATTGTATCGGTAAACTAACCTCTAGTACATTATCAAGCCATAGTCCCCCCTCTCATACCATTTGACAATGAATTAGAATTATCGCGTATCCCTAAGAACAAAAGTTTGAGGTGTCAGATAGTCACACGGTTAAAAAAGAGAGAGTATGGGATGAAATCGCACCCAGTTTTTCTATTAAAAAGATGTGTGGGTGTATGAGGCACGTGCAAACGGTTTTAAAATAAAAAATACATGCGATGCACCATTGCACCATAATTTGTTTCATCATAAAAGGATGAATTGCACATAGTTTTACAAAACTGTTGGGTGCTGTAGGAGGCAACGATTTAAAAATAAAAGTTGTGTGCGAGGTACCATAAACTAAAATTTTATCATAACGGGTTAATTTTTCGTACAAAGGTGTCTTGTACCATACTAAATAATGGTGCCAAAGCAATTTCCAGCTTTTTATTTAAAAACTTTTTTATATCAAATGTGAAAAGAGGTAATTTGCTAGGCAAGTTTAAATAATATGGTGCAAAATTACACATGTCCAATTTCCACACAATAAAGCATATTGGATGCCAATGCTAAAATATATTTTGTTTACTCTATTTTAGCTATTTTTCTCATTTAGATGAGTTTCAGACGATTTCTAGAAAATAATTTAAAATTAAACTATAATTGTGCTCTAGTTTGGTGCTACAGATTGCCAAAAAATCATTTTAAAATACCTAATTAGCATTTTATGTAGTGGTCGCAAAAAGGTTGAAAGATTTAACCCCTTACTATAAATAACCAATGTGGCATTCTGAAAAAAAATCAAATAGAAAGAAAAAAAGGAAAATAAAAAATGTAACCCTTTCGCATGCTGTCCTTTTATACTCCCTCCCTCCAAAAATATAAGAGGCCCTTTAATTTCGCTGGTCAACGTCGTACAACTTTGACCATGATTTATACTTATAATATGTCCATAAAATTAGTATAATGATATATGAAATGAAAAAATTGCAAGACAAATCCAACGGATGGAGTATGTACTACTTCCTCCGTATCAAAATATAAGATATTTTAGATATTGACCATTTTTTGATACGGATGTAACTAGACACATATTAGTGTGTAGATTCACTCATTTCAATATGTATGTGATCCATACTGAATATTTAAAACATCTTATATTTTGTTACGGATGGAGTAGTTGATAAGAAAAATACCAAATTTGCAGCACAATTTTTTTAAATGTGTTCTAAAATATGTTATCATGTATGAACATTTTTTTATTTTCAAGCCAATTGACAAAGGTCGTGGTCATATACATAGTTCATGTTCTACCGAGAAATACATTTTTGATAAGCTTTCAACATAAGCTCGTCGAGGGCCTTTCCTCTAAAAATACACTATGAAATCTGCGAGAATATTCGTTGTCTGTAAAAAAAATCAACTCATCAGCACTAGCGTTTTTTTTAATGAAACGACTCCCCCCATCGATTTCATATGAAGAAATCGCCCTAGTTCTTCAAAGATTCAACAAGAAAAAAAACAGAGAAACACAAAGATAGAAGTTCACAAAACGTGAGTGATAGCCCACTCACAGCCACGACTTGGCATTTTCCTGATGGGCAAAATCTCAACACGAGTTGGAAACATAGGTAAGAAGATCCAAACTACAACCAATAGCAAAAGACCAAAGTATCACAGAGTTAGCTTTGGGCTCAGACCAAAGTATCACAGAGTCAGTTTTGGCCCCTCCAGACCAAAGTATCACAAGAGATGCTCAGATTCAGTCCAAAATTGATCATTGTCTTGCCTCTGTCGCCTGGGGTCTTTTGTTCCCTCGATCCCACCTACAAGCACATACTTCCTCAATGTCTGATCATTGCATTTTGGTGCTTACGGGACAGCTCTGTCTACCTGTGTTCAGGGGCTTCCGTTTTGAGGATTACTGGGTGAAGCAGCGGGGATTTTTGGGGATTGTGGAGCAGGCCTGGACTAGGGCAGTCTCGCCAGGGGATTGGATCCGCACCCTGCACATCAAACTTTGCAGGGTTGCCAAGGCGCTTCGGTTTTGGAGTAGAGCCCGGCTTGGCAACATTCGCCTACTCTCAACCATTGCTCAACAGGTCATTTTAGGGCTGGATGTGGCTCAGGAAGGACGTGTTTTGACGATCGCCGAACTGGCGCTGAGACAATTCCTGAAACAAAAACTTTTGGGGCTGGCAGCTATTGCTAGAACCAGGATCAGGCAGAGGTCTCGTGTGCTTTGGGCTGGAGTGGCCAATGCAAACCCCAAACTTTTCCATATGTAAGCTAATGGTCGGCGGAGGAAGAACTACGTTCCTTTCCTTGACATGGATTCTGGGCAACTAACTTTAGAACATGACAAGCAGTCTGCTCTTTTTGACCATTTCCAGCATGTCCTTGGAGATAGGCATTCGAGGGCCACCACTCTGAACTGGGATGATCTTCACATTCCTCAGCATGATCTCACTTCTCTTGAGCAGAACTTCTCGGAACAAGAACTACATGATGCTGTTTTTGGGCTACCAAATGGTAAAGCTTCGGGGTCGGATGGTTTCACCTCGACCTTTTATAAGAGTTGTTGGTCAGTGATTAAGCTTGATCTTCTAGCGGCTGTCAACCAGCTACATGACCTCATAGGGCGGCGTTGGCATCTCCTCAACACTGCTCACATTTCTTTGCTTCCTAAAGGAGAAGATGCTTCTAAAATTAAAGACTACCGTCCCATCAGTTTGATGCACTCGGTTGCCAAAGTGGTATGCAAGATGTTGGCTAACCGGCTTGCCCATTTCTTATGTGATATGATTCCGCATAGTCAAAGTGCCTTTGTCAAAACCCGCAGCATCTATGATAATTATCTTTATGTCAGAATTGCTATCAAGGAACTGCACTCTAAGAACAAGCCTGCTATGTTCCTCAAATTAGATATTGCTGCTGCTTTTGACTCTGTGTCTTGGGACTACATGCTTGAGGTGATGGAGCGGCTCGGCTTTGGCCCTAGATGGAGGGACATGTTGTTCCTGATTTGGAGCTCGTCCACCTCCAGAATCTTGGTTAATGGTAAACTTGGTCATCAAATTTTGCACAAACGAGGTTTGGGCCAGGGGGATCCATTGTCTCCAATTCTGTTCACTATTGCTATGGCACCTCTTGATTGGATAATGCAGCGGGTAGACCTCATGGGAGCTCTCTCCCCTATCGACCTGCCCGGTTCCCGTTTCAGGACTAGTCTCCATGCTGATGACGCTGGGCTGTTCTTGAATCCTGTTGCTGAGGACATCAATCAAGTTGCACAGCTTCTTTCTCTGTTTGGCGAGGTCTCAGGGCTTAAAGTAAACTTGCAGAAGTGTGCATTCTATCCTATCAGATGTCAACCGGCAGATGTTGCCCCTCTGTTGCATACCTTACCTATTCCCATTGCTAGCTTTCCCTGTCAGTATTTGGGCTTGCCGCTGCATCACCGGAAGCTTACTAAGTCTGAGATCCAACTGATGATTGACAAGATTGCCAAACACCTGCCGCGTTGGCGTGGTAAACTCCTAAGCCTGGCTGATAGGCTTGAGCTGGTAAATTCAGTTCTCACGGCTATCCCAATTCATATGCTGACAGTTCTGCAAATTGGCAAGTGGGCTTTTAAAAAGATTGATAAGATCCATCGTGATTTTCCGTGGAAGTCAAAAGCTGATCAAGCTCGTGCCATCTGTCTGGTGAACTGGCGGACAGTTTGCAAACCAAAGGAATACGGGGGGCTGGGAGTTCTCGATCTACAAAGTTTTAGTCGTGCCTTGCGCTTGCGGTGGCCATGGTATGAGTGGAAGGAAAAGAATAGACCCTGGGTCGGCACAAAGGTGCCTTGCGACAACTCCGACATGGCTCTCTTCCATGCCTGCACCAAACTGACAGTTGGGCAGGGCGATACGGCCCTGTTTTGGACATCTCGTTGGCTCCATGGTTTTGCTCCTGCTGATCTTGCTCCAAGCTTGTTCAAGCTTACGAGACTGAAAAAATTAACAGTCCAGCAGGCTCTCCTCAATGACCGATGGATGAGTGGTTTTCAGAGAATTGTATCGGAGGTGCAGCTTCGGGAATTTACTGATTTGTGGATTCAGCTACAAGATGTTGCTCTTGGCGACGTAGTGGATCATATCAGTCAGAACTTGACAGCAAAAGCTACCACCATTGACTTCAGCAAATTATGGAAATCCAAAGTACAACCGAAGTGTAAAATGTTCATGTGGCTTTGGTTGAAGCAACGCATTCTCACAGATGACAAGCTCAGATCCGGGGGATTGATCACCGGGACCTTTGCATTTTTTGTGATTAGGAGCAGGAGACAGCTGCACATTTGGCCCTCGACTGTACTTTTGCTCTCTCTCTCTGGCACCTGCTTGCTCAGTGGACGGATCAACCACTTCTTGCAATCCAGCCACAGCAGTTCTCCTCGCCAGCGGATTGGTGGTGTTTCATGTGTTCGGTGCTCACTAAAGATGAGCTGTTGGTGGCCATCTATGGGGTTTGGCATGTGTGGAAGGAGCGTTGCCGCCAGGTTTTTCAACAAGTGATTGCCACAGATGACCAAGTTCTGGACCTAATCAGAGAAGACATTCTACTCCTGGGCACTTACCTGGCGGGTAGACGCTTCGCTGCTAACTTGGAGCCGCCTTTGGAGGCGACCGATGGCGAGTAATCGTCATGCCGGTCACGCAGTTCTGTTAGCCTAGGCTATTAGTCTGCCATTCATGTTGTTGTCTTTCCTTTGTTGTTCGCTAGATTATTTCTAGCTTGTAAACCGTACTATTTCTATCCTCTGAAATGCATTGGCAGAACAACTGCCGTTAAATCTTCAAAAAAAAAACAAAGTCAGCCTCGCCGCCAAAGGTGCCAACCATGTGACATGGAAAGAGCTTTCCGGACCACCTTCTTCAGCATACAACGACATCTTCAAGTTTTCCTTGATCTTGGCTTCTCTGCAGAATCGCTTAGGCATTAAAAATATTACAACTTCTGTATAAAATGCTTATAGGATCATCAAAAAAATTATATTTAAAGCACGCTTCGTTCCTAGTTTTCCAAATCGTCCAGCACATAGCTGCGCCCCACACAGAACCAGTTTTCGCTGAGAGGCAGGTAATGATTTGCTCCAGACTCCAACCATATCAATGGCCCCAACAGGAGTTCTTTGGAGCCCTAAGGCACACATGATCACTGCCAAACAAACTTAGCCATGCCGCATTGAAACAAGAAAAGATCCATTGTCTCTTTTTGAGAACAAGAATGACATTGTTCATTTCCAGTCATCTTTGGCAAGGATGCTGTTACTAATCATCAGCTAGACAAAGATCTTCACCTTAGGAGAGATCTTAATCTTCCACATAGCTTTAAAAGGTAAAATCCCTTCTCCTCTCAAATGGAGATAAGGCCCTCTAACTTGGAATTTCCCAGAAGACCCAATTTTCCATCTCACTTTGTCAGGAGCATCATTCAGTTCAACCAAAGCTTTGAGATCGGCAAATTCGACAGCTGTGTCACCCCATAGAAATCTCCCTAATCTAATACATCCCCATACTTCAGATTTAACTTCAGACAGCGTAATGTGTTTAGAGAAAGTGATAGCATAAAGTCTGGTGGATTGCACAGCCAGAGGTGCATCATTCACCCAGCTATCTTCCCAGAACAGGGTTTTACCACCATCATTAACCACTCTTGCAGCAAAATGTGGAAGGTATTGTTAACCCATAAGGCTCTGCCCATAGTGGGAGCTTCCCTGACCAGCATGAGCCTGAGACAGAACTTTGTTATGAAGATATTGTTTTGACAGCAGCTCTTGCCAAGTCCCTTCAGAATTTTCACGCTTCCAAAGCCATTTTCACAACAAACTCTTGTTCATCGATGTCACGTCCAAAAATCCTAAACCTTCACAATATTTTGTTAAACAAACGTGCCAATTTACTAAATGGTTTATTCCATATTATTCTCTTTCTGATATATCCCAATTTCTTCAAAACATCTTTTGGAGCTTATGGAAAGGAAAGCATGTATAGAGGGACACTCCTAAGCCATGCATTAACCAAAGTCAACCTATCCCCAATAAATAAGAGTTTCCCTTTCCCTGCCAATTTTTTATGAGTTTTTCATCAATTGCGGCCATTTTGATCTTGCTAATCTCTTCTCATGATCTCATCAATAGGCATCCCTAGATATTTCATGGGAGGATCAGCAGTTGCGTAGGTGAAAATCTCACGATGCTGTTAAGCTCTTGAAGCAGCCTCACCCTAAACCGGCACTAGCGTTTACCGCACTTTCCTTTGTTACGTTCCTGCAAGTAAAAATGGGTTGGATTGATTGATGCAACACCTGGGAGTATCATCCAAGTAGCACTTGCGCAACTAGCAACCAAGCTGACGGTATTTTTTTGAAACGAAGGCAAAAGCTTTGCCTTATTCATTAATTAAGCAGAAGGTGCCCGGTTTATTAGAGGAAGAAACCGGACGAAAACCATACGACGAACACCACGAGACAAAGCCCACACAACACTCACTCCACGGTCGGCCGGCCAGCAAACATCGACGTCCACCTTCTCCACCACCACGGGCAGCAGCCGGACGTCACCACATGACATCGAGCACCAACCGCGGGCTACATCGGCGACGACCTCCGCCACCAGATGCGGGTGTGGCGCCGCCGTGCCACCGTCCTCTCCGCGACCACCACCGCCGCGGAGCTGCAGACGCTGGCCGGAACCGCCGCGCCCCAGCCTACCTGCCAAACGCGGTGGCCACCGAACAAGCTGCCGGCATACGGAAGATCAGGGCGCGGCCTCGATCTCCCGCCTCCGCGGCCCTCCGCGCCCAGGAGCAAGCAACCGCCGCCACCAACCTCCACCGCGCCTCTGGGGCCGCCGCCCCGTCCTAAAACGGCGCCGGCGAGCCGCCGGCAACTCCCTAGTAGATACCGATGAAACCGGGCCAACTCGAGGTAGGGACCTCCCCCGGAGCCATTTTTTGGCCGCGAGGGGCCACCGCCACCGCGGCGCAGGAGCCGGCAGCAGCGGCGGAGGGGGAACGCCGGCGAGAGGGTGCGAGAGGCAGCGGCAGCGTGCGCCCCGGTGCCGCCTGGGGAGCGACACGGGGGAGAGGATAACTGTGTTGTTTTTCTTCCAAGCTGACGGTATAAAACTACATGTAAAGCGCAGAAAGAGAATGATAGGAGAGGTGCTAGCATGATACTACTGCTCATAGATGGCATGCTTCAAGTGGTGGTCAATCAGCTCGGTATATTTCTTCAAAAGTGCACTACTAGGCTACTAGCCACCTAGTATCTCCTGGCAGGGAGCCGCAGCAAGCATATTCTTTCTCGTCTACGTACTTGAGGACAGTCGGAGAGACGTATGGTATGGTAGTGGATCAATTAAGCATATATGTCTCTGCATGACGAAATACGGTCCCCATGCATGTTGTCCAAATTATTGTGTCGTTTTAATTACCACCCTACCTTTTTTTTTCTTGGCCCCGTATGCTTGCATATATCTCTGATCGATCTTGAAACAGCGAGGCGGTGGATCAAAGATATGAAGCGATGTTTTCGGAAGATAATGTAAGGAATTTGTGCATGGCTACGGAGAGCGATTGGGATATATACCTTGTGTATTGATTTTGATGTTTTAATACGTATTACTACTACTCCCTCCGTCCGAAAAAGGATGTCCCCTTCCCCATGCTACAGTATCAGGAGAGGCGAAAAGGGAGCTTCACTCGGTTCCTCGCTCCGCCGACGGCCGATCTGTCGGTCCCCTCCCTCTCCGGCCGCCGCTACGGTGGCTGGAGAGTGGGGGGACCCCGGATCCGTGCCTGAGGCGTGTGCATAGTAGGGTAGTGGTTCCTGGTGGCGCTGGCGAGGTGGTGGCGGCGGTGTCTTCCTGGAATAAAGGTACTGGAGCTCGTTCCCCTCCTCGGCGGCGCTCCTTTGGGCGAAGTCGGCGGGCTTCCGGTGTGGTTTCCTCTGGGATCGTTCGATCTCGTCAGGCTTGGTGCCCCAAGGGTGGTCTTCGTGGCGGAGGTGAAGGCTACCTGTGGGCTTTTTGGTCCCTCGACCCCGTCTTTGCCAGAGGATGGCTGCTCCTGGCCATGCTTTGGGGGTGCTGGGGGTGGTGCGGTGGGGAGCTGGTGCCTGGCGCTGGCTGCCTCCACTGCCTGTACAGGAGTAGCGGCGTCTTTTCTTGGATCTCGGAGTTGTTCGCCGGCTTTTGGCGCGTTGTTCAGACTTCTCCGGCCGGCCATGGTGGCGAGGGGAGGAGTGGTTCTCACAGTGTGCTCTGCTTCGACATGGCTTTGCTTCTTCTTTCTCCGGACGGCCTTGGTGGCGAGGGAGAAGGTGTGGTCAAGGCGTGCTAACGGCGTCGGTTCCGGCAAGCCGAGTTCGTGCTCAGTGCAGGTCTGTTTGGAAGAAGGGTGGTTGCGGGGAGGAAGCGTCATGGCCGTGCGTGTTCAGCGTTTTCGGTTCCGTCGCTTGCGGCGGACGGCTTTTGCGGTCTTCTACAAGAGTGGGGGTGCTCCCTTTCCCGGGCGTAGCGGCGGCCTGGTGTCTTCCTCTCCGGCGGCTTGTTCGGCGAAGGGTTTCGACAGCAGGTGTTGCGGCGGTTCAGCGGTCTGCTTCCCAGGATCTTCGGGTCTGCTTTGTTCTTCTGGGTTCTTGCTGCTGTTGTGCTGGGCTTCTCCGGCTTTGTACTTCTGCGTATGTTTGGTTCTTAGTTTGTAATCTTTGTTGAATGCAGGGTGGATCCTTAAAAAAAAGTATGTACACACTAATACATGTCTAGATACATCCAAATTTAGACAAATCAAAGACATCATTTTCCGTACGGAGGGAGTATTAGTTTTCCCTTATTGCGGATACTACACACTGGTTTTTGTCGGCACACGCATACGACACAAGAAAACGTTTTGTCCCATCACTTGAAGCAAATCATGATGCTCGCCATTGAAGTAGTATATATTCTACTACAACTTCTTGAATTGTTGGGTTATGAGGACAGGAGATTTGGTGCTCCAAGCACCAGTGACCCCGGTAGTTTAAAAAAATAAAAATAAAATTTATGAGTTTTAAAAAAGTCTGAAAACTCACGGACGTAGCTAATTATGTACCCCTCAAACGTGCATAAAATCAACTTCAAATACGTTGTATTTTGGGCTACATGAAAATGATAAAATTGGAGATTTGAAAATATACATATTTAGATCCACACTTTTGTCATTTTTGTGTAGACCAAACTACAACGTATTTGAAGTTGTTTTTTTGCACGTCCGTGAGATATATTATTGGCTACATCCGTAAAAAAATGAGATTTTTTTAAAACTCATAAATAGTGTTTTGAATTTTTTAAACCAGCAGGATCACTGGTGTTTGGGAGTCAAAGACACTTTCCGGGTTATGAGATCTTATTAGTTGTGAATTTTGACAGTAATCTCGCTCACTCATTTCTGGTGTACCAGTGAGCGAGTTGCATTTTCACCACATACTAGTTTAATCGTTTTGTATAGTTCTCAGGTGTCTGCGCAAATATCACCACCGAAAATCATCGGACCAAACATCAGAATTCAAGCAAATGCAAGATGATCGAGAGAATCTTGATCTTGCGGTTATCACGGTATGGCTGAGAAATAACTATTTCTAAGTCCGAAAGAGCCACGGTCACTTCTAGTAAGACACTTCTTTTACTTTACTACCATTTCAACATAAATAACATGGCATCTGAGAACAGTTGTCCACATGTATTCAGAACACATAAGCCATAGCATTCTCTAGCAGCTACAATGACATGGAAAGCTACAAAAAGGAACCCTTCTTTTAATCTGAACTCATAGTGGTAATCGTCTAGGATGGGCAAATCGTCTAACCTAATTAAGAAGCCATAGCAAAATTCACTATATTATTTTTTTGCTTTAGAAACTCACTCTCCAGCTGATCAAATGTTCCAATTTCCATCTCAAGAGTCTTGTCGATCAGCCGCTGTTTCATGGGCGGAGGTTACTTGTCTCTCTTTTCTGACAGAAAATGGAATGGGTTCTGCCTTTGCTTGTCACCTCCCTTCAGGCAGCAGAAAGGATCATGCCGATTAGAGGCTAGAAGTGAAGCCAAGCATATATTTGCTTCCTTCATGCCATGTGTGTCATTAATCCAGCCAGCAGTAGCATTCGCCCTGGACAGAACAGAGGATGACTCTCATTTGTCTTCACTTTCAAGAGCATGATGACACAATGGAATTGTCCATTTCAGAATTTGCATCAATAAGTCTGCAAATTGTTGAACTTCTTGGTCTGCCTGCATTTTCATACTTGGCATTTATTCCGAGTAATATCCGTGGTATGCATTTTCAGAATTCACATTTTTTCAGATAAATCGGGCGTTGACCGTATATGAAAAATTTACCAAAATGCTTAATGAGTGGCAAGCAGGGAGACAGGCCAAGTTGAGTTTGAGTGCTGCAAACGGCCTCTGGAAAGAAAACGACGAGAAAAGGCTGCAAATGGCAAGATCGAGTGGTCAGGAGCAGTTTCTGGTAGATCGATCGCTCCTCAACTTGTACAGTGTGTATGGCTACTAGTACACGAAGGGAATCTCAGCATCTGTTCGAGCACCTGAGCATACATGACTTCATCTTGGTAGAGCATTCGTATATTAAACCGTCTGTACCAAGCATATTTTGTGCGTAAACTTTCTCTAAAATGCACCCACAATAACATGCGCTTGGCCTCATCTCAGATGTAACGATCGATCGGATGCAGCATTATAGATAGCAAAGCACTGAATCGTATGCTGCCTCAGATACAGAGACAGATAGATAGCTTCATTGCACAATTTGAAAGATTTAACTCCACCAGTGATCTTCAGTTGGAGCTCTGCATTATTACTTGGCACGGCAGGATTTTGCCCAGAAAAAAAAAAGAGTTCAGGAGGACAAAGTTCTCGGTCACAAAACTTCAACGGAGCTGAACAGCACAAACATCACACTGCATGTTCAGTTCATGTCCAGTCCACAAGGCCACAGCAGAAGTTGTACATCGGAGCACGAAACAAAACTAAAAACACAGGCGGACGACACCTCACCCTATAGCTATAAGGAACGACACTGACGAACTGAAGGACTATGTAACGAGGCAAAACCTGAACCTCGTTATATCACAAGTCTCCACATGGTTGGATGGCAGAGGGTACGCGGGACGGCTAGAATGCAAGCAGTCGCGAGGGCATTCAGTGCTCACATCTGCACTTCCCTACCATATACCCAGCTAAAGGGCATCTTACCGGCTTGCTTGGCTCTAGATTGAGCCCTCGCGTCCAACTTCCTGATCCTTCCAGCGAGGGTGCACAGGTAGTCCTGGGCCTTGTGTCCCTCGCCAGAGAGGCCAGTCAGGTCGGGAACCTTCCACCTGCCAACAAGGAACTCGAGGATGTCGGCGTAGTCCCTTGCGGTGTAAACGCCAAGCCTTTGTGCCACCATGGAGAAGTGGTCAAACAGCTTCTCATCTTGCCCATCGAACATCAGGTGGGCAGGCATTGCAATCTTCTTCCTCATCATGTCAGCTAGAGCGGCCACGGTGCCATCTGGATCAATCTCAAACAGCTTCTCAACAATCTTGGTGTATGCAGTCTCATGCCTCTTCTCATCTGAGGCGATGATACCACAGATCTGTGCGAGCTTTAAGTCACCAAAGTCCTTGGCATGGCGAGCAGTATTTCCATGCGAGATGAAGGTCGCACGCTCTTGAAGGAGGTGTAGATGAAGCCAAGATATGGATTGTTCTCTGTCCTAGGATCCTGAAAATAGAACAGCAAAGACAGTAAGTTTAACATACATCTCTATGTCGTAGCGAACATGAACACAGACCAGTTCAAAGTAATCAAAGATAGATAATCGATTTGAAGATGTCTCGATAAATTTTCTAAGGAAGCATTCTTTACTGTGTTATACATTCTCTAAGAACAAGAATTTCATGAAAGCATCACTAGGTAAAGATGCCCAAGGTAAATGAAGAAAGCTGTTACCAACTTACCATTCCAGAGCCAATTAGATACTGAATTGTCTTCTCAATTTGTCTCATGTCCACTCTCCCAGTGAGGTACAGATACTTGTTTAGGAGGTCACCATGCCTATTCTCCTCAGCAGTCCATGCCCTTGTCCAAACAGCCCAAGCTGTGGGGCTTGCACCTGTTTCATCTCGGACACCATCAAGGGTGTTAAGCATAGTCTGGTATGTAGGAAGAGCTTCCTCAGTAATCATGTCTCCAACCAAACAAACAAGATAATCATCAGGAATTTCCTTGGCACGTTCTCTGAGTTCCTTAACTTCATCGTGAAATCCATCAGATGCTGGATCAGGGAGGAAATCCTGTGGCTGCCAACACTTCTCGACTGGCTTAAGATGCAGCAAGAGATTATCTCTAGCCCAACCATCAAGAGACTGGAATATTTCCATCTTCTGAGGTGGCATTG
This sequence comes from Poa pratensis, assembly GCA_947311845.1. Taxonomy (NCBI): domain Eukaryota; kingdom Viridiplantae; phylum Streptophyta; class Magnoliopsida; order Poales; family Poaceae; genus Poa; species Poa pratensis. The sequence goes on along the minus strand of CAMZMU010000055.1, from coordinate 9,843,298 downwards.
AATGTGTAACCTGGACATGCACCTCTTTTGGAGGAGCAAATGGCTTCTTACTCTCAACCCTGGAATGTAACAAAACAATGTTCAGCGATATCCAGTTACATGATGACTTGCTTTAGGCATTTGACGCAACAAATTTAGAAGAAGACATATGTAACCCTTTTATTTTGTACTCAGCTTACCCTTGTACTGCAGAGATTAAAAAAACGGGGGCAAAAGCTTTGCCCCAATCCATTAATTAAGAAGAAGAGAGTTGCCTAGTTAATTGACAGAAAACCGGGCGAAAACCACAAGCTAACAACTCCCTGAGATTTAAACCTCTTATGCATGGTACAGCAAAATAATGAAGATGAATGCGCTCAGTTCATGTCATGACCATGGAACTTATACACTTTGATCCTATTTAACTGCTTCAGGTAATTTACATTTTCACAAGTACAGGAGCGTACCGTGATCTAATAATTTCAACATATGACTAAGGATGGCAATGGGGCGGGTTCGGGCGGATATACCAAAACCAGATCCAAATCCAAATCCATCGGCATCACTATGGCCTGCCCACGAAAGTATCCATGGGCATGGATGTCGCCCCATATCCAAACCCACCGGATATCCACGAGTAATGCATCGGAGTATTAAATCAACAATATTCCAACCACAGAGTACTTATGATATCTAGAATCTCAAACAATTACACCGCAAAATACATAATCTCATCTCAATCTCACGTTACGCGTGGGAGTAGTTTAGGGTTAGCAATAATTAGTAATTACGTGAGTTTGTGTCATTGGGTGAGTTGGGCCTCAAGAATATTAAGAGATGGGCCTGGGAAAAAATACATGTCTCACTGACATGTGGGTCCCACATGTTAGTCGGGTATCCACTGGATATCCGTGGAGCAAAACCTTTACCCGTGTCCACACATGAGTTAGCGGATATCCGCCCCATGAAATACATGGGCATAAACTGCCCTCCAAACCCTCATCCACCGGGTCGGATATCCATGGATACCTGGCTCCATGGATAAAATTGCCATCCTTACATATGACTGTAATCAAAAGGTAAAATGAAGTAAATTTATATAGCTGACAAAGATAGTCGAATAGGTCACTTTTCTTCCTTCAGCTTCCATAACTAAGTTAGTTATGCCTCAAAAAAAAATTGACATAAAAACAGAGTATGCATGAAAACCAGATTGTAAGCTAGGCTTCTAGCCTCTAGTGCTGGCATCACTAATGTTCGAGGCATCACTTCAGTTTAATCTGAACCCATGCCACCAAAGACTGCATGAGACACAATCTCTCCACCAAAGATTACATGGCAAGATACGAAAGGCTGGAGCAACAATATCTCGTATTGTTGTGTAATGATGTGAACTTCAGAGATGATAGCATGGAGATGCTAGTATACATCCATAAATGCAGACATGCAGTTAGGTTAGCAGGTAATGTCATAGACATTCCCATACTACAGACAGATCCATGCTGCGTCCCATGCCAACCATGATGTGACTCCCATAATGCACATATTAATGCAAGGATTCCATCTGCATTACTATTAGCTACCAGTATTTCCTTGCTGTCTAAGTCTCAAATTCTGCATATCGCTGTCACAGAGCACGAATCTTGGATGGGGAGGAACTAGGATAGTATAAGCAACGGGAAAGGGACTACTAGCAGCAAACCAGTGACATCTGCTACTATAACCCTCATTGCCAGATCTAACCCAAAAGTCCACACGTCAGTGCAAATCAGGTTCTGCGATACAGAACTAATTATAAAACACACTTGGACGAAAACTCCAGATAGCAGAGACTACCATGCCCATGTTTTGCCAAGTCATTTTGATTTTTCAATGTCAAAACGTCAACGCATGGAATTTCTAATAAACATAGGCTAGCAGCCAGCAATGCAACCACGTATGGGCTTACGCTGTACTAGAATCAATATACCAAGGTCATGGCACAGTCAGACCATACTCATTCCGATGACACGCTGTATTTAATAGCTTCAGGCACCCGTCAAGCGAGCAGATGAACACCACAGAGCTGCTCATAAAACTGCAACAACCTAAGACAACCACCGGTACCGAGCAGCTCGAATTAAATCGCACCACACTGTCTGAGACTGAGGACATGGCATGGCATGGACCACCGGAGGCTACCGAATCAGGCAGACAACGATAGTCCACCTCTGTCTCTGAAGTTAACGAAGCCAAGTGCTTAGTGCTACGGAGAGGCGGCGAATGATTGCAGGTTGTTGGGGACGAAACCGACCTGAACCACCACCGATCTCCCGTAGCCAAGACAGACAGTACAGCAAACTAACTGATGGATGGACGGTGCATGGTGGTGGTACTACGTCCGGCCGGAGCCATGGAACGCAAACTGAAAGTAATTAAAGAGATATACGCTCGCGGTCGCGGGAAGCAAAACTGAAGGCCCCAACAGAGTTAATGCGGAGGAAGTAAATGTCGAACGGACTGGCACTTGGCGGTTTGTCACACACAGAGACACGAAGGAGGAGAGGTCAATCCTCGCGCAGGGCCTGCGCATGCAGAATTAAATGGCGAATTCGTACTAATGTTGCGGCTGATCTGAGGTCCGAGGATGAGGGAGATGGAGTTGCCCATGTGATGTGGCTGCAGATGCTAGCGGGCGGCGACACCGGGACGGGGAGGCGAGCGGCAAACAGGGACGAATCTGACAATCCTGACCTGACACAAGCATCGACCGACCCATAATGAAGGAAGAGAGACTGAGAGACCCGATTCCTGAATTCCTGATCCGGCATTTCGAGCGCGGGCAAGGGGATCAGCACGAGGAAGGTGTTCATGTTGCACCGCAAGTGCTGGGGTTAACAAGCGCGCTGCGCGCCCCAATCCGGCGCGGCGGAGCACGCGAGAGGAGAGAGTAAGGCCGATCCATCCAATTCCAGTCCACGGGAACCAACCAATCTCGCGGCAACGGGAGGAGCAGGACTCGAGGAGGGGAGAGGGGGCGGCTTACTTGGTGGACGAGGCGACGGCGAGGACCCTGACGCTGCTGCGGCGGCGGCGGGTGCCGCGGCCGGCGGCGGCGAACGGGGAGGAGAGGCAGAGTGCGACGTCGTGGGGGCAGAGCGCCATCCTGGAGGCCATCGCCGCGCCGCCGCCGCCGCTGACGAGGAGGAGCGGGACCGCGGGCGGAGGGAGGCGGAGAGATTGGGATGTGGGTGTGGTGGCGAGGAGGAGAGAGATGGGCGATCTCCACCTCAGGTTTTTGGTTTTTGTCCCGCCGCGGTGTGGTGTTGGCTTGGCTTGGGCACGGGTGCAGCACAACTGCCTTCTGCACGGCGCTCCGCTATTTATCCCCGTCTACTAGCCCTCTCATTTTTTACTGTTTTGGCCTCGCCTCACTGATTAGTAACAGTAGCACTGCTAATATTTCTTCTTTTCACTGGAACCCACACAAGGTCGGCAATGTGACCCAGCTAGCCAGCTCGTTCTTTCTCCTCGCAGGGAAGAGTCTAGATATTCTTTTCGTAGTGTGGAAGAAAAGCCATCTCTGCTTTCCTTTCATATATAAAGACAACTCAGTTTTGATTTTCTTGTTAAGTTTATTTAGTTTTTTATTACCAGTAAAAGTATTTAATATCCCATTTAGAGCATCTCTAGCAGAAAACGTAAACACGATAAAACTGGAAAATTCCGGGCGACTATACGGGATTGGGCCCTTTTTTGGGTCAGAACACTGCCCGTATAGCCGTCCCGGCCTGTAAAAGTTTTACGGTGGCCCGAGAATCCAACACCGCGACCTATATTTCTACCGCACAGGGCTGCGGATTTAGTTCACAGCCCGTCCACTGCGCCGCCGACGACGAGAAATCCACCGTGAGCGCAGCCGCCGCCGACGAGCAATTAGTCCCTGCCGCATCGCCATGTGGCCTCGGCGTGGCTCAATCAGGCGCGGGGACCGTTCGCCGACCTCGGGCGGCATTTTCGACGACGAGCTAAAGAAGCTCGCTGTCTCCGACACGGCGCGGAAGCGAGCGATGCGCCACTACACCACCGCCGGAATAGAGTCGCCGCCTGCCCCCTCCTCTACCGCGCGGTAAAGGATTTTGACCGGGAGCGAGCGGCGCGCCGTCGCGGCGAGGCGGGGAGCTCCTCCTGCGCACGCCGAAGAGGGAGGCGCCAGAGGAGGAGCCCCCAATCGAGGGGTACGACCCGGCCGCCTTCGCCTCCACCGTCATGCCCGTGGACATCGTCCCCAAGAGCTCCCGCGACGTTGTCATTGCGGTGCTCTGCCAACGCACCGCGCGGAAGGAGGCGGAGCTCCAGAAGCGTCGCCGTCGGGATGACGAGCTCGACGACATCCTTCTCGAGTAGGGGGGTCTTCGCCGAGCGCGCGGCGAAGGAGAAGGCGGAGGAGTGAGCGCAGCCGCCGCAGCCGAGGGCTTCGGTGAGCCAAATTTTGGCGTTAGGGTTAGGTTGACGACAAGTGTTAGTTTAATAATTGCTATGATCATATGCTTTTGCTATGAACTCGGTGAGGAACGTGCTTTGATCATCTGTTTGTTCCCGTGAGTTCAAAAAAATTAATTTTACAGTTTCTATTATGCACGGTGAAATTTAGACATGTAAAACACCCAAAACACGACCACGGGATACGGCTTCTGTTAAGAGATATCTTAGTCTTGGTTGGTTGCACATATATATACAGTAAAAACTAGCAGAAAAATGCAGCTGGTGGATGGTGGCTGGTGCAGCACCACCGGACTAAAACCGTGGGTGTAGAAGGAAGAATCTTTTTCGTGGGTGAGAATATTGGTCCATCCTGTGTGGTTTGGACGCCATCGCTTTCGTGAGAGCCATGTGCTTCTCGGCGGCGCCCGTGTGGAAACTTGCAAGGGCACCAGTGACACACCACTGTATAGTGTATAGTGGGTTACTGTATTGCTGCTGGTCTCTCTCCCGCTGCACGTTTCTCTCCCGGCGAAGCTGCCAAGACTGCTTAGTTGCCTCGCCGCTCGGCTCGGGGGTGACAGACAGGTGTGCGGTCGCCGGAGCACGTACAGACAGGTGGAAAGCATATGCTTTCACGTGCCCGATCGAGGAGGCGCGGGCGGAGCAACGTACTACTACCGGTGTCTGGTGGTCGATGATACCGAGGCGAGCGAGGGCGCCCCGGCCGGTTTTGCATCAGACAGAGGCATGCATGACACGGTGCGGCGGCCCCCGTGCCAAGTGTACATGCTTGCGCACTAGCGACGGACGTGTCTTGTGCAGTCCCAGCCTCCCAGGGACGGGACGCTGGGTGTCTCTGTCTGACCACCACGGACGCATTCAATGTTTTTTTTTTTTTGAAATTTTCCACCAATATATTAGGTCAGCAAGCCGCCTCATTAAAAACCTTCCAGCCCCCGTAAGTACCCTGGTAAGGAAAAGAGCACGTCTGAAACTTGCCGCCTCGAGGGTCACCAAATAGTTACATCGTCCGCAAGGACGCTTACAAGAAAATCAGGAGGTTTCTCATGCCACACATCTGACGAGGATCCCTCCGCTAGGCTAGCTAAAACATGAGCCGCCTTGTTGGCTTCCCTAGGACAATGAGCAAAAGAAACACGAGAGAAACTACGACATAGAAAAGAACATTCCTCATAAATTACTGCCGCCGCTCCCAGAGAGTTTCCTCCGTTCTGCATGATCTCCACCGAAGCTGGTTGCAGCCCACTTCACGGGGAGCTCCTGTTGATCCTGACTGGTATTGCTTTTTTTTTTTTCCTGACTGGTATTGCTGTGCTGCATTCAATGGAGATCGATGCTAGCGCTGTAGCCGTGACCGTGGGACTCGGGTTTCCTGTACTCCACCCCACGTCTGGCGTCGTGCGTACCATGCCGTGCACCGCGGCGTGTTTCACGGGTTTTTTTAGTCGTGCAGATGCTTCTACTACTAGGGATATCCATCCGGATATGGTTTCCGCACAGCACTACTCCGAATTTCTTTTTTGACGGGTCGACACTCGACAAGGACTCAAATAAACAAAATGTAAACACAACAGTCAACTATAGTTGTTGGCACGGAGGTCAGGTTTCAAGCGCCGCTACGCCGCCCCGCAACTCTATCCCGCGAAACGTCTAGCGGGCTTCCCGTGTCAAGTCTAGCGGGTCGAAGCTGTCAAGCCGCAAAGCCCACCAGCCTGCCGCATACCTGCATCGTCCCAGAAAAAGACATCGAATCCTCTCCTCCCAAATCCCCGATGGCGGCGATGGGGCTCCCGGCGGCGCATCCCTGACACCCGCCGCATCTATCTACACATCCGCCGGAGTACTCTAGGCGGCCAGACATGCTAGGGTCGACGGCAGAGCCGCCCTCCGCCCATGCCCCTGATGTTGGATTTCATCTCCGCCCACCTGCACTCGCCGTCACCGCTCCACCTCCGGCGCCCGACCATGCCACTAATACTGGAGTTTCCCCGCCGCCTCCCTCGCCGCCAGTCGCCGTCACTGCTCCCCTCCTCCGCCCCATGCCCCTGTCCCTGTCCCAGCCGCTGAAGGTAACCACTATTCCTCTTCTTGAAAAATAAATAGGATGCATGTGTGCTCCGTTCCTGCCTGCCAAGTGCTCTGAATTCAGGTCGAGCTACATTTTCAGTATGTCTAGTACACCGCGTGATTGCTAATTTGCTAGTAGCATATTTACACGAGCTGCTAGTGTCAGTTAGAAAGCTCTGGATTTGGTGCCTCTTCTTTCTTAGCTCGACCTGAATTCAGAATTCTCTGTTCAATCAGTATTTGTTACATCCGATGGTGCCTATGGATTTGGTGCCTGTTCTTAGCTCGCAATAAAGCTTTTAGTTACATCCGATGGTGGTAGCTCGTATATTTTAGGGAGCTCGGATGTTGGGTTTCTGTATGCTTGCTTGATACGTACTGAAACATATTTCTTGTTGATTTCAGGGTATGTTATTCTAATTATTTGCAACATATTTCATGTTCAGCGGGATGAAAAGACACGGTTTCAGGGATTCTCCTGGAAGTTTTTTTTTTATAACTCATACTGTACATGCTCTGGAAAATTCATATACACCTCTCTTCTCAAAAGGGACCTGATATTCCATTAGAACAAGCAGCAGTTGAGTATTTGAATCGGATCCTTTCCTCAAAAAAAAAAGCAGCAGTTGAGTTTTGCTGGATGTTACCCACCCTCGGGACCTGATATTCCTTGATCACTACTTAAAATCCTGATTTAGTTAGAAAAAGAACCACAAAGCTGACTTTTGCTCACCATGTCCAATTTGTTGTACACTGAAAAAAGATTACCAACACACTTACATGTCAACTTCATTGAATGTTACTTTCGTGTTACCACAAAGCTGACTTTCTCTTATTATTTTTATAGGAGGAGGCTTCTAAGATCAAGGCTGCTGGGGACGAGATAAGGAGCCTTGGACCTTATCCTCTCCCGCGGAAAGAGAGGCGATATTTCTGAGCCACCCCGTCAGATCCACCTCGCCGGCGGCGGCTCGCCGGTTTCCCTCGCCTCCTTCGGCCGCTTCGGCTGCGGGAGGTGAGGGGAACCTCGGGCCCCGGCGTGTACATAGTGTAGGGTTTGCTAGGGTAGTCGTCGGCGGCGTCAAGGAGGCGGTGGCGCGGCGGACGTCGTGTGTTCGTTTTGCAGGTGGGCTATTCCTCTCCGGCTTCGGCGTTCGTTGGAGCGTCGCGGTCGAGCGCCGCCCTGCGCGTGCTCGCGACCCTCCGGGGTCGCCGTGCACGCTCATCCCCTTCCAGATCTCGCCGCGGCGGATTTGGTCGACATCACTGAAGCAGCTGGAGGTCAACCGAGGCGACGATGGCGACGGAGCGAGGCGGAGGCTCTCCGGAGTTCGAGGCCCGAAGACTTCCCGTCCGCTTGGGGATCTTCTCCCATCCAAGGTCAATGGAGAAGGAGCGGCGGCGCGCCATCGGCACGTCTCTCTCCTCATCGCCGGCGTCGATCTACAGGAGGATTTGGTTTGTATTTTCTTTGTTCGTGGAGATCCTCTCTGTTCTACCTTGATGTAATCCGGCTGTTTCTTCGCAAAAAAAAAAGATCAAGGCTGCTGGGAAATATGAAGAAGTCCTGGTCCTTTTGAAGGTTCACAGCATAAATATGCATGTCTGCGTGTCTATGCAGCTTTGGCGCCTGAGTAATATGTGTTTGTGCTGATTGATGGTCTATTGCTCATGTAATTAAGTTAAGTACGAATAATTGGTGAACCTGTAGTGCTGAATGCCTAACTGAAACTGTTTATTGAAGTGCTTGTGGATTTGCTGGTCTTTTACTCACCACTAGTGGAATTTCATGCGGCGTGACACGCCGCAACTCTTTTGAATGTTTTTATTAGTAGTGTATGTTGTTGTTGATTGTTTTAACTGGCAGTGTATGTTGTTGATGGTATTGTATCGTATATCAAGTGGATGATCGTGTGTTTTTGTATGTATATGGGTTGTTTGTAGATAAGTAATTATGTGGCAGCACCACAGCCATCCCGTCGGTGGCAGCAACATCACAACATCACCATTACACCTGACCTGGAGCGGATGCAGAGAAAAACAGAGGAGATGTGGCCGAGCTTGGGGCTCGAGGTGGAGTTCTTAGCCGACACGGAACCGAGTCGAGGAGGCCATTGTTGTGAATGGGGAGGCGTACCAGGAGGTGCGGTCAAGCAAGAGTGGCGACACCCGTTTTGTCATATTGTAAGTATAGCGGTGTGAAGAATTCAATTGAAAATGTACACACTCAAAAGTTGTTCGGATTTAAATCTATAGGAATTCGAAAAAAAAATTGCATTTATAAGTTGTATTCATTTTTGAATTATGTTTACGTTTACTAAACGATCAAATTTGAAAGGCATTCAAATTTTTGTAATATTCAAATCTGGAATTTGATCGTACGACATAAATAGCAAGCGTTTATTTTTCTGTTAATGTTGATCTATTTGTCATATTTGAATTTTTTTGCGTTTATTGAATACTTAGATTTGAAATGCATTCAAAAAATTAAAATATTCAAATTTAGAATTTGATCATATGCTATAAATAGTCAGCGGTTTTTTTTGTGATCATGTTGATATTTTGTTTCATATTTGTAAGTACTGCGGTCTAAAGAATTCAAATTTGAAATTGTATACATTCAAAAGTTGTTCGGATTTAAATCTTTTTGGAATTCAAAAAAAGTTTGCATTTATAAGTTGTATTCATATTTGAATTATGTTTATGTTAGTTCAACGCTCAGATTTAAAATACATTCAAAATTTTAAAGTATTTAAATTTGGAATTTGATCATACGACATAAATAGCCAGTGTTTATTTTTCTGTTCATGTTGTTATATTTGTCATATTGTTCCGACGTATAGATTTAAAGTTATTGTTATACTTCACATTTCACATTATTCTTGTCTTTTTGCTTTGCTGAAATAATACTCCAAATATTTGTGTTTTTTTTTACAAACGACTTCGTTATTATAAATGGAACATTACTTATGTTTTTTAGACAAATGACTCCATTATTAAGAGAGATGTGAAATGTTTGGAATATTGTAAAAAAAATGACTTCATTGTCATTTGTTTAAGGAATTGGAACATTGCTTAAACAGTATTTTCTTTTTTATCTTTTGCTTTTGCTTAAACAATATTCGGAATATTTCACATTTCTCTTATCTTTTGTAGAACATTAAAAAGAATCGTCAGAATTAAATAAAAGCAGCTCTTATATTCCATCATCTAGTAAAGCTCACCGTGGACGTTGTGATTTAAAATGTTAAAATTCGTCGTAATTTGTCGTGTGGAGTATCTATAAATTTTATAGCAAATTTAGATGTTCAAATATGTTTGTAGTTTGAAATAGATATTTAATTAAGTTCCATAATCAGGGGGAATACACTATATAAGTTTGTTTTAAAATCAACTTCATTTATGTAGAGAAAAATGTATTTAGATTGTATCTAAATGTTTGCTAAACTAAAATGTCCAAAATTTTTTGTTTTCTGTTGTAAGTAGTTAGCATGTATTTTTCTGGTCATTTCGATATTTTTTCCATATTTTTCTGATGGTTAGATTTTGAACTATTAATTTTGCAATATTTATCCTTTTTTGGGAATTGTCTAAACAAACTGGACCCACCTGTCAGGATATTTAGCATTTTCTAATTTTTTCTGTGGAAAAGAATAAATCACTGACGGGTGGGGCCCACTGTGATGTCCGGATGGCGTCAGCAATGGCGGCAGCGTGCACGGCGAGCACGCCGGCGTCGAACCACCGTCATTTGGGACGCGCGGCTCAGTGTGTCGGAGGCGCGTGCACGCGGGTTGGCCGAAAGTGGCGGCGCCGCTGCAGTTTGGTCGCCGTAGCGTCGCCGGCGGCAAGCAGACGCGGCGGAGGGAGCAGGGGCACGGCGGCGATGATTCCGGCGCGGCTGGAGCGTCTCAGCAGGCGATAATTGGCGACGATGGAGAGGAGGCGACGGTGGATCTCGTCGTGAGCATCGATCTGAGGGGGGAGGTGCGGAGCGGTGATGCGCGTCGGTGGCGACCTCCGGCCGTGCGGGAAAGAGAGGAGAGGGAGGGGAAGCTGTGTGGATTTTTTTGCAGGAAAGTCCCTGGAGTCTGCTGGAATTACATTGTAGTCCATTGTGGGGGGTTTTCTGTAAAATGCCAGACAATGTAGGAAAATTTGACAAAAATTGAGGAGTTTGGGTCGACCAAAACTCGAAACCGATCATGGGGGTGGAACCTACTCATCGACGCGCATATTTTTCATCGACGTGCATATTTTTCCTGTATATAATTTTTGGGAGGACAAAAAAAATTTAAAGGGAATTTTTTTTTTGGAAAAACAAATTTCTGCACAAAAAAATACTGTTCATGAACAGTGCGTACTGTGTCTTGGTACAGTACGCGAGCGCTCTCAGCGCGAGAAACGGACCTCCTTTTATATAGTGAGTAATAATAATTACAAGCACTACACTATTTTGTTTATGAGAAATCAGATCTTCATGTTCCATTTGTTCTGAACTGGATTTTCTGTCCAGTCTTTCATGTTCCATTGGTTCTGAACTGATTTTTTATAAATGTTTCAAAAAAATCGAAAATAAATACGTGCATGTAGCCAATCATATGAACTACCATTCTGGAAATTTACAGCATAAAATACATTGTATTTTTCGCTCAGCAAAAAAGACAAATCGCAGAGATCTATGCACTGCGGGCCTGGCGGGCTGATGCGGGCCGCCGCTCTCACCCGCGTTAATTGCAGCGGATCGTTGCTGTTAGCCCGCGAACTCCGGCTAGCGGAAAGCAGCCCACCAGCGGAGCGTAGCGGCTAGCCGCGGCCCGTCCCGCTTGAAACCTGACACGGAGGGCATGTACAATGAATAATAAGACGCGTGTTGTCTACCTCGTGCAGTGTTGCGGCTCGCATCCTAACGGGGGAGTGTGTGTTTTGTGCACTGCATGTCATCCTGCGGACGATGAGGGCCCGTTGTTTGTGCGATTTTCTGGTCCAATTTCACTCGTAAACATGTTTATGTACGGTTTCGAGACCTAGCTAGCTTTCATTATAAATTGTGTCATGAGTCATCTTGACCTTCTTCTTCTTCTATTAATGAACATAAAAATAGCTGATTTGCCTCACTTATCATCTTCAGGCTGGAAGGTTCAAAAAGCCACCCTTCGGCAAGAGGATCCGGCGGGCGAAGACCGACAGGTGGCCTTTGTAGCAAGACAGTCGAAGACGGAGGAAACAAGTTGCACTGCAGCTCCCGCATATCACCATTTTTGTTGAGCCCCGGTGAAAGATCGAGATAGATAACCTAGAGGGAGAGGGATATATTTCTACAGTTATTTTTCTTTTCAATTTACTTTCATTTCCACTAAGTTTAGGCTTTTATGGATAAAGTAGAGTGAGCCTAATTGATGGGATAGTGGACAAAGGCAAAATTATAATTATTGGCTAGCGACGGTTCACCCTAAACGCGACCCCCCTCTCCCCCTCATCCGCCCTTGTGTAGCCTACGTCCCATCATAGCATGTACCTGGCTACCTGCGCATGTAAAGGCATACTGCCATGTCTATACAGAAGGCACGACAGACCAATACCAAACCCTAATCCTAGAAGAAGACTGAAGTCGTCGTCTCTCCTATTCCTACTCTAGCCGGCAAGGTCGCCGGATAGGAAGGGAAGAAAGGTCAGCGACGAGGACTTGACTCTCAAACCTAGAGAAGGAAAAGATGGAGAAAACTAGGACCTTTTGGAGATTTTGTTGGGGAATACTGGAATGTACCTGATAATTTACTCTGCACTACGTGTATGCTTTTGAGGCTAAATCTATTTCGTATTCATAATGTAATTAACTAACTGAGAAGTGGCTTTTTTGTGAAACACCTATAACTTTAGTCATACTCGCAACAATTACAGATACATTTCATTGGATCCACTCTCCAAAATTTACAAAATTACTCCTACAACTAAAAACTATACTTGAATCTCTTTGAGACATCTTCTCTTTGGCATCAATCATTGCAAGACAATATACTTTCAAGACTTCAGTAAAGAGAATACGATTGGACGGGAGCAATGATATTGTCACTCGTTCACTTACACGATTTTGATTGTTGATAAGATTGAAAGCCCCTTGAGTCGCTCATCCAAAATGATTGAAAGTCATGAGCGATGAACATACTACGAACGGGATTATTCCCTAGAAGTATAAGCTGTCGACCCACGCAATTTTCACTATATTGTCAAATACGGACTCCAACTCCACAAAACAAATCAAACCAACAAAAGCAGTATGACTCCCTAGACTAACTTTATTCGAAAAAGCATCACGACCACCGCTAGATGCTAACGATATTCTGAGATATCCAATCCCCCCTCTCAGCGTCAAGATGGCCAGGAGAGGGTACAAAAATTATCTGCGGTGACGGCGACTGTTCTAACTGAGAAGCGATACCTTTTTTTGTTTGTTTTGGAATATGATGATAAGTGATTTTTTTTTTTTTGAGAGAGAGTGATAAGTGATAGATAAAAAGGGAAAGGGGATGACAAATGTGCAGCCCACGATAATAGAGGCCCAAAACAGCTAAGGTGTGCCGGCTGCGCGGAACCAGCTGTTAGTAGAAGAAAAAAAGTTATTAGGCACGCTGGCCTTTATAATACAACACTGACCACATTCTGCTGTGTTCTAAAAAAAACTACTCTTAATATTTCTGCCTATACAAGGGTGAAGATTGCGGGCAAGTCAAATATGCCCGGGCATCCAAGAAGCATGGCAACGTTTGGGCCAATTTAGAGAGCACAAGTATAAAACTGAACGTTGCAAATGCTGATCTGAAGTCCATGCGCTGTGAGAGCAAGAAAAATGGCAAACCGCAGATCAGTCAGGTGTAAGGCAGGAGCATGCAAGATCGGATCGATCAGACTCCCAGGCAAAGGCCCGAGTCTGCCTTATTATAGAACCATCAACAACGAATGCACATCCAAGTATCCAACAATATATCTCGCAAAAAAAAAAAAGTATCCAACAATACACCTCAGTTCAGCCTTTTTTTTAATACACCTCAGTTCAGCCTCACGCACGCCGAAAGCTCTCAGCTCTGGACAACCAACCAAAATATACACAGTACTACAATACACGCCTGGCTAGCCAGATCACCCACCCGATCAACGGGCCGCTGGAAGCCTGGAATCAGTGTGTCGATGGGTAATCAATCCCTGTGACAGCACCGAAGATGTCGGTGTACCCCACCACGCCGACGAGGACGCCCTCCTCCTCAGCCTCCGCGTCGGTCACCCACACGTGCGTGGCCCGGTGCGAAAGCATCTGCGCCATGACCGCCGCGAGCGAGCTCGTGCTCCTGCACGTCAGCGGCGAGCTCCATCCCCGGTACATGCTCCTCATTTGGTTCGCGTGGCTGTTCAGGAACCCAATGCTCCTGCTGCTGAACTTCTTCAGCAGCCTTGGAGAGCGCCCGGGCTCGGTCTCATCCGCCGGCGACGAGGAGCTGATGGAAGGCTCCAGGTAGGCTGAGATGGACGTCGACACGTTCTCGTCGGCGCCGATGACGAACTGCCCCGCCGATAGGTTCGCCAGCGCCCACGCGGCCGCGACATAGTCGCATTTCCACAGCTTGTAGGCAGAGATGTCTCCTATGATCTCGCGGACTCCGTCTGGCGTCGTCTCGACTACGGCTACGCCGCACGGGTCTCGAGGGATCTTCTGTATTGCTTCCATGGCCGGTGCGGATGCTTCGACGTGACAGTAGTGCGGGTTGATGGCTCCAAGGGTACTGATTGGAGATAGTGGGATGGGAGCAAGAGCGCCGAGGCATCCGATTAGGAACCGGAGAATGTCTTCCCTTGACAGACAGCAGAACCTGTCCACCGAACTGATAAATGGGGACATCTGCCTAGTGCTGCTGCTAGCTGAGCTAGGCGATCCTGATTCCGAGTTCTTTAGCCATTTCCCATTGTAAAGCATTGAAAACCTCTTGGTCAGGCCTCTCCAGGAGCCATTCTTGCGAACAAGGAAGCGCTTCACTCCATTCCTCATCAACTCCAGCGCATCAATCAACCTTGCAAGACAATAAAATTGATGAATAATAGAATACACATTTCAAACAGCACATCTGAAAAAGATGAAATTCCTTGAAAGGTGAATGACTAAAAGAAGCAGAACAGTATGACAAGTAGACACCAAATGCTATCCAGCTAAAACTTTTATCTCCTATTGAACTATTTTGTCAACTCTAACGATGTGACGGTGGCTCACTACTTGGTGCTTTCCAAATCATTTCGAGACATGATTGGACAGCTTTAAATGTCTCTTGTATGACTCATTTTATTTAAATTATTGTCTGGATGCATGAATCCATTAGCAGCCTGCACATCTTGCACATGGATTGACACCTTCTTGATTGTGACATTGCATTGTCAAATGAAATCATGTCCCCACTTTGTTCCTCTTATGTCAACACAATCAGAAGAAGTTCTGCACCATGTGAAATCCATCTGGCTTGTTTAAGTTTTGAAATGAAAGTTTGCCACAAAAAACGAATAGAGGCTAGAGTTGACGTTGACCACCATATCGTTTTGCACCACAAAACTGCTCTTCTGTGCTTGCTGAAGAAGATTTGCGCAGCTCAGCATCAGGGCATTGGGGTAAAAACTAGCAAGTACTTGGCGTGGGAGCTTCTGTTGAGCTAGTAGTACCAAAATGTATTCATTTACATTCTTACACACTCGCGTTTTTCCCTAATAGCAAAAATTACTGAACACACACATACAAAGTGAATATATCAGTTCACTAAACACAAAAAAGGCAAAAAGCAAGATGTCTGAAAGCTTGAATTTTCGGGCGATAACTGAGTAATATAAAATCGACAGACATGGTGGATTTCAACAGTTCAACCGGTTATTTTTTATAACAGGCAGATGAATAAAAAAATACTCATGATGATATGCAATACAGAATGAGTCCGAGAAATTTAGTTTCTAACGAGATTGAGTCATCACCCATTAATCACCAGTCTGCGGCATTTCTATGTATACTGAAGAAAAAAAACTCTGTGCATACAGGGAGAGAGTATCTTAAATTTCAGCACCAGATTTGTGACTAAGGCTGGCTACAAATGATTCCACAAAACAATACCTAGATTGCTACCATATTTTCCATATGGACGTTTCATCCAACAACTTTCATGAACATGCACGAAATTCAGATAGTCGGAAAAAGTAAGACATTTCTTTCAGACAAACCAATTATCAAGTGAACGAAAAGCTTCTTCAAGTCTCTGTTTAGAAGGCATTTAATCAACCTTTTCAATTTAACCAAAACTCAATCCGATCCATTATGCAATGCGACCTACTATGACAGACCACCAATTACTACGCCAGTGGTATGCTTTCGACTGAAAGAGCTGGGCAGCAAGGGATTGTGCTGATACGGCCACTGCACACATGATATCTCAGCTTCAGTATCGACAATGACAAGCACAACGTAGGCAGCGATAAACCACCATTTGCTTTCATCAAAAGCAGCACAATATCCTAGACTAATTTAACCACAAACCCATGTGATCTCTTACAGGTTCAGACGGAAGTAGAAATAACTTTACACACACGTAGTCTTCCAAAGGTCAAACTAGTCCAAACATGCGTAAAAGAGACAAACATCACCAACCAGATCAGATTAAAAAAGGGCTTGTGCATCAGCTGTATCAAGGCAGAGACAGATCCGAGCTGAGAGGAACCAATTAGCAAGGGGTGCGTAAACAGAACTACAGAAGTACCGCTACCTACGACATGATGAAGCCGTTTTTTTTTTTTTGCGGGTACAAGGGCTGAAAGCAAATTCAGCAATTACAGGAAAGTCCTCAGAAAGATCAAAATTACAGTCCAAACCTCGCTGCAACTCGACTCCGTCTTCGACCATGGCGCCGTCGGTGGCGCGCCGCCGCTACTGCTCTCCTTGACCTTGGAACAAGAGCATCCCCGAGCGAACGGGAAGTCGCCGATCGCCGGCCGCAGAGGACGTACGCCAGCGGAAAAGTAAAGAACTACAGAAGTACCGCTACCTACGACATGATGAAGCCGTTAACAAGGGATGCCTAGAAAACACAGCAGAAAAGTAAAGTCGCGCGCAGTTTAGCGGCTAAAACGGGGAAATTCCCGCCTCACTCGCGGATCAATCAAAAACATCTTGAAACGCGCCCAATTCTCGATCACCTCGAATCTAGAACGCAACGGTCAGAGATTGGGCGGACTTTCTGATCAGATTGAGCGCGAAAGCAGCGAGAAGAGAGGCATCTAGAAGCAACGGCGCGTAGAGCTGACCTGGTGCCGGGATCGACCTCCCTGAGCAGCTCCGGGTTGGGCTGCACGACCTCGCCGACCTTGGCGCCCATGGCCCGGTCGCCGGCGTCGGCGGTGGCGACGAAGGCGGCGATGTCGACCGCGGAGATCATGCCCAGGAACCTGGCCCCGGAGGGCGGCTCGTCGGGCGCGGCCCGCGCGCGCCAGACGGGCACGGCGCCCTCGGGGCTCCCCGCGATGGCCCGCGCGGCGTCGTCGAGCGTGTCCGCGTCGCTCAGCTCGACGATTGGGGCTTCCCGACGGTGAGGTCGCCGACGACGTGGTGGTAGAATATGGCGGCCATGGCCGGGGACGGCGCGGGGTTATAAGAGCGAGTGGAGGAGGAGCAGGTGGAGGAAGAGCCTGGAGGGGCCGAGGCGGAGGCCGCCCCCAGGCGCGAGGACGTTGGAGGAGGAGGAGGAGGGGAAGGCAGAGGGGTCACCGGCGGCGCGGGTGCGGGGATCGCCGGCCATGGCGGAGGGAGGGAAAGCCCATTAAAAGCAGGAGCTGGTCGATGGTGGGAGGAGGGCAGACAGCAGGGGAGACCAGCAGCGATGCGAGAGACAGCTCGGATTGGCGACGACGGTGGACTGGATTGAATGGAGGGGCGACCCGCTCCGGCCTAAAAATCAGCTTCGTGCTTTCAGATTCGGGAATGCAATGGCCGGTAAGTAATAAATGGGAATCGTGGAGTTGCTTTTTTTTTGCAAGTATGGAAAAAAATCTCAGATATGCCGATAATTTAGGGGACTAAGAGCATCTCCAGCCGGAGGCCCCAAACCCACCCCAAACGTCCGGGCGGACAGTCCGGACAGGGTTTGAGCTAAAAACCACCACCCAAAGGAGGCCCTCAAAGCCATCCCAAACGTCCGGGCGGTCTGGCACACTCCAAACCCATCCCATATGTGGGGAGGGTTTGGGGAGGTCCGGACGCGCCCGGACAGGCCGCCACGTCGGACGCGGCCCAACACGACCCCACATATATCCATAAATTCCTCACCCCGGTCGGAACCCTAGCTCTCACTCTCCTCCGATCCCCTTTCCACTCCAACTCTTCTCCGTCCGCAGCTTCGACAATGGCCGGCTCCGGCAGCGAATCGACGGCCGAGCTGTATTGGCATGCGTTTGCGGAGGAGGAGGAGGAGATTGGGAGCTGCCCCGGGCCGGATGCCGCGGCGCCGTCTTCGGTGGCGGCGGCTCTTTGCAACGGCGCTGCGGGCAGTTCCGCCGCCACCGCCGTCGCCGCGTCCAACGAACCAGTG
Source organism: Poa pratensis (assembly GCA_947311845.1). Lineage (NCBI taxonomy): Eukaryota > Viridiplantae > Streptophyta > Magnoliopsida > Poales > Poaceae > Poa > Poa pratensis. The sequence goes on along the minus strand of CAMZMU010000055.1, from coordinate 9,825,167 downwards.
GCGGCGCTTCCGCAGGTTCGCGCCTCCTTACCCCAATGTACATTTTAAGAGCCGGTGTCCGATGCGTAATTTAGAAATTTGATGTTCGATGTACTCCGTAGGCCGTTCCTAGAGGTCCGGCGTACTCCGTCGACGATGATAAGGTGTTGTGCAATGCGTGGTTGTCCACCCCGGAGGATTCTCAGACCGGAATCCACCACCGTGCTTCGTTTTGGGGCCGGATCGGTCAAGTTTTGGGGCCGGGCTGGATTCTCAGGCCGCCGCTCAAGCACGCCAACAGCAAGAGGAAGCCATCGCGAGAGCGGTCGCCATAGCGGTGGAAGCTGAACGTGAAGCCAGCGCCGCTCACGCACGGGACCTGGAACGTCAAGCCGGGGTTCGCCGGGCACGTCGCCGTCGCCAAAGAGAACGTGCCGCAGCGGAGGACGGTCGGGTTCTCCATGATCTGTGAGAGCGTACCTCCGCTCCGGTGTGTCCAATGAACTGTGTCCGATTAATTTCTGTGTTGAACTATGTTCGTGGATGTTTGAACTGGATGTTTGAACTATGTTTATTCGTATGATCTTTGAACTATGATCCATCATTTGATCTACGTTGCATGTCAATATGGTTTTGGGGGGGATTATTTGGGGTTATGGTTGTATGACACCAATTTTGGGGACTGTCCGGTCATTGTCCGCGGACGCGTCCGAACGTGTCCGGGCACAGTTTGGGAGCCGGATTTGGGGCCTCCAACTGGAGATGCTCTAATGGTTTTTTTACCTTGTACGCCCGCAGCATATATTACTTGTATTGATAATAGTATGGATACAAAGTTGACACGAATACAAGCAACATAAAACTAGGAGAAAACAAGCGATAAACTGCTGCAAACGGCCATCGCCGCAACTACCAAGTATCCACGTCTTTCGCCGTCGCCCGAAAAGAAGAACACCAGCAGTTGATCCACATCTTGACGCTGAAAAAAACCCTTGCCATAAGGCGTTAATGAGCCGCGATATGCTTAAACCTTGATGGTTGGTGGCCCCTACAAAGAGGTTAAAGAGAAGACACCGTCTTTAAATTTCATATTTGTTTTTCATCATTTCAAGAGGAGTTCACTGTTGGTATGAAATGGCGATCGGTGTCATTTACATATCACAAGAAAAAAAATAAGCTTAAGTGAAACCCCAAGCATGCCTAATTTATAGAGTAGTTAACTAGAATTCAGTTAGGTTCCGGGCATGATCTGGGCTTGCTCCGATCTGATGTTGACTATTTCATAGTAAACCTCATGCCCGGAGTATTCCGAGGGCCCGGAATCGTCCGAGCACCTGCAAAGGTCGTTAAAGTTTAGAGATCATGGACACCTATATAGGAGGGTCTTCTCCAAAGAGACCCACATTTTGGATTGAGTTGTGTTGCCATTGTTGTCTTGTTGACATAAAAAAAAAGCTTGATTTCTCTCCATGTTTTCATTCAATGTTCCATCTAAATGAGGGAAAAAAAGATAAGATCTAGATATGTGATTCCGTTCGATCCAAAAGTTGATTACCTCTCCAATCTTACTTTGTGCTTGTTACCCTTGTGGGGAGCCCTAAGGATTGGAGTTGCCTTCTGAGCTCCCGAACTCGTGGATTGCTTCAAATCATTTGTGATGATCCGAAAATCGTTTCAATATTTACCACTAGTGGAAGAACTCATACTTGGTTTTATTTACTCAAGAAAGAATAAGGCTTGATCAGAGAGAATGTTGTGAGCTTGGTTAGCCACATACTGTTTAACAGAAATTAGAGTTCCACTAAGGCCTTGAGTTTTAGGATACTGTGTGCTTGTCTCATTCCACATATGATTGCTAATTAACCTTGCCATAAGGGATTCTTCACCTGAACTGAATTTTAGATATCTTTTTATCCATGGCAATTTCCTAAAATCACTGAAATCGCTAAAATTTATCATCTCTCTAGTCATCATTTTTCATGCTTCAGTAAATATTAAAGTAGACTAGCGAAAACAATCAGCATTAGTATGGACCTACGACCGAAAATTTTACACCATCCAGACGGAGCATAAGGGATATGTCACCATTGAAACAATAATCTAGCTTGATTGGATGGATGAATTCGCCACTAGCATCTTGATATCGACTTGTACGTCAAACGTTGAATGCTCGGTTTTTCATTGGAGATTACTCTAGATTATGTGCGGTGTGAGTTTTTAGTGGAAATCCCATTGTTATAAAAACACCAGATTAGATTATGTGTCATTATAAAAAGAAGCATCTTATAAAATTTCAGCATGTTTGTTTGTTGATCCGTAAGTCGACAAAAAATAGCAGCATGGTGGGTCTGCGAACGATTGACGCACCATGATTGATGACTTGATGAGGGAAACGTCATTGTGCCACTCCACGCAAGCAGATAATTACTCTCAGCGGCCGCCTTCACCACCACACAGTTGTAGATCTTTTTTTGTGCATCGAAAGGCTGCACACATGTTGAAATGTTCCTTTTTCTCACTACTCCATTTTATTTCGACATCGGATCTGCATCCAGCAGATGTTGTGGCTCTCGCACTCTTGTACTTACGGCAAATGCATCTCATGGTTGTTAATTATCCGGCGATGCATCACGATCAGCTAGACGGCTACACCCCTCGGATGCAAACTTCTGATCGCATTCTTCTCGTCAGTCCATGTGTATCGTACGAAGAGATCTGGGAAAGGAACATCGAAAACGAATGGTGCCACACTACTCGGTACCGGCAGCAAAGCGGGTTTGATACTCATAGGTTGATCTATACATGACAGAGTTGGAATTAAAACTCGCAAACTGTTGAGTCCTTCAAAACTTGACTCGTTTAAATAAAACCCAACTACATATTTTACTCGTTAAGGTTAACGAGCGTAACAAACACTAGTAGAAACATAGCCTCTAATCCGGGCTGGTGAGGGCCTCTAGTCCCGGGTGCCCACCCGGGACTGACGAATCAGGACTAGAGGCTCCCCCTCTAGTTCCGGGTGGGTTACGACCCCGGACAAAAGGGGTCCGCACGTGGTCGAGGACCTCTAGTCCCGGATCATAACACGACCCTGGACTAGAGATGCTCCCACGTGGTAGCCTCTGAATTTTTTGTTACCCCGTTATATTGAATATTTAAAATTGTGATCAATATTGCAAAAAATATGGTTAATTAGTTACAAAACAGAAAAATATATATAGCATATCAAAATGTTCACAAAAAATATTTATCTAATAAAAATATATTTGATTACATAGAGATCATAACAGGACTAGAGCCCGTATATTCAATTACATGGAGATCATAACCAGGACTAGAGCCCGTCTATTAATTCATATTTACATGCAGATCATAATCGGGACTAGATAGTGCCATCGTATTTTCCGTTTGCTTCTATGACCTGGTTATTCAAAAATCTCGCAATTTCCTCTGCAATTGGTAGAAAGCGCTCCCTGTATTGCAGCCTCCTCCGCTTTTCATTACACTATAATTAAAAGAAGGAGATCAATATGAATATCAATCATCGTAACAAAAATTATGAATGACACTCAACACAACTGATGGTAATAAAAAATAATTATGAATATATTTGTTCACGTACTTCTATCCATGTCTTACTGTTCCGCTCACTGACTTCCATGCGAATCCACACGCAAACGAAGTATGCACGCAAATTGCTCCCCGAGGGCTGCCTCTCGCATTGCAATTGCTTAAAAGTAAGCTCCTCCTTAAGACCTTTTATCTTCGTTCTGAAAATTTTCCAAACCCTGCCCGGCAAAAAATGAATAAATGAGTTATTAGTTACTAGATATCTCAGGAAATAAACAAAAAAGACCGAGATAGTGCGATAATGATTGAAAATACCTTTGGAGCGCATCTAAAAAGTTTTGGTACTTCTCTTCGGGATACGCCAATGAGTCTAAGATGTCAACAGTTTCTCGATCAATTTCAATGATTAGCAGAATATAATGGAATCTGTGCATGTTTATATATGTCAGTAACTCATCAGTTACACTTAACATCGAGTAAGCAAAAATTAATGTGTACAAGATAGTAACACTCTTACCCGAAGTTGTAAGGAAACAGTAAGTTCTTTTTATAATTTTGCTTAAGCATGAACCTTAGCAAGTTGGTCTCCGTTTCCTTGGAGAATTTCTGTAGCAACTCCTCGTTAATTCGTTTTGGGTCAATGAACCCAGTGTCAAAGATTCCTTTTCTGTCACATTCATCACTCTTCATTCTGCATAAATAGTGAGCATAATTACTATAGTGTCGTGGTGGGATCACGGCAGATGCCATGTGTATGGCTTAGTTGGGGCCGAATGTTCGTTGGGGGAATCCGGGGAGGGTTTATGCACTCAAGATGTGCACAAGCAAGAACATGCAAGAAACCACAAGAACATGAACAAGAAGCCAAGGAATCCAAGAACACAAGAGACACCACGATGTACCCAGGTTCGGGGCCTTCGTGAGGAAGTAAAACCCTACTCCTGCCTTTCCTCTCTCAATATATCAGTGTCGTTCTCAAGTACAAGGTGCTCCTCGAGCTGTATGATGCTGCTCAAGTGAGAGCTCTAGGTAGAAGATGAAACTATGAAGGGGAAATGAGCTAGGGTTTTTCCGTTCTCCTCCCTGGAGGTAGAGATGCTGCATATATACATAGGCCGAAGTACTGTTTTGCCCCTGCCTCCAGCTAACAATGGCATGGCCAGAAGGTAGAAGACAAGCCTCTGCCTCCTGCCAGCTCAACGGCCGGACTGTCAGGCCGGACAGGCCTAGCTTTCCTCTTCCGGTCATACTCCAGTAGCCTGCCGAGGTCTAGCCCGTAGACCTTTCCCGAAATAGCCAAGTCAGCTCCTAGGCCCCCGAGCTTCCGGGAAACCCGTGGACGGACCTCGCCGTCCTCTGAAGCTTCGGGCCACGAGCTCTGCGACGCCGTGACCTCTCTGACATGCCTCGATCCTTGCTGCCAACCTCGGATAACACTCCTGATCCTATACCTCGGTAGAGAATACCTTATTCCTGTGGTAGCTAGCTGACTACCCCGAGGTTGATATCTCGGAGGATATACCTCGGAGAATACACCTCCGACGTACGCCTTACGTCGGATGACGCCTCCTGCGTCCTTGCTCAATCGTTACCTCGGACAGCTTACCGCCTTAACCTTACATGTCTTTACCTCATCTTTACCCTACCCGGGGGTAACCCCCCGACAGTAGTCCCCGAAGCTGATGTGGTCTTGCAGCCTCGGATGAAAGGCCGCATCAGGTTCAACCCGAAACCACATGCGCTGCAATGTTTTGCAGGTTACCGAACCAATACCCCGAGAAATCCATCGGTCTGTTCCTCGGGCCATACTACTTTTCCGAAGTATCCGCCGAGATCTCGGACGTCAACCCCTCGATTCCTGCATCCTTACTGACTTCGGTCAGAGAACACTGTTCACGCGTCCCATCCGTCACTTCCTGGTCTACGACAGTCAAAGCACTCGAGTGCTTTCCACCACGCGGCCCACGTCAGCGGAGATTCCCCGCTCGCGCCGCTTCGTGCTCCAGTAACCGCACCGCCCGACGGTTTGCCTCCTGCAACCGATCCTGTGGCCTGCTCGCCCACCGCTATCTTCGTGCCACGTGTGCCATTGTGCACAAACGATCCCACTCGCCGCTCCGATAACCGCGCGGTAGTGCGCAGTTACCGCCCGCGGTTATAAATGCAGGCCCAGGGCAGTGCATCCCTCTTCTTCCTCATCCACTTGCCGTTCCGCCTCCATCGCAACCAGCGCCGCCGCTTCCAGTCGGGAAGAGACACGTTCCCCCGCCGCCGACGAGCAGCTCCTCCGTCGCTGCTGCGACCGCGTCACCGGCGCCGCCCTTCAGCACCTCATTTTCACGGTATGTACTCCCTTTCTTGATACCCTAGGCATTGCTCTAGGTTTCTTCCTCTTCGCGCTTTGGTTCTTCATATGTTCTTGAATAAAACTCTATTTACCTCCTCCGGTAGATCTTACTCGCATACTCTTTTGGGTAGAAATTGGTTTCATGCCTCGGATAGATGTTCGCCTAGCATAGATATGCCTCTATGTACACCAGATAGCCGCCCAACTCCTCCTGAGTTAGCCAGATATAGCCTTAGATTCCAGATTTACTTTTTCCTTTGCTAAACTTCTGTGCTTTCTCTGCAGATTGATTCTGCCGAGATGTCTCCTCCTGAGACTTCGGAACAAACCGAGGTTCCAGACCTCGAACTGGAGGTCGGAGAACGAGCCGGCTGGGAAGGTTCGGATGTAACTCCGGACGAAATCCAGTGGCTCAGGGCGACTCGGCGGATTCCCACCGGGGTAGAGTGTCGCCTGCCAGAGGGCGAACTCGAGCCTCAAGTCAGCAAGGGGAACGGGTGGTCTTCGTCGCGCACTTCCAGCGCGGCTTCGGACTGCCCGTTAGTGATTTCTTCCGGAGCTTCCTCGACAAGTTCGGGCTCCAGGTTCATCATCTCCCCGCCAACGCCATCACTACTCTCTCCTGCATCGTCTCCTTCTCTGAGGGATACCTCGGCCTCAAAGCCACGGTAGACCTCTTTTCTCGCTACTTCCAACTTAAGCGGCAAGTGATCCCGGCTCCAAAAAACAAGGATCTGCCCAAGCTTCTAACCGCCTGCGGAGCTGCCACCATAGCTCCTCGCCGAAACTCCATCTTCCCACGTATCACTACTCCGGACACCGTTCGCAAGTGGCTCCGGACGTGGTTTTACGTGAAGAACTCCGGCGAAGAGGACTTCCTCAACCTGCCGGCGTTCAACCTCAGCCCTCCTACAGAACAGCTCAACTGGGACTACGCTCCCCCTCACACCGGCGAACTCAAGTCCATCCATGGGTATATTGCGAAATGGCAGGACCCGGAGGACCCCGACAACGACGGGAAAGTCCTGACGGCTGACGACCTGGCCTGCACATTCGTGAAGCGCAGGGTCTCCCCTCTCCAGGCGAGGTCTCACAAGATCTGCCACATGAGCGGTCTTTATGACCCCACCCGACATACGCACATTGCACTGGACAATGCCGCGGTAGCTCGGCGAGTCCGAGCTATCACCAAGTCCAAGATCTCTGATGCTTGGACATGGGGAAGGGAGCCCCATACAGGACCAACCAGCGAAACAGGTACGCTATTCCGACGTTTTCTTCGATACTCCTTTACCACCGAGGTCTTGCTACCGACGTTCATCTTGACAATTTTCTTCCTAACTCCTTTTCATATATCTGCCATACAGCTGTTCGCCCGCCAGACCGCCGAGGATGGAGTCCATCCTGCGGACCACTTCGGTGAGGATCTCCCTGTCGAGGACCCACCATCCAACGTGGACCCTGACGACGAGGATTTTATGCCCATTGCCTCGGCCCGCATCACCACCGCGGGTAAGCCTCAAGCACAAGCTTCAGTTCAAGAGATTTCGGATGACGAGGAGGGGTTCCTTGTCTGGAACCAATAAACGCGGTACCTCTCTCCTGCCTTCCTCACCTTCCGAACTTTACTCCAGCAACCAGCCGGAAACGCGCTGGTGCCGCAACTCCGGCCGCCGAACCATCCGCCACTGGAGCCTCCGGACCCACTGAGGCTCCGGTCAAGAGACGCCGGCTGAAGAAGTCCGGACATCCTCCTCATGCCCGGGGGGCAGGAGGCTTCCTACCTCGGATGGGTAATGCTTTGCTTCTATAGCCAACAATGTTTGTTGCTTAAACATATTATCTCGGTATTAACACTTGACCATCTTCCTTTCGTTGCAGTGCCCCCATAGACGTGGATCAGGAGGTATCCTCCATGACTGCACCCGTTGGTGCCTCTGAAGCCACGACCTCCCCGACGAACTCTCGCCCCGGATCTCCTCCACCGAGGTCTGGCCCGGCTTTGGGGAAATCTGCCCCCACCCGAGGTCAGACTTCTCCGCGTCCTCAAACGGATGCGGAGACCAATCGCGCCAGGACTTCGGCTACCACCTTGCCGGAGCCTCGACTCTCCCCCCGAAGCCAGACTGCCCGCAACCAACAGCAGCAACAGCAGAAGCATCAGCAGAAGCAACAGCCCCAAAAACCACTCCGCCAAACCACCTTGCCGTTGGAGAAGGGCAAGGAGAAAGAGAAAGAGACGGTGAAGTCCAAGGTCACCCCCAAACCAACATCTGGGTCTGGCACCCTGACTATCTCTTCTCCTTCAAGGATCCAACCGAGGTCTCCTCCCCCGGTGACACGCCGAATTCCTCCATTCGCCGCACCCATTGATGAGACTGCCCCTCCGGCCGAAGAATATGCTCGGAGGGCATCTCTCATATTGGATAATCGGCCTGCTTCAAGTTCCGAGGCTGCTTTGGCCGTGGAGGCCTCGATTAGGGGCATCGAGCAGGGCGGACCGTGGGGATTTCCTCCTCTGCGCACTGATAGTGGCCAGAGCCTCGGCTCCTTGGAACATTACAATGCAGACTGGAATTCTGCAGACGAGGTCTCCTCGGCCTCCTTAGCTGCTCCGGTGGCTGAGCATCCCGCGGGAAACAGCGCCTGCGGCCGAAGCGTATATGATCTATACACTGCTGCCCTTCGTGCTGGTCAAACCATCGACGTAAGTCCTATTCTCTTTACTTTCATGCAGTATCTCATCTAATATCCACCATCCCCAGTCCCCGAGATTCGAGGTAAACTATTGACGCTCCGTCGGAGTTAAAATTGTTTGGCTTGAATCTCAACTTCCATTTTCATCCGACGTATCCAATCCATTTTATCTCACTTTAGCATGCACCTCGGGTACGAGTCCCCGAGACTCATGTCGAGGCATACCCCGACAACATTTTCCCAATGATTTGACTCCGAGTCCCCGAGACTCTTGTCGAGGTATAACCTTTCTAACCGAGCTATATGTTTCTTCCTTGCAGAATACTATGAACGTCCGTACGGACGTCTTCCACTCTCTCTTGTTCGCACACAAGAACCTCCATGATGCGCACAAGGCCGCACTTGCAGCGAAGAAAACTCGGATGACCAGCTAGCGCAAGAGAAAGCCGAGGTATCTCGGCTGGTAAAGGAACTGAAGCGCATTGATGGACTCCGGAAATCAGAAACGGAGAAGCTGAAGGATGAGAAGGATAAGGCCGTCGAGGCAGAGAAGAAACTTCGGGAGGACTCTGCCAAGGACCACCAAGAAGCTCTCCAAGTAGCCGAGGTCCGCGCCAACTCGGCCACAGAAGCTTTGGAAGCTCTGCAGGCGCAGGTCAACCAGTTTCTCCCGACGCTGCAAACTATCAACAACGAGATGGACAGTGAGTTTCTTGCCTCCCTTAGCTTTTCTTTGTCCTCCACACCATTGGTTTTCTGCCGAACCATTTCTCACACTGATAACAGGCTACCCTACTATAGAGCATTTTACCTACACCCAAGTTGCGGCCCGCAGCATCACTGGTCGGCACAGGGAGAGGCGGAACGAACAGAACCCCGATTGGACCGTTGAGGACCATATCGTGGCCATCAAGTCTAGGATCAATCCCTTGAAGACCATTGGGTCAGAACTCCTCGACGCAGGTCTGTGTGCTTTCAAAGCCTTATGGCCTCTTGCTGATGCTCCGAAATCTACCGAGGATCTTGCCTCCAAGCTTCGTGAAGCCGAACAAAGACTCCGAGAGTGGCGTTCATCTTCAGCTCGCGCTGGAGCTGATGCCGCTCTCAAATTCATCATGACTTGGTGCGAGAAGATCGACCTCGAAAAGATGGACACTCTTCGCCGAGGCTCGCCCTGGTCCTCGGACCCAATTCTCATCAAGCGCCGCGAAAAGATGGCTGCCTTCTTCGCTGGATATGCCAACACGAAGAACTTGAGCGAAGGAGACACCTACTCCGACGCCGAGGATTACGCGCCAGAAGACGAGGAATACGAAACAGACTCCGACGTCGAGGCCGAGCAAGGTGACGACGGTGAAACCCGCGAAGCAGAAACCGAGGCTCCTCCCCAACCTGATGCCGAGGTTACTGCCGACGTTGCCAGCACTTCCCAGGCTACCTCGGCTCCGGACGAAATCCCTGCTGCATCGGCTGCTGCCGACGTAATTCCTGACGCCTCGACCTGAACTTATGCTTGGCCAGAAAACTTCATTAAATCCCCGGTATGCCGGGACGCAGATGTAATCAAACTTAAGTAGTTCCTTTGCTACCTCTATTACTATTATGCTCATCCGAACCATGCTTTTCTAGGCTTTATATCGAATCCTTTTGAACAAGTGCCCGAGTTCACTTTCGTGTTTACTATAGTTGGCAGTCTCTGCTCTTGTCTGCCATTCTGGCGTTCGACAGTCGAGTCACAAGATTGTTGTTCATAGCATACAGTACTTAGTAAATTCCGAGGTATAGTTCAAAGTCATCCGACATAAAGAAGAAGTAAAAAACAGGGGTTAGTAAACGACATATGCCGGACTGTCTTTTTGGACCGAGTCCCCGAGTTCATTTTCATGTTTCCCATGTTCTTTCGTCTTTGCTCTTGACTGCCATGCTGGCGTTCGTCAGTCGAGTCACAAGATTAGTTACACAGCATACAGTACTTGAAGTTTGAGACGAGGTTCAAAATAGTCCGGCATACGAACGAAAAAGAAGTGCAAACAAAACAAGCATGCATAACAGCGAGGCAGTCCCCGAGCTCATTTTTAAGGTGCCGAGGTTTTTATTAAAGATCAGCCGAGGTACATACATTACTTCCTTCAACAGTAGAAGGGTCGGAGTAGAGCTACATTCCATGGACGCTGAAGCTCCGCATCGGGTCTATCCAGCCCATCTCCCCTTGGCTCCTGTGCATCTATAAGATAGTACGAATCATTGTGCAAAGCTCGGCTCACAATGTATGGTCCCTCCCATGGAGGTGACAACTTGTGTCGACCTTTGCTGCGCTGAACAAGCCTCAGCACTAGGTCTCCTTCATTAAACTTTCGGGGTTTTACATGCCGGCTTTGATAGCGTCGGAGACCCTGCTGATATATTGCTGACCGAGATAAGGCCAATTCTCTTGCTTCCTCGAGCAGATCTACTGCATCTTCCCGAGCTTCTTTAGCCTCGGCTTCTGTGTACATTGCCACTCTGGGCGCATCATATTCAATGTCGGTTGGCAGCATTGCCTCGGCCCCATAGACCATGAAGAATGGCGTATAGCCTGTTGATCTGTTCGGTGTGGTCCTTAAACCCCACAGAACTGCTGGTATCTCATCGATCCAACACCCCGGTGTTTTCAACAGTGGTTCTATTAGCCGAGCTTTGATTCCGGCCAATACCAATGCATTTGACCTTTCTACTTGCCCATTAGCCTGTGGGTGAGCCACCGAGGCTACATCAAGTCGAATTCCCTTACTCATGCAGAACCGAGCAAACTCTCCGACAGCAAAGTTCGTGCCGTTGTCTGTAATGATACTATGAGGATATCCATATCTCAGGATTATTTCCTTCAAAAAGGTCACTGCCGTATGACCATCCACCTTTCGGATTGGCTTCACCTCGATCCACTTAGTGAATTTGTCCACCATCACCAGTATGTGAGTCATATTGCCTCGAGCTGGCTTGAATTCTCCCACCATGTCCAGACACCAAACTGCAAAGGGCCACGTGATAGGAATGGTCTTGAGCGCCGAAGCTGGCATGTGCTGCTGCTTGGCGAACCTTTGGCACCCTTCACATTTCCGAACTATATCTTCTGCATCGGCATTGGCTATGGGCCAATAGAACCCGTGCGGAACACCTTGGCCACCAGAGCTCTTGTGCTGCAATGATGTCCACACTCTCCTTGGTGGATTTCTAAAAGCATCTCCTTGCCTTCAGCTGGTTCGACACACCTCTGCAACACCTCGGTCACACTTCTCTTGTATAGCTCCTTGTTGATGATGGTGTATCCCTTAGCTCTCCTCTGGATTCTCCTTGCCTCGGTTGTATCACTTGGCAAACTTCCGTCAGTTATGAAGTTCATTATCTGCTCCGCCCATGCCGGCACTGGATGCAGAGGAAAAAGGCTCTCATCTATCTCCATTGGTTCGGCCGCATGATCTCCGCCATGATTGCCTTTACCATTGCTCGGCCAGTCCCCGAGTATTGGTGCGAAGTCCCCGAGTATTCCGATTTCTGCCAAACGCATCTGACGTCTACCTCCATAGGCTCAGGCTCCGGATTTGGTGGTAAGAAAATTGATTCGGAATCAGGAGAAGGCTTGATTGAAGGAGTTCTCAAATGATTCATGCTATCCCCGGTGGCACCGGTTCTTTGGATGAACCGAGCTTGGACAATACGTCGGCGGCTTCATTCTCCCCCCGAGGTATGTGCTTGTACTCACATCCTTCGAAAAACCCAGACACCTTTTGCACATGAAACCGATACAACTCCATGTTCGCATCCAATGCATCCCAAGTGCCGGTGGATTGATGCACCACCAAAGCTGAATCGCCGAAGCATTCTATACGCCGGACGCCTATCTCCTTTGCCACCTTGAGCCCATGGATCAGGGCCTCATACTCCGCCACGTTGTTCGACGCCGAGAAATGGATTTGCAGCACATACTTCAACTGGTCTTGCTTCGGCGAGGTTAGGACTACGCCGGCACCTAATCCGACCTTGGTCTTGGACCCATCAAAGTGCATCTTCCAATAATTATAGTCCGGCAAGGGCGGCTCATATTGCATCTCGGCCCAATCGCATAAAAAGTCCGGCAGCGCCTGCGACTTGATTGCATCTCGCCTTTCATAATGCGGAGTGTATGGAGATACCTCGATCGCCCATTTGGCAACTCGCCCAGTTGCGTCCTTGCATCCGATGATCTCCGAGATTGGAGCATCACATACCACCGTCATGGGATGCTCTTGGAAGTAATGCTTCAGTTTCTTAACCGCCAGGTATACTCCGTACGTCATCTTCTGGTAGTGGGGGTAGTTTTGCTTCGACGTGGATATCACCTCGCTCAGGTAGTAGATTGGTCTCTGCACCGATTTGCCTCCTTCGTCTCGCTCCACCACCACTGCAACACTTACGACCCGGTTTGTAGCCGCAATGTATATCAACATCGGTTCATTCTGCAAAGGGGATGCCAACACCGGAGCAGTGGACAACATCTTCTTCAGCTCATTGAACGCCGCGTCCGCCTGCGGGGTCCAAGTGAAACTGGTACTTTTCTTCATAAGTTGATACAATGGTAAGGCTTTTTCTCCTAGCCGACTTACAAACCGACTTAAAGATGCAAGGCATCCCGTGAACTTCTGCACATCTTTTAAACAGTTCGGCAACTTCATTCTTTCGATAGCTCGGATCTTAGCCGGGTTAACTTCTATACCTCGGCTCGATACGAGGAAACCGAGCAATTTTCCAGCCGGGACACCAAAGGTGCACTTGTCCGGGTTAAGTTTCAACCGATACTTTCTTAAATTTGCAAATGTCTCTTCGAGGTCTTCGATGAGAGTATGCTTCTTTTTAGTTTTGATAACAATGTCATCGACATACACTTGCACATTCTTGCCCATTTGAGAATGTAAGCACTTCTGCATACACCTTTGATAAGTTGCCCCGGCATTTCTCAAACCGAAACACATGACACGATAGCAATACGCCCCGTACGGGGTAATAAAGGCAGTCTTTATTTGATCATCAGTGTTCAGTGGGATCTGGTGAAAACCAGAATATGCATCAATAAAAGACAACAGCTCACATCCAGCCGTAGAATCGATCACTTGATCAATCCGAGGTAAAGGAAAGGGATCCTTCGGGCACGCCTTGTTCAGGTTGGTGAAGTCAATGCACATGCGCCACACCTTGACTACCGCCGGTTCGTCCTTCTTTTTCTCCACGAGGACTGGATTAGATATCCAGTCCGGATGCAGCACTTCCATGATGAAGCCTGCAGCCAGTAACTTCGCCAGTTCTTCGAGTACCACCTTTCTTCGGTCATCTGAGAGCCGCCGCGTCGGTTGACGCACTGGTTTCACCTCTGGCCGAACAAACAAAGAGTGCTCTGCCAACTCCCTCGGAACACCTGGCAGGTCTTTAGCCGACCATGCAAAAATGTCCCGATTCTCACGGAGGAAGTGACAGAGCGCGCTTTCCTATTTCTCGTCCATGCCAGTACCAATGATGGCGAAACGCTCCGGGTTCTCCGAGTCCAGCGGGATTTTCTTGGTCTCCTTGGGCACCTCGAATGAAGCGCTCATGTCCGGAGTAATTAGTCCGGACATGCCGAGCTGAGTAGACTGCGCCATTGCCACCACCTTCTGAAGTTGCTTCTTCTCCGCCGCGATCACCAAGGACTCGGCTAAACTAGATCCCGCCGAGGCACATTGCATAGCCTTCTTGTAGTCACCAGAAATGGTTATTATTCCCTTGGGCCCCGGCATTTTCATCTTTAGGTAGGCCACATGAGTGGAGATCATGAACTTGGCCAAGGCTGGCCTTCCCAGCAAGGCATGGTAAGGGCTCTGCAAGTCCACAACCTCGAACTCAAGACTTTCAACTCGGCTGTTATCTCGGGTACCAAAACCCACGTCGACCCAAATCTTTCCCATAGGTGCACAAGAGACCCCGGGCACAATACCGTGAAATGTACAGCTGCTAGGCTGCAACTGGTTCGGTGAGTATCCCAGCTTGACCATTGTGTCTCGGTACATGATATTTATGGCACTCCCATTGTCCACCAAGACTCGGGTGAATCTCACATTGTTGGTCGGCCCACAAAACGTCGGATCCACCACCAGTGCATAGTTTCCAGGGCTCGGCATGATCCGAGGTGTATCTTGCCTGCTCCAAGTGATCTCTTGCTCGGACCAGTTCATGTATTTCACCACCGCCGGAGTTACTGCATTCACCTCCTTGGCACGCCTCAGCATACTCTTCTTATCAGTTGACTCAGTCACAAACACCACGTAGCTCTGATGTACTTCCCTATAATCATTACCGGGGTTCTCATACCTCTGATTCTCAAAGGACCACGTTTGGCTTTGGCCGGCACCACCGTTGTTGTTGTTGCCCTGGGCACTCACTGCATTCACCGGTTTCGCCTGCACCGTCTTCTGGTTTTGGGCCGCATGCACCGGGGTTGAATTTGCTCCGGTTAAGCTCTGATTCTGCGCCGCTATGGTCGGCTTATGCTGCTGCTGCGTTCGGATATTGAGGTCTACGCCATTGGTTCGGTGGCCCACTCCGGTTTGCCCCAGCTTTCGCCCCTTCTGCAGCGGTTCGGTGATGAAAACTACACTGCAGAGTGGTATGGTTGGGTGTTCTGCCATTCCTGCCATGATAGATACATGGTCCATTCACCAATGACTCGTAAGTCACAGGTGGTCCGGCCTCCTGCCACTGCTTCGCACCACCTCCCTGATTCTGGTTCTGGTTCGGAGTCCACGCCTGACCCTCAGTCTTCGGTTTCTGGGCGCCTCCAGGTCCGGACTGACTTGGGTTTACAGCATTGACTTGGAAATCTGGTTCTCTCCTCTTCTGCCCGAACTCTTGACGGTTATCAAACCTCGGTCCGTTGTTGCGTTGTTCATCGGATTCCTCCTGTTCCGGGCATTCCCATCCAGCAGAGGCTGCATCGGATCGCCAAGGGCATAGGAATCAGCTATCCGAATCGTCTCGGCCAGAGTCTTTGGCATATCTCTCTGGAGCCTCTGCCACAACATGCTACCATACCGACATCCATCAGCAAACCACGCTATAGCCTGTGCTTCGATAACTCCCTCACAGGAGTTCCGAACATTGCTCCACCGAGTCAAGAATTCTCGGTCAGTCTCATTGTCCTCCTGCTTGCACGCCTGCAAAAGCTGAGGTCGGTTTGGCCTCTGTAAGTGCTGGCGAAGTTGCTATTGAATGCCTCCTCTAAATCCAGCCAGCAATCGATGCTATTCTCCGGCAATTGTTCAGCCAGATCCGAGCAGGACCTTCCAACATGTGCGGGAGATACCGGACCGCCCATCGGCGATTGCCCCCCGCAATGTATACTGCTGAAACATAATCAGCTAGCCAATCTTGCGGCTTGGTGCTCCCATTGTACGGCCTGGTACTCCGACCCAACTGAAACTGAGACACGGTGGAGGTGGTTCCTTCATGATCCGAGGTCCAAAACACGCCGGACCAGGAGGGCCTTCCTCCTCCAACTTCTCGGACATGTAAATCCGATCTAGCTTGTAGCGCGCATCACCTGTAGGCAACGTCCGAGCTCCGATACGCTCTCCCAATGCACCATCCACTCTATAGAATCCAGCCCGCTCCATGGCTGAATTTCCATCATCATATCGGTCGCCACCTCGACCGACGTTCTTCGGCTGCGGAACATACTCCGGCTCTTGCTGATACTGCTCCTGCGGCCGGGGTTGCTGCTGATGCCTCGGGGGCTGAGGTGGTTTACCTCGGCCAGCCGACGCTGCTTGCCCACCGTTCTGATTTCCCTGAGCTGAACGGCCTTTAGCTCGGCTTGCATCACCTGGGCCGGGGTCTCCATTGGCTCGGCTAGCGTCGCCGACCTTTTGCTTCCCAGCTAACACCGGATCGTACACTTGCAGCTGCATCTCCTTGTTCCGACCTGAAGTGACACTCCGGGCACGATCGGCTCCTCCGACGTGTGGAGACGAGGCTTGCCCCTTGGACCCTGGCTAACTGGCCTAATCGAATGGACCGCCTGCGAACCGCCAAGCCCGGCCTTGCGGAGGGCTTCATTTTGCTTGCTGGCCACATGCACTAACTCATTGAGCCGCTTCTGCTGCTCACGCCATGCATCTCCGGTCAACTCCGATAGCCCGGCCCTTACTGCTTCGGCTGCTCTAAGGTTCTTAGCTGGTGAACTATACACCGGCCTACCAGTAGCCGACCTGCTACTTGTTGCCTTACTCGAGCCCGAGACTGCAGCCCTAACCATCTCCTCATAGAGGTCCTTGCCTCGGTTGAACAGAGCAGCTTTCTTACGCCGCACAACCGGAGTAAAACCATCTCTATACCATGTGCAGCATTGTACTCCTTCTGCTCCATATCGAACTGCTGCTTAGCCTCGGCCAGCAACCGAGCTTCTCTCAGCACTCTCTGGCGCTCTGCCTCTAACCCGGCCACCGTATGCTCCACACTTGCCTCTACTGCGAGTGGCCGAGCTAACCTATCAACGATAGCTTCTAAGGGAACTTCTTCCCTTGGCATGCCCAACTGCTCATTCTGACTAGGTTTCTCGTACGGAAACTTCGCCGCCCGACCTGATTTCTCAGGCAGCGCGGTTGGCGTCGCCTCCACCTCGGCTAGCGCGACCTTGCCAGCATCTGCCTTGCTAGCTGCAGGCTGGTACCAGCCACCATCACCTCCACACACCTCGGAGGGCGAGTGACACGCTGGCCCAAAGCCGCCAGGAGAGGAGTTTCGTCGTCCACGAGCACCTGCTCCGGGTACTCGCGAACCACCTCGACAGCAACGTATGTGGGGAAGCTGCCGAGCATCATGAGGAAACCATCGGTGGGGAAAGGCTTGCCGGCGAAGCACCCCGCATTGTCGCTCACAAAGGCGAACTCGCCGATCTTGGTAACAAGGCCAGAAAGAACACACTCAGAGGAGCCCGTCCGGATGGAAACTCCACCCAACGCCTCAATCTGCCCCACGGTGGGCGCCAACTGTCGTGGTGGGATCACGGCAGATGCCATGGGTATGGCTTAGTTGGGGCCGAATGGTCGTTGGGGGAATCCGGGGAGGGTTTATGCACTCAAGATGTGCACAAGCAAGAACATGCAAGAAACCACAAGAACATGAACAAGAACCAAGAAAGCCAAGAACACAAAAGACACCACGATGTACCCAGGTTCGGGGCCTTCGTGAGGAAGTAAAACCCCTACTCCTGCCTTTCCTCTCTCAATATATCAGTGTCGTTCTCAGTACAAGGTGCTCCTCGAGCTGTATGATGCTGCTCAAGTGAGAGCTCTAGGTAGAAGATGAAACTATGAAGGGGGAAATGAGCTAGGGTTTTTTCCGTCTCCTCCCTGGAGGTAGAGATGCTGCATATATACATAGGCCGAAGTACTGTTTTACCCCTGCCTCCAACTAACAATGGCATGGCCAAAAGGTAGAAGAAGCCTCTGCCTCCTGCCAGCTCAACGGCCGGACTGTCAGGCCGGACAGGCCTAGCTTTCCTCTTCCGGTCATACTTCAGTAGCCTGCCGAGGTCTAGCCTGTAGACCTTTCCCGAAATAGCCAAGTCAGCTCCTAGGCCCCCGAGCTTCCGGGAAACCCGTGGACGGACCTCGCCGTCCTCTGAAGCTTCGGGCCACGAGCTCTGCGACGCCCGTGACCTCTCTGACATGCCTCGATCCTTGCTGCCAACCTCGGATAACACTCCTGATCCTATACCTCGGTAGAGAATACCTTATTCCTGTGGTAGCTAGCTGACTACCCCGAGGTTGATATCTCGGAGGATATACCTCGGAGAATACACCTCGACGTACGCCTTACGTCGGATGACGCCTCCTGCGTCCTTGCTCAATCGTTACCTCGGACAGCTTACCGCCCTAACCTTACATGTCTTTACCTCATCTTTACCCTACCCGGGGGTAACCCCCGACATATAGGCAATGACCGAGGTGAGCTAGAGACTTTATTTTAGAAATAGATGAATTGAACCACTTACAGACAATAGGTACTGACGATAGCCAAGTCGAGGGCGTCAATCTTGTATAACTGATAGAGTTCTTCAAGATAAAATTGTATCTCATCTGCACCTGCGAAATGTTCTTTTGTAACTTTCACAAGGAGCATTTGTCACTCTAACTTTGTGACTTCCATGTACCACCTATGCAGTTTCCGCATTTGTGTTGGTAGATCATCAATCTGATCAGGTGGTAACAAAGACTTTCCGTATTCCCATTTCCATATGATCTGATCCGAAATGGGAAAATCTCCGCCGCTTTGCAATTGAGAAAGTGTCATACTAACTTCTGCAGCAAATTCCGCCTCGTAGGATAAAGGAATGTCCTCCGTGGAGCCCTGATGATCAGTGTGCACCTTGAGCGGGGAGATCGACTATTTTGCTTGTTCTCCGAGCTGGGCAACGTATTTTTTCCCGCTGGCACTAGTAGTTGTCGTCGGCTTGGAACGAACTGTCCTAATAGTGCGTAAATAGTCATCTGGCCTATTTATCTCAATTTGCGATGGATGCTCAATAAAGTCCTGACGCCACTTTAGTTGATCTGGTGTATAAGTTGGCTTTGGCTCGGGCTGTTTCTGTGCAAGAAATCTTTTCAACTAGGCATCGCAGATCGCAGCGTTTTCCTCTACAGTCATGTCGTAAGCTCTCGGGGGAGGAACCTTCGGGACTTTTGGGAGGGGCTCCTGTCGGGGTGCGCTTCGGAAACTAAACGTGGTGTCACGTTGCATCCTCTTTTGGCCCTGACCCTGCGTAGTGGGCGGAGGCGGCGGAGGAGTCGGCTCACGTGGACTTGTGCTATGCTGCTCGTCGTCCATGTGGTCATCATGTGGACTTGGAGGTGGTGAATCGCGTCTCGGAGGAGACTATGGTGGTGGCCTTGGTGGCGCCAAGCCTGGAAACACGATGTATTTCTTGCGCCATAGAATGATACCACCACCGACGTCTCCGAGTGCCATCACATCATCACCTCTAGGGATTTCAAGCACCATTGATTCATATCCTGTACGAACTCTATCCACGCCGACACGAGCATAGCCATCTGGAATCTCTTTGAAATGCCACACTGCTGTAGATTCACAAGTTAAAGCATAGCCGTCTGCCACCTTCAAGGATAAGTTCATAATTGGCACATGTAGGTCAAAACTTGTCTTCTCACTGATATTGTCCACGGGATAGGTACCCGTTGACTGATCAGCACCGACCGCCGTGGAAGCCACGCTGCTTCTCCACTCAGATGGGTCACTATCTTGCTGCAGGTGATAAGTTGGCGCTTGTTGCTCGCGCATTTGATCTAGTTGCTTCTGTTGCTGCTTAAAGAGATCAATTATCTCCTCGTTCTTTCTTTCTAACTTGCTGAACCGAGCTTCCTCCTCTAGCTCCTTCCTCCTCTTTGCTCTCGCTCGGCTTCTATAAGAATCACGGTCCTCGGGAAACCCTTCATTCCACGGCACATCTTGTCCAAAACCTCATGTTCGTCCTCCTTTTTCTTTATTCCCGAGGGCCTCTGTCAGCTCATCGTTCTCTCTGTCGGGAATAAACTTTCCCTCTCGAACCTTGGCTATTGTATCAACAATTGCTTTCTGGGGTACATAAATTTGTTTTTGTTTATCAACTATTAAGTCCCCTTTTCCATGTCATACTCGGACCCATGCACAAGTACCTAATTTCTTACCCTAAGGGGCCAGGAGTCTGTGGATGGAGTGATCCCCTTTTCGCGCAAATCGGCCTCAACTTTATCCCACTTAGGCTCGGCACTTCTGTAGCCACCTGGCCCCAACTTGTGGTGATATTTCTTTTTCGCTGCATTTTCCGTATTCTTTCTTGACCTTTCCTTAGCTAATGCCGATTGCTTGTACTCCAGAAATGAGTTCCAGTGAGCCCGCTAGCTCTCTAGTGAGCCAGTGAAATCTGGAGCTTTCTTATCTTTGACAAACTTATTATACAATCTGTTCTTGTATTTATTGAATTGTTCAGCCATCTTCTTAAGAGCAAAATGCTTGACTTTGTCCGTCATGGCTTTTGTCTTTTATGCAGTATCCAAGACCGGTAGGGTGAAATATGAAATGAGCTTTGTCCAAAGCGTATCTTTCATTCTGACGCTGACAAAAGTAACTCCCTCCTCTACCTTTGGCGCATGCCATTCCTGAATGCTGATCGGGACGTTGTCCCTCACAATGACTCCGCATTGATGCACAAACTTACTGGCGTTCGCCTTGGGTTCCAACGGTTTGCCCTCTGGAGAGATGACCTCAATTGGGAGATGCGTACCGGATTTCATCCCTTTGGCATGGCCTCGTTTACTTATTTCAGATTGGGTCGATGCGGAGGTCTAAAAATAATAAACATTTGTTAATACATACATACACAAATCAACTATTGCATCTGATCAACAGAAGCTTAATATACCTCGCCAGACTGCGGCGGATGTCCACCAATTTGCGAGTCGTCATCGCAGTCGATGCTCTTTTGAGATTCCTCTCTTCTTTCCAGCTCAATTCCTGGACCGGACTCGTTCAAAAACTGTGAGCCATCTTCTGCTCCATTGTCTTTGAGTGGATGGACTTCTGCTCCAAGAACTGGGTGCCGTATAATGTCGAACACAACTTCTTCACGGTCTCTGCTGTTGAAGTTATCCATTGCTTAACTAATACAAAAAAAAGATAAAACAATGTTAGAATTAGCAGAATAATAAACTAAAAACACAATTTTCAAAATTCGTAAGATAATTTTTTTTGAACTAACACCTAAATTGTTTAATAAAACCTAAATTTTGCTAACTATAATTTTTTGACTAACACTACAAATATTAACTAACACTAAAATTTTTACTAACACCTAAATTTTGCTAACTCTAAATTTTGCTAACTAATCTGGGCTGACCCAATTCCAGCTCAAATTTGGGACAGCATTGGGTCGACGCGCCACGTCCCCTGGTCTAAACTGGCACGTCCCCACGAACGGGCGCGTCCACGTCCGGCGCCTCCATCCTGGACATGCGTGGTCAAAGGGGGGCCACCTGCCAGCGACCCACCGGCCACCTCGTCTTCCCCCACCGCCACCTCGTCTTCCCCCACCTCCCTCGTCTTCCCCACCCTGGACACGCGTCCACGAACGGCCAGCGTCCACGTACGGCCAGCGTCCACCCTGGACATGCGTGGTCAAAGGGGGGCCACTTGCGACCACACGGCCACCTCGCCTTCCCCACCCTGGGCCACCTGCCAGCGACCCAGCGGCCACGTATCCCCAACCACATGGCCGCGGCCACGTGAGGCTATCCACACTGGCCACACGTGGTCAAAGTTGGCCCACCTGCCGGCGACCCACCGCCCCTCGTCTTCCCCACCCCTGGTCCTTTTAAATGGACTCCGCTGCCCGTACGCTGCCCCACCAAATCTAGCCATCCCCCAGCCCTAACCCTAGCCCAGAGCCGGAGCCATGTCGCGGTGGTTCAAGAAACCGAAGAACCAGCACGAGTCCGGCAGCTCCTCCGGCCAGAGAAGGCCGCCGCAACCTCCTTCTCCTGCCGCGCGCCGCCGTGTTCCGCCACCACCGCCGGAGGTGCTCGGCTTCACGCCGCAGGGCGTGCGGATGATCGGGGAAGGCCGGCGCTCCCCACCACCTCCGGCAGGGCGCTCCCCGCCACCTCCGGCGAGGCAAGGCACCCAGATGCGCCGGTACGTTCGGGTCGCGGAATGCTGGTGGCATTGGAACAATGCCACCCCGGTGTTCTGGCCCGACATCCACCTGCCGGACAACTGGCACCTGAATCCCCAGCGGATTCCGGTGCCGCCGATCCCGGCGCGCGGCCGGGCCAGGGCGGTGGAGATCGCGTGCCGCCGCCGCCTCCTCCGGCCGGACCTCTACAACGACCCTGCCTACGCGCCGGAGTCCGCGAACTGGGACCAGTGGTTCGCGGACGAACACGACGACCGCCGCCGCGCCTTCTTCGCGGCGGCCCCAGCACCGCCGGCGAACCCCGAGCCCTACCCCGCGCCGCCGCCCGGCCATGAGCAGGGCCTGTGGTTCGAGGAGGAGGTCATGGACGACGACGACCCGGAGATGCAGGCCGCCTACGAGGCCTCCCGCCGCTCCCTCGTCGAGGACGAGATCAAGCGCTGGGAGCAGGTGCTGGCCGCGGCCCAGCTGCCGCCACCACCACCACTGGGGGCTCCACTTACGTGGTGGCAGCACCTGGTCCAGGAGCAGGAGGCCGAGGAGAACGAGGAGCTGGCGCACGTCGAGCCACTGCCCGTCGAGGAGAACTGGGTATGGACCGGCGACATTTGGGCACTGCCGTCGCCGCCACCGCAGAAGGAGCTGCCGTCACCGCAGGAGGAGCTGCCGCTGCCGCCACCGCCACCGGCGCCAATGGAGGAGGATCCGCTGCCGCCGACCCACCTGTAGGCTCCCCCCTACTACCTCATCGACTCCGACGATGACTAGACCTCCGGCGCCGGCGAGCCTTTTTTTTAACTTATGTAAGACGGTCGTTTTGTGGCCACCACCCCCTATGTAAGAAAGGCGCCGGCGCCACCATGGTTCCATCCACCGTGGCCCGCCGCCCCTATGTAAGAACGGCCTTTAGGCCCTATATATCAATGACCTTTATTAAGAACATGTTTTTTCCAACCGTCGCCGGCGCCACCTTGGCTCCATCCCCACCGGCGCAGATCTAGGGTTTGAGGGTGAGAGGGGCGAGAGGGCAGAGAACGGGGAGCTCACCAGAGGCGTCGACGGCGGCGGGCGCAGAGGAGGCCGTGGGTGGCGGATCGAGAGGCGACTGCGGCGGCGGCGCGACGGAAAATTTCGGCATGGCTTCGCCTAGGCTTATCCGGTCGGTCCCAGGTGGTTGCTCGGCCCGGGGCGGAGGCGTGGGTATTTATATCCACGGGCCTCTAGTCCCGGCCCATGCCACCAGCCGGGACTAGAGGTACCCCCTTTAGTCCCGGTTGGTGGCACGGGCCGGGACTAGAAGTGTTTTCGCGGTGCCACCAATCGGCGCACCCAAAAAGTGCGTGGATATCAATTTTTTAGCGCCAAAATTTGAAAAGTGTTTGAATATGAGTTTTAATAACTTTTGCATACTTTTGAATCTGACAAAAATTTCAACATGAAAAGTGTTTGAATTTGAATAACTAATCCAAATCCATTTTCTGTTTTCTAAAATAAGTATTCTAACTATTCAAACTATTAACCATTTTGCATATTTTTGAATCTGTCAATATCTAATTGTCTTAAAATTTGTAATAATCATCTCTTTTATTTTAATCTAATCATCATTAACAACATCCGGTTACATAAAATGTTTAATACATTATTACAAATCACTAACAGTTACATTATTACACATCACCAACAACATCTGTCTCTAGTGTCGTGTATAAACTTCTTCTTCTGTGTCCCTTTCTTCGGATTCCGCCACAACCATGGACAACCTTCATCATTTAACACGATGCTTGGGTCAGTTTTCACTCTGAAGGGCGGAATCTCATGAAAGTTATTGTAATCTTCTGACATGTCTGTCTTGTCCTCCACTCCCGCGATGTTTCTTTTCCCTGAAAGAACTATGTGGCGCTTTGGCTCATCGTATGATGGATTCGCTTGCTTATCTTTTCTTTTTTTCGGTCTGCTGGACATGTCCTTCACATAGAAAACCTGAGCCACTTGACTGGCTAGGACGAATGGTTCCGTGACGTACGCAAGATTCTGGAGATCCACTGTAGTCATTCCGTACCGCGGGTCTATATCTACCTCACCTGACAGGTTGAACCAATTGCACCAGAACAAAGGGACCTTAAAAGAAGTACATAGTCAAGTTCCCATATCTGGTCTATGTAACCATAATATGTGTCCTTTTGCCCATTGTTGTTTGTTGCATCAAAGCGGACACCACTGTTTTGGTTGGTGCTCTTTTTATCTCGGCGTTCGTGTAAAATGTATTCTCATTTATCTCGTACCCTTGGAAAGTCAATATAGTCAAAGATGGTTGACTGGCCAACAAGTATAGCTCATCTCCAACTGTGTCGTCATTAATGAGACGTGTTTGCCACCAACCCCGAAAGTCTTCTCGTGCTCTCCAGCAATCCAATCTTCAAGTTCTCCGAGTATTTCGAGCGTAACATATTCTTGTGTTGCTCGATATATGGAGCCACCAAGCTGGATTTATGTAGAACTGTGTAGTGTGCTCGAGTGAATGAATGCTCGTCCCTACATATTATTGCTTTCTTTCCTAGCATGCCTTTTCCACGCAGTCTCCCCTCATGGCGTGATTGAGGAACACCGATCGGGTTAAGGTCAGGAATAAAGTCAACACAAAACTCAATGACCTCCTCTGTTCCATAGCCCTTCACAATGCTTCCTTCTGGCCTAGCACGGTTATGAACATATTTCTTTAAGACTCCCATAAACCTCTCAAAGGGGAACATATTGTGTAGAAATACAGCACCGAGAATCCTAATCTCTTCGACTAGGTGAACTATGAGGTGCGTCATAACATTGAAGAAGCCTGGTGGGAAGATCAACTCGAAGCCGACAAGACATTGGTCCACATCCTTCTGTAAACTTGGTAGAGAATCTGGATTGATTACCTTATGAGAAATTGCATTGAGGAATGCACATAGCTTCACAATGGGTACTCGAACATTTTCCGGTAAAAGACCCCTGAGTGCAACCGGAAGTAATTGTGTCATAATCACGTGGCAGTCATGAGATTTTAGGTTTTGAAACTTTTTCTCTGCCATATTTATTATTCCCTTTATATTCGAAAAGAAGCCAGACGGGACCTTGATACTGCTCAGAACTTCAAAAAAGATCTCTTTCTCATCTTTGGTAAGAGCATAGCTGGCAAGACCTTGATACTTCTCTGGATGCAGGTCATCTCAGTCGTGCATACATTGGTGGTCCTGCCGTGATTTCGGTGTATCTTTCGTTTTTTCATACACGCCCAAGAAGCTTAGCAGGTTCACACAAAGATTTTTCATCACGTGCATCACGTCGATTGCAAAGCGAACCTCTAGGATTTTCCAATAGGATAGATCCCAAAATATAGATTTATTCTTCCACATGGGTACGTGATTCTCTGCGTCATTTGGAACAGATAGTCCGCCAAGATCCTTTCCAAAGATTACTTTTAAATCCTTAACCATGTCATATATATCATCACCAGTAGGGCAGGTAGGCTTCGTCCGGTGATCTGCCTCACCTTTGAAATGCTTGCCTTTCTTTCTTACGGGATGCTGTCTTGTAAGAAATCGACGATGACCCAGGTACACATTCTTGCTACCTACATGTATGCTTTCAGTGTCACCTAAATAGTGTGTGCATGCATTGTATCTCTTGTTTAACTGTCCTGAAATGTTACTAAGAGCAGGCTAATCATTGATGGTTACAAACAGCAAGCTCGTAGGTCAAATTCCTGCTGTTTGTACTCATCTCACGCACGTACACCTTCTTCACACCACAACTGTAAAAGTTCTTCAACCAATGGCCTCAGGTACACATCAATGTCGTTGCCGGGTTGCTTCGGGCCTTGGATGAGCACTGACATCATAATGAACTTCCGCTTCATGCACAGCCAAGGAGGAAGGTTATAGATACATAGAGTCACCGGCGAGGTGCTATGACTGGAGCTCTGCTCCCCGAAAGGATTAAAGCCATCTGTACTTTGACCAAATCTTAAGTTCCTTGCGTCATCTTCAAATTCCTTGAACTCTCTATCGATTTTTCTCCACTGCGACCCATCAGCGGGGTGTCTCGACATCTCGTCTTTCTTACGGTCTTCTTTGTGCCATCACAACAACTTGGCATGCTCTTTGTTTTGGAACAAACGTTTCAACCGTGGTATTATAGGAGCATACCACGTCACCTTGGCAGGAACCTTCTTCCTGGGGCACGACTCGTCCTCAACATCACCAGGGTCATCTCGCCTGATCTTATACCGTAATGCACCGCATACAGAGCATGCATTCAAATTCTCGTTATTCTCAGCGCGGTAAAGGATGCAGTCATTGATGCATGCATGTATCTTCTGCACCTCTAATCCCAAAGGGCAGACAATCTTCTTTGCTTCGTACGTACTGTGGGACAATACGTTATCTCTTGGAAGCATCTTTTTTTATTATTTTCAGCAAGTTTTCAAATCCCTTGTCAGTTAGACCAGTCTCTGCCTTCAATTGCAGCAATTCCAGTGTGGTACCCAGCTTTTTCTGCCCATCTTTGCAATTTGGGTACAACAATTTTCTGTGATCCTCTAACATGCGCTCCAATTTCAACCTCTCGTTTTCATTTTCGCAGTTCATATGTGCATCATTAATGGCCCGACGAAGATCATCATCAGGCTCAACAACAATTGGCTCTTCTTCATCTTCGTCTTCCCCCATTGTAGTACCACCGTGTTCAGGGAATGTAGGATAGGTGTCATGATCCTCTTCTTCTTTATTGTCTTCCATTATAACCCCTCTTTCTCTGTGCTTGGTCCAACAATTAAAGCCGAACATGAAACCATACTGAATCATGTGGATGTGAAGGGTTTTTTAGGAAGAGTAATCCTTCTCATTCCGACAGTTACGGCATGGACAACACATAAAACCATTCCGCGTGTTTGCCTCAGCGACATCGAGAAACAAAGCAGGCCTTGCATGTACTCGTTAGAGCGTCGGTCAACGTACATCAATGGATGACTCATCTGCATTATATAAGTATATATCAAACGCAATAAAACTGCTATAACTCATTACGGCAAACGAACATAATCGACAAATTACACTCCATCATGAGATACGTGACCAAATTCATTAATACAAGTTCACCACATTTAAAAAAAAGTAGACTAGTGACCAAATCTAATACATAGTTCTCTTAAACATACATGAATTGAAACTAACATACAACTAGCCAAAGAATTTAAATTTAACGACAAATGCGATAAAAATCGCAACTAAGGTAAATATTGAACCAACAACATAATGATACCAAGCTTCTTGACTAATGGCATATTTTCTAATCTTTTTAAACTTCAAGCGCATTGCATTCATCTTGATCTCGTAATCCAAGCGCATTGCCTCCATCTTTGCCTCCATCTTGATCTCTTGCTCATCGACGACGTCGGCAAACTTGAACTCCAAGTTGATCTTCTCTTCCGAACATTGGAGACGAAGATCTTCACTTCTTTTCAATTTTTCTTTCAAATCATTGATTTCTTTTTTAAAAAACTCGACAACAGGGTCTTTTGGAATTTAAGGTTCAACTACCTCCTAGATAAAAATATATCTATGTCAAGTTAGTCGGCATAATTGTTATAAATACGAAATTAAACAAATAGTTATAACAAACAATCGTACCACATCTGAATAATAGAGCGGACGAGAGCCGGTGTGGACAGATGTCAAAACCATGACACTATATATAACAAATAATTTTACAAATAAGAAAATTATACAAGTAATAATCATGCATCTAAATCATACAACTAAGATTTTTTAAAATAAAAAATAAAAACAAGAGGCTCACCGAGGTGGTGTCGGTGACGGGGCGGCGCAGGCGATCGACGACGGTGAGGATGGGTACGGCGCAGACGATCAACGGCGGTGAGGGCAGGGACAGGACGACACTAAAACCCACAAATCATAATTTAGTTTGAGCTTAAATTGCACATAAAAACAAATTAAATCCCCTACTTAGGCATTTCATCAAACACCTAGCTAGCACTAGAAAAATGAAATGAGCTAAACTACCAATGAAATGAGCTAAATTAGGAAGGCCGAAAGAAGAGATGATGTTGCTAACCCTAGGATAGCTGGATGCCGTCAATATTGAAAAATAGTGGAGAAAAATGGGGATCAGATGGAGCTTTGGAGAGTGAAATATGAGAAAAATGGAGGTGTGCCTCGAGCTCAACAATGGAGAGCTGGCTCGGGTTGGCAGGAGAGATATATGGACGTTTGTTCCCAGGCCGTATCACTAGCCCGGACTAAAGCTTGAGCTCTGGTCCCGGCTCGTGATACGAGCCGGGACTAGCAGTGCCCGCGCGGGCCCGCCATGCAGCAGCCCTACCACAGACGTTTGGTCCCGAGCCGTATCATGAGACGGGTCTAGAGCATCCCCACGACCCGGGACAACTGCTCTGCGGCCTCGTATCTTTCGACCCGGGACTAGTGCCACCCTCTAGTTCGGGTTAAAAAGTTGCCCGGGACTAGAGCCCAAGCTGGCTCTGGACAAAAGGGTCTGTTTCTACTAGTAAAACAAGCTGAGTTGCTAGTAAGGCTTTTTTTAAGGAAGTAGCTAGTGATAGACCCCCCAATATACCTGGCCATGGGCTGGGTCGGGCCTAACAAAGCCTGTGGTCAAAATTCCAGGCTCAGGCCCGCCCAGACCCATCCTTCGGGCCTATATTTTAGGCCTAGGCCCACACATTGGCTGCAAAATCCCATCAGGGCTTGGGCTTCTTCCTTAAAATGCCAATATGTAAAGCGCAGGCCCAAGTCCAGTCCCATCTGACCTTCGGGCTCAAGTCTAAGACCCAGGCCCGCCCGTGGGTAAGCCCAAGCCCTGTATTTTCGGACCGGGCCTAGGCGGGCTGGTCGGGCCGGGCCGGACATGGCCAGATATACTCCCGAATAGCCCGCGTGCCATAACACTTGAACCCAACTTTCAGGCCAAACCCGGCCACAACCACATAGGCACTCTCATACATATCTAGTGGAAGTACCTGGTCAGCCAACCCTAATCCCAATTCACTGCTAGTATCTGCCCTTTCTTGCACTCCCTTCATACTAACATGATGAGTCGTCGAGCGCAACACATAATCCTTCCCCGCCAGGATTTCATAGAGAAGGGCTCTACAAAATCGAGGAACGAGAATATGAGGGAATATTCTTGATTAAATATGGAACATTGACATGTAGCCGATTTGATAATTGTTGCCTAAATTTTAATTTGTTGAGTTTAATGAGCTAAGTCGAACTTTAACGAGCCGAGTTGAGCATTTTACTCGCTAAAGGCAACGAGCTTGTCGAGTTTCGAGCCTAGTGTCTTCGAGCTGAACGGTTCGAGTCGGCTAGTTATCCATCCCTAATGTTGGTGACGTGTTGGTGGAGAGGAGTGATGGCGGGTGCCTAGGACGCGCGTTTAGCCGTGCGGGTCTGCAGGTGGGGTGGCCAACAGTGTCCCATGATCCGGCTGGTGGGGACCATAGTGGAGGCCATCGGGAGCGGTTCCCTGGATGTGGTCGGCGGTTTCATGAGATGGATGCAATAGCGTCCGGATCAGGTCCTTAACTTATACTCCCTCCATTTTTTAATATAAAATGTTTTAGCTAGCTCACATGTTGACTAGGTACACACCCAAATAAATGTGCATACACACTAAAACATGTCTACATACATATTGACACATGTGAATATGGATAAACGCTAAAACATCTTATATTTATGAACGGAGGGAGTATGTCCAAAGTCTCACCCTCTCCCATCGACGGGGATCCAATGAGGTGCTACAATGACAGGAAGCCGGGTAGCGAGGGACTGAACCTGCTTCCAACATCTTCACCATCGGCGTGTGAGGATCTCAGCCTCTTTCACCGCCAGGATTCGGCTAACGAGAAGTCGTGATCCGGTAAAGAGATTGCCGGTAGTGAAAATTTTGACAACAAGCATGCGCGTATTCGGCTAAGCCGTCATAGACCACTGCTGACAAGAACGAACTACTCAAGATCATAAGCAAGTTTAACTGGTCCAGAATGCGTTTCTTTACCGCAAAAAGGCGTTTTTTTAGGGACAGGTCTAGAATGCGTTACCGAGCACGCGTGATGAGAGTGCCCAAGATACACACATGAATATTATGGGGAAGAGGCAGAACACACAGAGACTCATTGCGGCAACGCACTTCTGCCTTTTCTCTTGTTCTATTCTCTTAAATAACTCAACAGATTACATAGGCTTAAATAGCCGAACTCACAAAGCTAACACGCACCCACTAACCACTCCTCCACCTAGCACGCACGCACCTGTGCATGCAACAGACGGTCAAGCCACTAGCACGCACGCACCTGTGCATGCAACAGACGGTCAAGCCACTAGCTAACGGCTTGATCCACTAATTACTCCACTAACAGCACACACACGTACAACTTAAGTCACTTCCAAGTTTTCTACAGATCACTGCTAGGAGCTTGCTGAAGCAGGCCACAACTCACTGCGCCCACTTCTTTCTCCAACTCTTATCTGCTACGCAACTTGGCCACTCGAACTCCTCGGAGCATAACGTATGCAGCTAATTAACGCAACATATTTAGCTTTGTAGTATGCACCTGAACACAACTCGGTGCACACACTACCACAGCTGTGACTAACACATAAAAACTCTAAACTTAACAAGATTGGTTCCAACAACGCGCTCCATGCAGATTTCAACTTCCAGGCAGCTCCGGCCTACCGGAGTACGGCCAGCGTGCCTACCTTTCAGCTGTCCTAATTATACTGGTTTACATCAAATCACTTCACTGCTAAGCTCGTTCGTTCTGCAGCGCAATCATGAGACTACAGAGACCACACACACACAGCACGCCCCTCGCCGACTCTCCACATGGCCTTTTTTTTTGCACCTCCTGGGATACAAGTTGTAGAATCTGACCAGACCCACAACTACACACACCACATTCACACCCCACACACGCACACCCTAGCTGGAAGTCTAAACAGGACCTACAACCTATATCAAGTGTGCCTGGTACAGGATTTTTTCCCTCATGTAGTATACAGGCGCGAAGGGAGGCTACTTATACGCCCGCACTGTTCCTATGAACAGTGCCCCCGAGTGAGGCACCCGAAATTCGCTCCATCCGGAGTCAAACCCGGGCTGGCTGAGAGCGCACCTGGCAGTCCTCGCTCTCCACATGACCGAGGAAGCTCCGAAAGGACGTTTTTGGGAATGCTGACTTGGCGTGCTCATCTCTGCTTTGCTTGTCGCAGCGTCCCATGGTCACACACACACGTTCCCTCTGCTCCGCGTTTTGAGAGTCGTCTTCCTCCTTCTTTCTACCTCGCCGGCTCGCTCCCCGCTCTCCTCCGATGGCGTCGCCGCTCGGTGTAGACGAGGATGCGCAGCTAGGCTTGTAGATAGTAGCTTTAGGTTGTCGTTTTGTTGTTTCTTGCCCTTCGTGGAGCTTGGCGCTATGCCGTTCCTCCCTCCCCGAAGGCCTAAAGCTCGTGTGCCATGGCGCGGCGCCGAGCTAGTCGTGGTGATTCCTCTGGTCATGCCTCCATGGTGGGGGATGAGTGGTGGTGGCGGATCTGCGACGGCCTTCTTCAATAAGCGTCGGGATGGCCAGATCTGGATCCAGCGAAGTGATGCATCGGCGATCTCTCTGGCTGGCTGTGGAGGCCAGAGGAAGAGATGGAGTGGTGCGCATGGAGTTCAATCCGATCTTGCCATCGGGGAGTTGCTGTGGGAGTGCACGGGCCACTCCTTGCAGTGTGCGGAGTTCTTGTTGCTGCGGTTTGTGCTCTGGAGGTCAGAGACTGTGACCGGAGTCGATGATGCTTCGCCATCCTCTGCAATAATGTCTGATAAACTCTGCAGATTCAATGGCCAAGGTATGAGTTCGGATTCCTCTCTTGTTCCTCGCCGTGGTGGCGAGACAGATGGTGAATTCTGTTCTCCTGCTGTCTGGCTATTGGCTCTGCGCCAGGGGTGCTCGGAAGAAGCTCTTGGGAGGTCATCCATGGCAGCACACAGTTGGCTGTCATCTCAGTCGGTCGAACGGCGACCCCTCCGTCCCTTCTTCGTCAGCGACGGCTTTTTCCGGCAGGCGATGCAAGGTGAAAATCAACCTCCAGGCCGTGGTGCCATTGCGGAGGCCCTGTGGCTCTGGTGCAGTTGGCTCCCGGCGTCTCGTCCCAAGTGGTTCGTCCCCGGCGGCGAGGCGTTTGACTGCGCCATCCTCGACAGCTCGGTGGAGAAGGAGCTGGACCTGATCGCTTTTCTTTTTTATTCTGAGGTCCTTAGTGCAAAAAGTTTGGCCTATGTTGTAATTTATTTTTTTCTGTTGGGCTTATCTGTAAAATGTAATCCACCACTGAGCAATGGAAGCTTCTAGGCCCTCTTGGGCCTACCCCTGTTCAAAAAAAAAAAAAAAATGGTCACACACACACAATTATTAATTTTGAGCTCGATGGTCACACACAATTATGGGAGTACCAAACATAGTACGTACGGAGTACATGATGAATGAACGGGAGACGAGGTCAGATATGAGGTGGCATGATATTTGGTGATTTGAACATCACTAGATTCAAGGTGCTGTATGAATTTTGCAAGTATGAAAAATGACTACATGCCTAGATGCGAATATTTGCGGCCAGGATTTTGGCCACATTTTGAATAAGCTCAAATTCAACATTTCTCTTTGATCCGCGCAACAATCACAACAAAAAACAAAATAAAAAGCAAGGACGAGGGCAGAGCGTTTCTGCGATCCGTATAGAATAGACCAAGGAAGCTAGCAGTCTCTTGAAGTGCACTTGCTTCTGTCATCGCCGACTTCAGCACATCCTTATCCGTTTTTTCCTCGCTGAAGGT
This sequence comes from Poa pratensis, assembly GCA_947311845.1. NCBI lineage: Eukaryota > Viridiplantae > Streptophyta > Magnoliopsida > Poales > Poaceae > Poa > Poa pratensis. Next base: position 9,791,946 of record CAMZMU010000055.1, on the reverse strand, counting down.
ACATAGAGCTGAATACAAATGAACATTTTAAAGATGCGACCAGTTGGATACATATGTATAACCCCTTAAATTGTGAGCGTTCAAATTGAAAGGCAAAGCCGGCCCAAAATATGGGACAATTTTGACACGAAAACACTGGGTCAGGCAAACGAATTCCGTAGAGTTTTTCCATTCATAGTTTAAAAGATCTTTAAGGGCATCTACAAAGATTGAATCTTAATTTTATCACATGGATAATTGTTATGTGGAAGAGAAAAGGAGTGAGAATAGAGCGCTTTTTATATAGAAAAAAGACACCCAAAGAGTATCTCATATCAGATATTTATCAAGAAAAACCATGTACTTAGCTCTGCATTTTTTAAATATTCTTGTTTCTTTTAATTAATAAACTGTTGGAGAGGCTGTTGCCCCACAGGTTCAAAAAATAATCGATGCGTATAAATAATTGGTTTGTACCATTTTAGTATGTAGACATATTAGGGTTTTATGTTTGGGATAGTTTGGGGTATGATTTTTCGCTTAAATTAGTATGATTTAATTCTATGTATTTGTTCCCGCAAAAAAAATCTATGTATTTGTTGGAGCGGCATGTATTGCTCGTATGAATCATTGCGAGATAGCGCTATTTCTTAACGTTATGAATTGTTGTGTAGTCTGTTTGGGTCAATGTGTGTGAAACTGGCTTTAACTTTTTCAATTGAATTGAAACTGGATTTACATTTCTTTATGAGAGGGAAACTGGCTTTACTTGACCAGACTTGTCGACTAGAGCCTGGAAAGATGAACTGGTCTGCATGTGAGAATGCAAGTTCGGTCACTGAATTTCCATTAATTGCGGTTGGTGAAGAAGTAGAAAACAGGATAGGATAAACAAGTATATTTTTTTAGTAAATGGCCCTTTTGCTAACGTTTTAGCTAACTGTGACTTTTCGAATAACTTTCAGCAACATGTGGCCATTTTCAAAAACGCCATGGGCTTAGACGTTCTACAAACCTCAGAGATTCTGAAAATATCAGAAAACTCTATACACTTAGGCTTATCCTGAGTCTGAGAAACGCAAATATTTCTATATCATTTAGAATAAGCGATTTATATGGCGTTTTCAGTTTCAGAGCCTTAGATAATGTCATAGTTCATCGTCTGATATGGCTTACTCTGAAATTCGCAGAGTCTTAGCGACTGAAAAACACCATATTAAATGGCTTATTCATTTTGCTGTGGTTGAGCAGCAAATGAAATCTCATCCAAAATTTAGTAGAGAAGTTATACTAATTACAATTGGGAGAGGAAATCTCACTAATCAAGACCTAATAACAATGACAGAACTTACTGCAAGAGGGGGGGCACCCCCCTTCTTACTACAATAAAGGGGATTGCGAGCGGAGATTTTTTATTTTCTAGAAACAATTGGGAGAGGAACTCGCTGGACTGGTGGGCTTTACGAGGTCGGCCCAATTAAACAAAAACGAAATTTAGACATTATGTTGATTCAACTTTAGTATTAGTGTACGTTCTCCCTATCAGTAGAAAAAATTGTCAATTTTATTATATTTTATTTCCATTAAAGGAATTTTTATATTTATTTATCTGTGAACACATGCACAATGAATTATTATTTACATGAAATCATGTTCCTATTTTGACGGGACATTTTTACATTACACGGTGGATCAATGAGCAAAATTAATAATAATCCAACATATTTAAATAGGACAATATATCTGCAGTCCATCTGTTAAACAAACGACAACGCAACAATCACGTGCGGCCTTGTATGAAAATAAATAGTTCAACACCGTAAAATGTACACACCCATCATAAAATGCACACACACGTACAATATAGAAATATATCACACACAAGTGATGCAGAGGGATCAAGCAGGTCTCCCGTCGATGATCCAACACCTGTCGCACTTGTAGTGGAACAGGTGGCCGCAGTCTAACCTGACGATCTGGTCGTCTCCTCCAAATAGACCGCACACACTACGCCATCGGCAGGAGCCTACTCGCTGTGTAACTCCCTGAAAGTGCTCATCTTGATGATCTTCTTCACGATGCTCCCGCAAGCGGCTGCCTCCACTCTCCTCGTGGCCCACCTGATGCAGGTGCGGTAGACGAAGAATCACATGAGGAGGACTAGACATCCCCTGTGTAATCTTTATGGAATCAAGACCTAATAACAATGAGAGAGCTTACTGCAAGAGGGGGGCAACCCCCCCCCCCCCCCCCCCTTCTTACTATAAGAAAGGGGATTAGGAGAGGAGATTTTTATTTTTTTAGAAACGATTGGGAGAGGAAGTTGGTGGGACTGGTGGGCTTTACAGGCTTGGCCCAATTTAACAAAAAACGAAAAAACATTATGTTGATTCAACTTTAGTATTATTGTACGTTCTCCCTATCATTAGATCTTTTTTCAATTTTACTATGTTTTACTTCCTTTAAAAGAACTTTTATATTAATTTATCTGCGAACACATGCACAATGAATTATTTTGACGGGACATTTTTACATTACATGGTGGATCAATGAGCAAAAACAATACTAAAATATAATAATCCAACATATTTAAATAGGACAATATATCTGCAGTCCATCCATTGAACAAACGACGACGTAACAATCAGTACCGACATGTGGCCTAGTATGAATATAAATAGTTCAACACCATAATATGTACACACGTCATAACTACACACACATGTACAATATAGAAATATATCACACAAGGGAGGGGGCAAGCGGGTCTCCCGTCGGTGATACACCGCGTGGCGCACTTGTAGTGGAACAAGTGGCTGTAGTCCAACCTGGCGAGCTGGTCGTCGTCCTCGTACTCCTCGAATCAGACCACACAAGTCTGGAGCCTTTTTGCTGTGTAACTCACTAAAGGTGGTTATCTTGATCTTTTTCATGACGCTCCCGCGAGCGGCCGCCCCCCGTTCCTTGCGGTTACCAAAGACACTACAAGCGATAGACAACAAGCACTAGATAGAGTTGCACTTTCACTATTGTCTGTGATGCACAACGACATTGATTTTCCAATGTGTGACATTTTGGTATTGACACCGTTGTACACCCACGCATGTGCAACCAAGATATGGCGTTCGGTCCTCCCTGAGCAACTACGGTTTAAACTGCAGCTCAAGTTTAGAATTATTGCATGAGGTTTTGTCCCTGAAGTATGAAGAGATGATGACCACTGTCGCTCTACTTTGGTGCTGGTTTTTGAAAGAAAAGGCAAAAGACTTGCCCTTATGCATTCAAAAAAGGGGAAGTTCGGTACAAAGTTTAATGGTTACAAACCCACACAACAAAAAGGGACTAATCTCCCGGCATAAGAATACCCAAGCGCTTCGCACCCGCTAGAACCCAAGAATGGGCTTCAAGCTTAATACGCGCAAAGAGAAAAGAGGGCAAGGTGCTAACATTCTTGAAAGTTCTATGGTTACGCTCGTTCCAAATCTCCCAAGAGACTAACATCAAAAGGGAGGCGAGCGCCTTCCTCCTAGCGGGGTGAGCGTGAAGGAGGTTAGACCACCAAGAGTGAACGTCCTCGAAGGTTCTCCAATCCGCCGGAGCAAAATCCTCAAGACCAAGCCAATCCTTCACCATCCCCCAAATCCGAACCGTGAACCAGCAAGTGAAGAGGAGATGGCGCGCCGTCTCGTCTTCCCGGCAGCAAAGAGGGCAAGTTTTACCATTTGGCCATCCACATCTCTCCAAACGATCGGCCGTCCAAACACGATTTTGGAGAATTAACCACGAGAAGAACTTGAACTTGGGAGGGCCCAATGCTTCCAAACCATCTTGTCCATAGGAGAACGAATAATACCCTCAAATTGTGCCTTGTAGGCCGAGGAGCAAGAGTAGACACCCGTAGAGGTAAGTTTCCAAACAATCGAGTCCGGGACATCATTGGAGAGGTTGAGCTGGGAGGTGTGGTGCCAAAGTCTAGAGAATTCCTCTATATGGAGCACGGAGAGACCCTCGGAGATATCAATTTGGTGTACCCAAGCGTCGTCGGTAGTGGCCTTCCAAACGGACCAAAACTTCTTTTTGGAGAGGGCATAGATGGACGGAGCAATGCAACTAGGGTTGATTCCGTTTGCCCAAGGGGTGTGCCAAAAGCAAGCATTTTTTCCGTCCCCAATAGTGACCTTGGTCGGACAGAGAGGAACAAGGCCAACCATCTTGAATGGCGTTTTTCAAGTGAAGAATTCCAATTCACTATCGGAAGACACGTTCGAGAGTAGGGCAAAACTAACGAGCTGATCAGATCGTTAAGACTCGGTTCATTATGACTCGTGATCGTTAAGGCGGATTTCAACTACCAGGCAGCTCCGGCCTGCTGGAGTACGGCCAGCGTGCCTACCTTAATTTCAGCTGTCCTAATTATGCTGGTTTACATCAAATCAGTTCACTGCTAAGCTCGTTCGTTCTGCAGCGCAATCATTAGAGCACAGAAGTACAGAGACCACACACACAGCACGCCCCTCGTCGGCTCTCCAGATCACCGAGGAAGCTCCGAAAGGACCCTTTTGGAAATGCTGACTTGGTATGCTCATCTGTGCTTTGCTTTGAGCGGTTGGTTGTCGCAGCGTCCCGATGGTCACACACACAATTATTATTTTTGAGCTCGATGGTCAGTTGGTCACACACAATTATGGGAAGCCAGCAGCTACTAAACATAGTACTGGCTATGATGAATGAGCGGGAGACAAGGTCAGATATGAGGTGGCATGGTAGGATCTGTGCTGCGGTTATACCTGGCCACACCTCGGGTCGGGCCGAGAAAAACCCGATGCAAAAAACTCACACCCAATCCTGGCCCGGCCCGGCCCGGCCAAAAAGCACCAAATCCTGTTAGGCCGTCGGGCCGCGGGCCGTAAGAATAGACAAGGAAGCTTGCAATTTATGTTGTCCTGAAGTTCACTTAGTTCTGTCATCGCCGACTTCAGCACATCCTTATCCGTTTTAGTCCAAGACATTACCTCCGAAGAATATGACGATGCCCGCCTAGGGCCTTTGTTCTGAGATGTCAAGTACCAGCTCAGACTAAATTTCATAGACTACCGTATAATATATATTCCTCGTTCATGTAATAAGCCAGCCCACGAGATGGTGGCGCTGGGTGCAGATAATATGTCAGGTGTCAACCAAGTGTGGTTGGAAAATTATCCAAATGTTGTAACCGCGGCCCTGTACGGCGATTCTGCCGACATATGTTAAAGGAATCTCTATTTTCCACGTAAAAAAGATAGTGTTGACCATGTAAAAATTTCTTTACGAGTGGAATTGCCCCGGTTGCACACTAAACAAATGTACGAGTAGGGTGGCTAGTGGCTCACCATCACTTGGTGTCCAGTTGCAAGCTCCGTGCGCAATTGGGTGTCTAGTTACACCCCCTATGTAACTAGGGTTGGATAATCGTAACCCCTGTGCAAGTCGAGGGTATTACAGACCAGCGTCCAACTGGAGTTAGTTGCGACCTGTGAACGACTTAGGAAAGGTGGGGGCTATTTGCACCTATGTGGAATCCAGGGGCTAATCGCACCGAATCTACAACCGTGTGGGCAGTGGCCCGTGTGCACCACCGAGGGGCTAGTCACACCGGTTGTGCTACTTGGGTGGGGTGAGACGGCTAGTCAGCAACTTGATCTATGCGAATTTGAACTTTTTTTTTGAATTTTCACCGGGGGGGGGGGGGGGGGGGGGGGAGGAGTCCCCACCTGAATTTGTATTGATATGTAGAGGCAAAACCTCAGGTAGTTACAGTGAAGGGGGGTAGGGTGAGGAGAAGAACTACACAGGAGGTGCCCGAAGGCAGGAGAGCCACCCGTCCACGGCGGGACGGAGACCCGCAGGGAGGCGATCACGCCAGAGCACGGCGTCGCCGCGGCACATTTTGAGCGTGAGGCCGAGAGTGGGGCTGATTTTTTCGAAGACCATCGCATTCCTGGCTTTCCACAGATGCCAGCAGCAGAGCAGCATGAAGGAGGGGCCCGACTTCGGCACGACGCCGGCGGGGAAGGGGAGGCGGTGTAGGTCGGCAACATGGGCGCCCCCAGGGATGTCCACGCCGATCCACAGCCAGAATCTCGCAGCATGGGTGCAGCGAAACACCATATGGCTGGCTTCCTCGATTGGGAGAGAGCAACAGGGGCAGCCGGCCTCCTCGGCGGTGACAATGTGCTTCTTGAGGAGGAGATCGCGCGTGTGCACTCTGGATTACACCAGGAGCCAAGCGAAGAACTTGACGCACGAGGGAGCCCAGCAGTCCCAGATGAAGGGGGCGAAGGCTGCATTGACGCCACCAAAGTGGGAGAGCTTGTAGAGGGCCGCCGTCTTGAGCCCACCCCGCGGCGCGGCACATAGAGTGAGGCGGTGGTCGTCGACAGCAGGAGTGGCGGTGGCGCCGGATAGGAGCGCCGAGAGCCCGGTGCGCTCCTCCCCACCGACCCAGGGTCAGGCGAGGGACGAGCACGGCGCTCCTCCCCGCCGAATTTGAACTGGTTATAACAATTTTGCAATCTATTTATTTACAAACATTTTCTTTTTCACCAAAAGATGTGGATTGTGTCAACATTTCTATCGATGTTCGATCACCTCTTTATATGCATACTAAAATCTATTAATCAGTATTTTTAATGAACGTTTTTGTGTTCGGTCTATACCTTTTCCGATGGAAATGTTTACAGTTTTACTGTGGAGAAATCGGCGTAAAGAATTCAGAAGTTCAAACTTTTTTTAACGAGCGCTCTAGCAGTTATCATTTTTCTTTTTGAAAAATTTCTTGTGCAAAGAGACACACGTACAAAGGTACAACTATTCATCTAGATTGTTTTTTTTATGGGATTCATCTTTTTTTTTAGATAATTTTATGGGATTCATCTAGATTGATTTTTTTGAGCTAACTACGAATCTTTTATTCAATAGAAATATGGTTCGGGATACAAACTCCAACCGGTGGAGCTAAAAGCCAAACATGGCGTCCAAATACATCACTTAGAGAGCTTCTAGCAAGAGCATGAGCCTCTTTATTCGAATTCCTTTTCTCATGACAGAAAAGTACCACGTCGAAATTCAGAGACCGTGCTTTGATCTCTCGAACTATCTGGCTATATTCACCCATCGAAGAGCCGTGGAGTGTGTTGATGACTCACAGGCAATCCGAAGCAATTCGAGCACGTCGAATAGAGAGGTCAGTCGCCAATGAGAGTGCCTCCCTGCGCGCAAGTGCTTCTAAAGTTTCAGCATTTGTGATTCCTGCAAGAACAAGTGACGATGCTCCAGGAATCTCCCATCATGTGTCCGAGCTACTGCAGCCACAGCTCCCTTGTTGCTTGCTTTCCCGACTGCAGCATCTACATTAATCTTAGCCCACCCCTCCGGTGACAGGATCCACCCTTGAACCGAATTGGTGGTATGAACTGGTCTCGATGTTTTTGGTTTCTCCAAAACCTCCAGCTCAGTAATGAACTTCTCTACAAAACATTTAGTAGATAAAGGGCTCTGAAAAATACTCTCATGAATTGCCTTCCTTCGAGCATACCAGATCGCCCACAAGGTGACAAGCAGATCTGTCAACTCCTTTCTCTTGAGCCTCTCAATAAGAGCAAAAATCCAATCTCTAGCTTTTTCCTCCTGTGTAATTGCCACATATTCCGCCACTTCTGGTGACACCAAAGCCCACACACATTGCGCCATGGTACACTCTATCAACGAGTGTCTCCAAGAGTCTTGCTGTCCACAGATCGCGCATGTGTCAGTCGTTGCCATGTTCCTGGACTTCAGAAGATCTGCCGTTGGAATGGAGTGTTTAGCTAGACGCCACACAAAGTTCTTGATCTTCGAAGGTACTGGAACCCGCCAAAGGGATGTCCATTGCTTCTCTTCCTTCTTTTGATCAGAAGAAGACGCCCTTCCATCCAGCCAAGCCTCTCGCTTAGCTTTAGTGCTTACCAGCATTTTGTACGCTGATCTCACAGTGAACAGACCCGTCCGATCATAATGCCAACCCCAGAAATCCGGTTGTCTCCTTGTACATATCGGGATGTTCCTGATCACCTCAACATCCATAGGAAGGAACCATTTCTGAAGCTTGTTCACATCCCATGTAACATCCGCATGTGATATAAGATCACACACCCGCATTGGAGGTTCTGCAGCTAAGCATGCCACCGGTCTCAGCGATCCATCGCGTGGCAGCCAATTATCATTCCATGGATTTGTATCCTCCCCTGTACCAATGCGCTTGATTAAACCTTGCGACAAAGTGTCTTTGCCATCAAGTATTGATCTCCAAATCTGAGACGGGTTTGATGCCAACTCAGCATCCAAAAAACCGGTGTTTGGGAAATACTGAGCTTTTAAAATCCTCGCACTAAGACTTTCCGGGTGCTGAAGGACTCTCCATGCTTGTCTAGCCAGAAGAGCTAGATTAAAGAGCTCTATATCACGGAATCCAAGACCTCCCATGTTGCGAGGCTTTGTCATCTCTGACCATGACACCCATCATGGTTTTCTTTTCCATTCCTTACATCCCCACCAAAATTTCCGAAGGATGGTATTTATATGTTTACACAAACCTCTTGGAAGGCGAAAGCATGACATGGAGAAGGTTGGGATGGCCTGTGCAACAGACTTGATGAGAACATCCTTACCTGCTGCGGAAAGGATTTTTTTCTAGCCAACCCTGAACCTTTTTCCAAATCCTATCTTTGATGTATTGGAGTTTCCCATTTTTATTGCGGCCAACATCTGTAGGTAACCCCAAATACTTCTCACTGAGAGATTCAACTTGAACATTGAGAACAAGCTTCAGTTCTTGTTTAAGTGAATCTGCACAACCTTTGCTAAAGAAGACATACGACTTATCCAAGTTAACTCTTTGGCTTGATGCATTGCAATACAGGTCCAGAACTTCCATTACTTTTGTTGCACTCTCTATATCCGCCTTGAAGAACAGCAGGCTGTCATCAGCAAAAAGAAGGTGGCTTACCGCCGGAGCCGACGGTGCGACCTTGATTCCATGGATGGAGGTTAGATGACTCACATTGATTTTTTAAGAGGCTAGATTCCATGGATTCATCTAGATTGATGGAGGTGAGCTAGGCTAACGTCTTGTTTGTGGGCCATAAAAGAGAAGGGAATCGAACAACAGTGGACCCGTTCGCAACTAGAACATGGCCCAACATGTAGTTGATTCTCAAGCCTGGAAGCTCATACGGCCCAGCGCAAGCTAGTTGGACTATTAACATTGCTGTTATTTTTGGAACGAGTAACGAACGACTAAAATCCAACACGCGCCGTCCGGGATCAGGTGCCCGGCGGAGCCCTCTTGTCGGGCGTCCCGCATTTGGCCGGGACGCGCCACCCGAAGCTCCTTCCGGCGGTCTTCGCATTCCTCCTCTCCGTCGGCGTCATCGCCGTGTAGTTATTCCACTGTCCGAGCACGTCCCGGAGATCGCTCAGCTTCTTCCTCAGGCCGAAGCAGCAGTTGGCGTGCATCGTGCACGCCCTGGCCACGTCGCTGCGGAACAGCCGGCAGAATCCACCGAAGTGCGCCGTGTCGAGAAACTGGAACCGCAGTCGCAGGTCGCCGTCGGCGGAAGCCAGCTCGTGCTTGATGTTGTTGAAGATGGTCTGCTCGTGGCCGCGCGGGAACCGCCACCGCGCCGCGCGCCACCGCCGCATCATCTCCACCGTCCGCCTAGTCGCCTTCACGTAGTAGAAGCCCGTGTTGGGCCAGTTGCCCTCGAGTGCGTCGGCGTTGCCAGAGTAGATGTCGCAAGACATGGCCATGTCCGCGTGCACGCCGATGTGCCGGAACGGGTCCCGGAACCACACGATGTCCACGTCGGTGAAGAGGAAGTTATAGCCGAGCTGGAGGACGCGCTGCTGCAGCTCGAGCTTGGCCCAGACGAGCTCCAGGTAGGCGTCGCTCATGAAGTCGTTGGCGGAGCTCAGGTTCCTCGCCGTCGCCTCGAGGAGGTAGCAGTGCGGGTGCACCCGCAGGCAGTGGTGGTACGCCGCGGCGTCGACGGCGACGATGAGGGTGTGGTTGAGGAGGTGCGCGATCCCCACGCCGTCCCGGAAACTCCCGCGGAAGAGGTCGAGCAGGGAGCCGGGCGCCGCCCACGCCTGGTTCACGGACGTGATGATCACCGTCCGGTCGTCCGTCGCCACCTTCCGCAGCATCTCCGCCAGCCCCGGGAATAGCCTCTCCCCCTGCGTACATACGTGGCCCGAGAACGGTTACGACTTTCAGACGTGTCACCGACACCGAGTCTGGGTGCACCAACACACTGATGATGAGCAAGTTAATCCTAACCTTTTCGTCGTTACCGGGAAAGTTTGCGTGGATCGTCTGAAGATGAGCTGATCCATTCCCCAAGCTTGAGATGCCTGCCAGCTTCTCGCCGAGCCGGTTGGAGGCGAGGAAGAAGAGTAGCAAGGTGGGGAGCAGAGCCCCGAGGAGGAACGGGACCGAGTGGCTGACGCTGGCACCGTCGCGCAGGCTGCCCATTGTTGATCGCCACGGCCCTCGTTGACGGTGGTTCAGGCAATGAAGATATATCAGCTTCCTAAGTGAGCCAGTGTGGACCGAAGTCCCCGGAAGAAGAATAAGGCGTAACCCCGACCGCTCGCCCCCAAATGCTGCTTGGCTAGTATGCAAATGCTTGAACACTACTCCTCCATAACTCCATATATAAGCTAATTAGGCGTGTGATGTACTCCTCCACGCGAATTGAGGTCAATCCGCAGCTACCATACGTAAAATTAAGTGTGCGTCCATGTGCATTCCGTTAATCTCGGTGCATGGTTCCGGCGATCATTGTATCTTCTGCCACGCCGAAACGTACGCGAACCTCTGATCCTAGACATTCTTTACGTCACTCCATGGACGGAGACGGAGTTGACTCCGGTTTCTGTGATCGATCGAGCTCCCGAAATCGTGCGGCTGTCTCTGCGTGAGAAAAGATCAGTTTTCATCACACTCCAAATTTTCAAAGTCTCCTGATCATGAATACCGGACACACGTGAGAATGTGCTGCCACGCAAAACGAGCGGGACCCACCCCGGCCCCGCGCAGGTCTCCCGGGCCTCCGTGTTAAACTGTGGTTGTGCATCACGATGTTGGGATTAAGCTCGTTGCGGCCTTGGTCCCGCTCGATTGAGCGGTAGGCCGCAGCCCGTTAGTGTGCCATTTCCATGAGGCCCAGACACTTCCTTCAGAAAACAAAAAACTAGGCCTGCAAGAAAATGTTACTATCAACAACTATCTAGCGTTTCTCAAGTCAAAAAAAAAAAAAAAAAACTAGCGTTTCTCGTCAAAACAAAAACAAAAAAATCTAGCGTGGAACGGATTTACCCTGACCGACGTGATGATGCTTTTGGGTTTTGGCTTCAACTGCGCAGGGTCGCCGTCTCGTCTTCCCTGGCGTTCAGGTTATGAATCCTCTGCATTCATGACCGTGACGATTGTGGCACCGTTTACCCGAATAATAAACCATCAAAGAAATCCTGGCTTGTGCGTTTGCATTTTCTATTATCTATTTCTCACATACGGTGCATGTATACATACACATATTCCAGTACTTGTATTGTTTCGGGAAACACATTTACTCAGAAATAAGGGAGGTCGTTTTCCATCAAGACTGAGCCATCGTACATATTCCAGCCTAAACCGGGCCGTGCAAGTGGCATGCGGAATGGCACCGTTTCCCCCGCGCCGCGGTATGGACGCAGCTTATCACGCCACTCCCATCGGTATCATTTTCATTGCCGACATATGCGTGTCACACTTCTTCTGCTACGTAGTAGTACTATCACACGTTTTTTATTCGAGGTTACGTGTGATGTGCCCTTTTATCTTGATCCATCGATCGTCCCATATTTCTATCTAGAAATCACCGTTATGGATCAATTGTTCGGCTAAGATAACTATAACTAGTAGTAGACCATACAAATTGTGACACGTTTGTTCCCTGAATACTGTTATAACACAGGAGGGTGTCCTAAACATTGGCACGATATAATAGTGACTAGTGGAATTCGGCGCGGCGCACACCCCGCCCTTGATGCGAAATTTTGATAATGGTTCGGATTCAAAAAAATGTGTTCTTACTGTAAGGAAATTGTTCAGATTTAAATTGTTTGAAATGAGGACAAAATTTATGAGTTGAAATAATTTTGGAAGGTGAACAAATTTTGAGAACGCCACATCCGTCGTGCTTCGAAATGTCGTAATCCGTTTGAATCGCCTGTGTTGTTAGAAGAAGAAATAGTGCGGTGTATAAAATTCGATTCGCATTTAAAAGTTATTTAGATTTAAATTCGGTGAAATTTATATTAAAAAAAGTATATCGATCAATTGTTCGGCTAAGATAATAGTAGTACAACATACAAATTGTGACACGTTTGTTCCCTGAATACTGTTATAACACACAGGAGGGTGTCCTAAAGGTTGGCACGATATAATAGTGAAGAGGATACGTGTAAAACCATCACCAATCCAGCCTTATTTTCGAGATACACAATATCTACGCACACACTCACAAACACACAACAAATTACATTCACGTCTATAAATGTACACTCTACCCATGTGAACACCTGAGCCGCCATATCTTGTGGTTTACAAAGCCATCACGGCCGCCTTGCTGTTGACATGCACGTCACCTACTAAAATAATATCGTCGATTAAATCTTGAAACAAATCCAGATAAATATGGGCATCCATGCAAATTCTATGACATGAACATGTGTGTGCTGGTTCCACCACGAGGAACCAAACAAACCGAGTTGGGCTCAGTTTGCCACCCGGAGCATATTTCCCAAGGAAATTGCATCGGACAAAATCGTGTCGAACTTCAAAACACCCTCCTATATCTATCCTCTTCACTATTATAAGGTAGGATTGGTGATGGTTCGTCCACACGTCCACACACCGTGTTGAAATGACACACAAGAATATAAATGTGCATATGTGAGCCTAGTAAAATTCCGTTCATTTGTGCAGATGATCGTGGTTAATTGCGGAGATTGTGATATATTCTTTGCATCACTTCAATGCTTGTATCTAAGGTGTTAAAATCATGGTGATAGAAGTAGGAGGCAATTATTTATTTGCTTTGGAATCCTCTATATATGGACCTTTGAGAGGCAACTTCGTTGTATGGACAAAACTTGGGGGAAGTGCGAACGATTTCGTAGTGAGAACTACATAAAGATAGCATATCTTGTATGACCGAGCAATAGAGCAATGAAACATAAACTAGATTGTTATAGTATTATCCAAGGTATCTAAATCATGGTGATAGAAGTGGGAGGCATCCGGACCATAGAAAATTTGCATTGTGATAGGAAATTTATGCCAGCGCAAAATGAGATAGTGGTCATCGACCGAGCAACTCTCAAAAAATTTCAATCGATGCAGCGAGGTGATTATTCATGAGCTCAGATTGTAACCAGAAGTACCAAAAACTTCTGTCGCCGCTATGCATTGGCACCAGCCAATAGAATGGAGCCCTAGTATTGGAACCTAACACACTTGCAACAAATTGGATATCATGGCGACTGTCAGCTTGATGTCCGCGGTCCTCCAATGGTTCTTGTACGTGCTTGTAGATTTCCTGATGCGTGATTGTGACATTCTTTATTTAAATGTTATTTTTATATGTGCATGAACGAGGCAAGTGTAAAATTTTCAAATGTCAGGCTAGTCTTGAAGAGTGTGAGATGAGAAGAGTAGGGACAATCATGGGACTCGCTGACTAGAGCTATAAGTCAGAACTTGATGAATAAAGAGTCTTAAAATGTAAGAAAATATATGGAAGAAATATTATTTTTAGTGAAAAAACAAGCATTTCTCATAAGGTGACTATATGGGGATATTTTCATGTGCATTGGCCATGAAGAACTACCACAAATATGATAATCTACAACTCAGTTTATTATACATATGACCCAGATGGAAACTTTATTAAAATCATTCATAACCTTCAACCATTTTTAAATTTGGATCCTTTTATTGTTGCAGAGACAACAAACACACATACATAGCTTGTTGCTACAACTTTCACGATAACCATTTGCTACCCGCAAGACGATGAGTTGATGCTATGGTAAAAAAAAAACTTTTGTTCCAATAGTCACAGTTACCGGTACCCCTTTTGCTCCCCCAAGTACATTCGAGCATCCAGACATAACATGACACCAGATGGACTGACGCACCTTGTAGCGTGTGGGGAGATTAGGATGAGATTTAGTTTAGTAGTTTGTTTTGCGCTTGCTCTCTCTTTTGTATCGATGATACATGCCAAATTATTTTAAAACATGCTTAAAAAGTTAAAAATAGTACTATATGAACGTCGTTTGAGCTCACGAGTTATGCTTATTAATTCTCAGTATATCCAGCTTATTAACACCATGATTGTGAATTTGTGATCTATATTGCGGCTTTTCCCGTACTCACACCGCTACAATAAAGCTGGATTTTCATTACATTAATGATTTACATGGGAAAAGTTGTGACATATATTCCAGCTTCATTTCACATGTTGATATTTAACAAATGCACGAAAAAAATTAGGGGGATGTTTTCACAAAAATATCGTCGCTACGTGTTAGCACCATGATGATTTGAACCAGTTCTATACCCATAGCACAAGTTTTTTGCACCAGCTGGTCACAGTTTGCAAGTTGTTTTACTTGTTTGCACCTCGGTTGTACATATACTCCCTCTTCCCAAATATAAGATGTTTTAGGTATTGTCCATATTTACATGTACACAAATGTATCTAGACACATTTCATATGTATGTTCACTCACTTTAATGTGTATGTGGACAACATGTGTAATACCTAAACCATCTTATATTTAAGAACGGAGGGAGTAGCTCATATTAAAAAATGCACGGGAAGGAATAACTTTTCCGTCTTCATATCTATCTCGATTCTTCTTCCTTGTCGTTTCCTCCCCGTTCCTCATGTGGAGACAAAAGGTGTTCGTCAGGGAACAACATTGTTTTGCGATACCATCCAATGGGACGCGCCGGGCCTCTTACACGTAAGTGGACATTATTGACTCTTCTAACACGCACAATGCACTGCTACTGTTTGGAGAAATCGACAGGCACGTACGATACGTTTGTGATGGCTGATTGAGCCTTTGCATAGTTGCACAGCGTCCAGTCCAGTACCTAACAAGATATTTCCTCTCCTGTTTTTCACTCCAACCTTTTCTGATTGAGAGAAGTCTATCCCCGATATTGAATACCGAAAACCGGGGTCCAGGCATATGCAAGTGTCAAATTCCAGTACGTGAAATGTTATGTTAAGGATGACTCCAACGGGGAAATCCAAACGGACACGCGTTTTGTCCACGTTTTGTCCGTTTGGGTCGGCGAACGGACAGGTCCAGTCCGTCCATGTTCACCCTTGGTGCCAGTGCGCCCAACGGCCCGACGCATCGCAAACGGATACCAATTGTTTTTCGATAAAGAGGCCATACATGGACCTTTTTCTCTCATATATAGGGGGTGGGCCACAAACGGTCATTTTACATATATATTCTTAAAACAAAAAAAGATAAAACTAAATATTTTGCCCGTCGCGGGCTTCTACTCGTCGTCCTCGGACGTACTCTGGCGCCTGCCAGAGGTGCGCCGGTGGGACGACAGCCGGCGGCTGCACCTGCTCCTGCTCCAGGAGGGGTCGTGCACGCTGGACCTCCCAGCTGCTGCCATTCCAGGTCCAGCTCTGCACGAGCAGGCCTTCTGGTAGGGGCGGCGCCGGTGGCAGGTCCACGGCCATGGCCTGCCACCATGGTTGTGGCTCCATGATCGCGGCCTGCTGCGCCTGCAGGGCCTCCTCCTGCTCCCAGGCGACGGCCTGCATGACCATCTCCCATCGCTTGGCCTCGTCCTCGGCCATGGATTTCTTGGAGGCCTCGAGCGCGGCGGCGAGCGCGGCGTCCTCGTCGTCCACCTCCATCTTCACATCTGGTGGAGGCGGCGGTGGTGGTGACCAATCCGCAGCGCGCGCGACACTTGTGGTGCGTCCAGCCGCAGTGTGTGCGGCGGCGGTGACCAACGGCCACTTGGCGGCGTCGGAGCCCGCATGTACAGGGCATGCCGCCGCAGGCTGTGCTCGTCGCTGAACCACGTGGCCCAGTTGCCGGACGTGGCCGCGAAGGTGGGGTCGTTGCGGACGGAAGCCGGGAGGCGCGCGCGGCGGCGCTCAATCTCCAAATCCCGTGCTCGTCAGCTCGTCGGGAACGGCGGCACCAGGATCCGCTGCGGGTTCAGGTGCCAGTTGTCGGGCAACTTGGCATCTGGCCATGGCAGCGGGACCGCGTGATTCCAGTACCACCAGCAGTCCTCCACGCGCACGAAGACGCGAGGAGCGGCGCCAGGGATGAAGGTGGGGAAGGAGATGGCGATGGCGTCGGGGTGGGAGTGCGGAGGCGGCGGCGGCCAGAGGACGACCCCGCCTCGCGGTCGATCTTGGCCTTGCCGGACCCCGGCCATCGGAGCGACATCGCGGCGAGGGAGGGTTTGCTAGCTAGGGTTTGGTCGCCGGAGAGGGAGCGCAGTGGGGCAGTGGAGTGGGTGGGGGCTGGTCGTCCCTATCCCCTGACATTAAAAAGGACTGGGCCAGGAGAGGCTGACCGGCGCCGTGTCACTGCCAGGTGAGCCTGAGGAGGACACCACGCGTGACCACGCGGACGCGCTTTCAGTCTGCCACGCGTTTGGGCCAGGAATGCGTCGGCGCGGACGCGCGACGGACTGAAATCAGCCACGGTCCGCTTTTTACGTCGCCCTGTTGGCCCTGGTTTTGGTCCAACGTGACCCAAACAGAGACGTGCGGAATCGATGCGTCCCTCCGATTGGAGTCATCCTAACTTTTTGTTAAGCGTGAGACGAAACCTGAGCCACTGGCGTGAAAGCACTGCATCCAGGACCATGGATCCACCAATCAGGGTAGCTGGGAGTTTGAACTGAGCTTGGAGGGAGTTCCTATCTACGGATCGATGTACTCCCTGCTAACTGAAGAAATCTGTTCGTGGACCCATCCAAGAGTCACGCACATCTAGCCAATTTCTCCATGCTACTAGCATCATAGGTGGACAGGCTAGCCAATGGCTCACACTCCAAACTGTCGAAAATGTCAAAGTCTCACTCTCACCACGTAGTACATGTACATCCCCGTTCTAATGACTAGGACAGTGAGAGTACCGCCACCCGGCTGGGCAGAAGAAATGTCAATGAATCCAAACTCCGTAGTACTCACAAACATCGTTTTCCCTCGTGTACCACCTAACTGCTCCCCCATTTTTCCAAAACGAGCAAGATTTTTTCTCACAAGAAAATATCCACCTTGTGTTGTGTGTGTACATCCAAGACGCTACCGAAATAGCTAGAATTATACTACGGTTTCATCACATAGTGTCAACTCTGCTCGCTGTCAGCTACAAGTTTTTTAATTGAGCAAATTGTTTCTGAATTAAAGGACGGAAGACAATCCACGAACGACCATAACGCTAGGTCTTCCGCATCTCCCAGGCGGCGGCGGCAGAAAAGTTTTTTCCTGCTTCAATCTCCGGCGATTATGCTGGGCCCCTCTCCTTCCGCTTGCCGCTCCGGCGGCAGGAGGGAGGGGGACCCTGTTTTTTGCATGGTACTTAGGGCTAGGAGTTCTCTGGCATGGCGCGTCGTTGGGTGGTGGGAGCGGCGCCCAGGCAAATAAATCTGACTCAACTCTTCTTCCACACCGGCGTTGTCCTTAATGGCGGCGTCTCGGAGTTGGTGGCATTTTGTGCTTGTCGATCTTTCAGATTGGTGCCTTTAGAGTTCATGGATGGTGTCGGCGAGGCGGCGGCGACGACTCCATCAGATGGTTTTTTCCTCCTGCTCTGTCCCCGTTGCTGCGGCGTTGTCTCCGGCGTCAAGGTGGAGCAGAGAGGATTCGCCCAGGAGTACGTGCAGACCACCGTCTGCACTGGTGACAGCTGGAAGATGGTGCACCTTGTGGTGGGTTCGTGGTTGAAGGCTGATGGTTCTGGTTCCCTACTCCGACATCGTCGTGCGTGGGTGTCAGTGCTGAAGTTCGATGGGGTGTCCGGGGACATGCTGCCCCGGTCTGATTCTTTCAACGGCAATGGTTTGTCCTATGGCAAACTACATTGGAGGTCCGAAAAGCTGATGATCAGCGATGAAGCCGCGTCGAGCTCGGGTGAAGAGGTGATCTGTCTATTTTTTCCTTAGTGGCTGCTACGGTGGTGCCGAAAAAGATGGATAGGCGTTGGTTTGTCACATAGGTTTTTTTTTTGAGAACACAGTACAACACAGACGCTCACAAATACGCACGTACACTCACCCCTATGAACGCACACACGCACACCCTACCCCTATGAGCACCTCCGAAGCACTGAGCCGGCAAATCTTGAGGTTGACGAAGTCACCACAGGCGCCTCGCTGTTGACGGGCACGCCACCTACCACTGAAAGAATAGCGCCGGATAAACCTGGAATAAATCCAGGTAAATGCAAACGCCCATGCCAAGTCTAGGACTTGAACCTGGGTGGGCTGGTTCCACCACAGGGAACCCAACCATCAGAGCCAAGCTCCGTTTGCATTTGTCACATAGGTTTACCCTATCTTTCCAGATCTGTAAGATCGGTGTATACGTACTTTGTATCTCGTTTTTTATTTATCAATATTACCATGAAAAAAATTGTTTCTGAATTTTCTCTTCCATTATTTTGCCGGAGAGCAGCGAGCGACCGGCCGGTGCGACGCCGGTTCGTCACCAGGGCGCCGTCCACATCCGGAGACCACCGCGACGCGAGCATGGCTGCTCCGATACCACCGCACTATTTCCCGTAGAGAAAAAACCCACTCCCCACTCCCTCGCTCCTCGCGCGTTTCCCCCTCTCCGCCCCCAAGAACCCGTGCGCCCCCATCGCCCTCCTTCTCCTCCACTTTTCTCGATTCTTTCTCGCGTCAGCACCCTTCCCTCCCTCCCTTGCTCTGCGTGCCGGACGGGGATGTTTGTGTTTCTTGCGGTGGTCTAAGGAGCGGAGACGAGAGGAGATGGGTTCTTGCGCGTCGGTACACAAGGACGACGTCGGGCTGCCCAAGAAGCTGCTGCACGCGTCGTCGCCGCCGCCCAAGGAGGGGGCCGTGGACGGGAAGGGCGGCGCTGCGGTCGGCGACGTCCTCGTTGATCTCAAGCGCAAGATTGAGGAGGGCCACGCGGGGTTCGGCGCCAGCAAGAACCATGATTCTGGTACGGCAGTCCGTCCATCTCCACTTCCTCTGCTCCTCCTCTCCTCTTCTTCGTCTTCCAAAGCGGTTTCAGATGTTTGTGGGCTTGATTGATCATCAGTTACAAAAAGTTAATCTTTGAGGGTGAAAGAATCTACTGTCATATGGGCAGTCGGTTCTTTATGTGGAAAGGGGCCCTTTTCGGTTTCTTTAATGGTATTATTATCGGGTCTGCGTTCAGGATTTGATAGCGAAGGATGTTGGTCTTCAGTTTTAATAGTCGCTTCTGTGGATCATGATTCATGACTTCTTTCAGTAGGTCCAGAATTCCTGATGATCTTAACTGAAAGCAACCTTTATCAACGCAGACTGGTTCTGATTTCTGAATTCATCCGCACAAATGAGTAGACTTGTCATGGATTCAGCGGTTATCCAAAGCACCCCCAAATCTTCTTTTTTGAAAATCCTTGTCACGATTTACCCTGTTCTAAAGAATCAGGCACTTCTCTGAATCACGATTTCATATTGCTACAAGCCTGCAACTAGGGAAAGACTGTATCTGATTGCTTTGTTATTGTTGTAGACAGATTCTTAGGACACGGGTGTGTCCTTATTTGCTGCTGATTAATAAGCCTTAAAATTACCAATTTAAAGTGTCCGTCTTGTATGTATTTCCTTGTTGCTCCAAATCAGGAGCTCGCTTCGTAGATACTCCTATTTGAATAGCCTGAGTCCACTGGGTTTGGCTTCAATATCACTTTATCTGAGATCAAATGCTAGCCTTGAATTGTGAATCGTCTAGTAGGTGTGCAAATTGTTGGTTCTGTGTATTCTCTACTCTGACAAGGTTTTTTTTATTATCATTTTGCTGAATCTGCTGTCTTTGTTGAGAGTAAATGCTGATGCAATATTCTTAATCGAGCTCCTCTTTGTGTTTCTCTTTTATGATGAAGTGTGGAACTAACAGGACCTAATTTGCAGGTAGCAAGGACGAAATGTTCTTTGAGTCTCAAGGGTGGTTAGAATCTGACTGTGATGATGACTTTCACAGCGTAAACGGAGGTAATCACATAACTAGATACATTTATCAACTGTCTAAGATGATTCCATTCTAGTGCTAGAGTGTTATAATATTGAATACCATCTCTTCATACTGATATTACTATTCTGCCGGTGCTTTGGTTCATGCTGTTCCCTTTTGAGGCTGTTATATTAAATCATCTGTAGCTTACTAGCACGTGGTTTGTTTGTTCCATCTGTAAAGTCCAAACTGCATGTTCTCTCATGATTGAAACTCATGACGAACTGATGATGCAACTTGAATTTGTCACATTAGAATCTGAGGAGCTTATTTTAGGCACTGATTGCTTCTTGAGACAAACGGTTGAGACCTTTGATTTCGTTTTTTGGCACGATCATGCTTATTGGCATCCAACAGTTATGAGCTGCATTGGACCATCCCCACTTTCAGCTACACTTACCTGTCCCATGCGGTCCTTAATTTTATATAACTCGTTGCCAAATCTTGAGAATATATGACACTCATGATTGCCATTTATGGGGTCCTCAGATGCTCTGTAGTGGATAGCTTGATCTTCTACCAGATAATATGATTTGTTCAATCCTTGCAACACCCATAATCTTACGATATGTTCTTTGCACTATGCAGATTTCACTCCATCCCGTGGCAGCACTCCGAATTACCAACCTAGAGCGAATACCGTGATGAGCAACATCTTTTTACCTAACAACGTAAATGACTCGAAATCATCAGAAGCTTCCCCAACCGGGCGAAGAAAACTAGCCGAGCTCCTGCAAGAGGCGATGCAGAACGGCCGCGAAGAGAACAACGCCACCGGAGAACCAGATAGCAGCAAGGACGGAGAGCAGCCGGCGCAATTCGTCGCTCCAGCTGGGAAGCCGGTGTCCGAGCCCAGCTCTGGTTGCAGCACTGAACCGACTCCCGCCAGAGAAGGCAGGATCCGGAAAGAGAGGGCCTGGTACACCGGGCACTGCTGCCTGCCGCCCTTCGTCCACAGCCTAACCTTAGAAGATGATGAGGGGAGGCAAGACTGGCCCTGCGCCTGTTGCTGTTTGACAGCGCCGCTTTGCCTACGGCGTGCCCCCTCTCCGAGCTGTGTCGCCTACGATACTACCTGATGTCGGCCCTGAATCAAGTTACTGTAAAAAGAATGCAAGTGCTGAGAGTGCTATATCCTTGTAATAATCAAGCGAATAGTCACTCCGATCTTCCGGGTATTCATGTGCTGTATCTGGAATCTGGCTCGAGAAATGTTTGTGCATATATTATTATCGCCTCTGATCTACATGGACATCTTTTTCAGTTGGCAACATATGGTCAGAAATCGGGTGCATGTGGCATGTCATGTGGGATGCATACCTACCATGTCATGTTCTTCATGGGTTCAGTGATTGTTTGGTCTATTTCTGGCTACCTTTGTTTATGCCAACTTGATTATGGTGCACAAGTGGATTTCCTCTTTTATCCAAATGCCAATTGTCCATAGCCTTTTTGTTTCATCCAGTGGCGATTCTGCCGTGGATTGCGGCATAAACAGGGCAGAATATGTGATTTGGAATCGGCGCCCACCGATGGTGCCGCCGGACACGTAGTTGGTTGTGCATCTGCCTACGTGCTCACGCTGTGCTTTGATCGAACATATGACAAGGACACGTTAGCTGCCCAGGATATTTTGTTGATTGTACAACACTGCCTTATGATGTGTGGACTAATATTATGATTATATATTTAAGTCTGACCAGAGAGCAACAGAAAACTTAAATCAACAGCCAACCAGCACAGCAAAAAAAATATCTTCTTTAACCTAGTATTGTGAAACCCTTTTCGGAGAGGTTCAGATGAACCAAAAAAATGTTATCAGCAGCAAAAAAGAACGATTTTGGCATCACAAACAAATATACGACTAATAAAGCAGTACAGAGAAGCTACAGAAAATACCAGACAAGGTGACTGATATGATGATTCCCATATGAAAGCAACGCAAAATTAATTCGACAGCGCAGTTAAATATCTTCTTTTACCCTACTGTGAAACGATTTTTTAATGGTTCAAATGAACCAAAAACAAGAGTAATCACAGCTAATAAGATCAATTTTGACACTACATATATGTACAATCAATAAAGCAGCATACAGAAAATACTAGAATCAGACAACATTGTAAGGCCTTCACAACACAATAAAAAAGTGGTGTGTGTTCTTGCTTGGCCCCAAAAAAGAGTAATCGACATCAAATAAGATCGATTTTGGCAGCACATATATGTACAATCAATAAAGCAGCACACAGAAAATACTACTACCAGACAACATTATAAGGCCTTCACAACACAATCACTCAATCAGGTTTCATATGATACACATGAGTACCAAGTGGCATTTAAGCAACATCAGTATAGTATTGTAGTATTACAAGCTGGGAGGTTGGATCTACGAATACAGTGTGGTAATGGTACAGCCGGACAACAGGCCCAACCACCTGCCTGACGTTGAAATATGTTCACAGCATCACAGAGATCACTAGATCCATTTTATGTCGATATTCCTGGATTTTTGCTTTCCTGAGGCATTACCCCTTTCAACATCGATTTTGATGCTTGAACCTTCTTACACGCTAGTTCTGAACAGTACGAAAAACGGACTACCAAAGAGAGGAAGACATGAGAAAGGATCGGATGCGCTGCAGAAGCTCTGCCTTCACTGGACCAGGCACCGAGGCTGTTTCAAAGAACAAGGAGAAAATGGTAATCATGCAACAAGAGCCATACCATATGAAAGAAAAACTTGCTTCGCACCGTAATATTGCACAGCAATGCACAAATCTATGACAAACACAGTAGGAGAGAATTAAATGCAAAAAAAAGTACATTCTCCATTTTTTGGGTCTCGAATCCTCTTACAGTAAGCAAGTAATTAACTTATACATATGGAAATATGATATGTGCACGCAAAGGCTATATTATTTTGTGATGATACTTCCAGTTCGTATCTGATTAGCAGTAGAACTGAGTAACCTGATGAACATTCTTTTTACAACCAGAAAGAAATTATTTGGGCAAATGAAATCACTGACCTCTTCCTTTTGGAGTAATAACATGAATAAGATCATCTAGTGTTACATTGTTTCTTCCCTTTTTCCTTGCGTAGGCCCTAGACAAAACAGAATGAAATCAGTTTATGAGAACAGCGGTGATGATAGCTTAGGTTCTCCATGGTAAACCATAGCGTCTCAATTCCAGAAAAATGTGGTGTTCGCAAAATAACACAAATTTCAGAATGCTCTAACTTGACAACTTGAAGCAGCAGACGGGTTAGTGATAAAGTGCAAGCTGAAGATCAGAGGATTCAGTTATTTAGAGTTATTCTGGAGTTGTTTTAAATAATGAAGAACTGGAGAACTGTGTAGCCATGTTCTCTGCAAAAACATAATGGTCAAGTGCAAAAAGCATGTCTTAAAGCACACATGCTTATGTGTTTGCTCAGGAATTTTCGCATTAGAAAACACGAGAAATAAAACATGTACTACCACGACAAGAATTATGGAATGGAAGTGGTAACTCATTGCAAATGTTATAGAGACTGGTCAAAAAGTGATGAGCCTACCGTGAGTTTGCTTCATAAGAACTTTTTAGCCATAGTAATATTCGAACAAAATTCGCCGACAGCAAACAGATACATGTCACCGATTATACTGTAATTAGATGGAGGAGGAGGCAAACCTGCAGAGAGCCTTCATGTCATCCTTCCAGCCGCACTCGACGAGCCGCTCCCGGAGAAGCTCCATCAGCCTCTCCTTCTCGCCACTCTCTATCAGCTTCAGAAACCAAAACCCACCGCACTGTTACCACTCTCTCGATGAAAGCAGAAGCAAACGCCACAAAAGAACCCTAAAACCGTCCTCTCCCCTCTATCTCTACTCCAGTTCCTACCAAACCCTAACCAGATCCAATGGGCAGTACCTTGAGGTTGATGATTTCGCTGAGCGGCACCTCCTTCCGCTCCTCGTCGTCCTCCTCCTCCTCCCGATTCGGCGTCGGCGGCCGTTTAATCGACGCCCTCCTGCGCACCACAAAAGAGATCACATCGCATCAAAATCGGAGTGGAGAAGCTGCAAATTCTTGAGGAACAGCGGTGCCCCAGAACTGATTCGCGAATAGAATGAAGGGTTGGGGGGTTAATCGCGGGATGCGCGCTTACATGCTTGGATTGGCGCGCGTCTTGCTTCGTTCCAGCTTCTTCGTCTCGTGGGTTCCTCCTCTGCTTCCGTCGTGTAGCGTAGCTAGCGGCTCTGCTTTGCTCTGTTCCGATCGGAGACGAGTACCGACCGGGTCGAGTTGCTGGGCCGTTTCTTGCTATGGGAAGTGTTGGACCTGTAGAGCAGCTCACGGGTTGCTGGGCTGAATGGCTGATCCTCTCTCAGAAAAAAGGAAAAGGTTCCGAGTGAGGTGTTTTCGCCCCCAGATTTCCAGTGATCTTGGTATTTTTTTTAGAAAATATAATACTCCGTATTTTAAAGTTCATAAAAAATTCAGAACAAATTGAGATGGATACCACACATGTTATCTACATAGTTGCAAAGTTTTGCTATATAACAAGAGAGAATTCCTTTCTTGGCCCTTGCTTAAAATTTTGTTCTCTATTTGGCCCTAAAAAATAAAATCTTCCCAATTTAACACCTTAATTTCATTTTCTTCCCAATATGACATTTCTGTTTATGACGTTATGTTTTGCCGTCAGTTTTCTTCTTGTTGGACCAAAATACCCTCCCTGAATGTGAGCGGTCGAACGGGCCTGGCAACGAGTTAACACATCGCACTGCTTTCACGAGACAAAGCCTCCAACTGAATCCTGTCGGCGCTGAGAGCGTAGTCCATGGCGGCGCCGCCGTGCTCGTCCGCGCGCCGCAGATGGCGCTGCGTCGGCTCGTCCGCGCGCCTGTGACTTCCGTCGGATGGGCACGAGCAAGGAGGGAGCTCTCCTCCCACACTTCCAGCCCTCTCTCCTCCCACACCCTCTCGTCCCCTCCTCCCTAAACTTGCCGGCAGCGGCACGAGCAAGGAGGGCGAGGTGCTCCGGCTTCCCTCTACAGCAAATCCCCGGCATGGAGGGGCACGGGGTCTGGCCGGCCGGATCCGCGTCTCCGCCACAAATCGTCCCTCCCACCACATCTAGGCCCTCCTGTGCTCCCTAACGCCGGTGACCCGACCTGCTCCTCCGGCTAAATCCTCTGCTCGCCCGACCTGGATTCCTAACGTCGGCGACCCGAGCTGCTCCTCTGGCCGACCTCGCTTCTGGCCTGAACTATATGCCTTCAAAACAAAGAAACTAAAAATTAACAAGAATACTCTAAACTTCTAAGCTGAAACGACATTCATATACTATACTGTGCAGGTTGTTCACATAATTTTGGCATATATCCTTCAAAACAAAGTACAAAATTATATATGTGACATGTTATATGTGGATGCTAAAATATTCAGAGAGAAAGGCAACATGTGTTTAGATAGCTATGATTGTTGGAATCAAAAGATTGATGCCATCTCAGCCAATCATTATCTTGCAAAGTAGCAAACGGTTATCAAGTAAATCTGAACAAATTGTGCATGCATGTTCTTTGTCTACATCAATATGAGCTCTTAATCGAAAAAGAATTTGTAGGTTGTCCATAGCTGTAATAAAGTCACGGTTTGGGTTATGATATATAAGAACATGAGTGGTAATTGGTAAATCATCATATTCGTGGTACTTCTTCATGGAAAATGCA
Organism: Poa pratensis; assembly: GCA_947311845.1. Classification (NCBI taxonomy): domain Eukaryota; kingdom Viridiplantae; phylum Streptophyta; class Magnoliopsida; order Poales; family Poaceae; genus Poa; species Poa pratensis. The sequence continues at coordinate 9,765,871 of CAMZMU010000055.1, read as the reverse complement.
CCAAACAAATCTCCTCACAGTAAACATGTGAGAAATGCTATTTTATTAAAGTAATATCTATATGCCTTCTTATATTTTCAAGTTGCGTTCACTACAGGAATGAAGACCTATGCCGACGGCTTGCCGTCAGCATAGCCCTGAATGTCGCCGGCATAGGCTATGCCGACGGTAGCCGTCGGCATAGGTCCATCGGCGTAGGTGCCCGTAGGCACAGCCTAGAAAGCCGTCGGCATAGGTCGAGCCATCGGCATAGAGCCGTCGGCATATGTTTCCAAAATTATTTTTTCCAATTTTTTTATTTTTTCAATTTTACTCTGAAATTTCCAATTCTTGTTTTTTTAATTTCGAAATTTCCCAATTAGCCACACACATAATCTCTAATTATATATTAGACACTTAATCTCAAGTCAAAGTACTTATCTCGGTCAAACTTCCCGTTCGGTCATCCATCCTCAAATTGCTCCAGCCCAAGCACGCTTAACTTTTGAGTTCCTTCCAAATTAGTTTGCAAATGAGATGTTAGAACTTACTGATATTAGTATCTTATTAACCATATTAACCCCTCGGTCATGATGTTATACTTTTTATTGTTTAAATTTTGAAAATTTATTTAAATAAATAACAATGATTATGTAATAATAATATTTGAATAAATCAGAATAAATTTTTTTACTTTATTTTCTCCTTTTTATATTTAATATGGAATAATTCATATCTTTAAATCCGTAAATCGAAATTTAACAAATAAAATGTCTAAATCGATTAGAAAAATGAGAGGAATGCAAATATGACATCCATATCATCTTTTTCATCATGTATATGATTTTTTGCAACATATTTTTGGTACTTGCTTAATAAAAAAAGTCATTGTTGGCACTTAAAAATGAAAAAAATGATATTTATAGAACAAATTAAAAATTATTTTTGGCAACAATGTTTGTCATACCAAGACACACATATGTGTCAAATATGGGCACATTATCACAAACTATGGCACGGGGATGATCATATCTAGGTCATTTGAATCGAAACTTATACATGTTTATAGATAATTGACCTTTTGTGAAAACTTTTTTGGAAACTTTGTCAAAGCACGTGTTTATCATTTTTCCTAGCAACTAGTACACATAAAAGGACTCCATGCCAAAGGATTACCTTTTTTGAGTATTTTTTTCACTTTTTTATTTTGTTGAAAAAAGGTCAAAATGGCCGTCGTGCCTATTCATCCAACGGAGTCGCATTTTTCAAAACTATCGATGGTTCTGTGATATAACCACTACTGGTGTATCTTAAAATGGTTTTTATAAAATTTTCAGAGCAAACTATCACACACTTGTAGTTCAAAATTGAATTAGTTTCGGAAAATAAGCATAAAGTCATTTAAATAGGCGAAATTAGGTAGAAAGCATGAAAATTTCTAATGGATTATCGATAAAATATGTCCTACTTTGTGTGAAAATTGGATGGGTGCCATTTTGCACCATATTTGTTGTACTTGCTTCACAAAAAATATCATTTTTACAATTAAAAAATGAAAAATGATATTTATAAACATAATTTGAAAAAACTAAGTTATGCAATATTGTTTGTCATACCAAGACACACCTATGTGTCAAATATGGGCACATTATCACAAACTATGGCACGAGGATGATCATATCTAGATCATTTGAATCGAAATTTATACAAGTTTATAGATAATTGACATTTTTGTGAACAAGTTTTTTGAAAACTTTGTCAAAACTCATGTTTATCATTTTTCCAAGCAACTAGTACACATAAAAGGACTCCATGTCAAACGATTTCATTTTTTGAGTATTTTTTCACTTTCTTTTATTTTGTTGAAAAATGGTCAAAATGGTCGTCGTGCCTATTCATCCAAAGGGGTCGCATTTTTCAAAACTATCGATGGTTCCGTGATATGACCACTACTGGTGTATCTTAAAATGATTTTTGTAAAAAATTTAGAGCAAACTATCACACACTTGTAGTTCAAAATTGAATTACTTTCAGAAAATAGGCATAAAGTCATTTAAATAGACGAAATTAGGTAGAAACCATGAAAATTTCCAATATTGCTGGATTATCGATAAAATATGGCCTACTTTGTGTGAAAATTGGATGGGTACCGTTTTGCACAATATTTGTTGTACTTGCTTCACAAAAAATATCATTTTTACAATTAAAAAATGAAAAATGATATTTGTAAACATAATTTGAAAAAACTAAGTTCTGCAACATTGTTTGTCATACCAAGACACACCTATGTGTCAAATATGGGCACATTATCACAAACTATGGCACGGGGATGATCATATCTAAGTCATTTGAATCGAAACTTATACATGTTTAAATATAATTGACCTTTTTGTGAACAAGTTTTTTGAAAACTTTGTCAAAACTCGTGTTTATCATTTTTCCAAGCAACTAGTACACATAAAAGGACTCCATGTCAAAGGATTTCATTTTTTGAGTATTTTTTCACTTTCTTTTATTTTTTTGAAAAAAAATGGTCAAAATGGACTCGTGCCATAATTTGTGATAAAGTGTCCATATTTGAAACACAGGTGTGTCTTGGTATGGCAAACATTGTTGCCAAAAACAATTTTTAAAATATTATTGTAAATAATATTTTTCATTTTTTAAGTGTCAAAAATGACTTTTTTATTAAGCAAGTACCAAAAACATGTTACAAAAAGTTATATACATGATGAAAAAGATGATATGGATGTTATATTTGGATTCTTATTATTTTTCTAATCGATTTAGACATTTTATTTGTTAAATTTTGATTTACGGATTTAAAGATATGAAATTTTCCATATTAGATGAAAATTAGGAAAAAAAAAACAAAGTTGTGCCGACGGAACCTATGCCGACGGCTTTGCCGTCGGCACAGCCTTGCGTTAAATCTATGCCGACGGCTTTACCTATGCCAACGGCTAGAGCGACGGGACGGCCTCGTCGGACCCTATGCCGACGGCCCCGACAAAAAGCCGTCGCCATAGGCTTTAGCCGTCGACATAGACCCGCATTCCTGTAGTGATTGTTCACCAAGTTCTGATTTTTAGCTCTATCGGAGCAAGCCCCGAGATTATTCTTACTATTCTTATCTCCCACTTTCTAGCGCAAGCCTTGCACTGTAAGACTACGCTTTGTTCATATTAACACGGTAAATACACTTGCCTGGCCTAAGCACATATAAGAGTTACATATAAGTTTAAGAACGTGAAAGTGACGAATCATAGAACCACTAGCAGACCTCGATCATCAAGCATTATCAATAACCAGGAAACCCAATCTTCACATGTTCGCACGATTAGTCTAAGCTGCACAACTTGTCGAGTTCCAATAGGAGGGCTCCATTCTGCTCGCGAGTGCCAATGCATATCAGTCAATGTCTCGGGGAAGTGTCGGCATACTTTGCATGCTCGTTAGACTAGTCATAGTGAGGAGTAACATTGAGTGGTAACATACTTATGTTACTACCTATTGTTACTATCTCTATAGTGAGTATTAACTTATTTGTGGTGTCATGCATGATAGCATTTATTAGGTTGTAGACTCATTTTATCTTGGGGTGTGTGATGTTTCGGTAACTAGCTATATTACTCAAACCTCATCTCTCCTCATTAATTATTTGCCACATCATCTTTTTTGACTACGTGGCATTGAAGTTACTAGGAATGTTCCTCCCACTATGACTAGTCTTACCATTATCTACTTAAGCATGCTCAATCAGTGGTCATTTCTTTGTTTGTTGTCGAAGTACATGTCCTACTACTATGTTCTATGCTCCCGATACCTCCTACTTCTATCGCCATGATTTAAAATCTACCTATATATAATGGGCGGAGGATTTGACGCCCTCTCCTTGCTCCAGGTACTGTAAACGAACAGTACCCTATAGTACCCAGAGCACTGTAGCACTTTTTTTTTTGAAGAATTTTCCCCCCACTTTTTTCCCCCAAATTTATATACATGAAATATATTCGCGTCGACGAATAGATTCTATTCCCCTGAACGGTTTCGAGATTGGTCGACTCTAATTTCTCAATTTTGGATCCACATTCGCAAAACATTTGACGAATCTTGTCAAATTTTTTGTAGAAAAATCCCCACGTTTTCCAAAAAATACATGCACGAAATATATGCGCGTCGACGAGTAGGTTCCACCCTCGTTAACGGTTTCGAGTTTTGTCGACTCTAACTCCTCAATTTTGGATCTAAATTCGCACAAACATTTAACGAATTTTGTCAAATTTTATATATAATGGGCGGAGGATTTGACGCCCTCTCCTTGCTCCGGGTACTGTAGATAAACAGTACCCCACAGTACCCGGAGCACTGTAGCACTCTTTTTTTTTTTGCAGAAATTTTGCCCCTACTTTTTCCCCCAAAATTTATATACATGAAATATATTCGCGTCGACGAATAGATTCTATTCCCCCGAACGGTTTCGAGATTCGTCGACTCTAATTTCTCAATTTTGGATCACATTTGCACAAATATTTGACGAATTTTGTCAAATTTTTTGTAGAAAAATCCCCACGTTTTCCAAAAAATACATGCACGAAATATATGCGCGTCGACGAGTAGGTTCCACCCCGTTAACGGTTTCGAGTATTGTCGACTCTAACTCCTCAATTTTGGATCCAAATTCGCACAAACATTTGACGAATTATGTCAAATTTTATGCAGAAAAGTCCTCGCGTTTTCCAAAAATTATATACACGAATTATATGCGCGTCCACGAGTGGTTCCATCCCCGTGATCGGTTTCGAATTTTATCGATTCTAACTTCTCAATTTTGGATCCAAATTCGCACAACCATTCCACGAATTTTGTCAATTTTTTTTGCCAAAAAGTCCCCGCATTTTCCAAAAATTATTTATACATGAAATATATTCGCGTCGACGAATAGATTCTATTCCCCCGAACGGTTTCGAGATTCGTCGACTCTAATTTCTCAATTTTGGATCACATTTGCACAAATATTTGACGAATTTTGTCAAATTTTTTGTAGAAAAATCCCCACGTTTTCCAAAAAATACATGCACGAAATATATGCGCGTCGACGAGTAGGTTCCACCCCCGTTAACGGTTTCGAGTATTGTCGACTCTAACTCCTCAATTTTGGATCCAAATTCGCACAAACATTTGACGAATTTTGTCAAATTTTATGCAGAAAAGTCCTCGCGTTTTCCAAAAATTATATACACGAATTATATGCGCGTCCACGAGTGGTTCCATCCCCGTGATCGGTTTCGAATTTTATCGATTCTAACTTCTCAATTTTGGATCCAAATTCGCACAACCATTCCACGAATTTTGTCAATTTTTTTTGCCAAAAAGTCCCCGCATTTTCCAAAAATTATATACACGAAATATATGCGCCGACGAGTAGGTTCCATCCTCGTCTTCGCTTTCGAGTTTGGTCGACTCTAACTTCTCAATTTTGGATCCAAATTCGCACAACCATTCCACGAATTTCATCAAATTCGAATTTCCTTCAACATTTATTATGTCATTATAACAAAACATTTCATACATAAAATTTCTCTTAAAGGGCGTGGCTACCAAAATTTATATACATGAAATATATTCGCGTCGATGAATAGATTCTATTCCCCTGAACGGTTTCAAGATTCGTCGACTCTAATTCCTCAATTTTGCATCCACGTTCGCACAAACATTTGACGAATTTTGTCAAATTTTTTGTAGAAAAATCCCCACGTTTTCCAAAAAATACATGCACGAAATATATGCGCGTCGACGAGTAGGTTCCACCCCCGTTAACGGTTTCGAGTTTTGTCGACTCTAACTCCTCAATTTTGGATCCAAATTCGCACAAACATTTGACGAATTTTGTCAAATTTTATGCAGAAAAGTCCCCGCGTTTTCCAAAAATTATATACACGAAATATATGCGCGTCCACGAGTGGTTCCATCCCCGTGATCGGTTTCGAGTTTTGTCGACTCTAACTCCTCAATTTTGGATCCAAATTCGCACAACCATTCCACGTATTTTGTCAAATTTTTTGCAGAAAAGTCACCGCATTTTTCAAAAATTATATATAACACGAAATATATGCGCGTCGACGAGTAGGTTCCATCCCCGTCAGCGCTTTCGAGTTTGGTCGACTCTAACTCCTCAATTTTGGATCCAAATTCGCACAACCATTCCACGAATTTCATCAAATTCGAATTTCCTTCAACATTTATTATGTCATTATAACAAAACATTTCATACATAAAATTTCTCTTAAAGGACGCGGCGTGTCGCCGCGCCGAATTCAACTAGTATCTTAGACAATACAATAGGCTAGCTCGTGTTTCGGCGCTCTCTTGCTTGGTCATACTAGGTTTGTTCTCTTCAATCACATATACTTCAAAATAAGAACATTCACATTTTTTCTGGGTTTACTTGACTCTCGAAAGTCTCTCTATATATAGGAGTCCAACCGTCCAAGGCATAAATAAAGTCGGCCTCAATTCATGATATTAGTGAAGTTATGGAACGAAGATCTCACAATCTACACAATAATTGTATAGGAGTCCAAGGCATAAATAAATCATGCCACAATTTATGAAAGTACTAAAGTTATGCAACCCATACCTCACAATGTACACATAACTAGGAATATAGAAAAAATGACATTTTAGCCGCACACGATGCCTTTCCTATTCTTATGTGTCATGTCAAGACAACGTGATCTTATCGTTGCATTTGTTTCTTCTTGACAATCATAATATGACTCACATGGTTCACCTACCTCTATATGTTCTATAAACATCTAAACTTCTATGCGTACAACTCCATTGTAACTTGTTGTCTACTGAATCCAATCGTTTCCATCCCATTTCATGTGACGTGAAGAAAACAAGCAAATGAGTGAGGATGAAATTAGCATTCACTTATTAGGTGAAGTAAAGCTTGAACTAGTGGCAATCATAGTCAGTTGAGTGGCTGTTATGGAAAATTGATTGTGCTCTCCATCCTCCCTTCGCATTCAAATATTGATTTTGGTATTTCCGTCTAAAAATAGCCCATGGTGGAAAGTTTGAAGCCTGAAAACTCAATTATGTTTCATGTTACCATCGACATCTTGCCCATAACCCTAGATCAGAGTCATCGAACGTTCTCCCCCTCGCCCTGAATGAATAGATCGATTTTCTCGTGTCTACGGTGCTCGCTACCGCCCCTCATAGCAAAGTATTCATCAGATCCAAAAAAAAACACCACCGTGGTGGTCGCGTGCTTGTGTTGGCTTACCATTGTGCTAGCCACTCCGACATCCAATCATATCTTTGATGGTGCCCTGCCATCAAGTCGGTATAACACCATACTTACACTCGTATAGACAGATAACTAGTGATACTAGCAACTAGTGTATTTATGTAATGTGGTATAAGTTATGAGACATAAGTCATATATGAGACTAGATTAATTTCTAATTGATTGGATGCATGTAGTTCTAATTTGTTATGCATCTATGCTTATGGCCAAAGAGGAAAGCGACAACAATAAATTATCTTTCAAGCTAACTCCATCAAAACTTCAATCGAATAAAAATAGTTTTTATATTGTGAATATATGTTTTACTATTATTTGATAATGATGCTACGATGAGACTTAATTATACCGTGACATTTATGCATGACTGAGTATTATCTTTCTCGCCCTCTCAAATCATGTGCATGTGTACATTTTTGGGGGGGTGAGGTACGTGCTTGTTCGCGAAGGTCTCCTAACTTGTTTTTTAAGAAGCCTTTCATATATCTTGTATTGAATATTTTAGGAGCATACATGTTCTTCAACATTAGTATATACTCCATCGGTTTCTAATTATATATTTTTTGGATATTTTAGTATACTACATACAAACTGAATGAGTAAGAACCATTTCATATGGGAAGTGTCTGCTCCCGAGTTCCAGTGCTCTCTACTTTTTGAAATATAAAAAATAATATATTTACATGTTTATAAAATTCTGAAAACAAGTGGACATAGCCAATGACATCTTACAAGCATGGAAAACCGCAATGCAAAATTATTTATGTTATAGGCTACACAAAAATAAAAAAATCTGATTAGATTTGAATGCATACTCAGATCGACAATTTTGTAATTTTTTTGTGTTGCTGAGAGTACAACGTTCTTTAAATTGATATTTTGCAAGTTCAAGTGATATACCATTGGCTACATCTTTTTTTCTTTCTAAAATTAAACTATTAAATATAACTTTCGATTTTTTAAATAACAAGATGACTGAACATTGGGAGACAGAAATCTCCACTCCCATTTCATATAATTAATATAAATTCTTACCCCTTTTACCTGAGAAAGCAGTTTGCCCCCAACATATTTCAGGCACGGCTAGATGTTTTGAAAACAAAAAAGAACATATAAAAACAGGCTGAAATAATCTACTCCGATAATGCAATAGCATCGTCGCCTCCTTATCCCTCCATTTTTCCCCTTCCCGCCTCTCCTCCACGCCCCACCGCACCCCACCGCCGGCGATGCCTCCCCCGGCGGGGCTGCTCCCATGGCCGTCACCGACCTCCCCAGCACCACGTCTCACCACCACGACCCGACCGCGCCCCCCGCCTCGCGTTCGCCCTCCTCCTCACCCCCTCGCCGTGCCCAGTCGCCACCTCCGCCACCTCGGCTAAACCCATCGTCGCGCCGAAGCTCGCCACCTCAATCCCCCCGCCTCCCTCATTGTCTCCACCCACGACCCTGCCTCCACCTGCCTCGGATGCACCCACTTCGGCTCGTAGGATCTCTCCCTCCCTTCTCCAAGCGCGAGTGCTAGCTCCCCGTGCGCTAACATTTTCTTGTGCGCCATTCGCAGGTGTTCTGGGTGCACCCACGAGTTCGACCTGGACAAGCCGCCGGTGCTGCAGGAGGTGACTGAGTTTTTCAAGGCCCACGGAATTGAAGACTTCACCTTCAGCAGGGGCAGGCTGGTAACTGTAGCTAGCTCCGGCTCTATATAATATTTACCCCATGTAGTTTCGTGCTAGTATGTTAGTGGTTCAGATGCATGGTGCCAAGCATTAGTTTGACGGATGACTAGAACTTAGCTCTGAATTGGCAATTAGCTTAGCTTTTGTGAAGTAATCTGTAACCGTGCATGGTCTTTGTTCATTGTGAGCGGTTTGATGAACATAACCCCGCATGTTGAGGCTAATCAAGTAATGGCTGCACCAGAAAAATCTAGCGTGGAATGTATTTATGTTTATTTGTTCTCAAGTTTAATTAGCTTGGTAACTTCTAGTTACCCGATTTGAATAAAAAAAACTTCTAGTTACCCAATCAAGTAACCGAAAGACATTTATGTTTCAAGGTTTTCCACTCTCCGGTAAATGTTAAGTTTAGCTCAGTTAATGGATTTTCTTTTGCCGCTAAGCCTTATTGTGGGAACACTGTTTTTAGTCGGAATGGCGGTGCCGGGCAAAGCTAGCGGTACGTGGAACAGCAGAAGCCCGCTGATTGGCTTATATCAGGAAGGGACACATAGTGTTCAAGATATTCCCGACTGCAGAGGTTAGTTATCAAATTCTATTCAATCACAAGAGTTAAACGATAGTGCACATTAATTTTGTTCCAAAAAAAAAAATTCAGTACCAAATAAATATCATTAGACCTATCATGAAATATATTTTCTAATTGTATTTATTTGGTATCATAGATGTTGACATTTTTTCCTATAACTTGGTCAAACTTTACAAAGTTTGAATTAGGATAAAACGAATATGCACTACATTTTGACATGGAGGGAGTATCTTATTATCCACTTGAACTTCGCTCTGCTACATGTTATTTTTATTTTCGATCAATGGATCATCATTTCATTTTCACATTTTCAGCCCATCACCCAAGCATTAATGCTGCTATTAAGCTTCTGAAGCAAGGTATGTTCTGTCTGTTGTGCTTGCTTCAGAAAGATTAGGAAAGATGTAGTTTTCTCAATTTGTGAAGTAAAACCTAATATATTAGAACTCTGGTATTGTAGGTATATCTGAGCTGAGTGTGCAGCCTTTTAACGAAGATGCTGGCACTGGTGAACTAAGATACGTGCAGGTATTCTTACTCTGCTTAATAGCATGTACGTAGAGTACGTATAACTATTTGAATAAAGTGTTATATTTTGTATGGACCAAAAACATACATCATGGTCTCATCAAGCATTTATGGTTTCACCTAGCATGTCAATGTCAATAACCCTGATGCATTTGATTTGTTATCATATTCCCTAGATGACCGTGACAACATATAACACATCTATTCCAGTTGCACAAAGATATGATCAAGGTTAGCTTTATTCTCCTTGTGTTCTACTCCATCCGTATCAAAATATAAGATGTTTTAGCATGTTGGGCCCAACATGTACCTAGACATGTTTTAGTCTTGTAAAACATCTTATATTTTGATACGGAGGGAGTAATTTCTAAGATGTACTGTCGATTTGCCAAGCCCAAATAGATTGAAACATGTTTTCTGTGTAGCGAGAGTTCAAGTTTCATTGGTTTGGAATTCAAGAGATGAGCGCTCGAAAAATTCAGAGAAGTTGAGTTTGTTACAAGAAGTAAGTTTTCCAACTGAAGTTCCACACAAATAGCTGCTTGTGAGCTTTCCTATTTCCTTGGAAGTATTCTAAGGAAACATTTTACTTCGCTTTTTTCTACTTCTATCCTCAATCTTGGTGATTGCACTTATGACAGTTCTTATGGAGAAATGGTGGACCAAGAAGTAATATGCATGTGATTCACTCTATATGGGCCAATTTTCAGACATCAACCAGCAATGTAAGATATGTGTGTGAGTTTTGGTGGATCTAATATACTTCTTGTTGTCTAAATTAAGGCACGTACTGCTTTTGCCATTTTAACTATGGATAGTGAAATAATATAGGTTTATGTGAAGTTGGGATAATGATACTACAGTGTAGTCTTTTTTTTTTTTGCAAAGTGATGAATACTGATGATAAGGTTGAAGGCGGAATACCGAGTGAATGATTCATATGTTTCCATTAGGCATTCCCCATATGTACAAAACTACAGTTGATCTATGTTTTCTAGAACTTTCCATTAATATGGGTCAAAGAAAAGACCGTGGACCATAGTGGTAAAGAACTTTCTAGTTCAATCAGTTCAGGTCACGAGGCCCCATTTATAAGAATCTGATGCATATGTTCATTTAGTCTCTTCTGATCAGCTGGAGATATATGCCAAGTTCTTGAGGGGGATTCATCTGTTCGGAACCACTTCCATGCTCCTATAAAAACCATATTCTAAAATAAATATTTCTGCAAGCTGCAATGATGCATACACATGAGAAAATCCTATGAAACAAAGTTTTGAAGGCTTTTCTCACATTCTATTTTTGGTCTCACTCAAAAGTTAAACTGTCTGCTTGCAAGTTACTGAATGTCGATGGATATTTGGTTTGATTAAAATTTGATCCTTATATTGACCTCCTGCTCGACCAATTAGTTACCTTCAGCGTCTTTGCCCCTTTTTAAGAATAATAATGCTGTTGCGTCCTCAGATAATTTTTGGGCATAAATGGAGACATATTGGTGGGGAGGCAGACCTGTGGGAGCGTTTAGGAGGAGTTGATATTTGTCTCGATCCATATAGCTTTGGGCAGGCTAATACTCTGGTATGTGTAATTATGACTGTTTATTCATGTAATACTTATCCATGTACATCAGGATTAAATTTTGTACCAACAAGTGTATTGTAGCAGGCACTGTAACATCGATGCGTTATTCAAGCGGTCCTGTAGCAACCACGCAGTGGGTGTGCAGACACGCACCGTTAGTTTGAACTTTGAAGTTAGATAAGAATACTTGGTTTCCCTGTTGGATTTATTTCCTTATGGATATATTTCATTTATTAGAGACGAGTTCTCCTAGAGATAGATCTGAGTTAGGTTTAGATCGCTAGATGACCTTTGATCTTGAATGGATTGTTAGAGATAGAGTTAGTCTTAGTGGGCTGATCAAGTTAGGCTTATAAAAGTCTATTCATTTATTATGCATGTGAGAAAGCAAGAAAAATATATATCTATATCCCATATGAAGTTCATCATCCTACTCTTAGTCCATCTCCCCTTTCAATGCCCTTCAAGCCTTACCATCAACCATCTTCGGCACCATAGTTGTCGGCTTGTCGCACTGTGAACCAATGCTCACCAGTCACCACAGAAGTAAAAAACTATAGGCAGTTCTATTTACTAGGTGCTGTTGATTAACTATAGAGCCATCCTACTATATTTTCAGTTCCACATGGATCTTGGTTATAGTCAGGACTGAAGTATGATTGTATATCTTAACTTGAGTTTAGTTTTCCATACAATATTTTCTTACACAGTGATGTATTCCTTTTGCAGTCTTTTAACTCATTACTCCATAAGTTGATCAAATATGTACCACGTGGCTCAACAGTTGTTGATTTGTACTCTGGTGCTGGTGTTATTGGGTTATCCCTTGCGGCTTCTAGGAAATGCAGGTGAGTACAAAAATGCATTATAAGGTGCTGTGGAGCAGACTTAAATTCGTCCATGTTTTAAATGATTCATGATCTGATGCACTATCTTAATGCACGCACAATATAGAATACTGCACTAACGTATTTGTCCGAAGAGCTAAAATTCCTATTTGTACTAAATAAACGCTGGTATAAAAAACTAGTGCGCTACAGTTTATACCGTTATGTAAGTTAAAATATTTGGTTGTCTCAGATAGACTTTGCCCGACCTTGCTCGGGTCTGATCTGGAAATGATAAATGCGAGACTGGTCTGGCTCGACCAATGAGTCCCAAAACCACTGTGATTTGGTCCAAAGCCAAGTTGTATTTTTTGAAAACGAAGTATGTTATTTTCCACTAGAAATGTTAATTTGCACTTTTTTATACTGAAAATACTACTCCCCTCGTTCCTAAATATAAGATGTTTTAGCTATTCTCAGTTTTCTCAGATTCCTATGCATAGACGCGTTTTAGTATGTACATTCACTCATTTAGTCGTATGTAGTCCAGTAGTCCACATTGCGATATCTAAAACATCTTATAATTAGGAACGGAGGGAGTATATATTTGCAAGAACTTCTGGTGGGCCTGGTTCTAAAGCCAGTTGACTCAATCTCGAGATTTATAAGAACTTTCACTGTACAAGTTATAGTGCCTCGCTTTTTTTTAGAAACTCTTATTAAAGTTATTCATGAGAAGTTTTTATAATTACAGGTCTGTGAAATGTGTTGAAATCAACAAAATGTCGAAGCTGTCTTTTGAGAAGTCAGCAAGCCGACTTCCAACAAACCTGGGTTGCACCATAACTTGGCACAATACCGATGCTTCATTTGTAAGCAACTGGACTTGTATTTCTGTCTGTGATGGTTACATTTCATGGTATAAGCATTCATTTGGAACCTGCATCATGGTACCAGGAACCTATTCACTGGCTTGAAGGGTCAAGTGTTGCTATCGTGGATCCTCCCAGGAAAGGACTGCACCCTTCTGTTATCAATGCTCTACAGAGAGTTGGTTTGTCTGAGCGCAAGGCGTACAAGGCTAAAAGGTAGAATAAGTATCATTCAGTCTGTGTGCTTTCATGCTTTTAATTTTATTTATTTGACAAATATGTACACCTGAGTTTTCTTAAATTCTGGTATCCTTTTCCATTGTGGTAACTTAATCGGTAATGGCATTCATTTCTGTACACAGTTCACTTATGAAGGTCAAAGATGAGAAGAGACCATGGATCCTACGGGCAAGGGAGGCAGCTGTTCATGTTGATAGCACAATCATGGAAGAAAGTAGTGAAACATGGCCAGAAACCCTCATATACATCAGCTGTGGATGGGAAAGTTTTAAGAAGGTGACAGTTGCTTATGTATCATGAAGTCCTGGAACTCGATTTGTTTGTGTTTATGCAATGGTAGCTTATAAGGAGTCTCTGAAACTTGTACCCTTTCTACCTCAGTTTTCTGTTGCTGCAGTTCTCTTCTCTCATCTGTAACCATTTCATCTACAGGACTGCAAAAGCCTGATATCCCACGAGGCCTGGTATTTGGAGAATGCTCATGCTTTTAACTTCTTCCCTGGCACTGATAGGTACTGGTTTCAAACTCTCGACTGGAAATTATCCTTTTGTTTTGCAATTGTTATATGGAAGTCTTGGAGATCCTTCTGTACCTTTTCAAACTAACACAAACAAACAGAACTCTTCCAATTTGCTCTGACCAACGCTTACTGCCACCTGGCTTGGGTGATTATATTGATTTTAATCTCTCATTTGGCACCCCTCATTTCATTTCATTTTGGCGGAAGTGAAATGAAGGACATTGATGCCATCATTTCATTTCATTAAGTTCGAATATAGTTCGAGAGCAGTCTAGCATGTGTATTTCAGTGAGAAACTGTCATAATCGTGGACTTTGCCATGCCCATGGATTCATGCTTTAGGGGGCACTTGATAGAGCTGGCTTCGCTGATCAAAATAATTAACTTGAAGACGGTTCTCAATATTCTTAATCAATGAACCTTCTAAAGCTAAATTTGGCTTCGATGACCTATTCCAATAGCTTCACTTAGCTTCTCCATCTGTACCCATGCAAACCCATTCTTAATTTTGACATTAGTTGAAGGCAACTAGGTGATGCTAGTTTATTATTATTATGATGATGATTCAGATGCTTGCCAGTGGACCCCTTTCCAAATTTTGTAGTAAATAAACTATGTTGGCTGTGTGCATCCTCTTGACGCAGAGGCCAGGAGAGAAATAAAACCTCCCTGCTAAAAAAGAAGTTTAGATAAGTGTGGTTTGTCATGTGCATGCTGGATACTTTGTAGTCTTGAATCACATTACTTAATGAAATTACTAATGCAGCATCGAAGTCCTGGCAATCTTCAGACGGGAATCTGGAAGTGTTCAGAAAAAGAAGAAAATAAAAACCAAAACCAAAACGAAGAAGAAGAAGAAAGCCAAGTAGGCTACCAAAAGGCTGACCCAATAGGAGTGACTTGGGCGTACCTGAAAGGCTGGAAGTTGCATGGGTTGGGCGCAAATCTGGTGGATGCTTGCATCTCTAGCGCTTCTCCATGCCGACCCGGAAAGTCATGGGTTGACGCGAGGAATTTTACACTGGCTTAACCAACCGTCGACTCAAGGATCTCAAATTAGGCAAGGTAATTGGAGAAACTCGCATATGTAGCTTGTCTCGAGTAACCAGGAACTTACAATCTGTGCTAGGAGAAGAGATGTGTCACGGCGATGTAATATAGTGGCTTTTAGAGGGATTCCCTTTTCGTGTAGACCAGCATTGAAACTGTGTGTGCAGGTTAGGTTAAGAGGAGAACTTCAGGCGCAAGGATCTCATGGGCTGTTTCATCAGATTTTCGCCGTGCGTATCAGTTCGACGTTGTTGTTGGAAATATAGAGATTACACCACCTATAGTGGTTTGTGTATCTACCCTGTATCTAGGAGGAGAAAACATTCAAATGAAACATCATTGGCAATGTAATGTATTTTTAGGTGGCATCTTCATTTTGGTTTGCTAAGTCAGCTTGTACCTGCTGCTGCGGTTAGGATGTGGTTGGAGAAACTGGTGCTCACTGAAAAAGAACCAAGTTTCTTGGGCATCCGACATTGCAACATCTAGTTTGATAAATCAGCTTGTATTTCATGCAGGAGAAGGTACATGTTACAGTCTTACCTACCTGGCTACCTCTTGAAACAAAATTAGGGAATTTTAGACTTTGGTACTTTCCACTATTTTTTTTTATCCAACCCCATTTTTTTTTTTGAACAGGGGACGGTCCCGAAGGACCCAATGTTTTATTGATCATCGCTGGAACAAATTACATAAAAGGACTCCAGAAAGATAGAAATTACAAACAAGCCCTCACAATATGCGCAAAGGACCTTACAACGAAAAAGAGAAAAGCAATTACGTCCAGCTCCTTCTCCAGCGTGATGCATCCGAAGCTCGACGCAGTGAACTTCAACGTCGCCGGGGACGGAACCACTTGGGACGAGGAAGCGGGAGCTCGCTACGCCGATGCAGAAGGGCCTCCGAAGTGGCATAGCAGCCTGGAGGTTGAGTAGATCCTTGTATCACCGACCGGAGAAAATCGTCACCGGCGACGAAGGTGGGAGCGGCCGCCCTTCGGCCATATTGAACGACGACGAGAAAAGCGTTGCCGTGAGGAATCTCCCAGGAGAAGTAAAACTCCTCCCCTGATGCGACTCCAGTAGTAAAGAGGCACAAACAGGAACACCATCTCTGCTTTCGCCACCACGACGAACAACAGAAGCAGCACCCCGATTCGTACCACCACTAACAGAACCGCGATTAACGAACCTTGTTATTGAAGAGGTGGTCGAGTTGACGATGCAGATCTTCTCCTCCATCCTCTGGAGCTTGATCACCTACCTCGTCTCCTCCTCCAAGCAGCAGAAGAGGTTCCAGAACTCCTGCGACTCGGACCACAAGAGGGGGAAGACGGTTTTATTGACGGAGATGCTTCCTCCAAGCTCCTGCACACAGCACTGCATCCAGAGCATCGCCGTAGAGAAGAACCAGAGGAAGACGCGCTAGATCCAGCCGATGAGATCCAGCGTCCTACTCCCATACGCCATATAGGCAAAGCAAAGATCTACTAACACAACTAATATGTACATATAAATCCGACCACCTAATCCATCTCCTCGCCGGCGGGCGGACCTGCCGGAAAGAAAGAGGAAAAGGGGCGGCGACGGAAGAGTCGAGACGACTCTCAAACAGTGGCGAGAGCGAGAGGGCAGAAAGGGGAAAGTGAGAGCCCCTAACCCAAGTGAATGCGATAATTTCTTTCGTCATCCAACCCCATGAAAAGGTAGCTATACTTTGCTGCCTCATCCACTGCCTTTGCCTTTGAGGTGGCCTCAACAGCCTCCTCGGTGGCCAGTTCTTCATCCATCCATGCGAAGACCATGAAGGTGACCCGTGCGGCTGCGTTAAAGGCGGGTGTCACCAACAAATCCATGACAGTGCGGTCAAGCTTCACCCTCTCACATGCCAGACAAGGATGGAAAGTGCAACTATTTTATATTTAATAGTGTGTTGGGCTGTTGGCTATGTTTTAAACTTGAGACAATATTGAATTGATATACTAGAAAATGAGCTACATTATATATTTCAACATGCTCCATGATGTCATGCGGCTCCCCATTGGAGTCAGAGGTAATCCACGGGCCGACACCCACCGTCGTTGGGAGTGGCCTCTGAAGGAGGACGACTAATCTGCTTGTGGGCTTTAGCGATATTTATTACGAATATACGAGGATATGTTCCATATTGTCTTCAGACAATTTCAGCAAATGATACATAACAATTATAACCGGCTTCCCCACATATATATATTTTGTCTTCAGACAATTTCATCAAATGATAGATAACAATTACAAGTCACTTTCCGACATAGATGTCAAGAATTACTATGCATGGTAATTGACACCATAGAGTAGTAATAAAAAACTAAGACAACAACGAGTAATGTGATCCATTGATGAAGTCTGGATCCATCTGAGCCTTCTATTATCTGAAGCGGTAAGTTGACACCGACAGATTTTTTTTTAGGGAAAGCCTTTTGGCGCACTTTATTAGTTCTCAAATAATAGTTACATCTTCAATAAAGTCTGCCAAAATAAAGCTAGGGGGGCTCATCGTCCCAATACAAATATGAATTCGAGTTAAAAAAAAAAACCTAGCTAGATTGTGTGCCACTTTATTTGCCATCCTTGGACAATGAACAAAATGCACTAAACCGATACGAAAAGCCTTTTGAAAAATAGCTGCTAAGATAGCTATATACACTATGGGAAACCGTCAAAACGCCGACGGCGGGCCGCCGTCGGCGTAGCAACGATCGCCGTCGGCGTAGGCCTACGCCGACGGCCGCCGTCGGCGTATCTGCGTCGGCGTAGGATGCTGTCGGCGTACGAAAACTGCCGTCGGCGTATCCGTCGCCGTCGGCGACGCAGCAGTGGGACCCACAAAACGGACGTCGAACGTCTCCGTCTGCTCCACCTATACTCCGACGGCAGTGCCGTCGGCCTAGGATGCCACGTGTGCTGCTCTGGTGCGTCTGGGAGGATTCGTACGCCGACGGCAGTCGGCATAGGGATGGCCATATGGGCATCCAGCGTCGACGTGGCGCCATCCTGTGCGTCCCCACAGCTCCTACGCCGACGGCAATGCTGCTGGTTTCTGGCGCATTTTAAATACAATTAAAATTTCACAAATTATAAAACACCGCAGAAACATTAAATAAAAGATCACATACATATCCAAATGACACAAACATGATTCAAATTCATCCAAACTCAAAAATGACATAAACATAGTTCGAATTCACACACGCTACACCCGAACACATCCTACACCTCCCGAGAGCCCGAGGTATCCATTTCTGACAGCGTGAGAATAGGCGACCGACCGCGTGGGCCAGTTGAACCACACAAGGAATCCGGCGAGCCACGGGACGGTGTGGTCTCACGCGACGAACTAGGCGAGGCACCACCAGTGCCATGCTCCACGAGCGCGCGCGTCGAAGTCGGCGAGGCGGAAGCACGATTACATCTGTTGTTTTTATTTATTTTACATGTATATGTTGTACGGTCGGGTTCCGGAAACTCAAACCGTTATTTTATGCGGGTGAGATACCGATATTGGGAGAGAAATTATATATCCAATTTATATATAAATTATACCTACTCTAAACCCTAAACCCTACACAAATAAATAAAAAAGGAACAGTATACAAGTACGCCGACTGCCGTCGGCGTATCAACGCAGTTACACGTCTGTCCCCGATCCGTCACGGTGGGCGTGCG
The DNA here is from genome assembly GCA_947311845.1 of Poa pratensis. Taxonomy (NCBI): domain Eukaryota; kingdom Viridiplantae; phylum Streptophyta; class Magnoliopsida; order Poales; family Poaceae; genus Poa; species Poa pratensis. The sequence continues at coordinate 9,746,980 of CAMZMU010000055.1, read as the reverse complement.
TACGCCGACGGCCTCCTGTACGCCGACGGCGGTTCGTACGCCGACGGCTTGTTGGTCGTATGCCCTAGCTCGTGTTGTACGGCGACGGCCCCGACATTTGGCCGTCGACGTACATGGAGGCCGTCGGCGTAGTGTGGCTTTCCCGTAGTGATAAGGACTCGATCGCACCATTGCAAGCTTGTATCACCTCTAGACAGTCGGATTCGACAATAACCTTCTTGCATCCCAGGCTTTCAACTAATTCTAATCCTCTCTGAATCGTTGATGCTTCAGCTGCTGTAGCATTCAGATTATGATTCAGTAACCAGGAGGCGCCCGCCACAGCCTTGCCTCGGTGATTACGAATAACAGCAGCCGCAGCCCTAGTTCCATTTGGAAAGTATGAAGCATCAAAATTTATTTTATAGAGATCATACGGTGCTTTTCCTATTTAATCAAATTAGCTGGAGGGTTCTTACTCCCTTTTTCATAATTTCATGTCAAAGCTCTGATTGCAAATGCCGACAAAGGTGCCGAAGCCACTTTTTCTCCCTTTACAAATTCACGTCGCTGCCACCAAATATACCATGCACCAACAGCCACTGTTTCCTTCCAACCATAGTGCCATATAGTCCTCTTTCCAATAGATTTATTACACATAATCTCCTCAAGTACTACAGAACCGGATCTGTCTAACTTCACTACTTATTCAATTATATCATGAACTCCCAAGGCTTGGCAAACTTCTTTTGCTCTTTTACATGTGAACATCAGATGACCTATATATTCACAACCAGATTTACATACTGGACATTGGCTCGATGTTTCAATATGTCTTTGTGCTAGGATTCCCAGACCTGGCACAATACCGTGCAAAGCTATCCACAAAAATATTTTAACCTTACTGGGAATGTTAAGCTTCCACATTATATCCCACACCGTATTATCATCGGAGGTGTTTTGCCCATCACCTCTGGATATCATTGAACCAAATTGGTGTTGCCATTCTATGTAATATGCTGACCGTACTGTGAAGCTGAAGCTTTTGGAAAATTGCCAAGGCAACAAAACATCCATTAGATTTGTATTTAGCGGGATTTGCAAAATCAGATTGACATCGATCAGGCTAAACATACTTTTAGTCAGCTCTGCATCCCACTCTCCAGTTATAGGACTTATCAACTCATCAACTGTTCGTAAAATATTTTGTTCTTTAGGTGTGATAACTCTCCTCGAGGGAGTAGAGGGTATCCATGGATCCTCCCAGATATTAATATCGGTACCATTACCGACTCTCTAAATATGCCCTCTTTTAAAAGTCTGAATCCCTTTTACAGGGCTCTGCCAAGTAAAAGATGACCCTTGTTTAGGCCCAGCTGACAACACATTTCCATTTGGATAATATTTAGCCTTCAAGATTCTTGCACATAAGGAATCAGGATTAACTATCAGTCTCCAAACCTGTTTTGCAAGCATAGCAAGATTGAAAGTATTTAAATCACGGAACCCCAAACCTCCCTTATTATTTGGGATACCCGGATACACATCCGCCACCAAGCAAACCAGTGCATACGTTTCGTATTTTCATCATCTCCCCACCAAAACATGGCCATTTCATCTATGATTAGCTTGAAAATATCTTTCGGAATTTTGAAAACACCCATGGCATATACATGGATTGATTGTATTACAGCTTTCAAAAGCAATTCTTTGCCACTTGTGGATAATAGCTTTTCCTTCCAACCCTTTACTAGAGCAACGACTCTCTCTAGAAGATATTCAAAACTATCAGATCTGTCCTCCCCCACCATGGCAGGCGGCCCAAGATATTTATCAGACAAGGACTCAGTCATGATATCCAACTCCGAACAGATACTATCCTCATCTTCCACTATGAAATTTGGACTAAAGTAAATGTTACATTTAACCAAACTCACCAACTGTCCTGAACTTGCACAATATTCGTCAAACACTCGCCTCAATAAGGTTGCATTAATCAAATCAGCCATCATAAGGATTAGAGAATCATCAGCAAATAATAAATGTGACATTGATGGTGCATTTCTTCACACTCTCACTCCTTCCATACCACGAACCTCCTCTTCATGAGCCAATAAGCATCACCGTCTACAAAAAAAATCCATTCTACCCTGTCATAGGCCTTATGCATGTCCAATTTAACCGCACATTAACCACTTTTCCCTTTCTTTGTATTCTTCAATTTATAAATGCATTCATAAGCAATCAAAATATTATCCGTAATAAGCCTCCCTGGCACAAAAGCACTTTGCACCGGTGATATAACCTCATCAAGAATAGATTTCAGCCTCAAAGCACTCATTTTCGAAATGACTTTGTAAAACACCGTACAAAGGCTAATAGGTCTATATTGAGATATAACTTCAGGATTTTTAACTTCGGTATGAGAACAATTACCGTGTCATTCCAACCCTGAGGTATTTTCTTTGTGTTGATTGCCTCAGAACCTCAGCCGTGATTGACTCTCCCAAAATATGCCAACATTTTTTAAAGAATATTGCGTGTATCTGAATATTATTATCTGAATACAAGTCTTTGACCTACTGATCTAAGACCACAACAGGAAACTTTGTGAAGCACCCAACAAGGCAAGCGAAACGATCGCGCTACGGGATTCCTGGTTCAGAGCGCACCGCACACAGCTTAATCGAAAGCATGGTACTATCATTTATTTTTTACACATGGGTTCTAGCTATACCTATATCGGGTACGCATGGCAAATACGGGGAAGCAGCGCTATAAGGGTGTAGCAGCAGCTCTTGAAGACGATGTCTATGTCGCGGCTGAAGAGCGGCACGTAGGCGTCCACCCTGTCGTCGCCCAGGAATAACGATAGGAGGATAAGGAGGCCCTCCACCGCAGGTACAAAGGGTCGGCCGCCTCAGTACCATCTCCGCCGCGTAGGCCGTTGCCACCAGCCTCTCCTTGTCCACCCCGCCGGAGCCCAACACATGTTAAATGCATGTGCGGTCTGTGTATGCCTGCTTCAGCTTTGCTTCCCGAACATTTCAGAAAGAAAAAGAGCTTTGCTTCCCGAAAAAGGCCGGCCTTGTTGCCCCTACTCAGACCATCCCATCCCTTCTTTCTAATTCCATTTCCTCTCTATTCATTTTCGAACTAAGCTTTCTTTACTTTCTTTGCGTGCCTTCACAAGGTGCATGCGCTAGCCTCTTGTTTTCCTCCCATATCTCAAAACGACTAGTTGAATTCGGCGCGGCGACACGCCGCGTCCTTTAAGAGAAATTTTATGTATGAAATGTTTTGTTATAATGACATAATAAATGTTGAAAGAAATTCGAATTTGACGAAATTCGTGGAATGGTTGTACGAATTTGGATCCAAAATTGAGGAGTTAGAGTCGACCAAACTCGAAACTGGTCATGGGATGGAACCTACTCGTCGACACGCATATATTTCGTGTATATAATTTTTGAAAAACGCGAGGTTTTTTCTGCAAAAAAAATTCACAAAATTCGTGAAATGTTTGTGCGAATTTAGATCCAAAAATTGTGAAGTTAGAGTCGACCAAACTCAAAAGCGATGACGCGTCGATGCACATATTTTCATATATGTAATTTGTTGAAAACGCGGGGACTTTTCTGCAAAAAATTTGATAAAATTCGTCAAATATTTGTGCGAATTTGGAAAATTGAGAAGTTAGAGTCGACAAAACTCGAAACCGTTCACGGGGGTGGAACCTACTCGTCGACGCGCATATATTTCGTGTATATAATTTGTGAAAAACACGGGGATTGTTCTGCAATTTTTTTGACAAAATTCATTAAATGTTTGTGCGAATTTGGATCCAAAATTGAGGAGCTAGAGTCGACGAATCTCGAAACCGTTCATAGGAATGGAACCTACTCGTCGACATGAATATATTTCATGTATATAATTTTTAGGAAAATAAAAAAAATTAAAAAAAAGTGGGGAAAAAATTTTGTTAAAAAAAAGTGCTACAGTGACGGGTAATGTAGGTACTGTTCATGAACAGTCCTGAAGGAAATTTGAATTTGACGAAATTCGTAGATTGGTTGTACGAATTTGGGTCCAAAATTGAGGAGTTAGAGTCGACCAAACTTGAAACTGGTCACGGGATGGAACCTACTCGTCGACACACATATATTTCGTGTATATAATTTTTAGAAAACGCGGGGTTTTTTCTGCAAATTTTTTTTCACAAAATTCGTAAAATGTTTATGCGAATTTGGATCCAAAAATTGTGAAATTAGAGTCGACCAAACTCGAAAGCGATGACGTGTCGATGCACATATTTTCATGTATGTAATTTGTTGAAAATGCGGGGACTTTTCTGCAATTTTTTTGATAAAATTCGTCAAATATTTGTGCGAATTTGGAAAATTGAGAAGTTAGAGTCGACAAAACTCGAAACCGTTCACGGGGATTGTTCTGCAAAAAATTTGACAAAATTCGTCAAATGTTTGTGCGAATTTGGATCAAAATTGAGGAGGTAGAGTCGACGAATCTCAAAACCGTTCATGGGAATGGAACCTACTCGTCGACACGAATATATTTCATGTATATATTTTTTGGGAAAACAAAAAAAATTAAGAAAAAAGTGGGGAAAAAATTTTGCCCAAAAAAGTGCTACAGCGCTGGGGGTACTGTAGGTACTGTTCATGAACAGTCCGGAAATTCGAATTTGACGAAATTCGTGGAATGGTTGTACGAATTTGGATCCAAAATTGAGGAGTTAGAGTCGACCAAACTCGAAACCGGTCACGGGATGGAACCTACTCGTCGACACGCATATATCTTGTGTATATAATTTTTGGAAAACGCGGGGTTTTTTCTGCAAAAAAATTCACAAAATTCGTGAAATGTTTGTGCGAATTTGGATCCAAAAATGGTGAAGTTAGAGTCGACCAAACTCGAAAGCGATGACGCGTCGATGCACATATTTTCATGTATGTAATTTGTTGAAAACGCGGGGACTTTTCTGCAAAAAAATTAATAAAATTCGTCAAATGTTTGTGCGAATTTGGAAAATTGAGAAGTTAGAGTCGACAAAACTCGAAACCGTTCACGGGGTGGAACGTACTCGTCGACGCGCATATATTTCGTGTATATAATTTGTGAAAAACATGGGATTGTTTTGCAAAAATTTTGACAAAATTCGTCAAATGTTTGTGCGAATTTGGAACCAAAATTGAGGAGCTAGAGTCGACGAATCTCGAAACCGTTCATGGGAATGGAACCTACTCGTCGACATGAAGATATTTCATGTATATAATTTTTGGGAAAACAAAAAAAAATAAAAAAATGTGGGGATTTTTTTTGCCAAAAAAAGTGCTACAGTGCCGGGTACTGCAGGTACTGTTCATGAACAGTCCGGAGCGAGGAGAGGGTTTCAAAATCTCCCCCCATTAGTAGTATGTTTTTCCTCTATCCTATTCTCTTGTGTTCTTCAGATGGAAGACGATCGAAGTGTGCCGTGGTGATGCATGCAGCTGTCATTTATATGTGTTGTGACTTTGGAATCTCACCAAGAATGACAAGTTCTCGGTTGACTCCATATACAAAATCTTGATCCAACATGATATACCAGTAGATAATAATAAGAAAATTTGGATGATGAAGATCCCGCTAAAAAACAAAGGTTTTTGCTTGGTATCTTCGTCGCGGAGTAATTCTTACAAAAGATAACCTTGCAAAACGTAATTGCCATGGAAGTAAAAAGTGTGTCTTTTGTCATCACGACGAGACTATACAACACTTATTTTTTCAGTGCAAGTTTGCCTCTTCTATATGGTCGGCCATACAAATAGGCTCTACCTTATACCCTCCACGTAGTGTCTCGAATATTTTGGGAGCTGGTTGAATGGTGTGGATCCTAGGTTCAAAATGCGTATTAGGATGGAGCGATAATCGTTATTTGGTCGCTCTGGCTATGCAGAAATGACAAGTTTTTTAATGACAAAATTGTTTCCTTTATGCAGGTTATCTACCGGTGCACATCTACGATTCGTTCTTGGCTGCCACTACAGCGTGTGGAGCATCGGGACTTGGTTTCCGAGTCGGTTGCGCGTTTGGAGGCCGTGGCCAGGAGCTGTTCTCACACCATGGATGACAACATGATCTACGGATATGCCCTCCTCCATCATATGCGTTTTTACAATTTCTTATTATGATATGTAATTCGCCTTTAATTTTTATCGTTATTTGGAGACTTTTGAACTTGTGGGGCTGTGTGCACCTTAGTTGTGCAGAGACTGGGTGTAATACTTAAAAACTCTTTATTTTTTTTTATTTTTTTTTAACTCTCTTTATCGAAAAAATGTGTTGTGACTTGCAAGCACGCTTTGTTGTGTCAGCTATCTACCACAGTACGGTGAGCCGGTGATCCATGCAAATAACATGAATGGGGTGTGCTTTCGTACACTCACTTTTAGAACTTTCATTCAAGAGATTTATCGGTTGTGTATTAATTAGGATCTAATAGGTAATTTAAATGATTATGCTTAGATTATTGGTTTGACAAATATATTTGGACTTACTGTTTAGTTTAAAATGCAGGCCGGATGAGATTCAAGTACAAATAACACGACGCCAGAGCAAGCGTATAAAGTTATTTCCTGAAGACCAATATGTAAAGTTTTGCATGGATTAACAGAACATAAGACAAGTCTTCGGCAGATTCTGGGATGCGTTAAGCTAATGCGCTGATTCATAGGAGAAGTCCTAGCCATCCTCGGAGGCCAAGCCGAAGCATGTTTGCAAAGTTGTGAAGTCACATGCACGTGAGAGGTGATATGCAATCAATTGTTATTATCTAGTGTGATTAGCGTCCTGGCCAGAATATTTTATTGTAGGAAATAATGCTATGGCCGACGTACTGCAGATGAGCTATTAGATTTGGAAGGCGTATATTCTAACCGAATCAAGGAAGGACAACTCATATTCGGTATAGCTCCTGGAGTTTATTTCTTGTACGCTAAGTCCTGCGTGCCTTAAATAGGCCATGGCCGATTGAGAAAGACCCCCCAATCGATATTCAACATTCTCGTATCTTTTTATCGTATCCTTTTTTATATATCGTTTCTTCTCTTGCCGAGCTCTACCATCTAGAGTTCGGTGATCTTTGCCGTTTTGCGCTGAAAAGCGGTCGTCTCTCCTCCACGAAAGTGAGGGAATCTTTGTTGTTTTGCTCGGAAAGCAATCGTCTGTCGTCACGAAAGTACGACAGTATCGTGGTGCTGCGCGGCAATTTTGCGTGGCAACACAATTAGCGATTTAGCTGGGGAAGAAGAACAAGAACATATACACGATGAACACCGACCTCAACAACGGGAGCGACATCGACCCAGACTACGCCATCGCCGTTACACTCGACGATCTGTCGGAAAATGATCGGCGCGAGATTGAACGGGAGGTTGAAGAATATATGGCTGAACAGATGAAACTGAAGTTGGCTGGATACAAGAAGATAAGGAACATCGTCGTCAAGAAGGTAGCTGCGCCGAGTCCTTCCGATCTGCTCGGTGCTGAGATAAAAGCCAACCGAAGAAATTGCTCATTTAATTGATGTGTCCGTAGCTAGCAAGTTTGATTCTGATATGGCAAAAATGACACACACAATTACTCAAGCAGTAGATCGTACGGTTGAGGAATTCAAGGAGCAGGTTAATAGAAATCTTGAAAGTAGTCTAGCTCCCCATGTTCGCTCACTATTCCAAAGCAAAGATGCATATTATGAGAAAAGGCTGATGCCTCCGGACAGTAGCAAATTTAATAATTTGTCTAGCTATACACGTATACCCGGTGCATCGGCTCAGGCTCATGTTGCCCAGTCTCAGGTTCCTTTAGATAACAATCAAGATGGCTGGAATTATGTGATCAGCCCGGCTAAAATTATATGACTAGCCTAGCTGCTCCTACTATCTTAACTTCGGTGTCACAAAATTATCACAGCAGCCATCGAAGTGCAGCTTTTAATTCTAATTTGCAGCAAGCTAGTTATCAGTCGGTAGCATACAATACAACATCATTGCCGCCTATAGGTACCGGGGTTCCGTGTGGGCCGGTACGCGATTCCTATTTTAGTGGGTCTCTGTCGCAAACGTCGCATGCTCAAAATTCTTTGCCGGAATATCCACCACGTGCTTGCATTCCACCTGCTCCGGAAACCAATTCTCCACTTCCCAATAGTAGTTTTAAAGATCAGCTTGCTAGTATACTTAGAGAATTTGGTTTAGAACCTAAGGGTACAACACATGCAAATCAAAAACCGTATCCTGATTATTTTGATTCAACGTCATATCCTCATGGTTTTAGAATCCCAGATTTTGTTAAGTTCACGGGGGAGGATGGTAGATCGTCTTTTGAGCATGTAGGACAATTTGTAGCACAATGTAGTGAAGCCGGGACATCAGATGTTTATGGAGTTAAATTATTTCCGTTGTCTTTGTCCGGTACTGCCTTTAATTGGTTCACATCGCTTGCTCGCAATTCTATTTCAACATGGGCACAATTGGAGCAAAAATTTCATGAGTATTTTTATAGCGGTGAAACTGTATTTCGGCTTTCAGATTTAACTATGGTTAGGCAGAAATACAATGAACATGTTCATGATTATATTAAAAGGTTTAGAGATGTCAAAAAACGATGTTTCAGCTTGACCATAGCCGAAAAAGATTTAGCCAATCTTGCCTTTTCGGGTCTGCTTGTTCATATTAAAGTTAAATTAGAAGGGCAAGAATTTTTAGATATTAATCAAGTTTTGCAGAAGGCTTTGGCGCAAGAAAATCGGGCTAAGGAAATTAAACAACACAGCCGGTTTAGTGATAATAGAAATGAAGAGAAAGAGAACAATGTGGTTAATGCTTCATATTGTGGTAGTGGTTCGGCTAGTGAGGATGACGTTGACATATGTGTAGCTGAATGGGTTCAAGCGCCAAAGTCAAATTCTTTTGCATGTTCTGCTTTGAAGGCCACACCTGCTAGAAAAGAGGAAATGAAGTATACTTTTGATGTTAGCAAGTGTGATATGATTTTTGATATATTGCTGCAAGGAAAAATAATTAGAGTGAGAGAAGGTCATATTATTCCACCTCCAGGAGAATTGGGCAAAGGAGCTTATTGTAAGTTGCACAATTCATATTCTCATTCTACTAATGATTGTGATGTGTTTCGATGACATGTGCAATCGGCCATTAATGACGGACGATTGATATTTACAAAGAGTACTAAGAAGAAGCTCAATAATGATCCTTTTCCTATCAACGTGATCGAGTTTGAAAAAAAGAAAGTTCTTATTCGGTCGCATCAGACCGAATCTACCAAAGGAAAAAATGTGGTAGTTGATGATAGTGCTGCACCGAGGATGGTCAAACCAAAAAATCCAGAAGTGAGAGTGTGGAAAATCAATGGAGGAAGAAAACAGGCTCAAAAAATAAAGCCGACAGTTAGCATGTTGTTGGAAAAATACACTTCACGCAAGGCCAACAATGTGTCTAATCGGCTTGGAGGCGTTAAGCGTTCTAAGTCTCCTTGTGGACCTGGTGGTCATGAGCGATGGAGGAAAACTTCATATGATCAGCAGCCGTGCTATCCAATGGAGCCGGCTTATTGGGGATGTACACCTCCTATGTATCCTCAATTTTCTCCATGGGGTTTTAATCCTTGGGCACTATACACTTCTGGGCCAGCAGCTTATTTTCAGCCAGAATGGGTTCCTGCAGGACCTATATACAGAGAACCATGGCGTGAAAAAAGGAACTGGTTTGATCAACAAGTTAGACATGGGATGCCATTGTATTTCATGGTAATGGTGAGAGGCCAGTCCCGGAAGTTCAAATTCACGTTGGAGACACAATGCAGGTGGCATAGTTCATAGAGGTGGTCGGAAGTATGTGTGGGTGCCGGTACACCGGGAAAGCAATATACAGGATGTTATTACACGTGATGGACCTGAGCATGGTGGCACCAAGAATAATACAGCAGAAGACACGAGCGTACATGGCTTGGAGCCTAACGTACAAATACATTTAGAGAAGACTGTTGTACCTGCGAATACTAGTGAGTCAGCCGGTGCATCTACCGATCTACATGCAAGAGCTAGCAGGATATCTGAAACTGGTAGTACATCTGATCGGCAGAGAAATATTTTGGCCAATGACAGAATATTTGATACAGGAACAACAGTACGTGTCTACACGCCGAAAGACTCGGGGGGGGGGGGGGGGGGGGGGGGGGGGGGGGGGGGGGGGGGGGGGGGAGGGGGAGGCAGCAGTATTAAGTCAGTCGCTCTACGAACCAAACCATGACCTCGTTGGTGTCCGGCGAGACTCACACACACTCAGAAACGGCGTGTACAACGTCTGCGGCCTTGGAGATGAAGCTGGAAATAGCCGAGAAGAAGTGTGATGAACTGTTCGATCGAGAGAAACCATGGTTTCGAAAATGATATGGAGGGAGAAGCACATTGCGGGGATAGAGAGTAGCGCCGCATACCACGCAGCTGCTAACCCGTAGAGGACACAACTGCTAACCCCGCAGATGATACAATTGGTGACGAGGAGTCAGAAAATAGCGAGGAAATAGATACTGATATGTGAAAGAGCATGTGTTGCCCCATGTGTGGTTTTGGTAATTAATGACAATCTCTATCGACTAATGTTTGCATTGAGATATCTTTATAGATCGAGTCCATGAAGAAGTTTGGAGTTCATGTGTTGGACTCTAGAAGAGTATATGATGACCAAGGTTCTATCCAAGGATTTATATATGAAGAATGGTCATGTGTAGAGATGATCTTATTGCAAGAGTGGCTTGGAAAAGAAGATTGAGTGAAGATTCATGTTTATCTCCAAGCCATCATCATATCAAGACAAGAAGTATATGAAGCGCAAGTGGATTCTTGAAGACGGAGCTTAGCGAGGCTCTCCCATAATGGAGTATGGGGGAGCATTTGGAGATGTCTTCATCAAGCATGTGCTAGCAAGCGCAATCAAGAAATGTGGTCCACTTGAAGAGATCAAGATCGTCACCATCTAGCTCAAGTGGAATGCGCAAGGCAAAGGTATGATCTTGATAGGTTTTCTATTTTACCGGTCTCATGTTGTTAGTGGGAGACCGGGTTTAGGATAGACGGCGTACTATCAAGAGGGCTCTCAAGTGAGTAACTTGATCGCATCTTTGTGGAGAGCTCAAACCTTTGCATTCTTGGCATATCATCTTTCTTGGTTCTTATTTGACTTTTATCCATGTGAGAATTTAGAGCTTGTGTTCATCTCCATACCAAGCTCTAGTTCATCAAAACGGGTTTCAAGTGAATATCTTGTGGTGTTTTTGATGTTGGAGGTTTTACCGGTTCGTCGTTTCTAGAGAGGTCAAACTCTCTCCTTGTGGTCTCCTCCTCACATGATGGACTATGATGTGTATATGCATGATCTTGTAGTGCTTGTGATTATCTTCGGAACAAGCCCAAGATCATTGAAAACGGAGTCCGGATGAAAACTTGTTTGCATTCTCGGCTTTGGAAATATTATCGGTCCACTTCAAGATAGGGTCCACACCTTCCCATGTGTCGTTACCTTTCCAACGCAATTGGATTCACTTGATTTGGAGTTCGGACGAGAAAGTTATTGCATTTCAGGATTTGCTGCTCTGCTGGTTTTCTGTCCGGAGTCTCCGTGTTTTTAGGTCCGGAGTCTCCAGCCCTGGTTTTGAGCTAAGTGCCTCGCGCACGGCGCTTGCGGTATCGAGGCCGGAGTAGGTCCGGAGTTTCCCCGGAGTTTCCGGCAGGGCCGGAGTTTCCGCCCTCAAGGTCCGGAGTTTCCGGCCCATCTGGTTTTTCTGCGTTGAAGAGCTTCGCGGCGGCAGCCGCTGTTTTGAATCCGGAGTTGGTCCGGAGTCTCCCCGGAGTCTCCGCCCAGACCGGAGTCTCCGGCCTTTTGTGGTCCGGAGTCTCCGGTGTTAGTTTTCTGCAAACGGTTTTTACCTGCTCTCCCCGGTCCGGAGTCTCCGCACTTTTGGTCCGGAGTCTCCGGCCTCCGTGGTCCGGAGTCTCTGGTCTAAGTGGCTGTAACGGCTCTTTTTCTGGGAGGGGTATTTATACCCCTCCACCTACCTTCAGCCACTTAGCTCTTCCAAGCACGTTTTTCCCCTTCTCTCTCCTCCATTGTTGACATTGGAAAGCTTGCCCCTCTCCCAATTCCTCCCATGATTCTTGCATATCTTTGAGGGATTTGAGAGAGGAGATCTAGATCTACATTTCCACCAATCCATTCCTCCTCTTAGTGAGGGGAACCTAGTAGATCTTGATCTTGGAGTTCTTGGTGTTTCTCCTCCTTTGTTCTTCCTCTCTTATTCCCCCATAAACATTTGTTGCTTTGTTGGAATTTGAGAGTGAAGGACTTGAGCACTCCGTGTGCTCTTGCCATTGCTTTTGTGCATCGGTTTGCTCTCTCCACGAAGATTCGTGGAAGTAAAAGTTAGTGAGCTTGTTACTCTTGGGTCATTGGACCCTAGACGCCTTTTGTGGCGAGTGGCGCCTTTTGTGGCGGTGCAAGGCCTTTTGGGCCGCTTGGGAGCTCCCGATCCTTTTGTGGGTTGTGCCTCAAGTTTGTTGTAAGGGACTCGATTTCCGCCCAAAAGGAAATCAATAGTGGAAGGTGAACCGAGCTTTTGTGCGAGGTTCATCGGAGAATAGGGTGAGGCCATTTGTGGCGTCTTGAGTTTGATACTCACACCCCTCCAACGAGACGTACTCCCCTAAAAAGGAGGAACTCGGGAATACATCTTCGTCTCCACGTGCCTCGGTTATTTCTATACCCGAGCTCTTTACTTATGCACTTTACATTGTGATAGCCTTCGTGCTTGAAGTAATATATCTTGCTATCACTTTGTTGCTTGTCTTGCTTAGCATAAGTTGTTGGTGCACATAGGTGAACCTAGTTTATTTAGGTTGATTGGCTTGTTAATTTAAACACCTAGTTTTATTCCGCAATTAGCAAGCCTAAACCGGAAAAGTTTTTAAACGCCTATTCACCCCCCCCTCTAGGCGACATCCTTGTCCTTTCAATATGGATGTTAATGTGGTGTTGGTGTTACCCGCTGAATTTTGCGTGCCGAAGGTTAAAGTGGTAGAAAAGCAAGGGAAGAAGTTGTCCAAAGCTTTCGATGAAAAATGTCTGAAAGAGTAATATCCTAGCATTTGCAACGACGCTTGATGGTGATATGGCCGATATATTATTCAAAATTTGGTGATAAGAAAATTTGGTCGATGAGATATTTGGATATCGCCCTAAGCAGAGTATTTGACCGATGTGTTCTTTTTGACATCGCCCTAAACTAATATGGCCGGTAAAGTCATCAGCATTGATCTAAGATATTGTTATACTGTTTTGATAAATATAATTATATCAAAAACAGGGGGGCATGTGTTGAAGGTATAATTTGGCTGCTAGGCATTTTATAAGCCAAATTAATTTAAATGATTATACTTAGATTATTGGTTTGACAAATATATTTGGACTTGCTGTTTAGTTTAAAATGCAGGCCGGATGAGATTCAAGTACAAATAACACGACGCCAGAGCAAGCGTATAAAGTTATTTCCTGAAGACCAATATGTCAAGTTTTGCATGGATTAGCAGAACATAAGACAAGTCTTCGGCAGATTCTGGGATGCGTTAAGCTAATGCGCTGATGCATAGGAGAAGTCCTAGCCAGCCTCGGAGGCCAAGCCGAAGCATGTTTGCAAAGTTGTGAAGTCACATGCACGTGAGAGGTGATATGCAAGAGCAATCAATTGTTATTATCTAGTGTGATTAGCGTCCTGGCCAGAATATTTTATTGTAGGAAATAATGCTATGGCTTACTACTGCAGATGAGCTATTAGATTTGGAAGGCGTATATTCTAACCGAATCAAGGAAGGACAACTCATATTCGGTATAGCTCCTGGAGTTTATTTCTTGTACGCTAAGTCCTGCGTGCCTTAAATAGGCCATGGCCGATTGAGAAAGACCCCCAATCGATATTCAACATTCACGTATCTTTTTATTGTATCCTTTTTTATTTATTGTTTCTTCTCTTGCCGAGCTCTACCATCTAGGGTTCGGTGATCTTTACAGGTTTGCGCTGAAAAGCGGTCGTCTCTCCTCCACGAAAGCGAGGAGATCTTTGTTGCTTTGCTCGGAAAGCAATCGTCCGTCGTCACGAAAGTACGACAGTATCGTGGTGCTGCGCGGCAATTTTGCGTGGCAACAGTCCCCATCTCCTCCTCGCCTCCGCGCTGCGTCGGAGGACGCTGCCGGGCAAAGTCCCCACAGCCGACGGCGTAGCCATGGGATTATCTAGCGGCGCCCACGAGTTCTTGGGTTGCGGATCTCATCGGCCGACGCGCGGGGTCGGCTCATCCTGACGTGCAGTGGCGGCGCTTGGCGAGTGGAGGCGGCGTGTTCATGGCTGGACCTCCGGATATGGTAGGGAATTGTGGAGTCAGATGTCTTTGCACATATATCCGACACAACTCCGGGGAAAACCTTAAATCTCTCCGGGATCGAGCGATGGTGGTGCTTGCGTGTTGTAGCCCCTCCCGGGGGCATTGCTTTTAGATCTTGCATCGGTTGGAGGGACCAGCTGCGGCGGTGCCGACTTCATGGCAGCCTCGTTTCTTCGGGCCGTCAGGTCTATGGAGTGAGATCTGCAGTGACTTGCGGCGGGAGGTGGTGGATGCCGGTGGTCGTGGTTGCACGTGGTTGCCTACAGCTAGTCTAATGGCGATATTCTGGCCGCAATCTGCTCCCTGCGGTGTCGTCTGATGATGCCGCAGGAGTTTGGCGATGGGGCGGCGGTGGCCTCCGTGGTCATGCGGATGACGCGATGGCTAGTCTTCATAGTGGTAATGGTCTTTAGCTACATGTGTGACGGTCGATGGCGGTATGGGACATCCTCTTCTATGACTGTGGAGTTTCATGGCCGGTGGAAGTATGGGAAGCCCCTCCACTTTGAAATCGGCTTCGATTCGATGCATCAGGTGCTACACACAACAACTTCGAGGGAGCTAGCTGCCAAATCATGCCTGTCCAGCGGTGGCGATGTAGCATCTCACATGGAGGCGTCAAGTTATGCATGATCCTGGCAGGTGCTACACCGACCTCTCCTCTGTGGTGTCAAGTTCTGTTACTGCTACATTGGTTGGAGGCTGGCGATATGGGACGTCTTTGGCTTCCAATTTCTCTTCAAGCGGCATCTGGTCAGTCGTGGCCAGACAAGTAATGTGGTAGTTGATACAACTTTGAGTTTGCACACTTCGATGAAAACATTTTTGGCAGTGTTGACATGGGTTTGCGTCGTGCCCTTGTTAAAGGTGGTGTCTCGAAATTCGTATTTGGGGAGGAAAATTATCGTCAACCTTAGTTTGGACTCATCATCAGCGGATTTTTCTTCTTGAGGTTTTGCCTAAAAGTTGTATATTTTCTCTTTATTTTTGTATTTTTTTACAATAGGGCTAGTGATAGTCTGGTGAAATTTCTATCGCGAGTCATGTTGCATCGGGTTTATTTTATTTATATTTTTCTGAACTATGCAATAAAAATGCCGTGTTCATCTTTCGATGTATAGGACCGGGTTTCGTTCCCCATTTGGGAAAAAATAGGGTATAATATTTTTTGTTCGATAAAACCTCTGATCCCCTCGAAGGCCTCCATCTGCTGGCCCAATGATGCTTTGGGAGGTTGCCAATAAAAGGAAAGGAAACACATTCCCTCCCTTCGTCACCCGTCCCAATCCCCGCGATGCTGCACGTAGAGCCCCTTGGCTATGATCGTCCTGACGACGGCGCAGATGGCGATTCCGGAGAGTGGACAGGAGGAAGAGGCGCAAGCACCTCGGCCCATCTCTTCCTGGTAGTGATACCGGCGAGGTTGCCGATCAACAAGAAGAACCTGGCTACAAAATCTATGAGGCGCCATGGGAGGAAGGTGTGGAAGACCTGGAGGATCCCATCAGCGACAAAGATCTCCTCAAATACGAGCAACTTCTGAAGGAAAGGCCTAAATTGCTCGTCCCCTGTGGCGAACTGGACCTAGAGCCGCAGCGCGAGGTCTACAAGCGCCTTGTGCTCTACCGCCTCAGAGCTCATAAGGTTGTCGATCGGTGGTTCAATCTCTCCCATACAGTTGTATTTATAACTTACTACACCATATTGCTTATGCCACCTGCATCCATCTGCATGTCAATTTGCGTCTCCTTCATTTGCGTATATCTTTTTGTTGTTTGCAGTTGTCAAGAGGGGAGTCCAAAGATACACTGAGTGATGAGTTGCCTGCTTTTCTTGAAGACGATGTGTCAGTAGATGATCTTCAATTTAATGTCGAACTTTACTTTTGCTACCTCGCGCAAGGAGAAGCTGACACTATTGATTGGTACTTTGACATTCAATGCAAGTCTGCAGGCTTGGGTGACTACCAGCGGCTTGTTCTTAAAAACCATCTACCCACTGTAAGCGCCTCTAATTATACTCATACAAAGTTGCTAGCTGTGCAGCGGTTGCTTATGTTTGATTATTGTTAATGCATCCAAGAACCAAATACTAGTTTGTTTTAGAATGCCACGTCTATTTGCTTAATTGTATATGCTCGGCTTATGGTTAAGAGGGCCGTTGGGTAATCTGCTTCTCTAGATCTCTGTCTCTAATGTGTGGTTACTCTTGGTGGCAAGAAATGCTTTTAAAGATAGAGTACAAACGTTTGACAAGTTTTAGAAAAACAACCTAGATACCTTTACTCAACACAATTGCCACAAAATATACAAACTCCGAAATCAATACTATAATTAAGCAATTGTTTCCTTTTAATATCCTTTTCAAATCTCCAATCTACAACGGGTAGAACTATCGGGCATACCCGAATTATTTGACAAAAGAAACGCCAGTTTCAAAAGGAATGGCACCGAAAGGTGTCCACCAATTCTTAATCCAAAGTTTCACACATTTGTTAAATGAGAAAGAGACCCCCCGGGGCAAAAGTACGATAAATACAAGGTATAGTAAAGAAGGCAATGCTTTTTTTTATCTGTAAATTGTGCGATGTGAGTTGTACTCAGTTTTCTGCTGATTCTATTCTGGTGAAGGATGTCTCAAGTCTTACGATAGTGTGAAATTGTTTGGTTCTTGGCCCTTTCATATCATAGCTGTCCAGTTGTGTATATGCCACCTTTTGTTACTTTCAGTGATGATGGTCACTGAGCTCTGCATGCAGTTAAATGTCCTCATGGTTTGTTTAATCACTAAATCTCCCCCCCCCCCCCCCCCCCCCCCCCCCCACAAAAAAAACTGTTAGTAATGATTGTTGATATTTTAGTTAAATACAGATAATGTTTTGGTAAGCAAAATGTTTTTCATACTAAATCGATGTATGGAAACTAGGGTAAATTGCTCTGCTGTCATCCTCTGCTGGTAGTGATATTTTGGACTAAGTTACTGAGTTGACATGATCTGTTGATATCCTCAGTACAGTTTCTTGGGATTGTGCAATCCATCAATTTACCAACTGTAGTGCATAGAGGGCTGGTTTGAAATTTATGGACAGTGTGACCGAGGACTTAGTGTGTGTGGCCTAATTATGTGCTTTAATTGTTTTCAAGATTTCAACTTGTCTGCTTGACTTATTCATAGGTTTTAATGAAATTTTCATTTTATGTCATTAGTGCTGTTTGTCAAATAGAATAGTATAGGAATCACTATGTTTAGAACCACGCAAAATGTGCTTATTCTAAAGGATGTTGTTTATCATTTTACCTGGTTCAGTTCTGTCATCCCCTGCAAGCCGTCAATAGAAGGATACTTCGTTAAAACCTACAAATTATGTGCTTTTATTGTTTTCAAGATTCTAACTTGTCTACTTGACTTATTTGTAGGTTTTAATGAAGTTTTCATTGTATGTCATTAGTACTGCAAGGTGAAATAGATTACTATAGGAATCACATTATGGTTAAAATCACGCAAAATGTGCTTATTCTGCAACATATTGTTTATCATTTTACCTGGTTCAGTTCTGTCAGCCCCCATGTTGTCAAACGAAGGATGCATTATGTTTATATATTGTGAGATTTGATCTGTAATACAAGCTCTAGATTGGTCCTGAGGCATTCGCATATTCTAATTAAATTATACTGAACTGTTATGTATTTTAAAAGAATGCTATATGAAAGTAATGGTTGATGTTGCTTCCTCTGGACCTGATAAGTACAAAAAAAATACCAAGACATTTTAAATTGAGGGAGTTATACTTTAGACGTTTTTTCCTCTTGTGATGCTAAGTTACACTTTTTCACATACTTTGTTTTACAAATCACAACTATCACTGTCCAATGACTCACTAATGCAAACATTATATTTCATGATTCATATATTTCTCTCCTCCCTTTGGACTGCAGGACTGTTGTGTGTACCGGCATTGGCAGCTTTACCGCTCACTGTTTATTACGTACAAAATGGATAAAGATTATGTCAAGTTTGTTATAGAAATGTCTAGCAAACTTGAGGTATGCATCATTGCACAAAACTACTGAGAGTTTCTAGATCTGACAATTTCCTTATCTTATTTTTATACCATTAACCTTTTATCTTTTCGGACAGTGGCTTAAATTTTGCGTTGGATATCCTGAAACATCAGATGAGGTTAGTAGAGGCTTATACACTGTAAAGAAAACTATGGAGTAAAGAAATAAACTAGCAGCATACTGTCTTATATTATATATTACCGTTTTGCATCCCTTTCTCTATAGTGGTCAGATATCTAGAGGATAGGAGCTTGCCAAGCATTGGAGATTGCGATAGAGTATACTCACATGAATCTTGTGTTAGCGTATACTACTTATAAGGTACCATCTCTCATCCCATTAACTACTTGATTGTCATTTATGAGTTTCATAGTAACAGAAATCTATGTCCTGTCGAGATAGAATTCAGAACTAGCTATCCTCTTGCCTTTTGGTCCAGGAGTACATTTGGAACTTGCGGTTTGATTACACTTACCGTGAAGACAAAGATCGCCTCTCTTTTTAGATTCGGAAGCATGTCACTCATGGAAAGGTTGGCATCATACCTAGGTTACATAAGCTACACAGTTGCCCATTTGTGTGTTTTCTTTTAATCCAATCGTATACCACTACTTGTATGCTATGATGGATATGGTTGTTGATGTATGTCTTGGAACATTGTTCAGATTGCTTTTGAAGATGCTTTGATGGAACTCCTTCGTGAGAAGTCTTTTCCTCGGAATGAGGACTTGATGCGTTGTGCGCTGCAGAAATTATCTGGTCTGGTTTGGAAAATGAAGTTAGGCAGATGTTTCTGGAACTCCCTTGTTACTAACCCTGCATTATTTTGCTAATGTGTGACGCCGCGTTTTTGTTAGTTTGTATTTTTTATAGTTTTGAATTGTTTAAATATGTTTGTATTTTGGCATTAATAAGTAGCATTTATTTTTGTGAGCATGTCTACATATTTTGTAGTACGTCCAATATTCTAGCAATTTACAATATCCAAATATACTTCTATTTTCCAAAAAAAATATTTAATTTAAGTGCGTAGTTAGTGCTAATGCATATTTTTTTGGATTCGAATCCACGATTCGGAAAAGTTCATTTATATTGCATCTTAATATTGACCATCTTGAATTGTTGAAATATGTTTTATGTTTTGCCATACATAGTAAGCATTGATTTTTTCTGAGCATTTTCATATAGTTTAGAGAATATTCGAATATTTAGCAAATTGAAGTATTTAAATATGTTTATATGTTGCCATGAATTCTTAACTGTAATTAGAGAAAATGTGTTACAATTATATCCAAATGTTGACCAATTCAAAAAAAAATTGATGCTAGGGTAATTTCAAATACTTAGCAAATTTGAATGTTTGATTATGTTTATTTGATGGCATAAATAATTAATTGAGCTTCGTAATCACAAGATGTGCATTATATGAGCATTTAGTAAAGTCAATATATAATTTGAGGAATTGCATCTGAATTTCATATTTAGAGGAAGTTAATTTAGTTTTTTTGCTAATATTTTGCTTAATTGAAATGTTCAACTAGAGTCCATAATCAGAGGGAATACGTAGTGTGAGCATTTGTTAAATTCAGCTCTACATAATTATGGGGAGTGCATTTGTTTTTTCTTCAAATATTCATCAATTCAAAATGTTCCAACATTTTTTTTCTGTAAATAGTTGGCATTTTTTTTGTGAGTATGTTGATATTTTTTAGAGTATCTCCAATTTTTTAAGCAATTTGAAATGATGAAAATTTATTAATTTTGAATTTAAGTCTATAATGGGTGGAAATGCACATTTATTCATTTGGATTCCATAGCTAGAGAATTTTTAAAAATTCAATTCCATATAATTGGAGAAAGTGTATATGGAATTTTTCTAATTTTTTACCAAATTGAGATGTGTAAATATGTTTTTTGTTTTGCTATAATTAATTAGCATTTATTTTTGTGATATTTGTGAATTATTTTTTATAATTTTGAATTGTTTAAATATGTTTGTATTTTGGCATTAATAAGTATCATTTATTTTTGTGAGCATGTCTACATATTTTGTAGTACGTCCAATATTCTAGCAATTTGAAATATCCAAATATACTTCTATTTTCTAAAAAAATATTTAATTTAAGTGCGTAGTTAGTGCTAATGCATTTTTTTATTCGAGTCCACAATTTGTGAATGTTCATTTATAATGCATCTTAATACTGACCATATTGAATTGTTGAAATATGTTTTGTGTTTTGCCATACATAGTTAGCGTTGATTTTTTCGAGCATTTTTCATATAGTTTAGAAAATATTCAAATATTTAGCAAATTGAAGTATTTAAATATGTTTTTATGTTGCCATGAATTCTTAACTGTAATTAGAGAAAATGTGTTAGAATTAGGTTCGAAAAATAAATTCGGGAAAAACTGAAAGAATATATTTATACTGAATTAGAGTTTGTTGTTTTCAGTATGTCTGAATATTCAGCAATTTGAAATGTTTTTTCATAAGCTCTATAATTAATATAAAAAGGCTATATTAGTTCTTCTAAGTAAGATTATTTACGGTTGTTTAGTCATGCATGGAAATGTGTTAGTTGTAAAGCTTTCATTTTTCTGCAAATTTTGGTATATTATTTGTATTTTTCTGAATTACGCATTAAAAGATATGGATTTTTCAAATTCCAGCATTTCCTGTAATTATTTAAAAATGTAAAAATCTGACAGACGGCCCCATGGTGACGTCATCGCGTGACGTCACCAGGCGACGGTGGACGCGGCCGCGGCCGCGCTGCCGAGCTCGCGCTCGAGCAGGCGAGCGTGCGCGCCGGCCTGGGGCCGTGCGGAGCCGCCATAGAAGATGGAGTTGAGCCGGAGGGGCGGCGGCCCGGACCATTTGGTCGCCGGAGCGGCCGGCGGCGAGCAAATCCGTTGCCGCGGACGGCGACCGTGGCGGCGAAAAATCCGGCATGGCTGCGCCGTCCCGGCGGCCGATCTGCGGCGAGGAAGTGGAGGAAACGGCGGCGGAGCGCTCCTTGGCCTTCGATCTGACCGGGGAGGGACGGAGGGGCGGCGGCGCCGTCGCGGGAGAGGGAGGAGAGGTGTTGTGGCGTTTTTGCAAGAAAGACCTTCAGTTTTCAGAAACGAGCGCTCACAACTCGCAAAATTGCTCAGCTTTCATATAGTTAGTAATTCTTGCGTGGAAGGCATCCCTGACGATGTAAGTATGATATATAAATGTCATGTATGTGCAATTGGAATACGTTCCTAATTGATGACACATTTGTCTGACTTAGGCTTCGGAGGATAATGCTACCTTGATTAGAGCGGCGGTTTGGAAGGTATGCATGATTGTTCTTGTGTATTATGTAATCTTTCTTGTTTACTTTGCGCTGCTGTAACAACCGGATTTCGTTTTCAGTTGCAGGAGGTGAAGAAGGCACTGCACCATTATATGGAGAGGAAGATGGAGATTGCAGAAAGTATTGGCTTAGTAAATAGACCGGTATGCATAATTCATGTACTCTCAATTTCATTTCTTGCACATGTTTGTTGGTCTAATAGATCTGTTGTGTTATTTTCCTTGCAGACTTGACAGGTGTCTCATTCAGTCCAACATCTGCAAGATCTCGATCTCCGTTCCTTTCGGATCCAGTCCATTTCTAAGGAACGTTCAAATTTTTCTAAGGAACGTTCAAATTAAGATCTATCAGCATATATTATGTATTGCTATTGATTTACGCTATGCAGCTACAGAGTGCCTATTTTAATTGTTAGCATTTGTGGAGTATTAGACTTGTCCTGCTGAACATCTTGGGTGAACCAAGTGCCTGCTGGAAAAGAGACATGTTCCTTTTTTTTTTTTTGAGGGTGAGACATGTTCCTATATGATAACAGTGGCTTTAAGCTTGTAAATCTCCTACGAGATTAGAGACAATGCATTGTAGTAGGAAATTTGTACGCGCAAATATATGGTTTGTTTTTTGCAGACCGAATTAATAGGATATTTGAAGTTGGGGAGTGGTGTTTTGGCTCCCGGGTGCATATGTATCCTTTATTTAAAATGC
Source organism: Poa pratensis (assembly GCA_947311845.1). NCBI lineage: Eukaryota > Viridiplantae > Streptophyta > Magnoliopsida > Poales > Poaceae > Poa > Poa pratensis. The sequence goes on along the minus strand of CAMZMU010000055.1, from coordinate 9,724,384 downwards.
ATTTTGGATGCATTTCGACATTTTAAAAAAATGAAAAAAATGTTCGCGCATATATCTTAACTGCTAAAATATTGACGAATGAACTTGCGCTGTCTCGCTGGCTATTGCATCGTTCTCCAATTCATGTGTAGCCCTATTTGTCTGTTGATTATGTTTAAGCCATATTTGGTTGTCATGTCGATTACTTCTTATAATGAGTATTGCTATCTTGCTACTAATTATGTTCAAGTCCTATTTGATTGTCATACTAATTCCTTTTTATTGTTAGTATTGCCTCTTAGTCATTAACTTTTCTTTTTGTTGAATTAGTCATTATGTTTTCTTAAATTTCAGCTGATTTTGTTGTATTAACTTTTTTCTTTGGCCACAACAGGGGTAAAGCACCCTACCAATGGAGTAAAGAGTTGTTCCTCCACCGCCTTGGCCACCAATACTGTCAACACCTCCGTGCCAATGTCAAACAACATGGGTGACAGGCCCCTAACATGTAATATTCTCCTTCCTGGGACCCCATTGACAGTGACTCTCGTGGATGATGTCGAGAGTAGAATAACCAACCACTTGATCCACACTGTACAAAAGCCCAGATGTTTCAGAGTTTCAAACAGAAAAGACAAGATATGGAGATATCCAGCTTGACCAGCACCCCTTTTTACCTTCTCGTGTTTATATTCTGTGCCATTTGTCTCACTAAGACGAAGTTGTCGTGCAGACTCCTGCCTCTCACAAAAGCTGACTGGTTTGGATTAACAGTATCCCCCAATCTCCTTCTCAACCTGTTGGCCAGAATTTTCGAAAACGACTTAGAGAAGTTGTGTACCAGGCTAATTGGGCGATAGCCTCCGACTTCCACAGCATCTTGTTTCTTCGGTATCAGGGTGATAAGAGCTTGATTCGGTCTGCCAAAACCTCTTCCGTCTCCAGCATAGAGTCTCAACTCTCAAGATCGCCGCCATCACATCGTTCTTGATTATGTTCCACGCCTTCTGGTAAAACATGCCGATAAACCCGTCCAGGCCTGGTGCCTGATCCGGTGGCAACTCCTCTACCACAGTCCATACTTCATCCTCCCCTTTAAAGTACTAGATTCGAACGGCGCGGCTCGCCGCGCGGCACTTGTTGGTTCTTTGATTTTTTTGCCCGTGGTTGCCACAATTTATACAGATCATTAGAAGCATATTTATATCCTTATGTATTTGATCACATGTCTATAGATTTAAAAGAACATTATTCACAATGTATGAAATCAATAATCACAGCATCATACAGTAAAAATCTAAAGAAACAGGAAGATCAAATAAATGTTGAAGCACACATGGAAAGTATATATAGAAATTCACACCGCATTCAATACAGAAGTTTTGACCACATGGAAGTAGTACTAAATACATAAGTATCGATGAGTTTGAAAACTTTAAAATGGTAAGCCCTATCTATCACTAAGGTGGAGTAAAGAATAACATACGGTAAAGTAGGTGGAACCCATAAAAAAGACATGTTTGTACACATGGAAGCATACTAATGAAATAGAAATATAAGCATGCAATCTAAAGCACAACTATCATAATCGGCTAATGATTAAACCTGAACTAACCAATTCAATCATGATTGCATAAATCGTAGCTAACTTCAGGTCTATCATGTTTTTATAGTATATGGGAGCATAACGCTAGCATCTCTGTAATAAAAGACAGAGAGAATTTGAAATTTAAAATCCTAAAGCTGCAGATTTTGCCATAGCTTCTTCCGTTCACTATATGTGTGACTGTGCAAGCCACAATCTGGTGCCTGTTTGTAATTCAATAACAATTGTGTGGAAGGCATTTTCCAGAACCGTGTTCGACTCCACAAAAAATGACGGCAAAAGCATTTCTTCTAGGAGATATGAGCATATAAGCGACAATAGTAGATATGCAAACTCCAGGCAAATAACTTATTGTTGTGCTCACGTATAAGGAAAACCAGGTTAGCATGAAGAAAAGATATTAGAGAATATACATTGAGTTATTAGATGGTTCTCCGCAGAGGGATCGACATACCTAGAGATTAGAATCCTGGTCCTCCGTGCTTGTGTTGTTTTGAAACATTCCAGTTATTGAGATGATAGTAATAGTGGAATGAAAATGACAGCAGAACATGGATAACCGAAGATGTATGGAGGCATAGAATGAAGGAGCAACTCAGCCTTCTGGTATTTGTGATTAGAAAGGTAAGTGCATTAGTTTCAATAGGAAATAAGCATGCCCAGTAGCGGCAAACCTTCCACTGCGACGATTAGTTTTATTCACCTATGTGACCTGGCCTACAGCAGGTATCAGAGGCATCATGTAAGCTCGCTAAGTTTCACATTATCTCTCTTGTAACTATGTTTAGGTACTGTAGGAAACCAAAGCACGAATGTATCATTTGCCTTAGACGCAAATATCTGATATTAGAAAATATCCTTTTGTTTCAACAAACTATGAAACCAGACCCTTTGTGAAATTCATAATTTTGCTACCGTTGACAATCTGACACTTAACATAAGACAATTGAGGATTCAGAGCAAGAATATAATTTGATAGGACAGATTCATAAAAGCTAAATAAATGTCACTTACTTAATCTATTAGTTTAGGTCAAGTCAAATTTAAGGAATTGTTTCCCACACGTAGTGCTTCATCCACAAACCATGCCTCAATAGCCAAAAATCTAGGTTAGTGACATATATAAAGTTAGTACAAATTATGACTAAATAGCTAAACAGAGCAGTCAGCTACAAATTATGCTGTGGCAGAGAATCATAAGAAAGTAGTATCCATGTGTGTCAATTAAAAGCAAGAAATATACCTCTAAACTACATATGCTAGCAGATGAAGCAAATGTAGTACAATTATTTAAAAAGCATGAATGCAACTACATAACAGGACCAAGCAAATAGTTTGCTAGATTATTTTTTATATTGTATCACAGCAAATAAATTTAACGATAACAATGTCGTTCACTTTAACTTTACACTCTCATGATGCAAGCTAAAATGGTGTACGTTGGATCTCCTGAATCTGTAGTCTTTTTCTCTATTACATACGACTTAACTGTCTAGTTTTACAGTAATCAAATGTATAAAAGAAACTGACAGCTGATAAAAAGAAGATATCAAGGCACCTCTGAAAAAGGGGGAACAATTCATAGAGCCAACAATAGCATATATGATATATCAGTGCAAATATGCAGAAATATGTACATGGCCATCATAGTAAACAAATTGTGGTCAATCTGACCGTGCACACATATATTAATGCCAAGAAACCAACTGGCCATCAAGAAATCCAGAAGGAAAAGATGGAAATTTAACTGGCTATGTGAGGGAAAGAAAAAGTCAGATTTTCCTAAATCATGGATGTAAAGATATTTGATTCTGGAGCAAATACATTTCAAAGACTTTGTTAAGTGTACCGGAAATAGTTCCAATCAAGCAGCAACCAACATAAAGAATAATCCTAAGTTCCCAATAAGAAGATAAAGGAAAGAAATGCACCTTCAAACCCAGAATCAGTGTAGACTTCACTCATCTGTTAATGGACACAAACTGAAGTAAGTGAATATATAAACCATTATCCTTCCTCAATCAAGATAGTACGACATACAAATAGTTATTCATGTCATTAGTAAAAGGGAAGTACCTAGTTAGACAGGAGCTTTAGGTATGGGTTCATATAGGTAAGTAGTGAATGGGCACAAACACAATAGGAAAACAACTGTACATCCAGCACAACAAACGTCAGTCAACACTTTGTAAACAACAAAAGCAAGCACATATAACCACACTAACCAATCAATGAAGCAGAGGAAGGGAGCAACCTGAAGACAACATGGAAACCTCAACACCTCCGCTAGCAACCAAATACAAAATTAAATATACAGAAACTGTGGTAGAATAGTGAAAGCTTTAAACCATCCAAGCATAATGATATCACAAATAGAAATACTAATCAATATAGTCAGGTATGTGACTAAATTCACTTCTATTTCAACAAAAAATCAAGCAGGAAAGTTAAATCATGTTGACTGAAAAATAGAGCGACTGCAACATCAGCACTATTCTGAAAATTCCAGATCTGTGACATTTGGTTGAGCAATATTTCATTATGGCTACAGTTCAACAATGATAACTTTGTATTTCAGCAAAATGTCATCACAAAAAATTCCAGCTATCATAACCAACCTGCAGAAATAATCTCCTCATCTATTCTTGACTAATGAAACATGAGAAATAATCTCTTCGTCTATTTTATGTCAATGATTTTCCAACATATTTTTTAGATAACTCTAGGCGTAAGACAAACATGCAACCTGTGTTTTAATAACTGTGTGTAGTAGATATATTGCTGCCTAGTTCAGTAACCGGCACATCACAAGATAGACAATACATTGATATGAAGTGTTTTGGATTTTCAAGCAAAATGCAAGCAGTGAACATACAATGGCCCTAAAATTTGATTTTCGATTAACACAAACACATACTTTAAGGTAACATTGTTACATGGATCTGCTCTATCATTAGTACAACGAAGGCAAGGCGAAGTGAGACAGGTCATAACATAAGCAAGGATCAAGCACGCCTTAGGCTTTCTTCGAGCAAGTTTTTTACCCATTTGATTGCACCTATCATAAATAGGCAATAAGGGGATAAAACCAAGCTAAGCATCATTTCCTAGCCTTACAGGACCAAACCAAGCTATCAATTACTAATTCAAGCCTACAATTACATATCTGGTTATTTCTAAAATAAGAACCTTCTTCAATTATAGCTATCATTTGCCTCTTTTAGCTGTACAAAAAATCCAGCAGAACCTACAATGAACATGAACCAAAACCGGTAGAGCAGAACTAAAAAGCAAATGAAAGGGTTCCAATAGATTATGCCACATTATCATAAGAAAGGTTCCATATATATTCAGATCAAAGGTTCTAGTAACACAAGAGTTCCTATTTTAACTGAATGGTCCTGGTGTTACGTGAGATTCCCTAAATGTCTGGAATATCGATACTGATCAGTCCGTACAAGTGCTCTTTTAGCACGGAATGTATGGCCTAGCTACTTATGAAATAATTTAGTTTTTTTTGTTAGATTCCCTAAACGCCTGGAATGTGAACAAACAAAAATATAGAATCCAATATCACGAACCACAGCACCAAAACCAAAACTGAAACCATTGCACAATAACCAAAAGTTGTAAGCCTATCTAACAAAAAAGCAAAAGAAAATGTAGAAGATCAAAAACCATTTCAGATAAGCAGTAACTTCGGAATGTCACCCAGGAAATAGTCGAGCCCTTGTCCTAAATGCAGTCATCGCTTAATCACCTCCTCTTGAAGGCGAGGTTGCCCGTGTCGACGCCCCAGTCTGTGTGGAAAAGCACAGCTCCACACGATTTGTCTCCAAAAGTAATAGTCAACTGAAAGTAATGTTCCAATAGGTCCATATCAGAATTTCAGTTCTATATACCATGAGCCACGATTTTGCTGGTTATTCAAGTTCAGAAAATAGTGAGCCACGAGCAAAAAGCAGGCGAATAGGCATGTCCATGAGAGAAACTAATTGAGCATAGATTCAGTTCACAATCATCTACAGGAGCGAAGGCAGGGTGAAGAAACATATTAAATATCAAAGTACGGGAGCACACACACACACATATATATATATATGAGCTTCCTATATAAGGTAAATTAATAGGGACTCCATGGTGTATGGGCTCCTAGATCGCTAACCGTAGGATTGATTGATCGTGATCACTAGGCCTTGGAAAAATCCGGGTATGTGAGCAAAAGCAGACCCGTTAGTACAACTCTGAAACCCGTTTTATTTGCAGGATGCAGCCTGTTTCAAATTTTGAAGCGCGAGATCCTTTCCAAAAAAATCAACGACAATTAATGATGGCTTCCTTTTATATGTGTGTGCGTGATTCCTGCTGCGTTCCTTCCAAAAATGAGGTATCCCGTGTCCTCTTATTTGTATGCGCATTAATTATGTCACAATCACAATTCCATCTGCATATCTACGAATCAACCCTCACGTCATGAGCTATAGGTTGAGCAGTGTTTGGATGAGTTTTAGACAGCACGTTCATTGGATCGATTTATGGCCTGAGGTATGTAGTAGTTTATTCCTCACGTATATTCATGGTGAATTTTTCCATGCGGCATGTTGATTTTTCCCATGCACGGCGTCGTTCAGCACGGCTTGTCGTGGTCACCGTCACCGTCGGCGTGTTCATGGTTGTTATTTTCGATGTGTCCATCGATTTCCCATCGTCACATGAATATTCACTCTCAGATCCAATTTCTAAATGCAGGTATCTAAATGCCTAGGCCACAGAAGCGTGCTAGTGCAGATGACAGTTTCTGGAATCCTGCAGATATCTACTGTCCTAGGCAATATGCATATTCACTATCAGATCCTTTTTTCTAAAAGCAGGTATCTACTGTCCTAGGCAATATGTTACTGAATATGTGTTGGCAGATTCATGCAATTGCAGGTGACAGTTTCTGGAATCCTGAGATGTTTCGCAATCAATTCCCTGATCCAAAAGTTGTGTACTATGCCTCCATGTGCTAAAATGTTTGTGCTCTTCTTTTTCTCATGCATCACATACTTGGTACCTTTTATAATGGTGAAATACTATTGCAGATTTGGGTTCAGCTCTGTGATGTCAACCACTGGAATTGCTATGCATATAACTTCCGTCAGCATGTGATCCACATCTTAGACTTTAGTAAGACATGGAATAAGGATTAAGTTTTTCATGGTTGCCTACTCTTTTGTTGCTTACTCTTTTTTATGGTTGTTCACACATGGTTGCATTGATAATTTCAGAACCCAAATTATGATGGACATCCTTTCATTAGAAGAAAATGTTGAATCACTGATGCAATACACATGGTGATACATATGAGGCGACACACCTATGGACATAGTCAGAACTGAGATGACGTTGGTTTCAATCATCTTCCATATTAGCAAATGTCTATGTAATAATTTCAAAGTTTTTCTTTAGGAACAATGTGATTTATCAAGTGAGTGTTATGTAATAAGTACAATAAGTTTTCTTCTTCAAATTTCTATGGTATTGATAATGGCTGTCTCCTATACTCACAAAGGCCACACCCAATTCATAACATAAATTGAGTATGCATCGATACCTACGTAAACATACCACAAGCTAATCATAGTTTATAAATCCGGCTTTTTACCTTACGTTTAATTCAGGAGATTTATGGCATGAGTATGTGATATCAGCATACACAAAACTCTAGGTACTGGATGTTTATTTGATCCGAATTTTCAGTTTTAAGTGGCATCATACGACCAGAGTATGCCGAAAGCGTCTCCTTCACCCCGACGAGCTCATATAGCACCACGACACACCTCCGACATTTCTTAATAGGTATCTACGTACGAACATACCCAGTATTCATGACGAGATACCCCAAAAAAGGGTTTACCCGTAAGGATTAGCCACTCCGGGCATCAATATTTTTTCCCGAGTTTCATATCTAAATGGGTATAATACGAATGTAATAATCAACATACCCCAATCTGGGTATGGTTAGCTTATTTGAACATAATTTCACTTCTACAAATTTATACGACTGTAGTATGACTATAATATTCAACATACTAGAATATGACTGCAATACGATTGTAATATTCAACAAAACGTGTTGGCTACCTTCCACAGGACATGTGGGCACAGGCGTGTTGGCTACCGTCGGCACGACACATATCAAATATAAATTTTAGATCAGTATCATACAAACAGAGAATGCATTGACACACCCACATAACCTTTTGGAGGCGATGGCCAAAGGCGCCGCTACGTCCGTGTTGTCTACGATTGTCACGATAGAACCAAGTAGTACCACGGCTCGCCTCCGACATTCATATTAGGTATCAAAACATACCAACATACCCAATTTGCGTCTAGATACCCCAAATCATACAAACTTAACAGTACAGATCGGTCACTCCGGACATCGATTCTCCTAATACAACTGTAATATGCAGCACCCACAACTCATTGTACGGAATATTTATTTGAACATAACTAAGTTTTTATAAGGTATCATGCGACATGATTATGCAATACAGATAACCCATATAACTTTTTTGTCTGTGATGGGCCGAACATGCCCCCTAGGTCGTGTTGGCTACCGTCCACATGGCACGAGCGCATAGTACATTAGCTTACCTCAAACATTTCATACAAGGTATGAACATACCTAGATACATGATACCATGCGACATGAGTATGCAATATATGGGTTCTCTAAAGGACCATGATGGGCCAAACACGCCCCCTTGGTCGTGTTGGCTATCGTTGGCATGACAAGTGTCGGATTTCTATTTTAAGTGGGTATCATATGAAGAAGAGTATGTGATATCAACACACGCAGATATCCTTTTCGAGGGCGACGGTCACAAATGCTGAAATGTTGGTGATGTCCGCGGTGGGAACGATATGAGCGCATAGTACCATGGCTCGCCTACAACATATCTCACTAGCTATGAAAATACCAACATACCCTGTATTCAGGACTGGATACCCCAAAACATTATCCTAACCGTATGGATTTGGCTACTCAGGTCATTGATTTGTTTTTACGAGTTTCATGTCTACATGGGTGTAATACAACGGTAGTATGGAACATACCCACAAGTCAGGGTACGGACTGTTTATTAGAACCAGAATTTAACTTTTAACAAGGTATCATATGTTATAATTTTTATGTCACGTCCATGATTTTTGGGGTATCCATTACGTACACAAGATCATACCCAGCTCCTATTAATAAATTACTCATTAGATAAGACAAGTTATCGCAATATTTTAGGGATAATTATTTCTGTTCATCACATAGACGATTGTCTTGGAACACATAGTGAACACCATCATATACCCAAACTACGGATCAATCAATCATAAGGGCAACGATTTTTGGGTATCTTTTTAAACGTAAACTGGCATACCGTACCTTGTTTGCTTAAAAAACAAAACAAAAAAAATCTGCCCGCCAACCTGGTCAAAGGTTTCCTAAAGAAACACGCTTAATCACCGATTTATGGGTTGTCTGTACTACTTAAGGCAGCATTTAATACTCCTCATTTACCATCCGTGAGTGACACCTTCAATCACGTATATCACCCATGTTAATTCTGTAACTACCTATGCTAACGGGTATATACCCGTCAAACTGCCAAACTGACACCCATTAATCCATTATAGTGGCCCTATCAATATACCTGATCGGACTCTGATCCGACGGTCATGATGTATGGTGCCTGGGCTCCTTGGTGCCCCAATTGAGCTTTATATATATATATATATATATATATATATATATATATATATATATATAGGAAAATGAGACCATACACCTAGGGGTACGTACACCCACCACCAAATGCTTTTCCCTACTGGCTACCGGATCAAATATCCACGCCCGTTTAGATATTTTAATTATTCTAGCTTTGGATAAAGTTTATTCCGGGATAATAGGATCAGGGCGTACTTAATTTGCCTCCTTAAATACTAGGCCAGGTGCTAACCTGCATAATTTACGGCGACATCGACGAGAGCCGACTACTAATAGTAAGCCTAGTGGCAGTAAGATACATGTTTTTTAAGGCGTCGCCTTAGGGACGCCTAGGCGTCAAGGCGCTCCCCTCCGCTTTGCAAAAATGGCCGCTTTAGGCGCCTAGGCGTCCAAAGCGCCCGCCTAGGCGTCGCCTAGGCGCCAAAGCGCCCCTCCTGTCAATGCGTCAAGGCGTCGCCTTAAAAACCATGGTAAGATAACCAATGCAAGACTGATCTTGGGTCAAACATGGTAGCCTATAAGAGGTTAAACTGGTTTACAATGCAACCTTTCAGCTATAAGATGCTTCTAGCAAGATTCAGTGTAATGGTATTCCAATTTTGCCCTCGTTTGTCAGAAACACTGTTGATGTACAAAGGCAATATAGCTATAATGTAATCTATAAACAACTAATTTGTTTTCTGGTGATCATGAAGACGTAAAATATCAAAAATTCCAGATTCAATGTACAACTTCCCCGCTGCTGTATCAATTAGGTGATTGTTGAGGCAGTAATATTTTAAAACAAGAAATTCCAAGTTCTCAACATTAAATATATCATATTATCCTCAGCAACCCGAAAAGATGTAGGGCACAAAATAAGAACCTTGCCATAGTATATTGAACCACAAATTGTGCACAAACTTGAAACTGCAGTGCTGCATCAATAAAAATTGAAAACTGGTAATTAGCAATATCGTATATAATTATGCAGAACCATATGTGTCTAGAAATATTTCACAAAAAGTATGCAGTTTTAGAACTAACCTGAGACAAATCCTTGGAACACCGTAGAAACCTTCACATGAAGAGAGAAGTACTCACTGCAACCTGTATGCGAAGAACAAATACAATTGGTTTGATGACTTTAATCTAAACCGAAATAAACAAAACAACAAGCAGTGGGAGAATCCAATAGACTTTAGCAAATATCATGTCTCGAAAATCACAGTTAAATGTGTTTATTTATTCTCAAACTAAATCAAGTTGCGCCATTTTTATCTTTCTATTTCATCTTCAGTGTGCAGTTTAGAACTGAAGACGAAGAAAAGGTTCAAGCAGTGACCTGTGGGCTATTCCAATTAATCTGGTCAGCCTCCTCATAATTCAGTATTGCCTGCATAAAAGGGGGAATTTGATAAATTGCTATCATAATTCCTCTATAAACTTAAAAGTTCTGAACAGGTCTGCAGTGCATCTCGCATAAGAAAAGAGATGATAATCAAGTTTCTGACATTACAATAGGCCGCCCGAAGCCAAGGCAAGTAGGGACTCATCTCAATCGAATCCACACCAGGTAGTCTCCATAGCTCATAGATCCTCAGCAACCGGGGACAAGAAAGCTAGGGCTGGCGGTGCAGATCGGTGAAGAACCAACAGCTAGTCTGCTATTTAGTAATGGTGGCCTCCCTCCTCCAAATCACGTTCCTGTAACTCATCTCGTTCCTCAAATCCATGTCAAAGCTGAAAAAACAGCAGCAAATTATTATCAACAACAAAATTCTAAGCGATCTAAATAATAGACTGGCCAAATCGATTAAGAACCTCATGATAATTTTTTATTCGTTAGTTTAGGTAGTCCCATTAGATGCAAAAGCATGAAAATGAAATATGGCAACAGCCAACAAGAAACCTTAAAAAAATCTTACCTCCGTTACTGGCCCAAACATAGTGGAGTGGACAACTGTACACTGGTCACAGTCAGGTCCTGAGAGCACAATATTCTGCAGAGTGATTGACTACTGAAGATATTTTCAAATTAAACATAAACCTCCGGAAATTGCAAAAGGAAGCTTACCAGCTTCAACAAACTTAGCAAATATAAGACGACTCTTTGCTTTAGATAATTTTGATACCTGCATTAAAAAATCGTATGTTAACCGATACAGCTTTGGCCCATGTTAACATGTGGAGACATTTCTGTTAGGAAGCAATGAAAATAACTGGTTTGATTAAAAGTAATTTTCAGAAGAACGCATAGGTACCATTCGACAAAGAAATTTTGAGGGAAATTTTGGGTACAGCACGGCTAATCACATTAGCAATCCTTTTACCTAGATGAATATCGCAAGCAGCTCCCAACACAAACTATTGCTCAAGAGAGTTCAGTCTTCAGTGACATATACCAGCACCACTGAAATCTCTTGATTACTTGGTTGTCAAAACTCCAGCTCGGGATCTTCTTATTATGGGCTGACCGGATGGGCATTATCGGTCTCACGAGCGAAACAGAAGAGGACATGGATGCTATCCCTGGATACTCAACCGGTGGTACATCAGGTTGAACCTGAAAAATATGGAAGATACAAAATCGCTCAAGATTACTATACCATGATTGAACAACAGAAAAATCTAAATGAGTGGCAATACACATCACTTGAGCTAACCAACAAAATAGCTCATATAAGAACTTCTTCCCTCAAATAAGTTGAGCTAACCAACAAATAGCACAGGTCAACCATATAAATATTGCTTTGGATCATATAATCTATACCCAGCAAAGTGTTCTGTACATGTACCCTTTATGGGTAGTTACAAAATGCTGTCACAAGCAAGCATGTAGAAACCTAGATAATACAGAATAATATAGGTACAAAAGATAAAGAATTGTAATTTTGGAACAACACAAAAAGACGGCAGGTTAAAAAGATGAAGAATTGTAAGTATGGAACAATACAAATAAAGGGAAGGAGAAGCTCACTTTGGCATCTTGAATAACGAACACCGCTTCCTGCTGCCTGGCAGGCTAAATCATGCTGCAGTGCATACAAAGCTAAATATCAGCAGCAACAAAGGTAAATATCTGGTTGCTCATCTCCTTCTCGTGTTTCTCCAATCAGACTTGCTGCTAGCCGCAAATAAACATAATCTGGATGGATCTGCATGAACGCAAAAGTCAACAGTGAAACACGGCAGCCTGAACCACTACCAATACGCAACAATTGATACAAAATCTTAAGGTAACGAACATGAAACCAGCGCTTCCGCTCTGCACCAGATCCAATCAAGAAGGAGGTCTCAGCTGCAACTACACAGAGAGAAAACTCAAATTAAATCGTAGAACAATACAGCAGAATCAAGGGTAAGAACAGGACAAAGAGGAAAATGAAACGCGAAACCGCAAGTAGCAGCTATGCACCTTGGTCTCGTGGAGAAGAGGCGGCGCCGGCGGCAGCCAATCGCGGACGACAAGAATTGTTGGCGGCGGCATCCAATCGGGGACGGCGAGTTCCCGTGCTTGACGAAGAGGATGCAGAGCTGGAGATGGAGGAGGTTGGCAAGCTGAGGGCGATGACGACGGCGGCGTCGTGCGGCCCGGTCGCCGAGGGGCCTCCTCCGTGCGGGGAACAATCGGGGACGGCGAGCTCCCGTGCTTGACGAAGAGGATGCAGGGCTGGAGATGGTGGAGGTCGCCACGCTAAGGGCGAGGACGACGGTGGCGTCATGCGGCCCGGTCACCGAGGGGCCTCCTCCGTGCGGGGATTGGCGGAGTAGCACTGGCATGCGGCCCGGTCTCCCTTTCTTTTCTTGATTTCCAGCCAATGACTGCCTGGGATTTCCACTCGCGCGGTGGCGGCGAGAAGGAGGAGGCGCGCGACGGGATAGGCGAGCTGAGACGCGAGGGGATTGGGTGGGGGCTGGTCGCGGGTGGGGGCTGGTCGCGAGTGGCGGCGGCGGCCATGTGAGAAGGGGAATGGAGGAGGAGAGGCGCGACGGGATAGGGCGAGGAGAGACGCGCGCGGGGATTGGGTCTGGGCGGCTAGGGTTTCACGGACGGGCGCATCTTTTATACGACGCGGTGATTCCTGCAGTAATTTTTTTTTACCGTGGCAAATCAACGGTCAGGATCTCATCACGTTTCTATAGGACGGCCGAGAATCGCTGAGCTCTGAGAAGCGCTGTGTTACTCCCAAGGATGTTATCTTTAGATTTTCGTCCATGACTATTAATTAAGAGGTTTATATGTTGGATAATTAATTAGGGACTAAGATCCGATGAACGTGGAGTTGTAAGTTGGGAAGGCGAGCAAAAGAAATTGTTCGCTTGAACTTGCATGTTCAGAGAACAAAGAAAAAGGTTGCAAAATTTCAGTAAATTGCCACTGATTTCGTCATGATCAGTCTATTCTCCATATTTTCTGTTTGTAGACACTCATCGTTACCTTCTCTGCCAAACTGCCTCTAAAGATTTCCTCGTACGAGTCACTGGCTCGGAAGGAATGATCAAAGCGATTCTAGTAACTAAATAGGAAATGCAGTTTTTTTGCGAGAAAATAGAAAGCATGGTTATCCACTCAATGTAAAGTTTTGACCATGTGAGCATACTGAAAACACGTGGATCTTGCCAAAAAAAATTAGTATTACGAATTCACCGGCGGTAAAGAAAAAGACGATGAAGTTCTTACAGAGATGTAATTTGGAAATACTATTAACTACTCACACAAAATTAATAACCAATATAAACACCTGCACCTGGAAAACGTATGCTAAGCCGCACATAATTAAATTTAATCGAGAACTTTTTTAGGAAAGCACAAGTGGAATTGCCCTTCAACAAAAAAGAGCTGAACTGTGACTTGTCTAAATTCCAAGGAGTTTTTAGTACCTCCTACAAAATCACGGTTATTAAAGTAATCGGGTGATGGAAACATCATATTCATGTAGCACAATTTCTTCGAACCATGTCAGACTTATCACGGTAAAATAAACCGTGTTCAGAATCTTGAGATACAAGGTATTCGGACACTCAAACTAAAACTAACATGTTCCCATAGCTTCTTACATGGGTTTCAACCAAAAAACCATAACCCATCACCGGTATCATTTTAAGACGAAATGATTGGGCAGCGATATACTGTACGAGAGGGCAAACGGCAAAAATTTGGCACCGTGCCAATGCTTCGTTGGGCGCAACGCTAAAAAGAATAACAATGGCTACAAAAAACATATATCTATTGGGCGCACTGGCGAACTGAATGTGGAGTGGTGTGTTGCTACCAGCACATCTGCTGGCTCAGTCACTAAACCAGGGGAGCAGTCGTCAATCGCAATATCAAAATCCATTGCCACTTGAGCTAGGATTGAAAGGTTGCTGCTCCCCAGAGTGGCTTTTCCGAGCCCTCAGGTGCTTTGGGGTCGAATATGGCGAGCTTCCATCCTGGAAGGATGAAGAAACCGCATGGACCCGTGGTAGACCGGTCGCATCAGAATCCAGGGAATAACCTCTCTCAACTGTCTCAGCTTCCTGCGGTATCTCATCCAAAGTCTGCATAATTGTCAAAAGAAACATAAGGTGCAGAAGAGGTAATATCAAGTAGTATATAACATTATCGGATGGAAAGCTACGAGCAGTTGTGAAATCATACTTTGTAGGCTTGCTGAAGGACCTTGAGGGTGTCACGTATCTGCTTCCTCTTTGTGGTTATTTCATCAGGTTCTCTGAGCATGTCCCCAAAGATCTCTTCTCTGCATTGGTATTTACGAAAATATCAAGAACTATTATTGTACAGGAGCAATGGCGAATAACTTTTTTTGAGGGTGATCAATAACAAATAATTTCATTTGGTCGATGGGAAATGATTCAGATAAAGAGTAAAAACTGCCTTCTCACCTATAAAGGGTAGTTATAAGAAAATTATGCAGCTCCCTTTTTGTGTGATTAACCTGCAAGACAAACAATTCCTCAAGAACAGAACTGACAAACACAAAATACTTGGTACTAGGCGTTCTATGCAGCTTCCTGTCACAAGCTACAGCACAAAGCTGAATGAAGAAATTAGGGAAAGAAAGGAGGCAAGATTCAATCAAGTCGATCTCTTTCTTGTGAAATAAAAAACAAAAATTGAGTTTTACAACAATCTGATCAATGCAATGCAACACTGTTTGACAAGACCACCTACAAATGGTCTTTAACCATGCTTGGAGTAGTTCAGGCCAAAACATTGCTGGATTTAATATTCGGATGTACTGTCACTCATCTATGTTTACCATGCAGCTAAGAAAATAGCACAAAAATTGCAGACAGAAACAGTCACCATAATTATCCAAGTAAACATAAGCCCTCAGAGTACATACAATTTGCACACAAATATAAGCAGTGTATACTCTTAAGTAGATACTAAGAGTTACAAGAATCATACCAGAAAATGCATAATTGCCTTTGGTACAAAATCCTCAACATTTTTCCTGACTATATTGTAATATGACTGCAGCAGCAATTTTGTAATTGCTATTTCAAGGGACTCCTGCTCGGAATGATTTTCTGAAGGCTTGAGGACTAGCGGCGGCTGTTTCAGAATGGTCGCCATCAATCACTTAGCACATTCAAATAACAACGGAAGACTAGCATTAGTAAGATCTAAGATGGCTCACCTCTCTTAACTGTATTGAAGAGAATGAATGTTCCAGGCTGGGAGTAGCTGAAGCATAAGATTTGTTCACTGAACTATCTCTCGCGGAAGAGTGTGCACGGTCCTCACTTGAGGCAAATATTGAGCCCCAAAAAGAAGTGCTTCCACTACCTGAAAGACAATTAGGTAAGTAAAATAGGCCGAGGTGAAATTGTACCAACTTCCAAATAAACACAAAGCCTGCCTACTGCACTCAGATATGATAGCATACGCAATCAAAGGATACATTGCATTTGCAACAGACTCCGTACCTGAAGATCCTGGTCTCTCTGCCTCAGCAGCAGATCGTACCCCCTGCTTTAATGACCACATAGCATAATCTTAGAAACACTGGATCGAATCATTGCTGATTAAAAAAAAGGTGACGGAAAAAACCTGGATCTGGTCAGTGACAACTCCATTTACACCAGCAGTTCTACCCAATAATGCACGTGGTCTTTGGATTTTCTCAGAAGCCTGTGGCTTATCGGCATCAACTCCATCCTGCAGTGTAGTTCTGTTAAATACAAGGATGTACGGAGTAGTTTATAGAATGTGGAGTGGCTCAAAATACAAGGAAAGATGTGAATACTGTGAAGGGGGGGTGTTAAGTATATCATATCACCTCTTCCAATCAGATCGGTCTTTTAGGATAGTTGGTTGATAGAACTATTCTAACATGGTATCAGAGCACTGAGGTCTCAGGTTCAAGTCTCAATCTCCGCACCATTATTCCCCAATTTATCTGAGCGCCCGGGTCGGGTTCAAGTCTCAAGGGGAGGTGTTATCCACGTCGGATGTGAAGGGGGGGATGTTAAGTATATCATATCACCTCTTCCAATCAGATCGGTCTGGTGGGACAGTTGGTTGGTAGAGGTGTTCTAACACCTGTGAGCGCCTGAGGTCTCAGGTTCAAGTCTCAATCCCCGCACCATTTAATCCCCAATTTCTATGAGCGCCCGGGTCGGGTTCAAGTCTCAAGGGAGGTGTTACCCACGTCGGGTGTGAAGGGGGGGTGTTAAGTATATCATATCACCTCTTCCAATCAGATCGGTCTTTTAGGATAGTTGGTTGATAGAACTATTCTAACAAATACCAAAGGCGTAACTTGGTTAAAATATCTTCAAACATCATTCGACATGCTAAAATGTGCCGAAATAATATCTTCAAACATTATTCGACATGCTAAAATGTGCCGAAATAATTAGTACAGCAGTAGATGTTTGCATGTCTACAATCGTTAGCACCTCAAGTTCTAACATGTACCAGAGAGAGTTAGCTTGGTATACATGCCTTCTCCCAAAGATATAAATGGTTTGACACTGGCATCTTGATGTGATTATATACATTATGGTCGGAAGAATAACAAGGCTTATGATTAATTGCATTGTACATGTCGTTATGGTCGGAAGAATAACAAGGGTTATGATACATTATTTCATGAAAAAATCAATATACCTAGTACTCGTTGCTACAGATTTGTAGGAAACAGGAGTTGTCCATCGAATATAAATATAATACTCTAAAAGCATCACAAAATAAGTCTGATCTAATTCGGATGCTGATAGTGCATGTACATGTCGGTAACACTAAGAAACAGAAGCAGTGGATATTTATCAGATAAAGAGCTTGTTTGCCAGGCACCAGTCAAAAATATTGCCGAGCAGTGGTTTTTAACAGTATGAACATGTACTTAGTTGGTAGCCATTCTACACTTAAGTTGCCCTCAGAATCAGAACAGAAGATATTACTCTACATAAGTTCAATAAAATATACATACTCTTCTAACCACCGTTGCAGGCAATCTGGCGGTTCTAACTTGTTGCTGCGCTTGCTCTACGGCCTTGCTGCCACCGATGAAACTTGGGTGGGATGTGTTTATGTAATCAGCCTGCACACGTAATATCATGAAAACAGACAAGGTATCAATGCAAGGACAAAATAACAAGTGAACGGGTTATTCAGATCACACAGGTTCACAATAATGTACAAAATAGTTACTCCCTCCGATCATAATTAATGTCGCTGAATCAGATGTATCTAGACATGTTTTAGTGCTAAATACATCCGACTTAGCGACAATTAATATGGATCCGACTTGGGAGTAGTTTTTTTGTCGCCGTTATGACACAAAATTGTGTAGGTGTATCTAGACATGTTTTACTGCTAAATACATCCGACTTAGCGACAATTAATATGGATCCGACTTGGAGTAGTTTTTTTTTTGTCGCCGTTAATATGGATCCGACTTAGCGACAAAATTGTGTAGGTGTTTCATCACTATATACAGAAGCTCGAATCAAATATAGGCAAGTCATGTACATGTTTTTAAACGCCAATGGGGTACTGTGAATAATAAACTAGAATCTCCATAGGGCAAGAAAAATGTTTACCTCCATCTCAATAATGTGTGCTATCATATCTTGTGCTGGCTTAAGCCCATCCCGTAAAAACTTCCCAATTACTTCATCCATGCTCCTTCTGAGTATAGGGAACTGCTGCAGCTCATTGCTAAGACAACGGTGGCTCATCTAAAGTAAAATAGAAGTTATCGGTATGAGTAAAACAGAAACAGTATATATCAGCAAGTTAAATGTTAATTAACACTGTTTGAATATTTAGCCAAATAGATGCTTAAATTTATGTTTCCAAGATTTAATCGCTGGACTGACATACCTTGACTAGTTCCTCATATATGAAATCTGCACACTGAAGACTGGGATCAAGCAATCTGCTGATTTGTCTACGTACAAGGACTTCAAACGGCACCTGACAAATTGTTAGCATAATAAGAGTTTTCAGCTCAACTGACCAACACGCAAGAATCTAGAAATTAACACAGTAGTTCTTACACAAAAGGGCAAAAGTGCATCATACCTCAGGTACAAACAAAGCACTCCTAGGACCAGTTGCATTTTGTATAGCCATGCGGATGTCTTCATCGGTGACATCCTCGCAAGGGTCAACACCCTATAAAGACAGATCTTATTTTCTCGTGATAACATGGATATGATGAATGCTACCATGCAGAGTATCATATTCAACAAAATTTACAAACCTCTAAGCTTTTGACAAAGATAGACTGAAAAATATAGTGAATTCTCGCTCCACCAGAAAGCTCGATTGTTGATATATCTTCATTTTTTCCTTCTACCATCGAGGAGAAAGCTACAGCAAACACATGTTGTTTACATTTATGAATAGTGCCACAAAGCATAATACTCCTATATAGGACTGAAACAGAGGCGCCACGAAAGTAGTCAAGGTTCAGTTATTACCATCACAGTATTTAGCTAGAATGTTCAAAAGCTTAGCACCTTGCCCAGCCTGAAATCACAAAACATAGGGATTGATCATCGAGACAAAGAGCAAAAGAATAACAGAAGAAAGATTGAGCAACTAGGTTTTACTAGCTGATACACAAACCAAGTCAGACAAGAGTATTTAGTTTGTTACACCAGACCTTGGACTCGACGGGATCACCATAAAAGGCATGCTCCTTAGCAATAGCTGTCAATTGAGAACTTATGCGTGACTTCAGTCCAGGCAGAATAGTTTTTATATGTTGGACCAAGATCTGAAACCACAGACTCATTTTTAGTTTAAATCACAGCACATATCTGAAGTCATGTAACATGGGCTATAACATATATATTATCCACCAAAAATACCTGGTTTAGCTTCTTTGCTAACTGTGGTATCCCACAGTACTGAGCAAGACCATTGTATGCCTGAAAGGAGACATTTCAGGGCGACCAAATAGGCAAAATGTCAAAGAATACATAAATTGAAGAAACTGTGAGCTTCACTGCAGCATACCGGTTGAGACCGAAAGAATTTTTCTTCTCGTGACAGGGCATCCTTGATGCTCAGATCTGCATTGATATCCTACATTATTCAGCACAATAAACATTAGACGACTAAAGGAAAACCTTTGGTAACAGTTGTTGGCCTGATGTAATCTTGTCATAGTGTAAACTGCACACATAGGTTGTGTGCAGTCTATAGTATGAACACACACACATAGGTTGTGTGCTGGTTGGGGCACATAAGTTGTGTCCCGGGTAGATAGGCTTGCTGCAATATGTTTGCAGGAGTTAAGTAGTAGGTGCTAGTATGTTCTAGAGTACAATTTATATGTAATTCTTAGGCTGTAAGCTAGGGTAGCAGTAGAAAGCAGTAGAAACCTCTAGAATGCAGTAGCACCTACCTTGAACCCTCTATATAAGGAGAGGCACTCTATATGGAGGGAAGCAAGTAGCAAGCCAAGGTCCTAGCATAGGTTGCTGAGGGCAAGCATAGGTTGCTAAGGTCTCCCAGCATTTGTTGCTGTGGTCAAGCTAGTAGGCATAGGTTGCCAAGCTTGTAAGGCATTCGTTGCCTGGTAGTGTAGCATCCGTTGCTACAAAATCTAATAGAAAAGGAGGGCATTTGTTGCCTGAAAACTGGTGTGCTCCTCTGTAGTGCTAGTCCCTGTTTTTCCTCAGTTGCTAGAGAGAGAACAGAGAGGGACCACCCAAAACTTGGTATCAGAGCCTCAAGATTCGAGGACTAAGGAGGACTGTGTGTCGGTCCCATGGCAGCTGGATGTGTGTCGTCCAATGACGTGGTCAATCGAGGAAAGGGTGATCGTGGTGCTCTCCACGGTCATGCCAGCGGCCAGAATGACGAGGACAATAGCAACGACTCTGACACCAGTGTGCGTAGTGGGCGCAAGGCTGGGAGAAGGGGAAGTGCTACGACTGTGGCGTCCGTGGTCACTACTCGCCCGAGTGCCGCAGCCGGAAGAAAGAACAAGTGTTTTTCGCGTCGGCGGATGAACATCCAGCGCTGATTGAAGATGACAAGATTAGGGGGGTGATTGTTGGCCTGATGTAATCTTGTCATAGTGTAAACTGCACACATAGGTTGTGTGCAGGCTATAGTATGAACACACACACATAGGTTGTGTGCTGGTTGGGGCACATAAGTTGTGTCCCGGGTAGATAGGCTTGCTGCAATATGTTTGCAGGAGTTAAGTAGTAGGTGCTAGTATGTTCTAGAGTACAATTTATATGTAATTCTTAGGCTGTAAGCTAGGGTAGCAGTAGAAAGCAGTAGAAGCCTCTAGAATGCAGTAGCACCTACCTTGAACCCTCTATATAAGGAGAGGCACTCTATATGGAGGGAAGCAAGTAGCAAGCCAAGGTCCTAGCATAGGTTGCTGAGGGCAAGAATAGGTTGCTAAGGTTTGCCAGCATTTGTTGCTGTAGTGTAGCATTTGTTGCTGCACAATAGGCATAGGTTGCCAAGCTTGTAGGCATTCGTTGCCTGTGTGGTGTAGCATTCGTTGCTGCAAATCTAATAGAAAAGGGAAGGCATTTGTTGCCTGAAAACTGGTGTGCTCCTCTGTAGTGCTAGTCCCCTGTTTTTTCTTCATTTGCTAGAGAGAACAGAGAGGGAACACCCAACAACAGTAAAGACGGTGCTGCACAAAATGTGTCCAAGACATTACTATGATTACTACTCACTAGCACAACATTCTGAAAATGATCTTTGATATACGAACTAGGCTTTAAGTTTATATATTTTTTACATCAGGTGTTGAGTTTATCTATTTGTTGAACACTAATTATCTACTGGCAGTTTATATTATTATACGGAATGCGCACAGTGACAATAAAGTTAGGCCACTATCAAATTGCGAAAGAAGGCAAATGTTGTGATGAAGTTATCAGTGAATCTGCACACTTGAACTAAGCAAACATGCTGCAAACTAAAGTACCTGCTGGGCACGGTTAACAACGCCAACGTAACCAAGTCGTAATGGGATGACATTTCCCAGCAAAAAATTACGGGCATCAGTGCCCCTGTCCATTATGTCCAACTGTAAGAAAACAGAAGGGCAGTGAATATCAGAAGTTGGGTGACATTTAGAGGGTGTTGCTTCTTCGATCTATAATAACCTAAAATCTGAAGGTTCAGGAGCAAACCTTTGTGATAACACCAATTGTTCGAGAACCTACCAGAACAGCAAACAGCCAAGTAAGATAATACATCTTAAAAGAAATGGTCTACTGAACTAAACATGGACTGATGCAGAAAAACATACCATCAGGTCTGCCTGACGGGCCATTTGAAGAGCATCAGAGTTTGCTAAATCTGCATTTGCTGGTGAAACAGCCAAGATGATACATGTCTTGTGCTTGATATATGACAATATCATGGTCCTTATTCTGGCCTCAATATCAGTTGGTTGGTCGCCTACTGGCACCTTAGTGATTCCAGGCAAATCGACCAATGTGATGTTAAGAACATTTGGTGAATGGATCTTCAAACGTATCTGCCTATCTGACACACCCTTGTTACCACCAGCCTCCCTGTCTGTTTCTGCCTGCATTGATGTGGAGCTTATCATTGACAAGTATAAGGTATAATGACTACTCTAGTTAAACCAAGTCGCTGCACTACCCGATTCTCTGCCCCCAGCCTCCCTGTCTCTAAAATCTCCAGCAATTCTTTCAGACACATAAACGCGATTACAGAGAATCAGCAGGAGGAAGTAACAGAAGACCAAATAATCCGATTATCAAGGAAACCAAATTCTAATTCATCACCGAAAGCTCCGGCACTTCATTCAAACGAACACTAAAAGAAATTACATGGTATCAGCAGTTAGATCAACCTTTCTAAATATACACATCAATACAAATGATTCCAAGCAGTCAGGATCATTCAAGGGTACCTTTACAAGATATTCAAGTTCAAACAAACAATATCCCTGGCCCCAATGTAGCAAAATATGAGGGAACTAAATAAATCAGAGAGGGCAAACTATAGCCCTCTGGAACGACCACTAAAGGGCAGTTACTGAAATCACCGCATTAAGCAGCATGGACAAAGCATCAGCACCACCAAATCAGTAGTATAGCTACGATACTAACCGCATAGCCCAAATCAATCGCGTCGCTGTTCAAGAGCCTAGCCGACCCAAAGAGCTACCTAGACACGAGATTACGAGGAGGGGACGGGGACCTGGATCTCGCGGCGGATTTCGCGGAAGTCGTAGTAGCGGCGTCCAGGGTGGTGCAGGAACTCGCCCCATTCGTCGGCGTCGGCGTCGACAGGGCGGCGCGGCTGGTGCACGAGTTGGAGCACGAGGGGGCGGCGCGTGCAGATGTCGGAGCCGCGCGGGAGGAAGTCGCGGCCGACGAGCGCCTCGAGGACGCTCGACTTGCCGCTGCTCTGGCTGCCGACGACCGCGACCTGCGGCAGGTCGATGGTGGAGCTGCTCCCCAGCTGCGAGAAGATGTCCTGCAGCTTGTTGACGATCGGGATCACCGACGACCCCACCACCGCGGCGGCCGCAGCCGCCGTCGCCGCCGGCGACGACGCGCCCGAGGAGGAGTAGTGGTCATCGGCCATGGGGTGCGGCGGGAGAGCGCCTCCGCCTTCTAGGTCGTCTAGGGTTTTGGTTGGGTGAAGCAGGAGGAATCGATCCCTAGATCGAGAGCTCGGCGTCTGATTTTGTTCCCCTCTTAATTTCTGGGGCTGCGGATTTGAATCGGGAGGTGTGAGGGGGTTTCCGTAGTATTGTATTGGAGCGCCGGAGAAGGAAGGAGAGGAGGCGGAATTGACCTTTATAGCCCTCGTCTTCTTGGCTTAGGGAGCAAGAAGAACATCTGCTTTTTTTCGGGCATCAGATAATCCATATGTGATCTAAAAAAAAAGATAATCCACATGTACTGCCTCGGCGGCAGTCTCACGCGTTGGCTTGTTGAATACGATAGTAACTAGCTGCGCTGGTTCAGTGCAAGTCAGCGAGCACCGTATCCGGGAGAAGTTTTAATCGGCAACGGATTGATAGTTTGATTAACTGAGCGAGCACAAGAACGTTAGGTTTCAAATTCTTTAATGCCTGTGATGAAGACGTGCTGGACGATGAGTATTTACATGTCCTAGCATGCAAGAACGTTGTACATATAGTAGTTGTTAATTATCTATAATATTTCTTTCCATGTACTTGACATGCAAGTTCTGATATAACACGGTCACTAATTTTCATTCAAATAAAAAATAGTTTAGATTATAGTCAGACAACGTCATTGAATCTTAGTTGCAAAAGCAACATACATGCATGTTGCAACTCATGAAAACACGAATCACAATGAAAATCCAATGATTCAAGTCATTTTTATTAGTTGTAATTACACCTGTAACTCGGAAATCTCAGTTGCAACTCAATTTACAACTCATTGTTGTACGAATCATGATACAATTTTCGGCGTCGTAATAATCGACTGAGCGCTAACTTGATTATGAGATAACTGAGAATTAACAATTCCTTAAAAAACATTACCATACTGCATGAAGCTATAAGTAGATTCATTGTCATACATGTATAATTATTGGTTTTGCTACTCTATTCGTCTCTATTTAGGTGGCATTCTTGTTTTGCCTGCACCAAGTTTGACCATTAATTTGATCAACAAATTATGGTATGTGCTATAAAAAAAAATATACCGTTGGATTCGTATTCAACGGCAATGATGGTAGCCGTTGAATTTGCCTCATATTCGTGATGACTTGGGAGTTGCACATATGTTGCACTTGCACTTGCAACTGTGTGAAACTGAGGAAAATATTCAACCAGTACAATTTGTGTGTTCACTTAGGAAATTATTCAATCAGTACAATTTGGGGTTGAGGACATGCTAGATGATGACTATTTACATGTCTTGGCTTAGAAGAACGGTGTACATATAGTGTATCTATAATTAATCTCGACACATTGACATGCAAGTTTTCATAGAACACGAACATGGTAAGAATATGGGTGTGAATTAATTTAATTTTAAATCATATGATGTCATCGAATCTTAGCTGCAACTCGCATGTTGCTTGTCATGACCAACACGAATCACAGAGCAAATCCAACGGTTTGGGGATTTTTCTCAGCTGCAATCTCACTTGCAATTGAAAAATATCAGTTGCAACTTAACTTGCAACTCATTGGTCCACGAATCGTGATACAAATTCGACGATGTAGTATTCGATTGAGCGCTAATATTACCATGCTATAGGAAGCGGTAAGTAGAATCACCGTGTATAAGCAATGCTAATTCTATGTCTGACTCAAAATTAAGTTAGAGCTCATTCACGTCTTTAGCTGTTGAATTTGCCTCGTGATTCATGCTGATTTGGGAGTTGCACATGCGCGACGGGTCTCGCTGGACAGACCGACCCCCACCCAGTAACCCAGGGCGGTGACGGCGACGTCCCAGTAAGCTATCGCCAGTCGCCACCATCTAGGCAAAAGCGGCGACGGGATGGACGGTCCGCTAGAGTCCAGTACGTTCCTCCTGCTCCCCGAGACCTGGGTCCGTCCCTGTGCGACGGCGATGGCGATGGCTCTGCAGCCTGCAGCCATTGTTGGACTGCGTCTGCGTGCGACCCACCAGAAGGGTTCTGTTGATGTGGACCTCAATTTACGTACGTGGTGCCCATAGCTGCACCCAGACCATTCTTTTTTTTTCTCGTGTTTTGAGATTGTTTATTTATCGAGAGTGCTGATCATTGAGATTTGACCATTGGAAGTTGGAGCAGGCTGTCACGATCGATCCCCAAATCACGCACCGCTTGTCTGCGCTGGAGTTTTCTTCTGACTTGCGCTGGAAATTGGAAGTTTTCCTGGCCGTGGTAGCGGGCTGTCCGTGCAGTCCAGCCCATGGCTGAGCTATTTGGGCCCAAATAGGACGATTTGCACTTTGGAGGCACCTCTTCAGTATATGTGGGCCGGGCCTTGGTCCTAAGGAATTCTGCACTAAAACATGTTCCGGCTTCTGAACGAGATTACTGAAAGAACCAAAGTAGTTTGAGTCTTTGAGAAATCCTCAACAGCAAGAAAAACAAAAGCAGTTTGAGGAAGGAGGAGATGCTCTTTCTTCTTTGCACGAAACCGAGGCATGTCTTGTCCATTCGAGAGCGTCGGGACATCACTATATATGAGCTATCTAGATTTATGGCGTCATGTCTGGTTTCATGGAAAAGTACTGACCTCCACGGTGGTGTTGCTTTGCGGTGCCTGCTGGTACTTACGGGATATAGCCAAACTGCTCAAGTAACCTGCTCTCTCCGACACGGTCGCACGGCGCCATCGGAGTTGACAAGTGAGTCGAAAAAAAAAGGAATGAACCTGCTCGTCCACGTGAGGCATGTATGAATTCCGGGGTTGGTTGGGGGAAGAAAGCAACTGCGAAATACTAAATTGCCAGCGGTTCAGCATTACACGCATCCAAGCTGAATTTCTCTCTATTTTATGTCTGACACTTGGCAAGAGACCGAACTACCTAGGTAGTAAAGTATTTTCTCCGGTACGCACGCGCTTATTTCAATAAGAACAGTAGATATATATAGAAGATGCAACGAATGCTTACACATCAGCTGCAGGCCGCAGAATCAGCTGAACTTGGCAGCTTTGCACAAAGAGATCGAGAATTACCACAGGTGAATGGAAGAATGGACAGCTGCATAGATACAACAACTAATACACATCAGTATGAAGTTTCTGATGGCATACAGTACATACACATGCAGCAACAGTTCCATGGAGTACTACTGAAGGGCAAGCCACATTTGGCCATCTCCCCATCGAAACCGACTAAACCAAGAGGGTCTCTGACTTCCCGCATGACAAGTGCACGTCGCACCAGTATCTGCATATACTGTAACCATGTAGAACCGGTCTGATTGGGCAATATCTCGGTGACACACCATGTTTGAATATATCAACGTCCTAACTAACACCGGATCCAGAGTTAAGTAGGCACAGCAAGAGCTAAGCAGTTTCCCTCCACGGCACTCCTCTTCTCATCCTGTTTATTTGCTCTGTTCCTGCCGACGATTCTTGCGGACACACACACACGATGGGGATTCAGCCGAACTTGCTTAACCAGCTGGTGTCGCTCCTCCTCGGGGCGTCGGTCGCCGGGGTGCTGATCTTCTTCATGTCGTCGGCCGGGATCGGCGCGGGGCCGTCGACGCCCGGCATATCCAGCTGGGCCAACGGGACCATGGGATTCCGGGTTGCCTCCCCGCAGGAGGCCAACCACACTACCCAGGTTTCTTCAGAAATTCTGATCACAAAGTTGTACTTATTTGCTCAGTCAGTTGGTTGTCTGTAACTGTATCTGTATTTTTGTTGCCTCGGCAAGTTGTCAAGTAGCTCGAGTTTGATAGTTCTTGCGTTTGACGTCTGGTTTTTTGTCGGGCAGGCGGCAGAGCAGGAGCAGGAGCTGGAGCGGCTGCTCAGGGCGGTGGCGGACGAGGACCGGACGGTGATCATGACGTCGGTGAACGAGGCGTGGGCGGCGGAGGGGTCGCTGCTGGACCTGTTCCTGGAGAGCTTCAAGAACGGGGAGAAGATCGCGCACTTCGTGAACCACCTCCTCATCGTGGCCCTCGACGCCGGGGCGCTGGAGCGGTGCCGGGCCGTGCACCCGCACTGCTACCTCCTGCCGCCGCTCGCCGGCGGCAACAGCAGCGACCTCTCCAAGGAGAAGATGTTCATGAGCAAGGACTACATCGACCTGGTGTGGAGCAAGGTCAGGCTGCAGCAGAGGATCCTCGAGCTCGGCTACAACTTCCTCTTCACGGTATGTACGTTACGTCTTTGTAGCAGTTGAAACAGTTGCATTGGCAGAGAGAGAAATCGGAATGAACCAAAAAGAGGAGTTGAGAAACGGTCCAGCATGAGCACATTTTTGCACAAACGTCCCTCTCGCAGTTGGCAACCAAAACTTGAGGTTTATTAGCTTAGTCATGACACTAGCACTTATTGTATCTTTCAGACATTTGGGACATGTATCCTGTCAAAATACAACACGTGTGGTGGGTTTTTAAAAATCGGATGTGCAATTTTATAAGAAAACTGCTCAAGATATTTGACTTCCTTTTAGTTATGTTATATCTGTTTTAAATTCCTTCAGTAATCTACCAGCAAAAATTATTTTTCAGTAATATGAAACTTACATGCTCCATTATCGCACATCTACAACTATTCTTACATTTATTACTTCCTAATGTAGGATGTGGACATCATGTGGTTCCGTGACCCGTTCGAGAGAATGTCCGTGGCGGCACATATGGTGGCATCCTCGGACTTCTACTTTGGAGATCCGTACAACCCTTAACGCGCCGAACACGGGATTCCTGTATGTGAAGTCAAGCAGACGCACTGTGGGTATCTTTGAGGCATGGCAGGATGCTCGGGCGTCCTTCCCTGGTAAACATGAGCAGCAGGTGTTCAACAGATAAAGTTCGGCCTCATTGAGAAACGTGGGTTGCGGATGCAGTTTCTCGACACGGTGCACAATGCCGGGTTCTGCAACAACACTCGGGATTTCAACACCCTCTACACCATGCATGCCAATTGTTGTGTTGGCCTCGGCGCCAAGCTTCATGACCTGGAAACCTAATGGTGGAGTGGCGTGCATACAAGGGGATGGACGGAGCAGCGGCGGCGAGGTCCCGTGCGGTGGAAGGTCCCTGGCATATGCATCCATTGATCAATTCGCGATGTGTACGCGTGTCATTCTTTAATTCGGTTTGAGGTGTGCAAATAGTGCGGTGGGACAATTCCAGATGTGTGTTTGAGAATGTAAGTTCACTATGGATGTTTATCATAACATCTTCGTACACATTTCCGTCTAAGGGAGTCGCCACACGAGAGATCCAAATGCACACCACATTATCAAATACTCTCACCTAACCCCCCCCCCCCCCCCCCCCCCAAAAAAATAGCTAAAACAATTCCACATATAGAAAACGAAGTCTGGTAGCATTATGCCCTCTTGAACATTATTCGTGTGTTCATGGTGCCCCCCAATCACTACTACATATATGGCCTTCATCATGTTCCCCTCAAAAAGCCACTTGGGCGAGTATACGTGACGAGTGGAGAAGTGATTTGTGATCCCGGTGTCATCGTGAAGCAACGAACGTGGAAGCGCTTATGTAGAGAATCATTAATAAAATGGATTGTAATAAGATTTTTGTAGGTGGCTCGCGAACGAGGACCGCCTAAGCCGATAGCTATGATTCTTGACCAACATTTATTACATTCGGTACGGGTAGCCTCTGTGCCCTTCTTGCCTGCTTCAGTTGATGAGAATGACCGTGTTTTCGACATCAATTGCAGCTTCTATCCTAGACAGTCATTGCGCCTCTTGGTCGCCTAGAGCCCTAGATATCTACGCCCACAATTTATTTGTTTATTCCATTATACTTTTGCTAGCCTCAACGGAGTTATAGCCAGACATAATAAGCGCAAGGGCAAATGACATAAGTTTACATTCTTCAATATATATATTCTATTAATTCAGTGTAATGAATAACAAGTATTATGCGGTTCAGGTTGAGACTCAAACGAAGCACAATACTATGTGTTACAAGTTGAGATAACACGAGTGTATTACAAGGTTAATTTTCTCTCTTTCTTTTTCTTCACAACACTTAACAAGTGAAGAAGCTCTAAACGAGGTTGTACTTTGCCATAGTATTTTATCGCACTTTCTTCGTAGTTGTTTTCTGATCATGACAACGCTCTTTGTCTGCCACAAAATGAAAAGGTTTAATACCACATGATAAATATTGAACTAAATGAACCAAATATGTGCAGATATTTGTACGAGGGTTAGAATTGCCAAACAATAGTCTACGTTGCAACTTTGATCAACAATGGATTTTCTTCACCAAAATAAATTGCAATATTTTAAAATAGAGAACATGAGAAGTTGTATATCACATAAAGGTCATTAGCATAAAGGTCATTAGAAAGGTTAAGGTTATATATTTTGAATCAAGTGGTTGGGGAGTGATTGCCAACATTTTTGTCATCCATAATGATGGTTTTCATAACAAATGGGAGAAGCAAATTTTCCTTTTCAATGTCACCAAAATAGAGCATTGTCGGCCTGCGATATTCTGGTGACATCGCCCATGATACTCTTTTAGAAAGAATAAAAGTCTTCCGCAATGAACCAAAATGTTCCAAAGTCGATCGATATGGAGCAATACGTAATCCTATTTGTATAATAAATCAGATATAAGACAATATTTCATTAAAATACTAATCACCTATATAATCATTAATCTAGGTATCAGATACATAGTTAACTTTATATGGTGCATAAAAAGTGTGCCATTTAGCCGGCTGAGTCGAGGTTTTCGTTATTTCTCAACACTTAAGACAAAAGGCATACATGCATTTAATATGTCAAGATTTTAAGTAAGCATCAAACTTGTATAATGCTAAAAATAAACCATTAACATATCCGAGCAAAAAACTTATATCAATCCGATCTATGAACTTCAAATTACATCCAACACATATGTGCATTTAATAAATTAGAACAAAACAAATGAACTAAACATCACTTAAACTTCTTACTAATATAATCTGGTTTCTTAAACCAATAAAACATTTATACAGACTTATAGATAATATATGATGGAACCCGTGGAGGTCTACTATGAGGGCACCTGACCTTCCTGGAGGAGTTGAAGGGGTGGACTACTATATCGCCTATGGGGCTGAAGGCGATGTCGTGGAGCAGAAACTTAGTAGGATCCATGATCATAGTAAGCCAAGTAGTGTAGTGTAGCACCAGTAAGTTGCTGAGCTATCATGTTATTTTGTATTGTGTTTTCACCCAAGTGAAGATTTACATGGTCTATATATAGCCTCAAAGCCATTTATATGGAGTGTTTTGCTATCGACATCAAAGGGAGGCCATGGCGAAAGGCACCAAACATATTTTCACTCTCACACGCCACATTGTGACATGCACATATGCACACACACTTCAAGATCGGGGCCATGATGTCATCACGACAAATCACACACTCGATCCACGACACCACGTCAAACGTCTTCGAGGATCACCTGGGAATAGGATGGAACAAGAAATGTCTCAAATACCCCAACCATTCTATCATCTTTATAGGGGTATTTGTGTACACGTTTTTTGGTAGCAGCTATAAATAAGGCGCCCAACAGAGACGAGATGTCATTCGCAATTTGGATACTCTCCAAAGCCCTTGGCTACTTCCCTTCCCCTTCGCCCCTCCCTTCCCTAACACGTACGGTTAACTCGGTAGGAAGGCCAAAGTTCAGAATTGATCTTGAGCATGTGGCGGCGATCCCAACACCCAAGCTAAGTTGTGGGGGTTATCACTGGATGGGAAAGACGAGCCGGTAAGGTAGCCATAGCCACGAGGTGGTAGAAGAAAGATGATGATATTTCCGTCGATGCTACTACAATCCTCGGGTAGGTCCGGGGTGGGGGTGGGGAGGCGTCGGCGTGATTCTCCCCTCACCTCTCAAAATCCAAAGAAAGCTACGGACACCGAAATCTTAAAGTCGCAATGCCTACAATCTTTAGAAGGTAATAAATGCTCCTTTTCCCATGCAAATATTCCAAGTAGCCAACAACTCACCTCCATCTAATTAATCCCTGCCCGCGATAGCTGCATACCACAATATAGTACATAGACCGTCCTATAAATGCACAACCACTAGAGGTAGATCTTTCGAGTGTGGATGTTTGTTTTCCTGATGCACATCACCATGGAGTTCCATAACGAAAACCTCCGGTGCTTCTTCAAGCTATGGATTGCAGCCTTCCTCGTTTTCTTCTTTTGTTGGTGCTTGTCAGACGCGGGTGGCCGCCGATGGACATGATGGCAGCGTCTCGACGGCAACATGCAACCAGTCATGTTGGCAGAAACTCTGACGAGGTATAGTGGCCCTGTGCTTGGTCTCGGTATAGTGGTGTACACTTCTGTTTTGTTTTGTTTTATGCATTTTCCTACTATTTGTAGTATTTTTTATGTTTCAATTTCAACGTTAAACACACACGCACATATATATGTCACTTGTGTTCTCACACACGATTGAATCCCACCTTCTCACTTTGCTCATTGTTTCAAGATAGATATATTCAATTTCTTTTAGGGAATGCATTTCTTCAAATTAGGAGGTCGAGCTTTTTGACGATTATGTATGTTTAGCCGTTAGAATGGTGGGTTACCTTACCATACATTTTTAGAAGCGTATCATTGCCAACTAGATAGGCTTGTTCATTTATTTCTCGAGTACTCCGTGAGCTCAAGCATATTTTGTTTTGGATCGGGCTATTTTCCATTACTTCCATAATGGAAACAAGCGGTTCAAAACAAATCTACCACTTTTTTCCCGAAATGTTTAGAAAAAGATACGCAAAAGTAAATATTGAGGCTAATCAATTGACTACATTTGGTGGGCTTAGATTTATAAAATAATATGATTTGGAATTAATAAATTTATAATTACAAAAGTTCATCAAACTAAATAAGTAGTGTACATCTTGTACTGTTTGCTCTTTGTATTTTGTGTTTTCGATATAAATAAGTAAAAATTACTGTGTAGCTTTGCCTTACTATACAGTTCAACAACAAAATACATCAAAACATTTAGGGATTTGTGGGGACCTAAAATTTAATTAGAATGTTCAAAATGACTTATTGCAACGGAAACAATAACTGAGTAGAGTAAAGGAGGAATACAACATTTACTAATGACCAATTTAATTATTTAGAAAGAAATACATGGAAGTTTGGGATGCCTTTTTTTTCCAATATGTAGAAATATTTTTCCTTCTTCTTTTTTTGCCAATAAGTATGAAGACTTTCTCAATAAGCACCAATTTTCCCGTGACAAAAAAGAAGACTACCGTTTTACACAAGATTCATTTTGGACCTGTTTTAAGAAAGAAAACGCAGCATAATAAGATGTAGTAAAAATCAGCTGTCGGTGCTTCCAATGGATTTGCATAATTCTCTTTTACTGGAAAGTTATGCTAGCACTCTGGGAGAGTTCTTCATGTCTTGAAAAGGAAAAAAAACGTCTAGCTCTCACATCGTTTTTGTGCTTGTAAAAGGAGGGGTCCAACGCTATCTGAACACTCAAATATTGCTTCAATAAACTGTGTAATCCTTTTGAGGACTGCAGTTATAGCATTAATTGTGCATTAATTTACTTCAAAACAATTGTACAATAATCACCTTGTACATGCATAAAACATCGGTGAGACAATTTTAGAGGGAAATTATGATGTTGAGATATTGACCCCATTTGAACGCCCAGTCCAAATTCGCAGGTTTAGCAGAGCTTCTGCCGAAGGTGGCCATCGACGACCGGACGGTGATCATCACGTCGGTGAACGAGGCGTTCGCGCGGCCGGGCTCCCTGCTGGACCTCTTCCGCGAGAGCTTCTATGCCGGCGAGAAGATCAGCCACCTCCTCGATCACCTCCTCGTCATCGCCGTCGACCCTGCGGCGTACCACCACTGCCGGCGCGTGCACCCGTTCTGCTACCTCCTCCAAGCGACGACATCCATGAACCTGAGCTCCGCCAGCAACTACATGAGCGACGCCTACGTGGAGCTCGTCTGGGCCAAGCTCGAGCTCCAGCAGCGCGTCCTCCAGCTCGGCTACAACTTCCTCTTCACGGACGTGGACATCCTGTGGTTCCGGGACCCGTTCCGGCACATCAGTGTGCACGCAGACATGGCGACGTCCTCCGACGTGTACTCCGGCGACCCCGACGACCTCAACAACTTGCCCAACACCGGGTTCTACTACGTGAAGTCGACGGGCCGGACGGTGGAGATGCTGCGGCGATGGCGGGCGGCGCGGTGGCGGTTCCCGCGGGGCCACGAGCAGACCATCTTCAACCACATCAAGCACGAGCTCGCCGCCGCCGACGGCGACCTGCGGTTGCGGTTCCAGTTCCTCGACACGGCCCGCTTCGGCGGCTTCTGCCAGCTGTTCCGCAACGACATGGCCAAGGCGTGCACCATGCACGCCAACTGCTGCGTCGGCCTGGGGAACAAGCTGAGCGACCTCCGGGACGTGCTCGGGCAGTGGAAGAACTACACGACGATCGCGCCGCAGGAGAGGATGAAGGCGGAAGCCGCCGGGAAGAGCTTCGAATGGCGCGTCCCGGCTAAGTGCGGGACGCCGGACAAGAGGGTGGCGCGTGATCAATTAATCAATCGCTGACGCATCGCATGCAGCGTGCTGTTTTGGACTTTAGTTCGAGAGAGAAAAGCTAATGCATTTTGCAATTTGTATAAGTTGAATAGACTTGGACTCTCGCTCCAAGCCGTGCTTCTAGCTCAAGGTTACAAGAGAAAGACGAGTTTTGTTTTCAAGTTCCAACTCTGGAAGCAACCGAGAATGGGACGCGGTTTGACTTAGCTACTACTCGAACTCGAACGTTTCGAAAGTCAGAGGAGGGCGAACAAACAGGACGCACGTAACTGCAATTCTTCATAGTTGAAAAGTGTATAACCGTGTGGTGTACGGCGTGTTGTTTAACCGAAGATCAGACAAAGTCCAAGGCCGAACAAGGGGCGCCGCTGCTAGTGCACGTGCAGCTGAAGAAACAGGGGCGGCGCCCAATGCCGGAATATCACGCACGTTTGAAGCGATCAACACATTGATCTCGCGAAATTTTCCTTGTTTAAGTACCTAGCGGCCGGCTGGCCGGCCTAGTTGCGCACGTAGCAGACACTGACAGTTCCTTTTTTTGCCATTACCGCCGCCCGTTTTGTGCATCCATTGGTGTCTGTTGGAATTAACCAAACTTGTCCGGGTCCTAGTAGAAACCGGTTGGTTATTTCCATACAATGAGTTAGTAATAGTCTGAGTCGGTTTGTAATTTCCTTTGTGTGTCCAAGCAACCGGCTGCTATAAACCCGAAGCCCACGGGCAGAGGAAAACAAATCGCTTCTTCTTCCGTCGTTGTGCTAGTTGTGCTAATCGATTGACTAGTTACGTGAGGCTAGCCTGTACTGGCGCGTCTTAGCAGTGTCGTCGACGACCGACCGACATGGTGGTGGGCAGCCTGAGCGGCAGCGGCGTCAGCCACTCGGTCTCGTTCCTCCTAGGGGCGCTCCTCCCCACCTTGCTGCTCTTCCTCCTCGCCTCCGACCGGTTTGGCGAGAAGCTAGCCAGCATCTCCAGCTCGCGGAATGGATCATTAGCTCATCAGCTGACGGGCCCCGCAAACCTCTCCGGCAACGGTACGCAGGAGGAGAGGTTCTTGGGGCTCGCGGAGCTGCTGCCGAAGGTGGCGACCGACGACGGCACGGTGATCATCACGTCGGTGAACGAGGCGTGGGCGGAGCCAGGCTCACTCCTCGACCTCTTCCGCGAGGGCTTCAAGAACGGCGAGGGCACCGCGCACCTCCTCAACCACACCCTCATCGTCGCCGTCGACCAAGGCGCCTTGGCACGCTGCGAGGCCGTGCACCCGCACTGCTACCTCCTCGAGGTCACGTCCGCCAACGTCACCTCTGCCAACCGCTTCATGACCAAGAGCTACCTCGAGCTGGTCTGGGCCAAGCTCGAGCTCCAGCAGCGCGTCCTCGAGCTGGGCTACAACTATCTCTTCACCGTAAGATTGCTGCTACCAGCTGCATGCATGGCCTCTAAGCATGGTTCATGTTTTCATGTTTTTTTTTGCGCTAATTTCATGGTTCATGTTTTCATGTTGATTTTTTTCTTCCGCTGATTTCATGGTTCACGTTGATTATCTACTCATAATGTCAAACAAACTCTATATGATCTAGAAGCACGCAACTACCTACCTAGTCGGCCCATTAGTCAAATTTCAAAATCGCTGACTGCTGATTAAGAAATGGAGGGAAGAACTTTCATCTGGTGTCATTCAGGTCCTGAATCTGTGCTTCAGGCGCTCGGCCCTGCCTATTGAGTAATAAAATCCCCTTTTACCCGCAAAAAAGAAATACACTTTCTTTTTTCCTAGCACGTTTCGTAATTTCCACCATTGAAATATCCTATTTTGCGTTATGCTCAATTACTAGATATTGTTTGCAGGATGTGGATATCATGTGGTTGCGCAACCCATTCCGGCACATCAACCTCTACGCCGACATGACCGTCTCCACTGACCGTTTCAACGGTAGAGCCGAGGACCTGAGAAACGCACCCAACACCGGCTTCTACTACGTCAAGTCGACGAACCGAACAGTGGAGATGTTGAGGCAATGGCGGACAGCGAGGTCGCGGTTCCCTCCGACCCATGACCAAGCGGTCTTCAATGAGATCAAGGGCGAGCTCGCCGCAGGAAAGCTGCAAATTAGGTTTGTGTTCCTCGAGACAACGCTCTTCGACGGCTTCTGCCAGTTCCACGGTGAGATGGATAGGGTCTGCACCATGCATGCCAACTGCTGCATCGGGCTCGAGAACAAGGTGCACGACTTGAGGAACGTGGCTGCCAAATGGAAGAACTACACGAGCCTTACACCATCGGAGAAGAGGAGCGGCAAGTATAGGTGGCCGGTACCCACCAAGTGCCAAGCTTCGATGGGACACCGATGACGGATCAAGGCCGGTCCCGTATGCATAGTAGTTGGTGAAGGTTGATTATAATATTCTTTCATTTTTGTTGGACAAATTAAGTTTTTTTGGGTGGGGGATGAGAAATATCATATTGGAGGTGTCTATTCATTGACCACAACACTTTTACGATAAAATACAGGTGAAACCCACATAGAGATCTTGTTTGAATGTTTAAAAATTGTCGAGAATTACATAATTATGGATGGGTAGATTACTATAAACGCGTCAAATTTCAACCTAGAACTCAAAATCGCTTTGGAGGTATATTAAAACAAAATTCAGCGATTTAGAGTACCAAACAATAAACTACATCAACAAAAATCCAGCCCTCCCTATCTCATCTCATTATAGTCGCGCCAAGCCTACAGACGAAAAGTTATACTAATGTTGCACCAAAATCAAACACTTCTTAGGGTGCAATTTCAAGCTAACGTGCAACTTTTGGATGAACGAAGCCAGACAGCTAGTCCATTTTGGCGTTTGCAATTTGTGCAAGTTAATAGACTTGGATTCCCCAAGCCTTCTAGCTCAAGGTTAAAAGAGAAAGACGAGTTTTGTTTTCAAGGTCCACAACTCGATCTGGAAGCAACCGAACATGCATGGGACGCTGTTGGACTTAGCTACTCAATCGTTTCGAAAGAAAGAGGCGGGTGAACAAAAAGTACGTAAGTAACTGATATTAGTCTCCGTTGAAAAGTATAACCGTGTGCTGTACGGCATGTTGTTTAACCGAAGATCAGACAAAGTCGAAGGCCGAACAAGGGGCGTCGCTGCTGGTGCACGTGCAGTTGAAGAAACAGTGCCGGAATATTTGTGAACGAAATCATTCTATCGGAATATCCTTTATCAGATTCAAATCGGAAGTAGCGAGTTTTGCAGACAGAGAAGAGAAAACTATGGAACTCAGAGGAGCAAGTCAACGAATCGATGAACTGCACATGATTTACCTAGTTTCAAAAAAAAAAGATGAACTGCACATGGATCGGTTGTATACTTGTATCGAAGGACGTGGGTGGGGACGGTGGCAGACTGGCAGGAGTATTTGTGAATATACGTATTAGTTGGAAGATAATGCGCACACACACATACATTGGTCGTCGTTTGAAGCGATCAACACATTCATCTCGCCAAAGTTTCCTTGTTTAAGCACCTACCAGCCGGCCTAGTTGCGCATGTAGCAGGCAGTTCCCTTTTCTGCCACCACCGCCGCGGCGCCGCCCGCTCTGGGGTCGTCGACGATCGACCGATCGACATGGTGGCCATGGTGGGCAGCCTGAGCGGCAGCGGCGTCAGCCACTCGGTCTCGTTCCTCCTCGGGGCCCTCTTCCCCACCTTGCTGCTCTTCCTCCTCGCTCCCGACCGGCTTGGCGAGAAGATAGCCAGCATCTCCAGCATGGGGAATGGATCAGCTGATCAGCAGACGAGTCCCGCAAACCTCTCCGGCAACGGTACGCAGGAGGAGAGGTTCTTGGGGCTTGCGGAGTTGCTGCCCAAGGTGGCTACCGAGGACGGCACCGTGATCGTCACGTCGGTGAACGAGGCGTGGGCGGAGCCGGGCTCGCTCCTCGACCTCTTCCGAGAGGGCTTCAGGAACGGCGAGGGCACGGCGCACCTCCTCAACCACACCCTCATCGTCGCCGTCGACCAAGGCGCTTTGGCCCGCTGCGAGGCCGTGCACCCGCACTGCTACCTCCTCGAGGTCACGTCCGCCAACGTCACCTCCGCCAACCACTTCAGGAGCAAGAGCTACCTCGAGCTCGTCTGGGCCAAGCTCGAGCTCCAGCAGCGCGTCCTCCAGCTTGGCTACAACTATCTCTTCACCGTAAGATACCCTGCATGCCTCTAAACATGTTTTACTTTTAATTTCACGCGGATTTTCTACTCATTTGTCGCTTTAGAAATTGCACATTATCAAGAGTTCAAGACTAATGTCACACAAACTCTATATGATCAAGAAGCACACAACTACCTAGCAAACCAACTCTTGCTTTCATTAAAAAGTAGGGCCGTTGGCCTTTTCTCCAAAAACTACCTAGCAAACCATTTGATAGCTAGAAATCAAATTTCAAAATCATTGACAGGGAAATAACAATTCCTCGGACGATTAAGAACCGGTTTTGCTAATTGAGAATAGCTTAGCACTGGTCCACTCATCCAGCGTTAAAACCGCACGTCCGATTCGTGCAAAACTAGGTCTTCTTCTTCCTCGCGGCGACGGCGGCGTCAAGCCAAGCCGGAGCCGCCGCAGCCGCGGCTGGCCACGGCGGAGGAACAACTTAACTTGGGGGTGTGGGTTCACCGGCGCCGGAGAAGAAGAGGCGAGGGTTAGTGGGATGGTCGGGCGGCGGCGGACCGGTGGAGGAGGAGCTCGGGGCAGGGCGGGGCAGCTAGGCGTCGCGGGAGCGCGCTGTCCGCAGGTGGGGAGGTCGGTGGTTTGGCCGATGGTGGTTGCGGGGGAGGTGAACTCGCCGGAGTTGAGGAAGAAGACGATGACGTCATTCGACTGAGAATTGGCTTAACCCATTAAGAAAACATTTTCTCTTTTCGTAACAAGGTTCATCATTTCCACTCGTGAAATATCTTATTTTGCGTTATGCTCAATTGATATTGCTTGCAGGATGTGGATATCATGTGGTTGCGCAACCCATTCCGGCACATCAACATCTACGCAGACATGACCGTCTCCAACGACCGTTTCAACGGCAGAGCCGAGGACCTGAGTAACGCACCCAACACCGGCTTCTACTACGTCAAATCAACGAACCGAACGGTGGAGATGCTGAGGCGGTGGCGAGCGGCGAGGTCGCAGTTCCCTCTGGCCCACGACCAGGACGTCTTCAACGAGATCAAGGGCGAGCTCGCCGCCGGCGAGCTGCAGATCAAGTTCGTGTTCCTAGAGACGACGCTATTCGATGGCTTCTGTCAGTTCCACGGCGAGATGGACACGGTTTGCACCATGCACGCCAACTGCTGCATCGGGCTCGAGAACAAGGTGCACGACCTGAGGAACATGGCCGCCGAATGGAAGAACTACACGAGCCTGGCACCATCGGAGAAGACGAGTAGCGAGTATAGGTGGCCGGTACCCGCCATGTGCCAAGCTTCGATGGGACACTAATGACGGATCAAGGCCGGTCCCATATGCACAGTAGTCGGTGAAGGTTGATTATGATATTCTTTCATTTTTATTGGACAAATTAAGTTTTTTGAGGGAGAAAAATCATACATGGGTGTGTCTATTCATTGTCCGTAACACTTTTACGAGAGAATATCTGGTGTAAACTAATTTGCAATTGAAGCTGGTGAAACCCACCGGAAACGGTCAAGTTGTTGAATGCTCTGGGGTTTCACACTTTGACAAGTGTAATTATTGGGTACAGCAAGAGGATCCTTCAATAAACATTCGGAACATCAAGCAAGAATTGCTAAAAATACCATGTAGATACAGCGTCCACATACCCTTCCAAATAAGCTTCCAAAACTGCCAAAAGCATCATGTAGCAACTGAACAATGAAGGCTCAGTGGTTTCTGACAACCTTTCTCTGGAGTAGGCAAACTAGTGCAATGAGACTGGCCAATACAAATTGTTTCTACAACGAGCCACAAGGATGACGGGGTTCAATCTTCCCTTGTTTCTTAAGAATGGGCAATGGATGCGATGGCTTCCTGTTGCCCAAATGCACAAGTACCAGATGATCTGGCTACCAACTGAGTCAAATCCACCGGAGGTAGCTAGGTTATTGATGTGAAGAAGTGCCAGAAAGTAAGCCTAGGGTGACAAAGGGAGAATGGCCTCCAAGTAGGAAAGCAAAGTGCATTATGTAGTTTACTAAGCTCCAATTCTTCTATGCAGCGCCTTCTTCACCATTAATGAACAGGACGGAGAGAGCGAATGTCGAGCATGGGAGAAACCGACTTTAGAAGCTTCATCCACCCTATTAATTTTCCACAAACCTGAAGGTAGGAGTCTTACCTTCCTAGGTGGTCGGCAACAGCCTTACCTTTCTAGATATGTTACAACCATTATCTGCCTCTGCTGCAAGTGGTGATGAGGTGCTCTGAGATGGCCTTATCACAATCAGATCACTAGCAATACCTTGAGGATCGACAAAAACCATGTATCAAGTAACGGTGCCTACTGCCCTTAATTAAGAACATGTCCATTCAGCAATATTAATTTCTATAGTATGTAATCCTATGAATGAAAATTTCTATAGGAACCGGATAATTCTTAATGAGATGAGGCCAAACTTTTGCCTCCTCGAAAAAAAGCAGCACCGGCCAAATTCGCAGAGAAGAAAAGTACCACTGGCCAGAATGACTATGGCCCACTCGCCACGTGATCCACGAGCGGACAGACGGCAGTGTACGATACGTCGGGTGCACGCAGCAACTACAGAGGAAACCTTTTGCTCCGTCAGAATTGGTCGACCAAATTCAGCCGCAACCTTCGCACCCCGTCCCTCTCCGGTCTCCTCCTCCGTCCAATCTACCCGGAGCTCGCGGATCGAGGGACCGCCGCGGCCCCCTCCCCGGATCAGCGCCGGTCGGAGAGCCCCCCCCCGTTTACCGCGGCGGCTGGAGATGGACGGCGCGGGGGGCGGCGGGGTGCACCCCTCCCGGAGGAGCATGTCCTCGGCCTCCGGCACCCGGAGGAGGGCGTCGACCACGGAGAACGGGTACGACGGCGCCGTCCCCGCTTCCAGGAGGGCCTCCGCCTCCATCTCCCGCACCGCCTCGTACGTGATTATCCCCGTCCCCTGTTACGATTCATTTCATCGCGATTGATGGTGCCGCCGCTGGATTGCGCGATGCCGTGCAGACACGGGAAAGCATGCCTTATCGCTTTCCGGTCGCGCGTTATGGTGTTGCTGCAGACACGGGAAGCATATGGTGTTGCTTTCCGGTCGCGCGTTATTTGCCCCTTAGGCCAAGGCTAGATTTGATTTCAAGGAATCGCTGAACCGTAGGATACGTTAATTTCAGTCGTTGCAGCAACATGACCGATAACGCTCACAGCGGAAATTTGCAAATTCCGTTTATCCATTTGATGATAAGCATATGTATGCCTGTGAAATTTGAAATTCGGTAACGTAGTCAGTGTTTGCGACGCGAAGTGCATACAACCGAAATGCATGTGAGTAACTGAAAATGTTGCTCCCTCCCCTCAGGATGTATGCTTGTGGAATTTTAAATTCAGTAACGTAGTTAATGTTTCCGAATTGCGACGCAAAGTGCATACAACCGAAATGTATGGCAGTAACTGGAACATGTTGCCCCTCCCTCTCAGGACATTGACTGGGGAGAGAACCGTCAAGAGACTGAGGCTGTCCAAGGCGCTGACGATACCGGATCACACGTCCGTGCACGAGGCTTGTCGGAGGATGGCCGCGCGTAGAGTCGATGCCGTGTTGCTGACGGACTCCAATGCGTTGCTCTGTGGGATCCTTACTGACAAGGTGAGGTAGATCTTTCTTCTCTTCATCAGATCATGGCGCCGGCAGGTCGATTCTTAACTTCTAATTATGTGATGTGTTTTGTTGGCTGGTGCCAGGACATAACCACGAGGGTTATCGCACGTGAATTGAAGCTAGAAGACACACCAGTTTCGAAGGTCATGACAAGAAACCCGCTCTTTGTTCTCGCAGACACTCTTGCGGTTGAGGCGTTGCAGAAGATGGTACAAGGTTTGTGAATGTTTCTCGCGATTATTTGGCTACGTTGTTACCGTTTCTCTTAATGTGGCCTGAAAAAGTATGACATGATTCCAGGTAAGTTCAGACATTTACCTGTTGTGGAGAATGGTGAAGTCATTGCACTACTGGACATTGCCAAGTGCCTGTATGATGCTATTGCGAGAATGGAAAGGGCAGCTGAGAAAGGAAAAGCAATCGCTGCTGCCGTTGAGGGTGTAGAGAAGCATTGGGGAACATCTGTATCTGGTCTGTAGTCTTCTATCAGTAGCTTGTGTGATAAACATTAATGTGTGTCTGTGTGAGGATTTGTCTTTGTAGTTTGCCTTCTTAATACCGTTTTCCATTTTGTTTGCAGGCCCCAACACTTTTGTTGAAACTCTTCGAGAGCGAATGTTTAGGCCAGCACTATCAACCATTATAAATGAGAATTCAAAGTAGGTAATATTCTATCATTTTTAAATGAATACCTTCTTAAGTTTTTCAAGAATTTATTTGCTGTCACAGAAAACCTTATTAGCCGACTTACAATTTCTTAGAGTGGCCACTGTTGCACCAACTGACACCGTCTTGACAGCATCAAAAAAGATGCTTGAACTAAAAGTAAGTTCAGCAGTTGTCGCAATTGAAAACAAGCCTGGGGGGATTCTGACGTGAGTGTCTTTCCTCAATATTACATCACTGCTAAGTTTTATAACAGTGTCGGACTCAAAGCTACTTCAATTCTTTTTATCAATCAGCTCTAGAGATATATTGATGCGTGTTATAGCCCAAAATCTCCCTCCTGAGTCTACTACAGTCGAGAAGGTAAATAAAGCCAAATGGATTATTTTCACATTCTTAACTACTCACCTCTGTTCTGCTGTATGTTCTCTTAAACTGTCGTGACATCATGTCTGAAACTCCTTTCGACAGGTCATGACTCAGAGTCCAGAATGTGCCACGGTTGACACTCCAATCCTTGAAGCCTTACATACAATGCATGATGGAAAATTTCTGCATCTGCCTGTTCTAGACAAGGGTTCGTGGACGAATGAGCAATGTAGTTTGATTTAATTCAACTTTTTATGAAGACCATTAAATGAAAATAATGTGTTGTTGTTATCCAGATGGAAGCGTTGTAACTGTTATTGATGTCCTTCACATAACTCATGCTGCAATCGCAACAGTGAGTAACAATTTCCCTCTGCTTGAGTTTGTGTTTATGTATACACAATAGTGGCTTTATCCTCTATGTGTATTTTGGGCTTTAGACTAGAAAATGTTTATTGGCAATATGTTGGTGACCAAATTAGGTGTTTTAGCATGAGTGAATACTTCAGTCTGTATCGTGTTTTAAAGTTGCATGATGGAAATTACTAAAGCGACTTTTTAGCAAAGTGTATGATATGTAAATAATATGGACTGTTAGATAATGTAGTGTATCTTCTACATAGTCTGCTAACAATTGCTGCAGCTGAACTTACTGTCATTGACGTGTCTTCTTACCATTCATTACGTTCGTGCATATTACTTCTAGAGGTTGTTTAGTTTTTGAAATTTATTGATTATCTTCTTGTATTCAGGTTGGAAACAGTGCAGGAGCCGGCTCTGAGGCGACTTCTTCTATGATGCAGAGGTTCTGGGATTCAGCAATGTCAAGTGGGCCTCTTGATGATGACGATGACTCCAGAAGGTAAGCATATCTGCACCTCATCATTGTGATGACACATTCTGTTTACTAAATCATCATGGCATTTATCAGTGAAGGATCAACAAAAGTGGCATCCGAGGCAACAGATATAGGACGATCAGCCTTCTATCCAGCTTCAGGCTTATCAAACACTTTTGGGTTCAAGATTCAGGACAAACAAGGCAGGATGCACAGATTTAACTGTGGTATGTACTCTCATTTTGATTTCACGCAAACTGGAACTGTATCATCATTCTTCTCTCCTCTCGTTTCATTCCCGTATTTCTTGAAACTGTGAGGTTCATGTTTGACATTGCAAATTTCAGACACAAGCAGTCTGACAGACCTGATAACTTCCATTTTACAAAGGCTTGGCGATGACATTGATAAATTGAACCTGCCTCAAATTTTGGTACTGCCAAGCTCCATCCTTAATGTATACCTCTGTGCCTATGTCAGTGTCAGTTTCCTGATATTTCTCCTTTCCTGACGCGATTTCACAGTATGAAGATGAAGATCATGATAAGGTAATACTTTCATCGGATGCCGACCTTATAGCAGCTGTCGACCATGCAA
The DNA here is from genome assembly GCA_947311845.1 of Poa pratensis. Taxonomy (NCBI): domain Eukaryota; kingdom Viridiplantae; phylum Streptophyta; class Magnoliopsida; order Poales; family Poaceae; genus Poa; species Poa pratensis. Next base: position 9,679,991 of record CAMZMU010000055.1, on the reverse strand, counting down.
GACAAATCGGTTGGAAGGTAATAATACCATTCATAGGTAAAGTTGATCTTTCTCCCTTACCCATGGGTGCTCATTTGTGCGCGCCCTTATGCAGAGTTTAAGGCTGCATTTGGATTACTCCGGTGTTGGCCGTCGTAAGCGAGGAGCCGTCTCGGCGGATTTCGAGTATGCTGGAAAGGACGCATGGGCTTCCGCTTACAGCACCGTTGCGGCTGGGGCGGCCCTTGTCGCCGGCCTCGGCGTGATGGCTTACCTGAAGAGAGCAGGCTAGCGAGTAGCGCCTGCAGGCGCGGTTTTGTGTTCATTGATACAGGGTGTTACTACATTGATTGAAATGACCAGACATGACTCCTAAAAATAGAGGAGAAAATGACCAGAGATGGCCGTGTGATTAATTCTTGTGAGGAAAATCGAAATCTGTAATAATGTCACGGCAGTGGACGACACAGCACGCGGACGGTGTGATCGGATCTTGATTGTCCAGTCCTAGGTCTCCCATCACCATTGTACAATGAGGCATAATTGACCATTTGTTTCAAAAAACGGTGTACTCATCACACACATAGCCCACCAGATCGATACATGTGCCGCAGTTTTTTTTTTTTTTTGATAGCTAATACTTATTCATACGGAAAGGAAAACATTACACAGGCAGATACAATCAAAGAAAAAACAGAGAGGATATAGAGAACACCACTGCTGCCTCCCTCCAACTTCAACCTCGAGGTCACCCAGCACGCGAGACCTCCACCGTCGGAGACGACGAAGGAAACAGCCGCCGGGAGCACTCACCACGGGAACGGAAGAACACCTTGCCCGAAGGCGTTGATGAGCCGCAGCAACCACCAGCTCCGACGAGCTGGATCTAAAGACGGTGATGGTCCATCGGCCGGGACGTACCCCAAGCTCCTGCCGCCCCAGATCTGGGGCCAGCGCCACACCACCTCACCGGAGGTGGCCAAATTTTCAACCTGCACACCGCACACCCCAACAGCAGCCGCCTCGAATCCCCTCTGCCGGCCTCCTGTACACCCGTCACCAGCCTGCCGTCGACGCCGGAGAGACCAACGGCAGAGCGGAGACACACCTGCAGCCTGGCAGCCCCGTCGAAGACGACGCCGAAGAGGGGAAGCCGCAGAGCACCAAAAAGACGACGCCGACCACCCCACCACATCAGCGTCGCCCAAAAGCCCCTTATCTACACGCCGGAGCGCAGATCCGGGGATTCCCCATCCTCCCGCCGCCGGAGTGGCCGGCGGAGGGTGAGGAATCCCGCAGATACGCCGGCGGCCGCCGGGAGAAACCGAGTCGCCTCCGATTCGCCTCTTAACACTGTAGAGAAAGGAGGGTTCCAGAAATTGTGTCGAGTGTATACATGTGCCGCAGTTGCCACTACGCCCGTGTGCTCGTCTCATCTTGCTACTCGTTATTTCAGATTATACTCGAATGGAGGACTCCGATCGTTCCTAGGATCTGCTTCTTTGCTTGGAACAACAGGTTTTATAGCATCTCTACCGGCAGCACTTAAATCCCGGATTGGCCCAAATGGAGGTCCAGATCGACAAAACGGCCTCCCCAACATCACCCCCATTTGTCTGGACACACCCAAAAAATATCCTCGGCACAACCTCAGACAGACGGGTCGACCTTGTCATCTACACATACCGATCACCTTGTAAACCAATGTCTCAGCTTTCTTGTCCTTCCGAGTTCATGGAGATCAAACTGTCTGGACAACGAACTTTCCCTCTGTTGTAACCCGTTTGGTGACCGGCGTTTTGGCCGTGTCTTAATGGAATACAAGTATTCCATGTCAAAAAGGCTGACATCGTGAAGGTATGAATCCCCACGTCTCGCTGACATTTAATCTGATGCGTCGCCAACCCACCCACCCGCGCCACCGTTTTCACTGGAGTTTCGGCTAAAAATGGTCCATTGTGTCGTCAACACCTCATGGGCCATCCCTCACTCAAGCCCCATGCAAACGTTTTCCGCCAAAGCCAACTCCTCTGCCTTCAGACGATGATGACAACGAGGAGGAGGACGAGTTACCACCGAATCCGGAGCGGGCTGCCATCCTCGCCTACTATGCAACCGCTCGTGGGGAGGATACCGAGGAGACGAATGTATTGCAAGAGCGCGCGAGGGAGGAGGTTGACCGCCTAGCAGCTGCAAGCTCATAGGGAGGATTGTTGGGTCCGTGAAGCAGAAGAGTTGGATAGCAGGAGCCGGGAGGCGGCTGGACTATGCCACGTGACGGAGAGTGCGTGTTATCAGGAGAGGTGCACACATGCGCCACAACGGCAGAGAGGCACCGACGGACGCTCAAAGCCACATCAGAGAGGCGATGTCTGGCGCGGGAAACAAATGTCGGTGAGGCTGCCCATCCTCTTACTTCGTTGACTCGCGACAAACGAAGGCGAGACTGGCCCGTCTTACAGCATTGGCCCCACAACGGCAAGTTGGACACATCAAGCCCTCTCCGGGTGCCTAGATTAGGTTTCGGTTTAAGTTTAAATTATGTTGTAATATGTCTAATATTTAATGAAAATTGAGATTTTTTATTTAAATTTGTGAACGTTTGATTTTTTACTGCCTTCAATACATATTAATTGTCGCCAAATCTGATATATGTAGAACTAAAATATCTGTAGATATGAGAATCAATCTGTGGTTGGATGGTTAGGAGGGTGGGTGTACCCCAGCCCACCAGAGTTCAATCTCTAGATTTGATGTTGGTGCGTCTCATTTAGACGGAATATTCTTCAGTGGGAGGCGATATTCCCGTCGACGGTGAGGCGCCTGTGATGACTTCGTCAATCTCAAGTTCTGATCCGCCCGTCAGTCTCTCGAAGGTGTTCATAAGCGTAGGGTGTACCTACCAGATATGAGTGTATGACATGTATGTGAATGTCTGTGTGACTGTACGGAAGTGTAGATATATTCGATTAGAGATATATCACTTTTGATGTATCGGTAGCGACCCCGCTTGAGCAGCTCCCAATCCTCCCATTATGCCGACATAGCAGATTTTTTTGTTTTTTTGATGCGGGACACATTATCTGGCCACCCGGTGGACAATCGACGACTCGGATCCTCGGAACAAACAACCTTTTTTTTTTTGATGGTCACCGGGGGGGACGAAGTCCCCACCTGAATTTTCTCATTTATATAGCACCAGAAACCTCTTTTACTGGGAGATTTTACATGGGGATAGGAGGGGAAGAAGAACTGTCTTTACAGGTATAGACAAGGGGGAGGGGAGACGGGCAGAAACACCCAAACTATCCATGGCCTATAATTCTGTGATCACCCAAGCAGAGCAGCCAGGAGGCAGCGTCCTGGGCAAAACTTGCAGGTAATCTAGCTTTCCACAGGTGAGCTTCACCTTTGCATGTTTTAAGAAGGAGGGGCATGCTGGGAGCCTGTCCTCTGAACACCACTGTGTTCCGATGTTTCCACAGGCTCCAGAAGCAGAGCAGGACGAAGGTGGGGGCAGTCCGGGGAGGCACGGCGAGCGGCGCACCGTACTCGTGGAGACGCCGAACCATCGCTTCTGGATCATTTCCCTAACCACCAGCCGCTAAAAAAAAAGGGCGAGCAGAGGAGCCATGGCGGCGGAGGGCGAGGAAAAGAAGATGATGATGCTGCGGAGCGAGGACGGTGTGGAGTTCGTGGTATCGGCTGCCGAGGCGAGCCAGTGCGGAAGGACCATCGATTTCAAGATCAAGTACGACTACGAGAACCACATCATCCCCTCCGACGACGACGGCGGCGAAACCGGTTACTCCCCCATCCACCTCTTCGTCCAGGCCGACACCCTCTCCAAGGTCATCCAGTACTCCAAGATGCACGCCTTCGGATCCCAAGACTTCAGCCACTGGGACGCGGAGTTCATTGGTCGTTTCGGCCACGAGAACCTCTTCGATCTAATCCTCGTGAGCTCACTCTGCCCCTCCCGTCTCTTCTTTTTGCGATTGGACTGTTGTCCCAAGGTATTCTTGTAATTCTCTTGCTTCGTTATGCCAGTCATTACAAGCATCCGTTTTTTATGACTGCGATTGGACATCCCTTGTATGTCATCATGCATTTAGGTTCGCCATGCTGCTGACTCCCCTCCTCGTGCGATTTAACCTGTAAGCTGTGACCTAGCCTCTATGGTTGTGATTTGTTACAACTTACAAGCGTTGCTATTACGATTCCTGGGAAGCTATCGTACCTAGCACCGTCATTATGCCAATCATGTGGCACTGATTTTTTACAAGCATTCGTTTGTATGATCCCTCTTAAGCTATCATCGGATCACAATTTAGACCGGAACAATATCTGATAGACTGATACACATAGGATGTGACCCTGTGTCCATTGCACACCACATTTCATGATTTCAAGATTAACCATGCCTTAATCAAAATACTCACTCTTGTTGGGATACTACTTACAGGCAGCAAAATACCTCCGCAACCGAGGACTGCTTCATCTGACCTGCGAGACCGTTGCCAATGTGATCAAGGGGAAGTCATTTGATGAGATCCGTGCCATCTTCAATATCAGGAGTTACGTGACCAACCTCAAAAACACGACTGGTGCAAAAAAGGTGGACACACTTGATAAGTGGCTCACAACCCCATGTAGTCCATCTGCTGAGGAGGACCCGGTGCTCACACTGGAGCAGAATGCTGTGGAAGCTCTTCACATAGTCCGGTGCCAAGAGTTTACTGGGTACGATCCCAAGCGGAATGATTTTGTCTGTACTCCCTTCTGCAGCTATAACATCGCCTTCTTTGACCTTGACAAGGAGCGTAAGTATATTCACAACATTGCATCATTAATCTCGTTCAGGTGATTGTTTTTTATAGGCAGAGTGAAAATAAAATACCTTTCTATGCATTGGGATTTTAACTCAGTTTCTGCGCCCATCTGAATGGATTAAGCATTTCAGTGTGTCTGTGTGTATCCAACTAATATTCCATGCACCCTGGCCTGTTAATTTATTGATCACATGCATCGCTTTAGAAGATGTTTGGATTTCTTTTGTATTTTACAGCCAGGATTGTTCGTGGGCCGCAGCTTGACAGGATGTTTCTACCACTTTCGAGATATGGTGTACGATCTTCGGTCAATGTCATATCCTTGAAGGTTATCGAGTCTCTTGTGGGCGACGATTTAAGGATTTTTTTTTTGAATGGTCACCGGGGGAGGGAGAAGACCCTCCACCTGAATTGTATTCATTTTCTGTTTAATGGGTTCAAGTGAACCAGAATTACAGAGAAGGACAAAGGGAGAAATAAAATAAAAACAAGCCTACAACATGGCACTAAACACCAATCCCGCAGGGATAGCCTTCAACCCTCATCATCTTCCGGACGCCAGTGCAGAAGAATCTTCACCGCCGTAGACGAAAGGCTTCAATCTGCTGAGATCAGCCACGATGGTGTTGGAGCAGCCGAAGGGCAGCACATCGCCGAGTCCTCACCTTAGGACGAAGGGCCATGCGTCGCCAAGGCTTTACACAACAGCTAACAGCATAATCGAAGGGCGTCACACAGCCGAGTCGACACACAGGAAGCTTCACCGGCACTGGCCCGAGCCGTTAACCGTCGTCAGAGGAGGGACTCCAGCCCCCGGTAGAAGCTTGAGCATCGTGGCCACAGAGAGATGACACCAAGAGGAGAGCAAGAAGAGGAGCCCAACCACCGCCAAAGCCACACGTCCCTCCAGCCGAATCCAGCTCCAAAGCGATGCCCTCAAGAGGGGGCACGACACAGAGTGTCGCCATCGCCAGACCCGTGGAACTGGGTCGAGGGTTTCCCCTGGAGCATTCGGGACGGAGCGCGAGACCGCCCTCGACGACGCCTTTAGAAAGGTGATGACGCCCACGAGCGTCACCGTCGTCGGCCGACCAAGGTCGGGCCATGCTCGCCGGCGGCCGCGCCGTTCCGACCCCGAGGTCGGTTGGCCACACCAGACCACCACCATCCCGAACGTCGGCCGCCTGCCAACGCCGGGATGCCAAGGGAGAAAAAGGACGCCCGCGACTGAGCCCGCCGAGCCCATCCGGGGCCAGATCGGGCCCGGGAACACCCGCGCCGGCACAGCTGCCGCCCGCAGCAGCAACCGGCGGCGCTCGGAGACACACGGGGCGGGGAAGAGGGGAGCTGCCGGCGAGGGACGCGGGCCGGCGGCACGCGGGAGGAGACCGACGCCGCAGCTTCCTCCAAAGTTGCAGCCCGGGGCCGCGGGAACCAGATCCCCGCCGCCCCCTTCACCGGTGGCGGACGACATTTGTCCGGCGGCCGCCTCGGGGACGACGAGGGAGAGGGGAGGGAGGGAGGTGGGTGGCGGCGGGAGGGTAGGTTTTTGCCTCCCCGGTCGCCTGGGAGGGGCGACGCGAGGAGGTACCTAAGTAACTCTCGATCAATCGATTTAAGGATATTTGGTACCGTGGTTGCAAGAGACGGAGTTGACTACAGATGTATCTATCTTTTCAGACGTGAAAAGGATGATGCCCAAGCCATCGGTCTGTAATCACTCCTCCCTCATCATGAAAAACAAAACCGCTCATGTAGGATTGCATCATAATATTATTTGATCATGCTTACAATGCTCACATGCATCTGGTACCCTATTACAGTTTGGGACTCGTCCTTGTATAGTTACATATGGTATGCTAAAGTGTGCTTGTATTTTTTATCCACTCACTCCTTTGTGTTATTTGTAGAAGGGAATTCGTCCCACTATGTCTACTGAACTAATTCCCAAACTATGTGGTTGCATGTATCCTCATTCAGAAATTTGACGGCATTTTTGATCGTGGATTACCTTCAATAGTAAAAGTCATTTTGTGTCGATGTTCTTACCTAATACAGTATAATATACTGTAGTTGTTACCGTCAAACCACACTCTTTCATCAGATTCTGTTGCCTCTAATTTTTTGTTGTACATCAATAGAACAAGTCAGTTTCTGTGAACTTGGTTACTTATTTTCTGCTGTGCCGGTCACTTACTTAATCTTTGTCCAGTGTTAAATATGGTTTTGTATCATGAAGTGTCTTAATGTTTGCACATTTTGTACTGGAAGGTCCACTGTGAAATATGGTTTTGAATTATGAAGAAGTGTTATGTTTGAACAATTTGTATTGGAAATTATATCCCCCTTGTTAGAATTTTGGAACTGTCTAACTTTATCTGGCTTGCTAAAGCTTGTTTTCTGTTCGTATCCACTTATAACTGGATAATGCACTAGCTTGTAACTATGTGGAGACTTATTTTGACATGGATTCTTTTAACTGTGCAGGATGGTATGTTAACTTTGACAGACCCATGTCGAGGCCTTGTTCTGCTGGATCAAATTTACTTTGAGATCGATCTTAAGACCAGGTGTAGTGGAGGTGAAATTAAAGATTTTAGTAGAGGTGTAATATCTTTTGAGAGCGCCCGCCTCCCTGCTGATCGGCAAACCATGACTCTCAGTCTAAATAGTTGGCTGAGTAGGGTGGAATTGGCATGTGCACATGTTGTACAGCCCTTGGAGGCTACCATTGCAATCAATGTTTTGAAGGGGCCATGTAATATCTCAAGAGTTTCTGCTTGGGTTAACGGAGATACTATCATTCTATATGATAGTGAAGCAGACAGCACTCAGAAAGTAACTGGTGATAGTGGCGGCTCCGTTCCATTGACTCGTCGTGTGGTGGCTGTCCCATTCAATGAGAAGTTGGTGCTAGATCTTGTTGACGATGATAACATTGAACATGTTTGCCTCACTCTAGGACAGTCTGATAAAGAGTGTTTGTGTTTGCAAGATGGGTTTGTTGGGTGAAGTGCAAGTAAAAGTTGCCTGGACAGATATCCGGAAGAGAAGGAGTTATGAGTTCGAGATTATCGGGAATGCATGCCTGTTGCACGAATAAGGTTGATGGGAATCTTTGAAGTGGATATCTCCTTGTAACTAACTGTTGGATAATGAACCAATGAAACCGGTATCAGATGGTTGTAGGCTAATGAACCTGATATCAGATGCATATAATGTCCCACTATTCAAGATTGCTTATGATACATGCAGGATGGTATATTAGCTTTGACAGACCCATGTGAGGGCTTGTTCCGGCAGATAGAATTTATTCTGTGAACAATTTAAAGATAAAGAGTGATGGAGCGTGATTAAAGATTTGAGCAAAGGTGTAATAGTTTTCGATAAGAACCGCCTCGCTCATGATAGCCAGGCCATGACTCTGGGTCTAGACAGCTGGCTGAGTATGCTAGTTAACTCCGAAACTAACAAAAGCAAGATGGACTACCGGTCCTCTATCCCCTCCAAGCTCCAGATGACCCACACCCACCTCGCTGCGGAATACGGCCCAAGACGGCTGTCCCCTGCTGATTCTCCGGAAGTGGAGACTAGAGAGCATCGAAGATGCAAGTGATGACACTGCAGGTGGTGAAGGACAGCATCATTGAAGTACAAGGCCCGCACGCTCCCCTCCCCTCCTCTACAGTAGAGTAGGGCGATATTTCTGGATCCTCCTGGTCGCCCCACTTTCGCCGTCGCTGGCCGCGGGATCTCTCTCCCCCCGTCCGCTCCGGCGGCGGGTGGGTGGGGGATCCCCCGTCCTCCTCGTGTACATAGAGTAGGGGCGAGCGGGGTCCCGCCGGCGGCGCTGAGGAGGCGGTGGTGCGGCTGGTGGGTGTTTTGGTGTCGGCGACCTTCCCCTCCGGCGGTGGAGCTCCGGTGGTGCTCCGTCGAGTGGTGGCCGACCTGTCCGTGCTCGCGGATCTGCGGATCTGCGGTGTGCGGCCTCCCTTCTCCGGCGGCTGTGGTGCGGCGGCGCTGGAGATGCGCTTCGGCTAGAGCTGGTCAAGCTCGGTGGCCTCCGGTGGCTTCGACGACGACGACGGCTGCGGCAAAGCGGCGTGATAGGGCCGGGGGGGGGGGGGGGCGTCTGCCCCGCTCGTTCATCGTCTCGAGTTCCGCCGCGGCGCGGCGGACGGTCTCGGCGGCGCCTTTCAAGGGCTTAAAGTCGCCCAGGCTCAGGCAAGGTGGTGGTTGCCGGTCCTCGTCTTCTTCGCCGCCGGTGGTGCCGCGGATCTTGGTGCTAGCTCTGGTTCTCCCTCTACGTATTGTTCTTTCTTTGTTTTTGTACTATGTACTGTGTACGTGGTGCGGTGGTGAATATACGTGGTTGTTTGGAGGTGTCAAAAAAAGGACAGCATCATTACGCAGACTGAATTTTCCGTCAGCAGGTGACACCGCAGGTTTTGAATGTCCGTCCGTCAGCAGGCACATTCATTTCAGCACAGATCTCTGCTGTCCATTCTGCCATGCATGGTATGTTGGTTGAATCCACACCAATTCCCACGGCCAGGCACCTGCGGAATACAAATGTTGCAGCGGCAGAAATGCAAATGCTGTACTGAGTAGTCCCGTTGTACCAGCCAGCCTGCGGAGACCGGTGGAACGGGCCTGGCATGGACCGCTCTGCTGCATCGACTTCACCGTGTAGAACTAATTAAAACCTACTCCCTCCGTTTTTAATATAAGATGTTTTAGGTATTCTACATGTTGTCTACATGTACACTAAAATGAGTGAACATGTACACTAAATATGTCTATATACATTTGTATACATGTGTATGTGGACAAATGGTAAAACATCTTATATTATAAAACGGAGGGAGTAGCATCCAGTGACAAGGTGCATTCCATAGCACTGCCCACGCACGCACGCATTTGTGGCCATTTGCCCTGGGACCTCGACTGTAGTAAGTATGATACACCTAATTTCTTTTCCGATAGACTACTATCTACTACTTGCTCTGACAGCTAGTCAAAACGGTTTATATTGTGGAAGTAGTACCGTCATTCCAAAATGTAAGCCGTTTAGCCTACCAAAACAGTTTACATTTTGGAAGAGAGAGGCAGTATTCCAGTATACTACCATTTGCAAAGTAGCGTCGTTAGCAATGACCGGCCCTGTGGTCGACGGTGTTGACGTCTGTTCCTATCGAGCACACCACTTCATTCGTCTTCTTCATCTTTGTCTGCATTGCATGACCGCAGTATTCCAGCTCGAGCAATGGAAAGTGCATATAACCGGTAACAAAAGAAATTATGAATGGCCAGCGTCGAGCGACCTATTTTCAAGCCACTGGGCAGACGGCAGTGACCACTGACCGTGGACCCTCGCAATGTGCATACACACAGGCACAACACCACCTGATTACTCTTTTGTCTGAAGAAATAGCGTAGTGCTCAGAGACAGCAAGCAAAACTGACGAGAGATCAGCAAGTGGATCAGGCCGAGATAAGCAAAAGGTGTGGATCAAAACTGAACTTTTGCAAAGGAACAAGCTATATGTACGCATGGAGGCGTAAAAAAAAGCTATATGTACGCATCGGCCATCGCGCAGCTTGCGACTGACCAAAGATCTCAGATTCTCAGCCGTCACAAGCCCAAAACATAAAACAAAATCTCATTTGCAGTATTCAGAAGGTGGTCGAATGCATAGCCTCGTTGGTTGGAACGCCGAGTTGGAATTTTCAGACTTACCAGAATCTTAACTTGAGCGATGAGCATGCTCTTAACACGATCGATGCATGACTGTTGCGTGCTGATGCGAATCGCCCGCTGCTCCATCAGAGGGCAGTTCACTGTCTAGGTATCTGATGCGATGCCTAAATGGAATGGATGCTGCATTAGCCATTAGCCTGCCGTGGCATGTGGGGACAAGGACGCAGGAACGACAAAGTGCATCTGTCAGGTCGACGACGGAGACCGAGAACAAATCGATCCAGAGAAGAACATCGTGATACACGCCGTGTACTATTATGAACTCTCAACACGTTTTATATTTAGGAGGTGTACTACGTAGTAACCAGGATTTATTTTATTTGTTTCAGTATGGACCTGTCTGTTGTCTCGATGCAGAAGTTCTCCGGGCAGCAAACAAAATCCTGGAGTGTTAAACCAATAAATCTTGACTACGAGAACGTCAGGCGACTTCTTGTCATCACGTCGGCATAATCTTATTCAGTCTTTGAACAATCTGTCTGGAATCTGGATAATAACGAGGATGTATCCAATTAAATGAATCAGAGAAGTAGTGACAAACACAAAGGATGTCGGCGTGGGCAAAGAGAGAACCTATTAGTGTACAAATGGCAGTCCCTTTCAGATGAGATAGGGACACATTGTAAGCTTGTGCTTACATAAGATTCTGATCATATCATGAGCTGGGACAGCCCCGCCGCTGACGCTGCGAATTCCAATCATGTATTTTCTCCACCTCATAATCCTTTTTAGGAGGACAAAGCACACAAAATATAACTGATTGTCAGAGTCTGTATATATACTACGACAGCTAATATGGTAATGCCCTTCCGGGAAAGCAAAGCATTTTTTAAGATAACAGGCAATAACGCTCAACGTTAAATTAATAAAGGCCATACGGCCAGAGAGAGTACAGCTTAAAAGAGTGTGAAAGAGTGCTGAGAAAATCAGCTTAAAAGAAAATGAGCAACAAGCAAACAAAAAATAACAAGACATGTCGCTTGAATTGCTCCAAGTCCTTATGAGCTTCAACAATCGCTGAAATGAGTGTAAGATCTTGACGACCAAGCCATCGAGCCGCTGAAAGAAACCAAGCCAACATCTATTACCTTGGGGCATCCCGCCGCCGAGACACCGTCCATCTCCACGTACGAAGAGTGCCCATGATCCCCTCTGGTTCGAAGAGCGTCGTACAATCGGAGGTTGGAGAAACTCACCCTAGAGCATGAATGACATAGAGACAACAAGGGAGCAAAGTGTTGGAAACATATGCATCCAACATATATCGAGATATTAGGTTTAGACTAAACCTAAAACAAGTTTGGAGTCAACGGCCACTCACTATAAGTAGTACTCCCTTTGTTCCTTGTTATAAGGTGTATAGTTTTTCCTGAAAAGTCAAACTTGACCTTTTTTACCAGAATTTTATAAAAAACTATCAATATTTGAAATATTAAGAAAATAAAATATAAAAATATATTTCATGATTAATCCAATGATAATGAGTTGATATTGTAATTGCTAATGATATTTTCTAAAATCTTGGTCAAAGTTAATCAAGTTTGACTTTTCAGTAAAAACTATATGCCTTATATAAGGAACTGAGGGAGCACCTGATTTCAGCAAGCATATAATACAAGTACTAGTTGCTCTAGGCAAGCAGATAGGTGTCATACATGCTTACGATGACTTTTTGTGTTTCAACTTTTCCCTTTTGTTCGTTCTTTGAAACTGTTGGTTGTGCGCATCCTCAGGTCGTGTGTAACCTACTTTGTATCCTCCGATGCTTTGGGTAATAAAATGTCTTTTATCGAAAAAAAGTTGCTCTAGACACAAAGGTAATAGTTGGGTCAAGGGCTATTCTCCTTAACCCGCCGACTTATAGGATTCAAACTCAACCATTGTGGCTTGCTTGTAGGCGATGTGAGTGGTGTCCTGATCACATATTTAAGCAGTCTAGAAGCTGACCTTGAATCATGATCACTTCTTTGGGGTCTAGAATTTTGATATGCAAGTAGGTGTAGCTCGGTACCGCCATGGACTTGACGTGGCCAGGTCATTCTAGGGTTGTATAATAGGAGGCCAGAAGGCCGACCATCTATAATGTAACGCTTTTCTTCTATTAATTTTCAGGTTCACCAAACGTAACATCCAACACCATCCTTCTAAGTGGTTTTAAGGATAAGCGAGTTATGTTGTTATTAAACGGTCCGACTGGAAGTTGGAGTTTTTACCTAGGGATCCCCATGGCATAGATGTTGTTGGTGCAAAGGATGTTTAGTCCGCTCCCTCCAACCATTAGAACCTTGGTAAGCCGTACTCCGTGCACGATTTTACAAACAAAGGAAACTTCCCCTATTAAGGCACATGTTTAGCATGATCTTCAATGCCAAACATGATGACAGTCTCAGACCAGTGAAGATATTATGGTATTAACCGCATAAACAATCTCACGTTCCACGATCTTCTAGCCGCACTTGGTCTTGTATCCAGTTAGGCCACCGAAAATTATGAGGATTTCAGCTGGACAAACAAGACCTAAATCACCTAGAGGATAAATTTCATTCGACTATTCACTTTGGTAGCTGAAGGCTCTCCCCAAGGGCTAAGCTGATATGGAGCTAGCGTATTCTCCCCTGTGCCACAAATATGTTTCTTCCATTTATCAGGTGATATGGAGGAGATGTTCCTCTAAATGATAGCGAAACGCCTCATCTTAGTCTTCTAGACCCATTGAGTCAACCCTAAGATCAAGATCCTTGATTTGGTCAAGCAGATGGTCTTTCTTGAGCTTCTCTTCCTTTCCCGTGTTGTGCATCTACCAGCGGAGAAATTGACGAAGCCTCGAACTCATGATGTGCAACCTGTATACAATATCCACTCCCTAATAGACGAGGGTTATTCTAGCAAACATGGACAAGGTCATGGAAGCCCTCAATTTCGAACCACCCAATTAACAAAAAGAAGCAGCTGCTACGAACTAGGGAGCCCTCTTGTGGGTCAAAGAACAACGACGACTTGTGGTCTAAGCCAAGACTTGTTTCCGCCACCACCAAGCAAAGTGGGTATCACACGTTGAGCTCGGCAGAGATGAACACGCGATCAAGTACACGACACATCAGATGAAGCTATTTGTTTGTCCAAGGAAACAAGTGGCTATGTGAATGTGGGCCCAGTTGATTATGTCATTATTATTTTCAGCATCATGGCACAATAGATTAAAGTCTTCACCCAAGATAATCGGCATGGAGCAACTAGCAATTTTCAAAGATATCACATCTAAGAATTCACTTGAACATACATGATTCTCCAACCAATAAATCCCGTGATTTCTCAAGAAAAGTTGGAGGGCGTGGATCACTAGCGCACTGAGAAAGTATTGACCACTCTCAACAATGCCCACTTCAAAAAGGCTATCCCAAAAACCAGCAAACATTGCTCGAAAATGTCCGGTGGCTAGGATCCAACACCATAAGAACTTCTCGTCAACCTCAGGGTTTTGAAATTCTTGGTCTCCCTTGCGCAAAGGCTTTCGAGTAAAAACTCTATGAAATAGAGAGAAATCTAGCTTCTTTCCTACGGGGATCTGGATTGGATACTGAAATCTTGCTTGATCGTTTCTTGCAGACAAACCAATATCTATGAAGGTAATCCTTTAAAAGTGTGTGGCACCCCTGATATTTCAGAATAGGACTTACATTAAGCCACCTTCCTTTTGGCCATTGCTTGGCAAGTTAGCGATTGACGTCCAATGGTGACGGTCGATTTTGGCGCATGGTTGCGTATAGTAGGAGCACTAGAAGCAGGAGTTGGGTTAGTATGCAACATTGGCACCTTAGTTGTAGAGCCATCTTGTTTCGAAGGTCCACCCCATGTATCATGCTCTTGCTCCAAACATCTATCCGACATTTAGGGACCCCCCCCCCCCCCCCCTCTCTCATGGATTCGACCGAGAAGTCTGCTTGTTGGGCATCCATGAATGCGGCAGCCAGCACCCATGGCAGGCGATGCACATTACTCTTCTTGCGTCCGTTCCTTTCATACATGGCTTCATAATCAAACTTCGGGAAATCCACTTCGGGTCATAGGAGTATATGCTTCTATTGTTCAAAAATGTATTTCAAACTGTTAAAAAATTCAAAAAAATTCCGGGTGTATATCCCGACGTTTTATGTTCGCGCACACAATTTTACGAAAAAAGACATTTTGTGGGGATTGTGTTAAAAAGGCAAAAAAAAACTCACAAGAAGACGTTTTGGAGCACTCCAGTTTTTTTTTTTTGACACTAGCCACATAATTTTTTTTGAAACTTGGTGTCGTAAACATAAATGTTCGTATCTACACCCGCATATTCTTTTCAGAATTGTTTGACATTTAAAAAAATACATAATAGAAGTATCTACTCCTATTAGTCAAAACACCGCCTGCATCAAACTCCTAATTCTATGGGTTCCGCCATCATGGAGCCTCTCCTGTCCCCTCGAATAACTTGATAGCTTTGTCCGGTGAAATGTAGTGTGATCACATCGGTCGGAATTGGCCCCAAAAATGGGCATAAGTGGAATCTGATATCACCGTTCTAGAGTTTGGAAACAAGTGCCAAGTCAAATGAAGTCGTAAAAAGCCAGAGCATACAAAGATCTAGTCGGCCAGACCATGAATTAGACATTGTAAATTTATCAAAAATATGTGTGTTATCAACTGTAGGGCTTATGGAGTACACGGCGACACTACACCATTATTTTATTCCGAGAGTACCTAACACGCAGTGCCATGTAGATGTAGTAGTGCTAGAACTAGAATATATTTATCCAATTTTCTGAAAGAAACATGTGTGCCTGGCCGATGCTTTGTGTAACTATCAGAAAAACACAGATTGGTTCAAGAAAAGGAAGAAACAGGCAGAGGTGTCCTGAGCTGACACTGGCACGCGGTGTCCCGGAATCCGCCGCGCAGTTTCCCCTCCCACGCGCTCATCGTCCTCCCTTGATCTCCCTCTCCAGTCTCCACCTACATCAGTAGCATCTCCGGGGAGTGATTACCTGTCTGTCACAAAACGAACAATAAAATAGCGGCTGATACCACCAACCACAAGCACCTGGTGCTGCCGACGCCGACGACCCTTCCATTGACCTGAGAGAGACCAAAGCCGGTGGCTGCGGATTCGGTGCCGTCGCGGTTTCGTCCCCCGCACCAGTTCTTGGTCTCTCCCCGGCGGATTCATCTCGTCTGGGCGGGCGGGAGTTCGTCGGCTCAGCGAGATGCAGCAGCAGCAGCAAGGTAATTAAGGGCAAATTTCACAACGCTTCGTGCTTTTTACTTCCAAAGTTGCCGTCTTTCGCTGCCTCGTGTGCGATCTCTGCGGCTAGTTTGGGTTACGAACCGCCTGGCGGTGGGGATTTGTATGGGCGGTCCGCTGAGAGTAGTAGTTTGATCAGGGAACGCGACTAATCGACCTCTTCTCCAGCACCGGGCAAAATCTGTAGAGTAGTAAATTGCTTGTATGAGCTCGGTGTCGTATACCATCTCTGTATCAGTAACCATGGTTGGTGATTAATTGATCGAATGCTTTGGAAGTTGGAACTTGAACTATGATCCCTTGAGTTGTTGTGTGTTCTGGATGCTGTCATTATCGATGGTTGGTGAGAAGTAATTACATTTTTGTTCTTCCGATTCAGGTTTCGATGTACAAAAGCTGCAACATGAAGTGAATACCCGATGGTTGAAGCCTAAAGAGGTTCTCAATATATTACAGAATCACCACCTGTTCAAGGTGGAACACAAGACACCGCAGAAGCCACCGAGTAATAAAATCAGCCTCTGGTTTCTGCTTGTGAGATATCCGATTCAAGCTCGCGCATACCTTTCCTAGCCCTGGGTGTGGTTAACCTAGTTGGTTCTGAAATTGCAGGTGGTTCTTGGTTTCTTTTCAACCGTAGAGTACATCGGCTCTTCCGGGACGATGGGTATGGATGGCGGAAAAAGAAGGGTGGCAGGACCGTTGCAGAAGCCCATGAGTACCTTAAGGTCTGTCCAATGTTATCTCTCGAGTTAATTAGAGATCTAGAGTTGATACGTTAATCATAATAATTGGGATGTTTGTTGTTAGGACTGAATCGGATGGGCTGGATAGTTAATATGCTTTTCCTCACCGAAAATTTCAGGTTGATAATGTGAAGACATTGAATTGCTACTATGCCCAGGAAGAAAATAATCCTACATTCCGGAAGCGGATATATTGGATGCTTGAACCGTAAGAACCCTATTTACTTGTAGATGGAATGGAATTTGTTATGCGTATTGTATGCTTCGGATTTCTTAAAGGCACAATGTAAACTTTTCTTGTGCCTCGGGTGTTTTTAAATTGTAAGTGTTTCTCCTTAGAGCGCAGCCCCAATAGCAACTTTGTCAGCATGCTCCCCGTGGAGGATTTTTTGAATAGGAACTCAGAAAGGGATTCATACGCTACTTGTACTTTTTTGTGCTATGGTGTAGCTTGTTGCATTAACTCCTATTTATTTACAAATTATTCTGTCCATGACTCCATCTATGGTTACTTTGAAATTTCAGCATCCACGTGGGATGTTCCCAACAACTAGAAACCTCCATTCACCAATTCCTTGTAGACATGTTAAATTTTGTAATATTGTACAACGTTCTTTGATTATTTCTGGTGATGCAAAATAGTGTAAAGATTATATTCCTAAGGTAAAGTCCTATGTTTCATTAGCAGACCCCAAAATAGGCACATCAATTCTTAAACTAGTAGGTTCCAGATAATGGTGGTATTATGCCCTGTCATTGCTATGGCTTCTACTGTTGGTTATGATTTGCTAACTTTTTGTCCCTGTAAAAAGAACCATTTATAGTCGTGTAAAAGTCAATTCACAATCTAATGAGAGCGATTCATCTTTGCAGGGCTTATGAGCACATTGTCCTTGTCCACTATAGAGATGTTCTAGAGGTTTGTCTCTTGTTTTCTCTTCCTTTTGTCACAAAATCTGTAATTTTCTGGTGCTTAAGTGACTAGGATGAGTGAATAAATAACATTGTTTTGCCATCCACAGATAATTATCCACCCCAACAGTGGGCAATATTGTAACATATCAGATTAATTGATCACTGTGTGTGGTGATGGGGGGTGGTGGTGGTGTGCGGGGGGGGGGGGAATCGCGAACAAAACTGAACTTGACATTACCGTAGAACCTTTCAGTGGTCACTCACTCATTAAACTAGTGCATATTATTATAGTGATTGAAGTCGCCACATTGTTTTTCGGCCTGTCCTGTGCTTAACTTTTGTTTATCGATTGAATATCAGGGGAGCATTTCAGTGACAGCACCGAACAATTCATCAACATCCAACCATGGTGCTAGCAGAGCTGATGCACATAGTTCGCCAGGTTTGACTAGTGAGATAATTGTGCCACTTCTTAACTCGTGCAGCCCAGGATCCGGTGAAGAAGTTAGTTCCCAGATTCTGACCATAAACAATGAAACAAATAATACAAGTCGATTTGATTGGAAGCGGTCGCTTGAAATGCAGCTGAGTCTGGAAAACAAGGAAGATCGTCATGTTAATACAGAAGAGATTCTGCCAAATCATGATCCTATTTTTGTGCCTGCGATTCAGAATGAAGACTCGGACACCTGTACAATCCTTGCAGATATCTTTAGCGAAATGGAGTCTAGTGAAGACAACCATAATGAAGCAAGTCATCCTTATACCAATCCTATTGATTTCCTGAAAAATTCAGGTGCACTACTCTAATAGAAGCAAATATTATGTTTCTTTCATTGCTAATTAGTGCCTGAGATAGCACGGGTAAACCTTTTGAAATTTTACAAATTTTCCATGTATGTCTTCTCTTGATCAGATGCTTGGTTGGAGGAGGATCAACTTGAGCCTTTTCTCCATTCAGTTCCTTCGATTGTTAATGAAAACCAATGGTTCGATATTCATGAGGTTTCTCCAGAACGGGCAATTTGTTCTGAAAGTTCTAAGGTATCAGATGAAGCTTGAACTCTGATATTCTTAATTAAATTACAAGATGGTTTACTGCATCTGTGTTCTTCTGTTCTTTGATAAGATCTGACCCATTTAGGGAAATGGCACATGGCATTTACTTTAACATATACTCCCTCGTTTTAATATAAGATGTTTTAGGTGCTCCACATATTGTCTAGATGCATACTAAAGTGAGTGAACATACACACTAAAACGTGTCTAGATACATTTGTATACATGTGAATATGGACAAATGCTAAAACATATTATATTTAAAAACGGAGGGAGTACATTAGAATAAGTGGGTGCCTGACAGCGCCTAATGGCCGAACGCCTTGTCTAGGCTACTTTGTCTGAACCTTGGTGTGCATGATCCCTGAATTCATCTATTGCCTCATTGGCAAAAATGTTTCCCATCAGGGAAATTGTGTGTTTTAGACAGTTTCTGTCCGTGCCCTTACAGTAATTAATTGGAGACTATATACATGTAATGCAGGTTATCATTGTTGGAGACTTCCTTTGTAACCCCTCTCATAGTTCATGGGTACTATTTGGTGATGTTAAGGTACCTGTGGAAATTGTCCAGCAAGGTGTCATCCGTTGTCATACTCCATGCATTGGTGCTGGAAAGGTGAGAATGTGCGTGCTTGATGAGAATGAGAAACCATGCACTGAAGCTCGAGAATTTGAATTTGTTGAAAAGCCTACCAATACAATGATTAATGGGAATGGGACACCCTGCAGTGAAGCACAAGAGTTTGAATTCCAACAGAGTACGACCAAAAGTGGTGATGAGCTGTTGTTGCTTCTTAACTATGTGCAGATGCTTTTTGATGGCCATGGTTGTGAACTATTCTCAAAGTTTAGGTTGCCACTCCCAAATGTTCAGTGTGGATTTCAGGCTAACCCCTCAGAGATTATAAGGGGATCATGTGAGCAGCTGGACCATGAGGACGCAGTAAATTGCATCATGGAAGTGATGCTTAACAACAAGTTCCAGGATTGGTTAACGTCCAAATTTGAACAGAACAGTGAACGGAAATATTTGCTTCCTAAGCAATACCATGGTGTTATACATACAATTGCTGCATTGGGATACGACTCGGCATTGAAACCACTGCTTAGTTCTGGTGTGCCTATAAACTACAGAGATGCAAATGGATGGACTGCTCTGCATTGGGCTGCACGATTCGGAAGGTATTGATAATCTCTTCATTGCATGCAAAGATATATGCAAACTATTTTCATATGCTTTCCTATTTTCGTAACCAAATGCAAAATGTTCTTGTAGTATAGGCGATTTATCTTCTGTTTCCTGCTTTCATGTAATGTGGATTTTCTTTGACTCTGACTCTGACCACAATATGAAACGTCAGGGAAAAAATGGTGGTGGTTCTTCTTGCTGCAGGCGCTGCTGCTGGTGCAGTTTCACACCCAACAGCGGAAGATCCTGCTGCCAAGACACCTGCTTCGATAGCGTTTGCATATGGTTTCAAGGGCCTCTCTGCATTCCTTTCTGAAGCAGAACTAACCACTACTCTTCATTCGCTGGAATCTAGACAAAATGGGAACCCGTCGATCATACTGGTACAGTGGGTATATCTAGCGTGTGGATAGAATATCAGACAAATGCGCCCATGTGGATGGTGGAACTGATGATCAGCTTGCTCTTAAGGATTCACTAGGAGCTGTCCGAAATGCAGTCAAGCTGCCGGGCGCATACAAGCTACTTCCGCGTGTTTTCCTTGAAAAAGAAGAAAGAAAAGGCTCTTCAGAATGGAGATAGCTGCACCGTGTCCGTTCGTGAGGCAGGTGTTGCTTCACGTGGTATGCTTGAAAAGGCTGCATTGTCTATCCAGAAGAACTTCAGATGCTGGAAGAAACGTAAAGAATATCTAAGAATACGGAAAATATCATCAAGATTCAGGTAAGTTCCACATATCATTCGCCAAGTAACTATGGTACATTCTTAACAAACCTTTGCGATGTAAGCTGATAAGCCTGTTTATTCTGTTAGGCACGGGTGAGAGCTCACCAAGA
Organism: Poa pratensis; assembly: GCA_947311845.1. Classification (NCBI taxonomy): domain Eukaryota; kingdom Viridiplantae; phylum Streptophyta; class Magnoliopsida; order Poales; family Poaceae; genus Poa; species Poa pratensis. The sequence goes on along the minus strand of CAMZMU010000055.1, from coordinate 9,659,393 downwards.
AAGAAATAAGTACAAGGAATTCTTCAGAGTGTTGGTATCCTTGAGAAGGTGATGCTAAGGTGGTTCCGAAAAGGTGTTGGCCTGCGAGGATTCAACCAAGGGCTATGCCAATGGATCAAGATGAGGAAGAAGACATCGTCAGGGTTTTCCGAAGGAAAGAGTGGAAACAGCCGTCAACGAAGCTGTTTCGAGGGTGTCAGCTATTGTTGGCTGTCCCATTGCAAGACTAGAGTACCGCAGGATGCTCGAGATACACCAGCAGGCAAAGGTGAGACCATGATCTGTGGAATCTACTGAAGTGTTTCATAAAAACTTGTGTAATCACATCCGTATAATATGTCAGGCACTTTGTGCGTAAAATTGCACCTTATATGTGTTTGCTTGCGCTCACTAAAATGGTTTTCCCATCAGAGCATGGCCATGGAAAGTAGCACATTGCTAGCAGCTGACGTGAGCACTGGCCTGCCACTACCCTTTGTCCTCCTCCTCCCTTGTTAAATGATCTGAAAGCTGCTGGCTGCCTAAAGAACAGTAAAGCCTCAGCGATGGACTCGCAGTGGATCCTGTCATAACAGAAGTTATCAAGAAATCCAGTACCATCATCAATCCATGCTGAAAATGATGTTCCACTGCATACAAAAACCCCATGTGCATAGGCTGACTTTTGGCTAGTGTTTAGGGATCTGTAAGGCCCTGTATATGATGAAGCTTCAGAGGCTTGAATACCAGCTGCACTGCATGGTAGTACTATCTTTCACATTTGCTGGTGTGTACATGATGATATGATAAATTGTGAAACGTATCATGAAGCTTTAGAAGCTAAATACCGACTGCATTGTATGTAGTACCCGTTTTTCACATTTGCTAGGTGTGTACATGGTAATAATAAATGTATGATAAATCCTGAAGCGGAGCTCAGTTGTCAATACCAAGTACTCCCATCTTTCTTGCACATGCAAATCATTATGGCCATCGACCAAATGTACGCTCCTTTTATGTGTAATGACTATAAAATCAATCAAATCACATGACAACATGGTCCTGGTACAGGCCTGCAGTAGTAACACTCCAGCGGCATTTTGATCCTTTTCTTGGGTAGCAGTTAGATTAGATATCGTGAAATCCTGTTTGAACTGACTGATTCCTGCTAAATTCATGTGTTTAACTGTTCCCATCATGCTCCAGATATCATCATAGTTATTCCTTTCAGATGAATGGTAGTTGAATCACCGACTTCATTAACTTTGACCGACCCCCGTGTCGCTCAGCTCGAGCGACTCGGGGGAACCCTAGCCGCACCGTCGGGCCTCTCCCCTCCGCCGGCCCTCCTCCGCCGCGGTGGCGGCGGCCCCTGCCTCCAAAGGTGGCGTGGGGAGACCTCGCGGTGAACGTGTGCGCTGCGCTCCTCTCTCGCAGCTGCTCGTCTTGGCGGCTGGGCCGGCCTTCTGGCCGTGCTCGGCTCGACGGCTACCTAAGGATGGAGATCCCGTGGTGCGGGGCGGCGCCCTGGCTCGGCCGCTGAGTTGGTGCGGCCAGGGCCCGATCTGGGCCCAGATGGGCTTGGCGGGCCGCGGCGGCTCCCAGCGCGTCGCGCCTCCTTGGGGCTTCGTGGTGGTGCCGCCATTGGGCTGCGTCTGCGACGCGGCCGGCGGTGGTGGGTACCCGGGCGGCGGCCCGTGGTGGTTGGCGGCGGCGGTCGGCGTGGCTGCGGGGGGCGGCGCGACGGCCGGAGTCTGGAGGTGGTTCTGCTGCTCTTTGAGTGGTGCTTCTGCAGGCGTGGTGCATGGAGAGGCTGTTCGTCCCCGTCCTGGTTGCCCCCGCATGGTGCGGTGCTCCCGGTGGTGGTCGACGAGGTTCTCTGCCTCCAACTCTGGTGGTATGACAGGTTCGCTTCCCAGCCCTGCAAGGCGCTCTCCTCCGTCCGGATCATGGTGTTCGAGGCCTCGTCCTCGACGGTTCCGTGCCTTGGACGGGAGGATGGTGGTGTGTTGTTTGGAACTGGGGGAAACCCTTGGCCGCCGGCCACGACGTCGACGACGCTCCGGCGCCGGATCCCTCCTCGGAGGCTTCGTTGAGGTTCCTTCCCCATCACTGGACCTCCTGTGTGGGCGAAAACCCGGTTCCCCTGTTTGGGCAGCGGCGGCGTTCCGACGTCGTTCCCTCCGTGGAGGCGTTGCTCAGGGATGATAGGGGTGGTTCGCGAGCGGTCTCGTGGCTCGGATAAGCAGATGACGGTGTTGTGTTTGGTGGTGGTGATGCAGCCAGCTTGGGGCCGACGGCGTGTGTTTCTCTCCTCGGCTGGCCTTCGCGTGGTCTCGGCCCCGTTGTTGTGCTTGCCCAAGACCCTCCCATGGTCGCCATTGTGTTGTGGAGAGCTTCGGGCTCTTGGTGTCGTCTCCGCTCATCTTTGCTCAATGACGACGCAATGATGCCTCACCAACCTGCTAATCGTCTCGTCCTCTCGTGGCGGAGCTCCCAGTCAAGGTTCGTGCTAGGTGTTAGGCTTGGCACTCGTTGGTTGTGGATACCCCTGAGTTGTGCCGTGGGATTCGATACGCACGCCGATGCGGTGCGCTAGGCTGTTTGCTGAATCTTGGTATTATGATCCCTCAACAACACCCCTCATCTACTTGTGCCTCATGGTGGCCCTTGCCGTTCCCTTTCCTCATCGTGTGTGTGCTTTTTCTTTTATCTCTCATTTGAACCTATCTTGTAGAGGCTGTAAAGTCTCAAGGCAACTTTGAAATATATTCAGGTGAGGATTAACTCCCGGTGAAAATTCAAAAAAAAATAAAAATAATCGTAGACAAATACGCAGATGTCAATGGAAAAAACAGGAAGCACTGGACAAGCACAAGGCGACTCCAGTGCAATGCTGGAGCAAGCAACACAAGACTAAACCATAGTAACCACTAGGATTAGTTTAGCTCCAAGAAAAGTGCGTCACTTTGGACCCTGGAGACGATAAACATAACGCAGCAGTTAGATGGTTCCGGACCACGTATTAAACAAGGTTTAGCCATGACAACAGGCAAAGGCATTCTCATCCGACAGAGACATCAACAAAGCCATACCATACCAACAGGCAGCAATCAGTAGGATATATTAGCCGGAAAAGAGAACCCAACAGCAGGAGAAACTTCGTTTTTTTTTTTTTTTTTTTGTACAAGGGTTGGAACTTCGGGTTGGGAACCTGACAAGGACAGGAAAGAACACACACGGCTGAGACACCAAGAGAAAAAAGAAAGCGCTTCAGCTTTGAATGTGTGATTTACAGCTTGGACACACTGCGCAAAAAAAACACATTCAAGTGCACAAAGAAAATTCCTGCACAAACCACCAACACCTAGTATGTACACCCATGAAAAATTCCCGGGGAAGAAAAAGGAAGGAAAATTTTCTCTCCCTAGTCCCTACACATTTACATTTACAAAGGCAGAGGACATCTGTCAAACTGAAATCTGCAGTTAGTGAACGCAGTTGGCCTTTTTTCACGACAACTGTCTCCAAGAAGTTGCTGAACAGAATGCTGCACGTGCATATCGATGTTCAAGATTTCTACTCTTTTTGCCTCTTGGTGAGAGAGATGGTGTACCAAGAAATAGAACCTGGGTGGTTCCATCTCCAGGTTTCTAAGCTCAAACCTGAAAGTATAAGAAAGATCATGACATTAGACCGCAAGGATTCCAGGAGTATAAAATAATAAGATCGGAGATCTCAACATCAGAGCTTGCTTTAAGGAAGTGTTATGTTCTTTAGAACCACTACACCTCAATACATCATTGTCATAAAAGGTACACCTCATTTTTTTTTCCAAGTCAAAAACATGTGACACAGTTTAACTGAAATGCAGTTCACATAGCAGCTTTTATGAAACGTTGGAGCCCTGACAATTCACATTTATAAGCTAATTTCTAGCAGTGTCAAACAACCGTAATGTAGAAACTAAGATATGGGCCAGCCGTTGTCTCTACTCGTTTTGTTACCATGAAGTGTAACAGTGCACAAGTATGATTTCTATCCTACACATGACAGGAACTTTTCAGATATACTACCGCGGAAGAAAGAAACATGGATAGGGAACAAGTTACAGACGAGCTTACTCTTATGAGCAGTGCAGCTTCAACAAACTTCTCTGTGCCATGGCGCGAGCTGTGTGGCGACATCCTCCACTAATTTACAATCCATATAGACCTAACTATTGAACTTGGTCATGATTCTGGAAAAACCGAGTTACTTCTCTGTACAACTGCTCCCCTTCGAAAGGCTTGTAAACATAGCCATCCATTTCAGATTTCAGGCAATGCTCGTGTGTTGCCTGAATAACATCTGCTGTCATGGCCAATATCGGAGTATGCCACCTCCGAATATTAGCACATTCTGGTGGCACTTCTCCATGCTCTATTCGCTCATTTAGATCTCTTTCCATCACTCTTATCCTCCTAGTGGCTTCAAAACTGAAAAACAAATCCAATGCACGATAAACTTCAGTAATTGATGACAACAACAGATCAATACTAGAAGGAAATGGTGCATGGACAATTAATAACTTACCCATCCATTTCTGGCATTTGTATGTCCATAAAACAAGCATCAAACCTATGAGGTGGCGTTAGCAATGCGATTGCTTTCTTCCCACTGTCTGCGCAAGTTACTTCTGCGCCATACTTCTTGAGAGCACCCGCAGCCACTTTAAGGTTCACAACATTGTCGTCAACCACAATGATTTGCTTCTTGTGAAGAAGGCTGCCCAATGTTGAGTTGCCAACTAGTCCATTCTTGCCATTCGCCTTATCTACTCCACCCAAAGCCTGTCTTAACGACACCTGAAGCATGCTTGCACGAAGTGGCTTCATGATTACTTTCAAGTTGTACTCCCTGGATATATGTGAACTGCTCTTGATAGAATCTATAGAGTTCTCCAAAAGAAAGAACTTTGGAGAGTCTGGATGATCCTTGCTCCTCAATTTGCTAAGAAAATGAGGCATGGAATGGGATTCCTTCAGCCAGGTTTCCTTGTCAACTAGCACTAGCTTTGCGACCAGTGATCCACAGTTCATTTTAGGAATAACTTGATTTACGTCAGTGGTCAATTCTGTTTTGACTCCAAGCCTTTGCAAATGGTACTTGGTAACCTTGGCACGGACCAGCCTATGATCAATAACCAATGCATTGATCCCTTTAAACCCTAACGATTTGTTAACATTTGCACTAGAGCGTGTCCTCGTAAGCACAGCACTGAAGGAGAAAGTAGAACCAACATGGGGTGTGCTTACAAACCCGATCTCTCCCTTCATGAGCTGAACCAGGCACTTGCTGATGCTCAACCCAATGCCAGTGCCCCCATGGATGCGGGCAATAGACGGACCACTCTGCATGAAAGGGGTGAATATTGGGACTGGGCTTCAACCGGGATGCCAGAACCGGTATCTTCAACAGATACTATCAACTTTATTGTTTCGGGCATGATGGGAGTAAAAGGCATCTCAGACGAGTGTAAATCCATATCGACAAGTCGAAAGCTCTCCCAACTATGCCTCCTGTTAGCTACCGGGTAGCCACTTAAAGTGTCTGTGTATTGAGTTCCTGTCTCCGCCTCTACACAACTCATGACCTCTTCGACAACATGAACTGTCAAGTAGATATGCCCTCTTTCTGTAAACTGTGAAAAAATAGAATAATTCAGTCAGCAAGAAACAGAATGCATAAAAATAATAAACATTTACAATACACTGATTTGTATATCTATTTGTGCTATTCAGGTATATTGATTATCTTACTTTTATGGAGTTCCCCATGAGATTTGTAATGATTTGCCTCATCCTATTTGGATCGCCAATAAGTGTTTGTGGAACTTGGTCAGAGACATACACTGCCAGCTGCTCGAGTTGTGCATCATAAGACAAAACCATGAAAAATGAAAACAGGGTTAGTGCATCCTGACAAAATACAGCAAAACTTAAGTGCAAGAATCTACACTGGAATTACCTCCAGTCCTTTCTCTTGGGCTTTTCCACAGAAGAGAGACAAGATGTCATCACAAACTAGTCTAATATCAAAGGGCACTGCCTCAAGCTCGAGCTTGCCAGATTCTATCTTTGCCTGATCCAGAACCTCGTTTATGAGGGACACTAAAGCTTTTCCACTGCCTTGGGCTGTTCTAACATAGTCTTGTTGCGTCGTGTCCAATTCAGTATCCATGAGCATCTGGAGCATTCCTGGAAATAAATAGAATTTTTAAATTCCTAGAGTCTAATAACAATGGAGGATACAATATGGATTGGAATAATTGTACACTCACCTAAAACACCATTCATCGGAGTTCTGATCTCATGTGAAACCGTAGCCAAGAACTGCAAACAGGGAAAAAGGCATGGAGTGAGATTTTTTTCTCTTATACATGACAGTATAGGATGTGTGGTGACTAGTGAGATTACTCGCCTGTGACTTGGCAATATCGGCAGCTTCCGCACGCCCCTTAAGCTCCATCATATTTTTAAAGTCATCTTCAACTTTTGCGATACGATGCACAGTAGCGTGACATATATAACCAACGAGTAAGGCAATCACAAGAGTTCCTAATGCTGATGTTATTGCAAGCCATGGAAATGGTGGCTTTTGAATGAACCTGTTGAAGAAAAATAAGTCAGATGGACAGTTCTCTATGTGCAGAAAATGAAGAGACCACGGGACACATGAATAGTATGCTGAATACATTCCACAACTGCAAGACTGGTAAAAAGGAGAGCGACAAATCAATCACCTGCAATGCATCTCATGCCTTCTAGATGGATCGCCAAAGTTGAGCGTGCTGTTATGGTACATGCCGCCGCCTGTATCGTTCGAGCCGTACATACTGATGGGCCAGTCATTAGTAGTATCATACACGTTCACCATGATGGACTGCTTGCCGGCAAGCTGATGAAGCAGCTTATCAACAAGCGCTTCTATATCAAATATGCCACCCAGATAGCTGTTTGCAAGCAAAAGCAGCCAGTTAGAGATTCTGTTGCGTTAGCATATGGTTGGAATAGGATGCGGCTTTTACCCAATGGCGGCCTGATGCGCTCCTGGGGCCTCGCAGTTGCAGGAAGCTCGGACTTGTACACGGTGTATGTCAAGATCACACCGAGGCGACTGTTGAGTAGCTTGAAAGGAGCAGTTAGAACACCCTTGCCAGATTCCCTAGCTCGTATTATGTTTTCGCGATCATCCTGTAGAATCGAAAAAACCAAATGCGCTTTGTTAATACAGAATCAAGAGTTATTTTCCGAAGTAAAGAAACCAAGATAGCAAGGAGCCACACTGTAAGTTGGTAAAAAGAAGCATGGTTAAAACGCAAGCAATAGGCCTGAGCTGTAAAACCACGTGGCGTTGCAGCTTTATACGGCCCTAGGCTAAAAAGGGATAAATCTAGCTTGGCAAGAGGGTAAAAGAAAACGAAAACCAGCGAGAGATTGCACGGAACGAAAGTAAAATGGTGACGCACATCGCCGGAGAGCATGTCGAAGGAGATGACGTTCTTGTATGCGTCCTGCGCGAAGATGACTGGTGCGTACTCCTCTGCCGGCTCGCTGATCTCCGCGGCGGCGGCGTCCCCGGGCCCCGGCGACTTGGAGTTGGAGGAGTACATCTTCTTGATGCTCCATCCCTGCTGCCGCTCGAAGTGGTCCCGCTCGGCGTGCGTGACCCGCACCGCGTACGCCACTCCGCTCGTCAGCGGCCGCTCGAACGCCGTCCTCTCGGCGTACCTCGCGAATGTCGCCTGCAATTACACAGAGAGCCGTGTTAGCTTAGCTGGGTTAATCGATCGATTGATTCGTCGAAACGGAGAGCAAAACTAATTTAGCGAGGAGGGATTGTATATTACCTGGTTGATTGCGGAGGGGTCTGTGCGTGGTGGAAGGTGGAGACGAGGATGGCGAGTGCCTGTAGATGATTCATGCTGACATTAAACTGGTCCTGCAGCATCCGCGCCCGCTCGTCGCACATGCTGGCGAGCGTGTCCCGGCGCTTCTCCACGGCCTGCGAGTCGACCCAGTGGAAGATCCAGACGGCGAAGAGCGCCCACGCGAGCACCCAGAGCAGCAGCAGCGGCCGCCACCACCGCACCGGGATCCGCCACTGCCACAGCGAGCCCAGGTAGCCGCTGACGTGGCCCCGCAGCGTCCTCGCCGACGACAGCTTCTCCGGGAGCGGCAGAGGCAGGCGCACCATCCCCAGGAACCCCAGCCCGGCCGCCACCGCGCCCTTCGCCTCCATCCCTACTGAGTGAGGAGCAGGAACGGTCATTCGGCTACATCGCCGCCGCCGACAAGGAGTCCCCCCTGCCGGCGCCACGGGGTCACACAGTACCGCGGCATCCACCCACCTAGGGTCGCAGCTAGCGCCGTCCGTGCTCACTGCCGCGCGCCCGCCTTCAATCGAGCCAAAAGGGAGCCAACACGGAGGCGCTTTCGTCGCTCGCGAACTCGCTTCGCCTTGTCCCCCACCCTTACTTTCTCCTACAAGCTCCGCCGCTTCCCCTTATCGGTTGCTCGCAGCTCCGGCTTTGGGCAAACCCTCCCGTCTGCCGCGCCCTCACCACCACCAAACCCCCGGTAGGCAGGCGGCGCACGTTTGACCGACCTACCGACCACAGCCCGAGAGGAGGTAGCCGAGACAGGACGAGCTGAGAGTAGAGAAGGAGCAGAGCAACAGCAACAGGAATAGACTACAGGAGGAGGAGAACGGAGGGAGGAAAGGGATTTGGGCTGATTGGAGCAGAGAGAGAGGAGGGGGAAAGCAAGCAGGAAGGCAGTTGAGGTTGGAGTGGAGGTGGAAAGGGAGAAAAGTGGAGAGTGAAACAGAGGAGGGAGGTATAGTAGAAGGTGGCACCAATCGCAGCGGCGGAAGAGGCCAGCACGCAAGTGGCTCCTCCTCCTGTCTCCCTGCCACGTGGGCCCCCAGCCGGCGTTTCTCTCTCCCTCATCTTCGTCTCACTCCACCTAGAAAAGAGAGAGACGCCCGAGGAGCCGCCGCCGCTGCTTGGTGAGCTTTCATTGGAGAGAGGGAGGGGATTGAATATACGACCGATCGAGTTTTTAATAAGGCCATGTGTGTTTCGAAACTACTGTTTCAAATCAAAGAAACGTACGAGCTCGATTTACATTTATTAGGCCCAGTTAAATAGATGGTGGTTTTGGAAGATCTTTCACATACTGTCGACTCCGTGGTCTCCCCACACCCCTCGTCAAATCTCGCTCTTCAACTCCGGTGAAAACCGTCGTCGCCAAATCAGACTTCTATGTGATTATGGAGTCGCCAAATAAGGTTTGCTGGGATCCGATGAATTATGGAGTCGTGATATTTTTATTTAGTTTATCTATAATATGTTTTATTTATGATCTTGCATACTCTCCGATATTTGTGTATGCTTTGGCCAAGTAATTACTATTGTCTTCAGATTGAGTATTTATACTCGACAATAGGTTTATGCATCTTTTGTCTGAGTTTGAGTTGGCAGAAACGATTAAGACTTAAAATGTGTTGTTGCTACTAGGGGTAAAATAACGGTGTTTATTGCTATATGTTGTAACCATTGCTTACATTACGCACCATGCCAATTGTAATTATCTGTTGCTTGCAACTTAATACTTTCGGGTGACATGCTGGATAACGATCCCGAGATGGATTATTAGTCATAGATGCAGTTAGATAACGGTCTATGTATTTTGATGTAGTTCCCATATTAAATGAAACGGTGAACTTTATGTCATGATAGTATTGTTATGCGTCAATGCTTTGTCAATTGCCCAGCTGTAATTTATTTACCCAACATGTTTATCTTTCGGAAAGACACCACTAGTGAACAGTGGACACCGGTCATATTTTCCTATATTGTTTACAACCGTTTTCATAGTTTTTCCGAGTCATTTGCTCGCTGTTCATTTTTGCTCTCATATTATTTTACACACATACATTTAATTCTTTGTGTTCAGCAAGCCGAAGAGATTGACAAGCTCTTTGTTTCGTTGGGGCAAAATATTTTTTATGACTGTGTGCAGGTCCGCGTTAACCTCCTTGCGCCAGGGGAGGTAGAACCTTGTTAGAGCCTTATCCAAGTCCTACTGGTTCGATAAAAATTGGTTTTGTATCAAGGGAAAATTGCCACTACGCTGCATCATACCTTTCTCTTGGTGTTACCAGCGAACGTGTGATCCACGCCATCAAGGGTCCCGAGCTGGCATTAATCGGTGGAACAGTTACAAAAAGGACCCCAAAAGAAAAATAAATTACACACATGCCCTTGTCATTTACAAAGAGAATCTCGAAAATAGCAGAGAAAAATCAATCGGGTCCTCCTCCACCGACGCCGATACTGTGCTCGACGGCGGCCATCAACTCCATTCAACCAGTTGGGAATAGCCTGACGAAAAACACCACGCTGGAACACCCGAAGATCCTCCATATTGGCACAGAGGCCCGGAGAAAGAAGAAGCTAGGGCGGCGACTATATAGCGCGGAGTGGCTCCCGTAGCCACAGGTAACGGCGAAGAGACGTTGTCGCCATTGAGGAACTCCGCTCGATGTAGCTCCAACCAGTGGCGGAGCCAGCATTGGCATCAAGGGATGTCAAAAGCTTAAAACGAGAGACGCATGTCACTAGTGAGGTCATTATCTAGTGGTTTTTGTTTCAAAACTGGTGTATACTTAGCTGATATCTTGGTGTTAACCAAACTTTTATGATGTCGCTTGACATCATGAACACCATGCAGCTCCGCCACTGGCTCCAACTTGACTCCGCAGCGCGTAAGATCTGAAGAAAGTCGCCCACCTTTCGCCTCCATGGCGACCGAAAGACGCAGATCGACCCCGATCTGAAGGCGATGTCGCGCTTATTGAACAAGGCCTCGCCATATCCCGACACCATGACCCTCCACCTCCAAGGTGGCTTCACAAGAGACAGATCCGACGGCACGCATCGCCGCGCGCGAGCGACCACAAGCATGGCTAGGACGGCATGACGCCAAGCCACCACTAGGACGAGCAACCTAGAATTAATCCTACAACTTCACATTGGAGAGGCTACCTCCTACTCCATCTACACGCCGGCCAACAAGGCCACCGGAGCGTGGAAGGAGAAGGGGGCGGGGGGAAGAGGAGAGGTCTCGTGAGGTTGCTCGGTCGGTCTGTTCCACCTGGAGCAACAAACTCGATAACTTCACCTTGAAGCCAAATTGTTCATTCCAGTATCTATGTGTGAGTTTGTATTCTTATGTTTTTGAATTCCTGAACTCATTCGTTGAATGTTGAAAATAACGAGAGCGCTACATGAGTTCAGGTGTAGGTAAACACTTACGGTTCGGTGTTCTCCTTAATCCACGTCATTGATTAAAACACGCTCAATGAAGATGATGTCCAGAGAAAGTAACATGTTACCAAATCTCTTTATACGCACGTTTCATCACAAGAAAAAGGTGCAACACATGCATGCATTGTCTCCGTGACGCAATACATCCTGATTAGCAATAACCTCAGTAGCTCTTCAGTCGAGACTTGTCATCGGCTTATTAAGATCGCGCAAGGACTTTTATCGGGCGTTCCATTATTAGGTTTTACAATTTACCATCAGCCGCCGGAGACTTAATAATCTCCCCGTTTAGCAGGCAAAGCCCGAGAAAATTATAGACGGTACGGCGGCGACGCGATGTGGACGGAGCGGCGAGGACGCTGACGAGCGACGAGGGGCAAGGTCAGTTGCCGTCGTCGTCTTCCCTCCGGAGCTTGCATAATGCGCGCGGAGGTCACCCGCAGCTGGATCTCTTCTTCTCCATCCCCTCCCGTCTGCTGCCTGCCCCAGCCCAGCCAGCCTTGTACCCTAGTTAAATTGGATGCTAGCGTCGCGTGCTGCTATCGATCCATGCATCCCAATTATATGAGAGAGGGTGTGGGTGCTGCCTGCGTTGGGGCCTAGCTCGCTCGCTCCATGGGTGAAAGGGAAAGGAAGAAACTCTACTGCTAATCTCGTCTCCGCGGAGGAAAGGGATAGAGCTGCCAAATAATAATAGGGCTTCTTCTAGCTAGCTAGCAGGATGGCTCCGGGTCGTTTTCCGGCCGATCGTGACATGTGCGGACAACTGAAACTCGTGCGTACCTTTCCGATCCGACGGCCACCCAACCGGCCTGGGGGCCGTGTTGTGCTCTCGGTGTGAAGCGTAAATTGACTTCTGTCGAATTCCTCCTTCGATTCATGTTGGCACTAGAGGCGAACAGAATGCCTACCATCGAGTTCATGCGTCCATGTATGGTTGTAATTTGACTATCAAAATTAAAATTTTGACAAACTATACCCGAATCATATTATCAAACAGTGTCTTGGTATCAAACACCACGCCCACCATGGACCATCATGTCGTGCGCAATGTGGAGGGGTGGTTACCGCGGAGGAGGCGACAAAGGGAAGTTGAACTAGAGTTGCACGTTTCATAAGGAGCTTGGCTTAATATTTGTGTGCATTACACATGCGACATGTACGACAATGTTTTTTTTTTGTTTTGTAAAATGCCCGTTGCAAGACACGGACATTCAGCTAGTATTCTCAAATATTGTCTAAGTGTCAACATTGACTAGTATGACGTATAACCCCGCGTCGCATCGGTCGCCCTCGCAAAGGTAGCCCTTGGGTCCCCGTCTAATCTGGTCGTCCTTAAACCCTTGGTGTTCTACTACCACCAACGGAGCCTCGCCTGAATCCCCTTTGTTGTGTACTTAACCCTCATTGGCGACTACAAAGAATGCTCTGCTCCATCCAGGGCTCCCTGCATCAGCTTATTCCTCGATGGTCGGGGCTGACAAGCCGCGGCATCACGAGAGATACGACTAGGAGCAGACCTTCAACTACCGAGTGTGCGCCTTATAAGTTTGCTGCCATGACAAACGATAGGAATACGGGGCAATGAGATGCTCAATCTCATGCTTCACACCATGCCCGCCATCAACCATTGCGTCCTTCTCAACATCGAAGAGGTGACTATCCATCGCGGTGAAACTAGGGATGCATTCTGTTGGGACGCTAGACAAAAAAGGGTCTATCGAGGAGGAGGAGGAGGAGGAGGAGGAGACACGGGAGAGAAGCACTAGAGCATCGCGTTCGATACGATGCTCGACTTAATATTTGTGTGCATTTTATGTTAGACATGTCATGCACGGTTAGTCGGCGATGCTTATTTTCAGCCCCGTGGCAACGCACGGGTATTCAGCTAGTAATAATAGGGCTTCTTCTAGCTAGCTAGCAGGATGGCTCCGGGTCGTTTTCCGGCCGATCGTGACATGTGCGGACAACTGAAACTCGTGCGTACCTTTCCGATCCGACGGCCACCCAACCGGCCTGGGGGCCGTGTTGTGCTCTCGGTGTGAAGCGTAAATTGACTTCTGTCGAATTCCTCCTTCGATTCATGTTGGCACTAGAGGCGAACAGAATGCCTACCATCGAGTTCATGCGTCCATGTATGGTTGTAATTTGACTATCAAAATTAAAATTTTGACAAACTATACCCGAATCATATTATCAAACAGTGTCTTGGTATCAAACACCACGCCCACCATGGACCATCATGTCGTGCGCAATGTGGAGGGGTGGTTACCGCGGAGGAGGCGACAAAGGGAAGTTGAACTAGAGTTGCACGTTTCATAAGGAGCTTGGCTTAATATTTGTGTGCATTACACATGCGACATGTACGACAATGTTTTTTTTTTGTTTTGTAAAATGCCCGTTGCAAGACACGGACATTCAGCTAGTATTCTCAAATATTGTCTAAGTGTCAACATTGACTAGTATGACGATTGTGTAGATATTAACAATATAGTTTAACATTATTTTTGTCAAATTTCAGTAGTCACTCCCGCAGCTGAGATAAAATCTCGTCAAATAATGTCACCACAACATTGACTAGGATCTTAAAGAAAAAACAGAGCCAAATTTACCACTTTCCTGGTCTTTTTGATTGTTCTGAATTCTTGCAAGTGTGTGTCCACAATGCACCCTTAATCGTGACACTGTTATTTACTTTTGCATTGAATTATGGCACAGTTACTCCAGCGAAAAATGTTTGATTAAAGCTGACTCTAGCATTACACGTCTCCAGACCAAAACGACCCATGCAGATTACCTCATCCATCAATGCCGCTGCTCGAAGATTGTCCCGGTGACCCGGGGGGCTGTCCAACGGCAACGTTCAAACATGTAAGACAAGACGCCATGCCGCATGGGGGCCATCCGATCGATCGAGGGCCGGATCCGACGGCCGGCAGAGCTCAGAGCCATCGGTACTCCGGATCAAGCGCTTTTGCAGAACTTAATTGCGAGCCCCTGCGCTATAAAGGACGGGCACTGTTGCATTTAACCCGGCCCTTAATTACTCTGGTCAATCCATTCTTTGTTGCTTGAGACGACCAGCTGGTATTATTGCACAATAACTATAATTAAAATCAAGGTACTGTTCTACTGGTAGTAGTCCAGCCAACACTCTGTTGCTAGGGTCTGGTAAATTTTTTGAGGCTGCCACTAATAGCCTCTTGCTCGCGCCTGATTGAGTTAATTAAAGAACGGATCATCACTTAAGCGCACGTGGCCGGCATCCTGGCGATAAGGTGGAAAGGCTACCTACGACTAGGAGGCAAGCATGTTAAGTTGATGTGATGGTGGTACCAGCATCAGATCTAAAGACGATGCATAATTGGGTCTATTCACTTGGTCCTTTTGAAAACAAATGGGGATGGCCGTGGAGCTTTGTTAGCACAAGGGTTTGTTTGGAACACCGGACCTGATTTTGCGTGAGACTTCGCAAATTTATTTTATTGTAAAGCTATGTTTTACATGGTTGATATTAGGGGCATGAACTAACCAGCCTAGGGTGGGGCAGCATACCACCCCCATTTTTTTACCATGGACGGAGAGAGAGAAAGACAAGAGGAGAGGGTGTTTAGGCGATACAATCACAGCAAGTTTTTGTTTTGTTTTGACAATCACACCAAGCTATCGGCGAGTCAATGTTCACATTTAGTTGCGAACATGTACGAGAGATGGGTGAAGAAACCAAGGCGATCCCCATGCGATTAGAATTTATGTCCCTATGTCGGCAACGTCATCGGTACGCCCCGTCTCCGATGGCTTCCAGGCCTTGGAGGGTGGCGGACCCCAGCCTCTCCCGGAGGGGGGAGTGTTCCCCCTTTTTTATTTTAGGTAGTTTATGTGTCTACATCAGGTCGTGAGGCGGTGACGGCATCACAGTGTTAGACTCCGTCTTATTCCCGCTACGGTGGTGGCACTAGGGCAGGCGAGCTTGCGAACACAACCCTATTGTCGGATATCCCCATATCAAATCAACTACATTCGCAAAAAACGATGAGAAGAACATCCCAAAAACGCACGGAAGGCCTGAAACCTTCATATCCAAAACTTCCGCAGAATCGCTGATTTTACAAATTTAGCACCAAACATTGTACGTTCACGCAAATTAGAAATCCCTGTGTTATAAAATAGACCTAAAAATTAGCCGTAATCGCCTACATCTGAGGAAAGGGAAAGACGAAGTGGGAGAGAAAGCAACGTGAGTGGAATCCGGCATGGCTTTTCCTAGGAGAGCTTTGCCCCGTGCGCTTTGCTATTCCACTCCGCTCATCTCCAATTATATGCGCCGTATACACACCCGTTGCATTATCCTGTTTGCTGGTAGAGAGCTAGCCCTTTCCTATCCTTTTCCCCCTTTTGCCCGGACCAAGTTGCAAGCTGTGCTAGTTTACATCACAATTCATATTCATCAGCTTGATGGCTCTGTCTGACGATATACATATACCCTTGTAAGCCTATGTGTCTATACATTTGTGGGAAGGGATAGAATAGATGGATGGATGGATGGATAGATACCACTTTACTTTCTTTTTGGGCAGGAATCAACATTTGTTTGTTGAGAGAATAATTGTCCTCCCTCGCCAAAGATCTAGTGCTACTACCTCTTCATCCATGTGTCAAGTGTTTGCTAAGCCGAATCCTCTTGTACTTGCGGATGCAATCATGCATGCAAGTGCAGTGGCGACAATAAACTACGATATATATTACTCCTAGCTGCTGCTACTACTACTAACATGACAAGGTAAAGAAATCATTTGACAAGACGCGAGAGGATGCTGATTTTTATGGCAAGCAGCGATTGACCACATTGGGGCTGTCGACGCTGTTTTTTCGTCAGCATCTGGCCGTACTGTGTATTTACAGTGCGATGATTTTTGGCTTGACACTCGGGGCAATTAATATTCGGGTATCTCGAAATGACAGGTCCGGGATCACTGCTCTGCCGTGCCAGTATATTTCTCATGGTACCACAAGATTACCTCAAGTTGAATAGAGGAGAGCATATATACTCCTTCCGTTTAAAAGTAAGTGTTTTAAATTTGGTAAAAAGTGAATATATCTATACATGAAATATATCTATTTGTCTAGATATCTCCATATTTAAGAAAACTTAAGACACTTATTTTTTGACGGAGGAAGTACAAAGATAGGTGGCGAGGTGATTTAACAATTCGGAAACGGACAAAACAGATGTTGAAGATGGCCGGCCGGATACGTAGCTTCAAGTCCATTTTTAAAATCGGGGCTCGTTCGGCAGCGTGCAGGCGAAATTCCTAGGTCGCACGAACCGGTGTGTATGGTTTTGTGTACGTTGGACCGATACAAATACTAATTAATTAGCAGCATTATTTATACATTGGCCTCGTCGACATCTAATTAGTGCAACTGAATGACGCCGAGGGTGGCGAACTCCCTTGTGATCACTGTCACCTTATCTTGTTTTTTTGACCCGTAACTTAATCCATTGGGTTTAGAAGGGTGCCTTGTCCAGACCTTAATGAAGCACAACTCTTTATAATTTGATTGACCCCAAAGTCAATGGCGCACGCACGCATACACGCAACGCCAAGGCTTGGCATAGTTTAGAGCTGGATGAATTCCGTGTGACCATACGGGTTTTGGAGATTTTCTTTGTTGAAAAGAAAAATTCTAACCGAAGACCAATATGTAAGCTTCACTTTTGAGCTCCAAAGCGCAGTTTGCACCTGAACACGGGAAAGCCTTTTTCCTTCTCGTTCTGAATACACTGCCTATCTTCCGTCAGGTCGAGGGCGATACTGTAATAACGAAAAAGTTAAGCGCTCACGCACTCAACAGTTGGTCGTCTTCTAGACGAGCCCGGTTAGTTTGTCAGCAGCCCTACGTCGTGATTGCGTAGGGAAAAATCTGCGCCATGCGCGTAGGCTGTAGGGGCACAAAAGTAACTATTAGCATCTCCACCGGCGGCCCCAAAAGCACCCCTTAAAGACCCATTGGGTGCCGGACAGCAAATTTCGCCCCACCGGCACCCCCATATGTCCAACCCGACCCAAATTCTGTCCGGCACCCAACTTTGGATGGCCGCTCGAGGGTGTCGGACACTGGCCGGACGTGCCCAACTTGGCTCACACCCAGATGGGCCCCGCGTGTCATCCACACACTGGTCATTTCGTCGGTTTAATGGCGGAGCAGCCTTCCCACCGGTGCTGCGAGGCCAGTGCGGCGGAGACGCGTCGCCGGCATTAAACCGTCCCGTCGCATCACCACCACCCGCCGGTTCCAGTGCTCGTCACCGTTTACCCCCGCTTCCCGTCTTGCTTTCCCGCGCGCACGGCCGGCTATAAGAAGCCCCGCGCGTGCATCCACTTTCTCGCCGTGCTCTCCCCTCTCCATCGTGGACAAAAACAGCCACCCCCTGCCGTCGTAGACAGCATGCCTCGCCACGAAGTCACCTCCTAGGCCACCCTTGCCAAGGCCGCGCGCCGTCGTTACCTGGCGGAGGGAACAAACCCTCCGCCGCCCGACAGCCAGGAGGGTGAGGAGGACGCGCCGGACCTCCAGCTCTTGATCTCGCCGCAGCCGGAGCTCGAGCTGGGGGTGGTGACGTAGCCGCTGTCGGAGCCCGAGGTGGAGATGGCGCCGCAGCCGTGGCCGGAGCAGGTCACCGTGATGAACTCCCTCCTCACCACGCATTCCGACGAGATGTACCGCCAGGCGACCGCCATCTTCGCCGCTGCAGACAAGATGAACACGCTGAGGGCGGGTCGCCTGGCGCGCGAGGCTTGCCGCTTCGACGTGGCGGACGCCCACCATCGCCGGGTGGAAGCGGCTTTCCAGCGAGCCGACGAGGCACGGGCGCTAGAGTTGGCGCGCCGGGAGACTGAGGCGCGGGAGAGGCGGACAATGGCGCTGGCGGATGAGCAGAGGCAGCATGCCCGAGCTGTCGAGAGCGCGGCCCGCCAGCTGAGGCTCATGCGTGCGCGCGCTCGCAACGCTGCGGCGCGGGCGCGGGGCAGGTCGGAGAGGCGCTGGCTGGCGCATGTCGCCGGCCCGAACTATACGGGCTCCCCTGGAATCCCCTACTTCGCCGATGACGGGGTGAACGACGACGAGGCCGGCCCCTTTCTCGCGGCGATGGACGAGGACGACGATGCCCCTGCTCTCGGCGTCTAGTTTAGTTGTTGTTTAAGTCTAGATTGACTGTAGTTTAAGTTTTTGTTTAAATTTCGTTCGTGATGCATGTAGTTTCAATGAAAATCATGTATTTTGGGT
This sequence comes from Poa pratensis, assembly GCA_947311845.1. NCBI lineage: Eukaryota > Viridiplantae > Streptophyta > Magnoliopsida > Poales > Poaceae > Poa > Poa pratensis. Next base: position 9,640,750 of record CAMZMU010000055.1, on the reverse strand, counting down.
GCTGGTGGGGAGGCGAGTAGTGATTGGGCAGACAGGTGACCAACACCATCCAAATGTTGTCCACTTTGGGTGGTCCTGGACCATTTTTAGGAGCCGTCGGTGGAGATGCTCTGACTACCGAGCGCACCCGTAGTAGTAGTCCGTATGGAGTAGAGTAAAAGGCAGCCGTACGTGGGCTTGCATGTACGTGTACTGTGTAGTGTGTACATACTACCAGCAGAAAGAAAGATGACACATACGTACATAGCGGCATGGACCCGTCGTTCTCATCCTTTGCTCAGTTGCTCTTGCGGCACCCGCCCTCCTGTTCTCTTTTCGTGAATGCGCGTGTCCTCCGGTGAGCGAGCGAACGGAGGGTGAAAAAGGCAGTAGCAGCAAAAGGTTTTGGTGCCGTGACACGACGCATGCACGGCCGGCTATATTTCAATGAATTCACTATAAACTCACCAACTAATACTTAGTTAAATTGCAGAATATGATGTTAAATTAAGAGAATAACATAAAATTATGCTTGTAATACATAGCATGCCTATAATAAGTAGGTTGGACTGATACAATACTAATTTGTTAATGTAAGTTATTTATATAGATTGGTTTGGTCGACATCTTATTAGTTCAACTGAATGACGCCGAGGAGGGTGGCGAACTCGCTTGTGATCACTGTCGCCTTATCTCGTTTTTGACCCGTAACCTAATCCATTGGGCTTAGAAAGGGTGCCTGTCCGGACCTTAATGAAGCACAACTCTTGATTATAATTTGATGATTGACGTGGGACGCCAAAGTCAACGGCGCACGCACGCACGCACGCACGCACGCACACGGCATGGCATAGTTTAGAGCTGAATGAATCGTCCCATCCGACCATATGTTTTTTCTTGGATATTTTCTTTGTTGAGGAGAAAAAATCTAACCGAAGAGCTTGCGAATATGAGAGCTCCACTTTTCAGCTCCGAAGCGAAGTTTGCACCTGAACACGGGAAAGGTTTTCAGCTCCCGTCGTTTTCATCCGTCAGGGACGGACGGTCGACATGTACACTTGCTCTTGTGGCACCCTCCTCCGTCTCAGTCTCTTCTCTTTCGCAGCAAAAAGTAGTTTGCATCATCTGTGCCGTGACACGACGCATGCACGGCCGGGTAGAGATCGATGCGCTGCAGCCTGCAGACGGATTGTGCAGTGTGCGCCCGCGCATTGGACGCCCGCCCGCACGTACGGCACGGCACCGGCCGGACAGGAAAGACAAAAGATCTAGCTAAGCCGTCGATGATCTAGCTTAAGCTGTCCGTTCGATTGGTTCCGTTCAACCTGCCCGCGGAAGAATTAATCCTCCTCGATCGCGCGCGGTTAGATCGATCACTAGTTGCTGCGCAACGGCGTATTTTTTGTCAAATATGTTCATTTTTATGAAATTAATGATGAATCTGCTCCCTGAGGTCGGCTTGGCGTCGACCTTGTACATGTTGGTTTCATCCTCATTGGCAGCCAAGCACCGTTTTAATTTTTTAAGTTTTTTAGAAAAATTGTGAGACTTTCTGGATGGTGCCGAATTGGACAAGTTTGGCACCGTCCTCTTTGGCACGACATCAAGTGGCCATATTTTTTTTATTTTTTTTGTACAAGGGGTGGGTCAGACGACCCCGATGCTGCAATTTCATTCAAACACGTGGCAGTTACAAATTACAGAAAGGTCTTTTTCGTCTATTGCCCAGGAAGACCTACTATTCGAAGAAAGGACCTTCGCAATTACATAAAACACCCTAGAAGAAGAAGATAAAGTGCAATCAAGTCCTAGCGTGTCTCTGCCACCAATCGCCGGCGATCTCCAGGAGGAAGAACCACCGAGATCATCAGAGCACATAGCGCTCGGTCTCTCCATTCCGGCGAGCGAACGCAGCCGCCAGCAAACATGACACAACCGGGGACGAACCACTTGGTTGCGTCGCGCCGCCGAGCACTAGCGTCTGATCGAAAAGGCCTCCGCCATGGAGGTTGCAGATTGGCCACCCTTTTGGCCATGATACGCGACGACAAACAAGGCCACCGCGTGAGGAGCTCGGAGATGCAACAAGATCCCCTCCACCAAAGCAAGGAAGGAGTAGTTGCTCTTCTTCCACCCCTCGCCGCCACGGCCGGCCAGAGAAAGAAGAAACCACCTTAATCCATGATCGATGAAGAGGTGACATCGCTTGATGTAGGAGCTAGCTCCGAGCGGCCCCTGCATCGACTTCCACCATGGAAGCCTGCCGGAGACGCTTAGCAGCAGTCGTCCCGCGCCGCGCTCGAACGCCAAGACGAACCAGCTCCAGAGAGGCAGTCCCGCACAACCAAATGTCGCTCGAAGAAGCAGCAGGAACCGAGCGCCCCGCCCGACGCCAGCTTCACACAGCACCACTCCACTCTTCTCCTCCCCCTCGCCACCGCGGCCGGCCAGGAGAATCATTGTCGAAGTGGAGCTCCTCCACTGGAGCAAGGCAGGAGCACTCCCGAGAGGAAGGAGGCAGCGCTTATTGAAGGAGGCCGCTTCAGAAGCCCACCCCGTCTTCTTCCACCTCGGAAGCAAACTAGATGGCTGCATCCACCATCGACCAGCACCGCGCCACTGAGCTAGATCGACAAAACCTCCCCGCCGACGGCAAGCTACAGCTCCCAGCACGACATCGCAGCCTCTTCTCCCCTCGCCACCACGGCCGGTCGGAGAAAGAAGAAGCACCGCCTCTAGGAACCAAAGCTCATCGCAGGCACGAACCTTATTGACGGAGTAGCTCGTGGAGTCGCTCCCCGCCGCTTCTGGTTCCAACCTCAGGAACACCGCGACGAACAGGAACAACACCAGCAGGCACCGGATCCGGCCCGAGGGATCCAGCGACTTCCTCCCGGCAAGAAGCCGAAGTCCAGTACAAGGCCGAAACACCCTACCAAAGCTGCTACTACTACTAAAACCTACTCTACAAGCTCCGGCGCCTAGCCTCAGCAACTCCCCGTCGGCATCACCACCGAGGACGGCCTCGGGTCGGCCCGGTACACCGGGGTCGACTCTCAAAACTGTAGCAAGGAGAGAGAGGTGGGGAAAGGATAAGGCCCAGTCAGTATTTGCAAGTCCAGATCGGAAAAATCACCAAGTGGCCATATTTAAAAATAGTTTTGAGAAGAGCCCATTTATGTGTTTAGTTTTTTTTTGCGAAACACAGTACAACGCAGGCCCTCATATACACATGCACACACTCACCCCTATGAACGCACGCACACCCTACCCCTATGAGCACCTCCGAGAGACCGAGTCGGCGGGTCGAGTCTTGAGATTGGCGAAGTCACCACGGGCGCCTGACTGTCGACGAGAACGTCGCCTCCTCACTCCTATGAACGCACGCACACCCTACCCCTATGAGCACCTCCGAGTGACCGAGTCGGCGGGTCGAGTCTTGAGATTGACGAAGTCACCATGGGCGTCTGGCTGTCGACGAGAACGTCGCCTCCTGACGAATATTCCGCCTAAATGAGAAACACCAGCGTCAAACCTAGGGTTTGAACTCTGGTGGGCTGGGGTACAACCATCCTCCTAACCATCTTACCACATGAGCCCATTTATGTGTTTAGTTATCAAAAAGGTCAGATTTGTCAAAAAATACTGCAACGGCAGCTAGTGTAATTAAAAAAATTAAAGACGGTTTGGTCCTGGTGCGTACGTACCCTTGAGATGACGAACACATCTGCATGGTTGCAGACGAGGGTTCCCAACTCTCGTTTGGATAACTTAAAGCGTGGCTGCTGCGAACACGAATACGTAGTAACTCTGCCATTCAGCGACTGCATCATGCACACACTAGGAAAAGTGGGAAAACACGTTTTTCTTCTTCAGAAAATGACTAGGAAATAAACACGTACTCCGTACTTCATTACGCACGTAAGCCGACAATTGATGGATATGGACGACAAATGCTTCTTCCAGGAACGAGCTGTTTTCCGGTTTGGGTCCCCTTTGACTTGTGGGAGAACATAACTTTGTTTTAACAATGGCAAAACTTTGACCATTTTCATCAATTAAGCGAGAGGTTTAGCAAGAGGGCAGAAGTTTTGCACGTTTTCGTCGAAAGTTTTGCACCTTTCCCGAGGAGAAGCTTGTTGGAGTGTGGTGTGATTATTAATTTGATTATATGTTGCAGAAAAACAGTCACATAAGTAGGCCAGACAAAAATCCTGACCGTCAGGCAATTGAAATCACTCTTCACACATGTGTCAAATATAGCCAACATTAGAACATAGTATAGCTAACATCAAAACCGAGTGTTTATATGAAGTTAGAGACTATGCAAGAAACCTTCTAGACGTGGTATGCGCATTGTTCAGGAAAGACATGCCTCATGAAGATCTTATTGTTGGTCTCTTTAGGCATATCCTGAGAGGACGATTTGTTTTTTTTTCACAAAGCACCACAAAATTTATTTCACCGCAAAACTTGACACGTATATGGAACACTCGTATATGTTCGTCAGTACTAATGTTTTTGGAATTTTTTGAATAATTTTACTTTTTTGATGTTTTTATTCGGGTAGGAGCATATGAGTTTAGGAGCCATTGTGAATTTCCACAAACCTATTTATTTGCAACAAATATTGTATCTATGAAATATAACTCCAAAAGGCATAACTACATGGTTTGTGGTTTTGGAGCGTAACAATCAACATGAATTTTCTGACGGTAACATTTCAAACCAAATAAATTCCGCGGTAAGATGAAACAACTACTATATATGTACAGAAATCTACTTGACTTATTTTGAAACTGCTTCGATCTAGTTGGCTCAACTAACCAGTACTCTATCCGATCTAAAATGGTTGATACAATTTATCAAAATATGAATGTATCTACAAACTAAATACATCTATTCATGATAAACCCGGCAGCTCTCTCCTTTCCGAGACAAAAGGCGTATTTTTTGCCAAATCTGGCCCTTTTGCCGAACTAATGACGTATCTGGCCGTTCTCGGGAACTAATTGCAAATCTGGCCCCTGAGGTCGGCGCCAACGCAAATGGAGCCGAATTTGTGCAGCTCGGCGCCAACCAAAATTTGCAAATCTGGCCCATGAGGTCGGCGCCAACGCAAATGGAGCCGAACTTGTGTAGGTCGGCGAAATGGCGCGTCGCCGAACTGCACAAGTTCGGCTCCATTTGCGTTGGCGCCGACCTCGGGGGGCCAGATTTGCAATTAGTTTCCGGGAGCGGCCAGATACGTCATTAGTTCGGCAAAAGAGCCAGATTAGGCAAAAAATACACAAAAGGCAGCCTGTTCCTTTTTAAGGTTCCATCCAATGCATGTAGGTGATCCGTGACTCGATAAACTCGCTTTGCTTGATGCACCAAACCATGCAACGCATGATTACCTTCCTCCTCGACTCCGTAGATCATCCCGTTCCCGGCCCAGGACAGCGACGACCCTGGAGTCCTGGACGGTTGCAGATGCCTCCACGGACGCCGTCCACCAGCCCACTCCCCTCTAGACACGTGGCATCTTCGCCCCCATGTCGGATCCCCGGATCCCGCTGCGCCGCCCTTCCCTGTGGCCACCACCCCGACGACAAGGACATAGCACGTATCCTAAATTCATAATCACCCGGCCGGATCTGATTAAACCTCCAAGTGCATGTTTAGGTGATGCTTCATATGAGTATTTTTATGGAAAAATGATAGCCATTTTGTGTTCTTTCGGTAGAGAGAATATGAATCAAACAGATGGATAGTACGGATTGGAAGGAGAATAGGAGATGAAGAACAGAAATTTAAACGATGGTAATGCGCATAGCATCGATCCATGGGTTCTTCTTGCTTCCGTACTTTCTTTGTTCGCCGCCAATTACTGCTTGGTCGATTAATCGTTGCGTCCCTTGCAAGGCATCCGATAAAGACCAGCAGCCAATGATGTTAATTGTTCGCTAGGCAGAGAGGATCGAATAATTAAATTTCTCATACTCATGTGTACTTGATTTGAGGGAGTGCTTAGTTTAATTCCTTATGTGGGCAGACATGGAGATGATCCATCCATCGCTGCTTTACCACCGATGGCGATGTCCACTGCTCCATAGAATTCGCATCATCCTGCACTTTGGGCTCCGTTAAACCGGAATGCGCATGTGTTCTAGAAGATGATAATTAACTTAAAAGTTTCATGGGCAATGCAATTTAATTAGTAGTACTAAGAGAACATTGTCTGCAAAAGAATAGTGGGAAAAACGCACTCGAGTTTTTTATGGACTAGGACGAGTTGGCAGAAGGTTTTTCCATGGATTAGGATGCACTAGGGTGTACAATTATCTTTGCCACACGCTAATGAGATTTTTTCTTACTAAACCATATTCTGTTTTCATCGGTAAAGGGAGCTTTATAAATTCGCCCCACCTTAGAAAAATGCCACACATTTACATGATTGAAATGTTCTTGATTTTTTTCGCAAGTGTATCTCTACTATCAATGAAAGTTTGAGCTTTATTCGCTCCAGGCTAATTCAATGTATGATTGCTCTTGATGATATTGTGGCATCATTATGCAAAGTAAGACATTGATCCCAAACTGCCATTCTAATTTTCTCCTTCATCTAAGTACTCCATCCGTTTCACAATATAAGATGTTTAAGACTTTTTCCACATTCACATGTGTACACATGTATCTAGACATGTTTAGTGTATATGTACACTTAGTTTGGTATGAATCTAGACAACATGTGTATCACCTAAAACATCTTATATTTTGGAACGGAGCGAGTAGCTAGCTAGTGGTGCTTGTGGACTTGTGGTCTTTAGTTTCCTCTCTGTAGGGCCTAGCCAGCCAGTGGTTTGGTGTGTTGGAACCAAATTTGAGGAGGAGGCAACGCTAAAGCAAGGAAACCCCATGCCTTTTAGCATAACAAAACCCGGAGCTTTGCCTTTCATGATGCTAGGTTTGGCTACTATATGTGTCTTTGGCCACTAATATCATTGCCAATTAGCCCACTCTCACTTTTTTATGATGCTTAGGTTTAGCTAATGTGTGTCTTTGTTGCTCACTAATATATTTACCAATTAACTAGCCCACCCTCCTTTGCCTTTAAGAGGTTGATGTTAAAGTAATAAAGTTAGGGGCCTCATTTCCAAGAAAACCCTTTTAATAAGTACAGTTCTGATCAAGCTTCTTAACCCTCCTAAAGGCTACACATATACTATTACATGTTGCTTTCACATGCATCCCCATGAGGATACCATTTAATCTGATCCCCAGTTAGGACATCTACTAGATCCAAGAGATCAAGACCCAATGGCTGGCTTAGCTAGCTCTTTGACCATTTTGTGCTACTAGCTAGCTAGTGCATATGGTAGCTTTTCTGCAAAATTATTGAACCTTCGTGGCTACTAGCTTCCAAAGAAAATTACCTACATAGATAGGTGCATGGTAATTATCTTTGTATTTTTTAAGATATGTAGTAGTACTAGCATTTGCTTTTGGCTTGATGGTGCCCTGATTTAAAATGCTCCTATATATCTGGGTTAATGGAATCCATTCGATGGCTAGCTAGCATTGAGGAACACGTCATAGGAGAGGTTGGATTAAGTGCGTGTCTTAATGTCCAAGTGATAGAGATGTAAAGCATGCTTTGAGTGGGTATTCCCCCTCAAAACGCGCCACGTGTTTACAATAGATTACTTGTATCGCTCTTCCACTATAGTACAACAAAAGAATGTTCCTCCAATTACACCTAACTTGCAATAAACTGGATCAGCTAGTCTAGCATCACCACTGCAAAAAAAAAAAAAATCATGTCTTCCTGCCTCCCCAAGTTGTGCACTTTGATCGATGTCCTGATGTGATGTCCAAAAGATAAATAGTGTGCCTTAGAAAAATAGTGGGAAAGTAAGAGGAGGCGGCATCCATCAAAGGAGGGAAGATGCAAATAATTTTAATCTTCCTAGCTCCCCCGTGTTAACTGTCCCCACAGACAGATCACATCATCTCAACACATTTGATGCTTATAAATGTTTGTCCCGGCTGTTTGTCCAGAGAGCACTAAGGACTGAAAAATGACTTGACAGGATTAGACCGACTAGTTAGTAAGTAGTCTTCAAAGTAAGCCCAGAGAGATCCTAGTAGACAATAAACCTTGTGGATAATATCGGAGATGCAAGTACATGCATGCGCAATTAACACTAGGAAATTATTAGTAACCCTGTGTGTGAAGACCCTCAATCTTTGGACGACAGATTGCTCTAGATGTCTGTCTGCCCAAGAACTTTAATCTCTCGTGCGTGCACTGCATACAGGATCATGCGGTGGTGATGATAATAATAGTGTAAGCAGAAAGTGAGTTGGGACGTGGAGATGCAGATGCGAGATGGCGAGGGCAAAAGGTTTGGCTAAGCTAGCTAGCTTGGGGGCCCTCGATCCACTCAGATCATTGCTTCCTTGGCCTTTTTATCATGTGTGGTGAACAGAGACAAGCCACCTAAAGATGAGGAGAGAGAGTTTCTGGACCATTTAGGCCAGGAACGCTCACGGCTCATCCCATCCCCAGGAAAAAAAAACCTATCACCGGCTCACAGCCAAAAAAGGAACAGAGTCCTTTCAAAAAAAAAAAAAAAAGGAACAGAGGCAGAGAGCGAGAGTGGTAGAGAAAATTTAGATTTTTTTGTAACACATCTGTATACAAGAGACTAGCGACTACAATCCAAACCAATAATGGAAAGGACCAAACAAGCTTAAACCTACTCTCCTCACTGCCTTTCCCGTTGATTGGGCTACATTTTGGTTTTACTGTCTATCTCTACATGGGGTGGCATTTTGGCGGGACCAATTAATCCAGGAATTGGGGGTCCTATTCGACGAACTCACGGCGGAGTCACTGTCCCTAACCGAAACAAATGCGCCGCACCATTGGAGCAGAAAGGCGAGAAATGGCCTACATTTGTGCAAATCCAACTAGTAGTTAGATTCAAACCACATCGAGATGCAGCGCACCTGGCCACTCACATCCAAGCTCTCTCTGTCGTCACTGCACACGTTTCGCCATTCCGTCGGTCCAGCACCTTCGGAGCACTACGCAGATCGAGCGATTAACTAGAGCCGGCTAATCGAAGGTCAATTTGGCACCATTTAACTGGTGACTCGTGCAGCGGAGTAGCCGAGAAGGTTAAATAAAGTTTCTTGGAGCTAAGCTAGCTAGCTCGTCAGTCGACCAACATAAGGAAACAGTTTAGCTAGCTAATGAAGATGAAGCTGGCTTATCGCAAGGAGGATTGCGATCCGCTGTGAGGTACACTGGCTAACCGCACAGAGCAGCTAGCACAATATCTAAAGAAACAACGTACGTACGAACGAGCTCGTGGAACTGAAGCTGGGGTCGATCGATGGTAATTAAAGCCGTGGCAAGATCGAGCTCAGTTAATTATTGATCCGGTGAGGCGATGCGGATGGATGAATTACCGCGCGACGTACGTGGTACTTGCTGCAGACTAGCTTGTTGGTACTGAGCTTAGCATCGTCCGTGTAGTACTAGCGCTAGACCGGTCCATGCGAAAGTAACAAGCTAGCTAATTTCGAACAACTCCATCCGGCCACTGAGATTACAGTGGTCAGATTAATGCGAGGAAATTCGAGCGTCGTCCGGCCGGTAGTAGGATCGAGTGGCGCGGCTGGCATGTATTGATGACCTATTGCGTGTACAAAGATACGCACTCTACTGTACGGGATGGATGGAATATGTTGTGTTATATCACCCGTGCGTGCGTGCTACAGAAAGCATTTTGAAAATGGGATGGGCCGCGGGTTGACCTGTCTCGTCTCATCACTCCTTCATCCAGCCCAGCCCATGGTGATCGATCGTTGATTACGCCGGCCAGCAGTGGGTAGGGCAGCAGACGCGCGCTCCAGAAACAGTGTTTCGATTTCCTTGCCGTACTTTGAGTAGGTAGATCTTAAATACGCGCGAGGAAATTCCCGGTCCGTGCCAACAGTAGAGCCATGCATATCCCACCGTTGGCGTGGATGTCAGTCATGTCGTAGCTCGTCGGAGCTTTGGAAAATGAAGATGCTCGGGTCGATAGGCACACAAAGCGCTTGATATACTAGCATAGACCCTGCTGTCGATCGAGTAGTACTGGCCAATGCCCATTAAAAACAAGCCAGCGATCGAGAGCCTTGATACTAGCCTATATACTGCATGTACGCGCGCAGGCGCAGAACGCTGACTTGACGCCTTGACATAGCCAAAATGATCGTATTACGCCAAAACCTTGTCATTTCTATACAAGTAGATACTTGAGTTTAGTCCCAGTAAGTTGTGAGAAACAGAGGAAGCACACTTGGGATCGGTCATTGGTGTTGTTGATACTTGATATCTTGATCTTCTTGGATTAGATACGAGAAGCACCGTTCGAGATGCATGCTGGCAGAAGACCTAGGGAAAGGCAACAAAAATGCTTGTACGAGTACAATTGTTTGAGAATTTCTGAAGGCCTGTCGACGGTCGACGTGGTTCGTCTCTTTCCAAAACCTCGATAGTCTTGCCCCTTGTACAGCCCAAGGGGGTGCATGCCCTGACCTGCGCGAGGCTAGTTGGCGGACATGACGGGACGACGCCGGTGGAAAGGCGGCAGCGAAAGCGAAGGGAGAGCGTACATGGGCACATGCCCGATCCGGCCGGTGGATGACGTTTCGACTCGCTAGGGCCGCCACGCAGCCGGCAGCGCGAGGACCGAAGCTGCTTACGCGGCGAACTACCGGAGAGGACGTGCAAGCTGTCTTGTGAGTGTGAGAGTTAGCTAGGACTTACTGTAGCTAGCAGCGTCCGACGCGCCTCGTGGCCCCACTCCAGCCAACGGAATGTCGACACGTCGTGCCTTCTCCGGGGGTCCCATCCACGTGTCCGGCGCTAAGGCAGTCGGCCGAGCGAGCGCTGGCTTGGCTGAAGCTCCGAGTAGGAGTATAAACTCGGGAGAGCTAAAGCACAATTGGAGCCCGAGACCGGGGGCCAAATGGAGCTAGTGGCGTCCCCAGCCATGCAGGTCAGTAGCTAGGTCCATCCTTGATGCGGGATCGAACAGAGGAACACCAACAAATTCCATCTGGTTTCTTCTCTCTCCGTTTTTGGACGCTCTCTAGAACCTAGTACAATGTGTGACTGTGTGTGTGTTTGTGGCTTTGTGCTAGCTTTGGCCCGAGGAGGTGGCCGCCGTCGGCGAGCGCACCGCACAGTTTCGGAGCCGCCATTGATGGGCGTTCGCGTCGGATGCAGGTCCATCAGGTGGTGTGTGTGTTTCTTGCCTCTACTGTCCTTAATCACATTGGTTGCTCCTTAAATCTGGGACATTTCATCCAACTTTTGCCTGAATCTGTTTCAGGAAGAATCTCCACCAAGTGTCCTGACTCCTGACGTCCCAGACGTCGCCGCCTAGCTCTGTGGTAATTAAGATTTTCTCGATCTGATGTTGATTTAACAAACGTTAGTGCTTACTAGACGCACATATAGGTTCAGAATCTACTATTTTTGTTCATGTAACTATATGCCATACACTCATACTCCTCTACGTCCGTTGATGTAGCAGTAGCCACTAGCTTCTGCAACACCATCACAATACACTAGGAAAATGTCAAAAAAAAAAAGGCAAGAACAATAAGAAACCAAAATTATTTTACCGGCTAACTGATTTTTTGCTGCTGCACCATGGGTCTTCACATCGCTAGCTACTCTAGGCTCTAGTCTGACTACAATAAGCTCTGATATAGGTAACATTCGCATCCGCTTAGCCAGAAAATCAAGAGGCATAGTCCAACAACGGATCCGTTAAATCCAAATAAACGTGAGTAACCATATTCCCAGCATCCAAGGAGGCTTGAGTTGATCAGATTTACCATTTATCCGTAACTCCTTTTGTAGTACGTAGTAATATTCAGCTGCACAGAGTGACCCAAGGGCGGAGGCAGGGGGGACCAGCAGGGCCCTGGCCCCCCCTAAGACCATTGATTTGCTCCTAAATCATATGAACAGTGCAAATTTTGGTTTACTTTGCTCTAACCGGCCCCCCTCATCATGCCAAATTAGCCAATCCTGGCTCCGCCAGTGGAGTGACCTCCATACACCATACTGCATCAGATTTACCATTTTTTATCCTTTTTCGAGAATATACTGCACCAGAATGTGTAATTCTGTTTATTATTCCATTCACTTCATATCACAAGAGATGAGTATGGGAATAGCATCAACCCACAGCTCCTCTAGGAACAAGCATACACTGTCAGATATGTTAATAAACAGCACAAACAGTCGTAGGTGAAATGTCTCCGGCCTTTTTTTATGGTCTATTTTTTTTTATTGATGGTCATGTCTCCGACCTTTAGCACGGGCACACGATTAGATAGCAATATTAACCCACGCTCAAGTTGAATTTGTCCCTCCTCCTTTACACCTTACAAGCAGCAGCCTTGGCATCTTTTGCTCGCCCATCAATGATAATAGCCTAACAGGGGAAGAGTATGTGGCAGAAATATAGTAACAAGTGCATGCACAGCACAACACAGGGCAGGGCAGGCAACTCTGCTCTTGTCAAGCCTTTCCTTCCTCCTGATGTCCCCTAGGTCCGTTGGAGTTCGCTCCGCTTGTGCTACCTCGATTATCTTGTTTCGCCGACGCCTGCACTCCAGCGACAAAAAAGCAAAAGCTGAAATTAGGACAACACATTTCGGGTAATATTTTGATTCAATCAAAGAAGCGGCAAAATCCTGTTTGAGGCAATAACTGAAGCTCTACTGTAATGAGTGGCATATTTTGGTTGTCATTTTAAGCAGACCACGGTACAATTAGGAACTTATGGTTGCCAGTTCGGCAGCTCATATATCCCTATTCCTTTACTAGGTATACCAGTGGTATGGAATAAGTCAACTTGCCGAAACAATACAAAATTACTTCTGAATAGCTTAATTCCAATATGGCCAGAAGATATGCTGACATCTGCTATCTTGGGATCACAGGACAGTTATCTTGTTCGTAAGTGAGGTATAAGTCCTATTACTTGGGTCCACCATTGTCCAGCAAATGCCTAACTGAGTTTAGGTTTCTCAATGCATATTCTTGTTCTATTATTTGGGTGATTATACCCATATCTACAGGCATACTTCGATGCATAAAAGGCGGTATGGTTTTATGCTGAATCTAGAAAATATACTAACAGTTAAAGTCTTCATGAATTATCATAAAACTACCAAGGCAACCACAAGTGTGGAACTGAGTTCAATTTTGTTGACCTACTATCTACCAATATTTATTTTTTTGCCATGAAAAGCAGGAGCTCTGCCAGGCCATATAAGGAGGATAATAAGTTATGTAGAAGGTGAACGAAGCCAAAAGGTCGAAAGACCAGCGCACAAAGCAGAAGCCGCCCCCTCATGCCAGGTACAACAGGTAGAGAGGAGGCAGAGGAAAAAAAAACAGCCGTCAGGGCCGGGGTGGTGGTGCTGGCGAGAAAGCAAGCCTGTGATAGGTTTATTGGTGAGCTAAAAATAACTATTATTTTGCCTTTTATATCTACCAATATATAGGAACCAACATACACACATTCAGGCTCATTGTCTCAAGATGAGTACTTTATTGAATGGTTTCCCCCGCTCTGCTCCAGTATATATAATCAGAACACTTAACCACACCGCTGGATAATTGCAATATCTATTCACGAGGAGAAAACATTTTTTTTGCTGAGGAACAGAGGTTAACTATGTCTAGTTGAGAGCCCAGCTTGAGACTGCTGAAACAAACATAATTCTATGTGACACTGAAGTAGCTAAACAGAAACATACATTCCGGGAGTCATCTTAAGCTTAATTAGGTGAAAATATGGCAGAAAGCATAGCAATTTTTTTAAGGACTGTCCAACAAAACACAAACAGTGGAATTTCATCAATATAGAACCTGACTACAAAAAGAGCCATCAAAATGTACCTTCTTAGATTCCGTAATGCTCAGAGCATCTTTTAGTAGTTTCTCCAGTTTCTCTAAACTACTGGCGTCTGAGTCATTAGACTTATTATCGAGAGACCTGCAGTTTGTACAATAATCCGCCAAGGGTTAAACGCAATAAATGACAGACTAGGAGACACTGTGGAAAGTCTCGAAGGATACCAGTCAGCAATCTTCCTAAGGCTTGAATGTATGTTGGAAGGATCTTCATCCTAGTACAGAACCAAAGTATCTTGTTAAAGAGACATATGAGTAGATGGTGTCATACAATTAAGCCATCTAGTATACAAAATGGTCATTTTAGCACTACCAGTCTACCACCTAGTCTTAGAACATACATAGTGCATTTTCTGAATGTTATCATTATTTCTTCAAGTTTGCTGCATTTGCTACACAATTCTTGATTACAAACATTAAATGTGTAGTGCGTTTCCAGCAGCTGCACGATAGAAAGATGGATGCAATAATAAGATCAAAACATGTTGCTACACTCATGCAGGTTCCGTAATTACACAGGCTGCAAGGTATGCACTGATAAAAGGTGTCTCAGTTGTTTTACATTGTTGATATTTGCATCTACTTGATCCAGATCCCTTCCAGATTCCGCGAATTGCTGATAGCGCTCATATGTACCTTCGATGCTGAAAACAAAATTATGTCATTAGAGATTATCCAATGTATTATCGATAACTACTTTTTTAAATAGTATTTCTTTAAAAAAAATTATGTATTTTATGTGAAAATAAATCATAGGCACACTTTTCTCCCAATGTGCCAACGAGCTGAAATATTTGGATTTCCGAAGACATAATGGCATGGTGGTAATTTTCACATCCACTTGTGTATTCCCTTGTTTATTTTGTTAGAAATATAAAGGTTAAAGAACCATCATTTCATATTGCCACTTGATATGAGAAACAAATATAAATAAGATATAAATTAATATTGACCATTTGACTTGATGAGTCCAAGAAAGCTCGAGGATGTTAGGTATGTCAAATTAGGTGAAATAGTTGATAAAAATGAAATCGAACCTTTTCAATGAGTTACTTTCAACATTTTTATGAAAGCTAGACTATTAATGATCTTCTGCATGACTCAAATTACATATGTGGATCAAGAAATAGTTGCTAATGGGCACGTGTTCTTTAGATTATCTCTTGATATCATGTAAACCCTCTTGAGTTTCCTTTCTTAAATTCTATGAAAATTGTTCTTGGTAAATTTCATTTTCTCTTAGTGTGTACCAAGGAGTTTCATAGAAGAAAAAAAGATTTAACATAGTAGATCTTAGTATGTAATAAGTAACTCCATTCTTGCCAATATTTCATACTTCATGTATATTAAAAATCTCAATAATGTTATTTAACTTTGGTTTTCATTTCAACTTTTGGTGGCTCCACCAAGCAACATGACATGCTAGTGTAGGAGTAATATTTACATCAGAAGGCATGATCAAAGTATGACCCTCTAGTAAAGTGAAGCCCTCTCCCTAGGACATGAGGCCATATTTAAGGAAAATACCCTCCAAGGATACCGACTATGCTTTGCTTTGTCAAGACAAAGCGCTAGCCTAGGTGACCGAGTCTTTCTAAATATTTACACTGAGAAGGCATGAGGAAAGTATGTGCCCCTCAAGTTCATGGAGCCTCTTCCTCATAAAGGGAGCCAAGGATGATTTGCTTTGTCAAGAAGCAGCACTAGCCTACGTGATTTTGGCCTTTATCGAAAGAAGTCCTCTTCCAAATATCCGTCCAAGGGGAAAGCTACTTTGGGCCTAAATTAGGTGGTGGGCAAGTGTACAATACCAAACCACTATGGACTCTACTTACCACGACTATCGAAACCGTCCGATGAGGTGGGCAGTAGAGGCACAATAAAATAAGAGGGTATGACCTAGGGGGAGAGACAAACGTAGGCATTATGGGTAGATGTGTGTAAAGGTAACAAGAAAATACTTGTCGAACCTGGACAGAGAGAGGGGAGCAGTTTAAGTGAAGGCCTCAATACTGTAGACTGAACATAACTATTGACTATCATAGACATAGAGGTGGTGTGGCTAGAGATGGAGGACCTCTGGAAGCAACTAAACTGACCCCCCAAACTCACTTTCGGTATTAATACCTATACAAGAACAATCAACAACCTACAACATTGCAATAAGCATAACATGAAGTAAATTTCTCAAGGCATAAGGTCCCACTATTCTCACTTGGGAGTGGCCACGTGACAACGAGGCAAGGTCCCACACTATTTGAGCCTCTAGGAAGGACCTCATATGAAGCTTAAACAACACATTGCATCCTCATCACCTTATCTTCCCTTTGAGCACCGTCAATCGCACCAAGGAGGCTCATAGTTGCTAAGACAAGCCAATGGCTAATTGGCATTGCTCTCTTTATAATGTTGCACGATCAATCAAAATGTGTGGCCTGATAGTGAGAAATAGCCTTATGGGTCTCGGCGGTCATGTAAAGAAGCTCTTTAATCCACGGTCCGAACAAGCTAAATACCATGCAGTGGAAAATCTTCAAGACATTTTCTAGGGTATAAACGAAAGCATATCCCAAAGGGATAAGGAGGAAGAATTGCTAGATTGGATCCTTCTATGAGGTTTTTCTATACTAGCCTCCTAGAGGGTCTAGCTTACCTTGCCTTAGGTCTCACAAAAAATAGAGAGGAATCATTATTAGGTATCTCTCTTGAGTGAAGAAGTTCGGAAAGCCAAGGAAACTAAAGGATACACACGTCGAAGAAGGGCATCACTATCATCAAAGGCTTACTATGCAAGAAAAACGTATGTGTTGCACTATAATACACCATATCGCAAGTATAAGGATGTAATTTGTTTCCACAAACAAATAGGGGCTCTGGAGTCCAAATTTACCTAGCTTTGGTGTCAAAGGCTTTCCTCAAGGGGTTGTCTTTGAGGGCAATGATTCTGGATGCATAAATACTTCTATGTGCCGCTAAGGGATGGTATTGTATGAGCCGATTTGAACACGCCTTTCCAAGAGAAAAACGCTTTAGGCCCTATAGGTGCGACCGACGACTATCACAACTAGGTCGATGTGAAGTTTCTACGGCCACCATGCTATCGACATTTTTTACAAGATAAATTCCATAAGAGATCGTTGTGGAGAATACCACGATGTCCAACTAGGTCATATCCGAAGTCCTTAGGTTCAAGGTGTGCTTTGGTTCCTTGGTGCAACCCGTTTTTTAGGTACCTTAAGAGAAGCACCAAGAACTTCCAAAAGGATTTATAAATGCATTAGTTTAAAGATAAAGAGGTACGGCGTGGTGATTGTGTTCCCACACTAGCAAAGTCATCCCACTATCAAGGTTGCACTTACATACTCACATGTTTTGCGTGGTCAATAAATGAGACACCCTGTTTGGAGCATTGGTCTAAGAGTTGAGTTGGTCCAACATGATAATGCAAAACTCCGCAAAGGACCGCTATGACACTAAAGGAAAACCTCACTTCATATGGTTTATCTCCTATTGGACATAATACTCCAGCTTATCTCTCTCATTTGGTTTACGACGCGAAAGGAGGAACTGAACAACCCATACACCCCAGGGCTAGCGTTTCTACTCCTTGAAGCTGTGTAGGATCTCTAGACTTGCCCCACAGACCAACACACATCTTTCCAGCGCACTTTGTCCTCACTCGTGCACCCGGGAAATGTCACGTGAGATCACCCATCCCCAAATTACTCCGTGCCAAGCATGATTAACCCAGAGGTTCTTTAAAGAGGAGCTATTCGAGAAGAAGATGAAACATGTTGGTATGAAGATCTTATCAATCCTATTAAGCCCATGGAAAGGATGTCACTCACACCCCATTATTGGACTGACGTCCTCGTCGGTCAACTACCAATCCAAGAACTTCCACACACTCTTAAGTGTCGACACATGTCCCATATGTTCACACCCCTAACCCACACATGCATGTGTAACCGCGAAGGCCGGCTCTGATACCAAATGTAACACCCTAACCACTCCGGGGCTGGCGGTCGTTAATCCTGGCAGCTAAATAGGATCTCTAGACTAGCCTTACAGACCAACATGTCTTCCTAGCGCACTTTGTGCTCACTCGTGCACACCTCGGAAAAATTCCCGGAAGGTCACACATCCCTTAATTACTTCGGGGAAAGCACACCTAACCTAGAGGTTCTTTCAAGATGAGCTTGTGGAAAAGAAGATGCATCTTGTTGGTACGAGTATCCGATCAATGCTTTTAAGCTATGGCAAGGATGTCACACACAAGGGTGTTATCATTACACAATAAAATTTTGGCATCTACATTCATTGCACGTATACACAATAGGCTCCGCCATGGACCCCAAAAAATATGAAGCTTCGGTACCATATTTTTCGGTTGGAGCCCCTCCAACAAGAAATCGGTTGAAAGAAAATGCTCAAATCGATCAATGGTTTCTCATGTTGGGGAAACATAACAAGAATTTTTTTTACCCTAGGTTTGGCTAAAGCAAGTTGGGAATTAAGCCACTCAAAATACCCGCTTTGACAGAGAGAAGCTTTTGAAGGTCAGGGTGGGTGACAACACGAAGATCGTAGGTCCACGCTTTAGTTGAGAAATGCTCTTGAAGGTCGTGGGACATGATGCCAAACACTGTGGGCATAGGAAAATCTTCTATTATTATTAGAAACCAGGAGCTTTGCTAGAACGGTCACAAAAGATTACCCAGAGGAGACAAATGGACATACATTGCTTCGAGATGGCTCGAGCATCATAATGATTCTGTAAGGCTCTTGAACATCGTAGGAGATAATACATGGCATTGGACATAAGGGAATATTTTTATTATGGTCACGAAGTTGGTCCAAGCATGTCAAATGGACATGCGTCACCTCAATAACACAAGAGCGAAGTATTGGTTTCACCATAATAGGAATGGTAAGCCCCCCCTAGGGCTTCACAAAAGCAGGATCTAATACATCACTAGTGATAGGTTATGGACAAGGGCATCATATGAACCCATCATGAATTTTACTGTCCATTGTCCCTTTGGTGTCATGGGAGGTTACATGGATGCCCAACCTACGAATTGTTGTACTGCAACATCTTTTGTTGAGGTGGGTATTACAAGGTTCTAAGTGTATAAGAATAACCGCACTAGATACGTAGTGTGTAGAGGAGGAACATCAACAAGATAAACATCGTTGAGGCATATTGGAGTACCATCCGGAGTCATGAATGCAAACTCGGTGGTATTGCGGTTCAAAATGTTAACCAAACCAAGACAATAGTTGAATGACCAGACATATACTCGTTTATTTGTTTGTCCAAAGGCAGAGAGTAGGGAGAGCCCTACATTAGCGGTAGAAACGTAAATTAGCATACATGAGGACTTAAAGGTGGTAGAGTTGTAAGTATTATACTATTTTAATCCACACTCATCTTGTTGAATTATCAATTATTTAGGATAGAAATTAAGCTGTAAAATATTCAAATTTTTAATTTTCTGTAAAATATTCATAAAACCAATTTATACTACTGTACTAAAAGAAAAGAAGAACATGAAAGCCTTTGCATATGGAATCATGCACATAATAAACTACTTGTTCTAATCTTGTCCATGGTTATGAAACAAAATTGAAATAAAACAACAAAAATGCTCAAAAATTGTGTTTCCAACTCCCTCCGTTCCTTGATGTAGGGTGCATCGTGATTTATGGATAATTTTACCATCCACAAATGAATTCCAACCTGGAACAGAGGGATTTGACTAATTGTTTTCAATTTGTCACTAATAGGGACTCCTCTCTCCCAGTTTTTTCCAGGGACAAATGAGTCCACCATGTGCCAATTTCTCACGTCTTAATGTCTTAATGTTCGTGCAAGAAAACTATACAAGCTAGATTAAGGAATGAAGGGAGTATTAAACACACATAGATTATCTACACAAGTAAATACAATTCTATAACATCTAGAGCTTGTAGAACAACATGTGTGAACATAGCACGTGAATTAGTGCGACACACTATGTTTTCTTTACAAGAGAATAGTCCTCAAAACAACATGCAAGATTATACTTAATGATCAACAAAAGCACTACAGTTGTGTGAACTAATATTTCTATAAGAGCAAGCAAATAAGACGAAACACATCAAGTTTCATGCACCCACCAATAGAACGAAAAGTCTGAACTGATGGAGAAGGTTGGGTAATCCACGTATACCGTAACACCCCCTCTCATGTGTGACCTGTAGGCCACACGTGAACAGAAGAATCTATAATATGACTCGTGTTGGCCAATATGGAGAGAAGTGGGGCTAGAGCATTTAGTGTGAAAGCCGAGACTTAAACCCAAGACCAGTGCTCTGATACCATTTTAAGTTTTATGCACCAACCACTAGAAGGAAAAGTCCGAACTGATAGAAAGAAGGTAGGTAATCCTAAATTCCGAAAGCCCAGACTTGAAACCAAAAGCTCTGCTCTAATACCATGTTAAGTTTCATGCACCAACCAATAGAACGAAAAGTCCAAATAGATGGACAAGGTTGGGCAATCCAGATATACGTAACAAAACAAAAGTACCACCAATCATATAACGACAAACTAAATCATTACATGATAAATAGTTCAAAAGCAAGTAGATATCACACTAAAATACGAATACTAGCATGGTAGCGGTACACGAGTTTACAAAGCGAACATACAACACCTCACGGGGCACCTACCGAGCCGGAACATACCGATCTGGAGATGGAGGGGGCATCCCATACCGCCGCCGACCTCAAAAGCTCTACAGTCCCTCGAGGGGACGTCCCATATTGCCTCAAACCTCGAAAACTTTGTGGAGTAGAAGGACAACACCATCTCTAGATCTGGCTGCAACGTTGTCCATATAATCACGGCTGGCCACCACAGCTGATGAATCAGGGCCGCCACCCCTATTGCCGATCTTCTCACGGAGGCACAGTCGAGGCGGATGATCTACACTATAGAGAAGTCTATGCCGGTGAAGCTTGAGCTGTTGTCGGTAATGATCATATGAGGAACACCAAATCACTAGATAAGGCTGAAAATAAACCCATCAGTGTACTCTAACTTCTGTTATACCAACGGTTTGGCTTTAGTCCACTTTTAAACTTGTTAACAACGATGAATATGTGGATGTGTCTTCTTGAAGGGTCCGACCATGTTCAGCCCCAGACCACGAACGACCGAGTGAGGGGGTGTTTAAGAACTTCTAGGTCGGCATATATGTTTGTCGGGCATAGAACTGGCAGCATCGCATGCACGCACAACGGTTTTGGCGCCTACAACCACGAAGGGCAACTAAGAGCCCATCCTGAACGCCTTGCCGACCAACGTCCTTGGGCAGGCGTGGTGCCCCCACATTCCTGAGTGGATGTCACTCACCATGGAACGGCCTTGTTCTTGGGAGATGCACCTCCCGAGGATTCTAGAAGCGCCCCGGTTGTACAGCTCGTCCCCCACGTCGAGTAGGGAGGGATATTCCTAATGGCCTCCCTCAGGAGCACTTGGACCTAGTGCATGGCCTCGACCTCGGGCACGTTCCTTCTACTGCACCTCAAAATTCTAGTTCCGGCTGTGGCGGTTAACGCAGGTAACACATATACTCGTTAGCTTAGGACCCATAATTTTTTTCATATGTGTATCTTAGAGCATCTCAAACGGTCCCCTGTTCCACATATAAGCCCGTGTGGACCACCCGGACATGGCTCGGACGAAAAAATGCCATCCAACAAGACACCCCATATCAAACCCAAATGTCTGGGTTGTTTCACACCCCACATACCCAACCCGTATGTGGGGCGGATTTATGGCTTACCGGACGCGTCCGCCACATAGGACCGGCCCAAGATGGCCGAGTCCAACCGCACCCAGAAGCAAACCTTAGCCTTTGTCTTGACCTCCCTGCTCCACTCCAGTTCAGTTCCCTCCTCTCCCCGTTCTCTGCACTTCACCATGGTCGAATCCGGCAGCGGATCGGGGTCTAAAGCCGACGATTACTGGGATGGTCTTGTGGTGGAGGTTTCTAGCCCCGCGCCGTATGACGAGGAGCTCTCCCTATGTGTCGCCTTCCACCTCTCACCGGGGGACAAGAGCTTCGCGCTGACGAAATGCATGGTAAATGTAGTCGCTGGTTTAGGCGATCTACGTCATCCTGGCCATGGTGTGCGACTCTCCGTAGGCACTACGACCGTGGCCAACATCGAGCATCTCATGGCGGATGTGCCGACCAACTGTTCTACCAAATTCTGCACCCAAATACGCAATTTTTTCTTGTCCCATATGTATTATCGGATCAAGTTTAGGATGGTAAATCAATTGTGATGCGTGTTGATCAATGTCTGACCTAAAGCCGATGCTAAGGCGAATTTTTACTCAATCCTTGAAGATGAGTTGTTGTGCAAATCTTGGTTGGCCACAAGTATGGAACCTATTGGTGGAACAAATGGATCAAATATTCGGGCAAAACTACCAATTTTATCATGAACATAAGAACTACATGGAGCCACATCAAATCAAAACCACATGTGCTGAGGGCTCTCTCCACCATAGATGGGACGTAATCCAACACTCTGTTAACAAGTTTGACATTGCTATGCAGAAGTGCAAGATATAAGTTCTTCTTGATTCAGTTTTATTGTTTGCTTCGCTTTTATTGCATATATTGAGTTATACTTACTCGTTGGGCTATCTCCACCATAGATGGGCCGTAATCCAACAATCCGTTAACAAGTTTGACTGTTGCTATGCACAAGTGCAACATGTAAGTTAATTGCTTTATTCGATTTTATTGTTTGCTTCACTTCTATTCCACTATGTTGATTAATACTTACTCGCTAGATAGAGTGGCCATCGTTGTATCATCGCCTTGAGAAAAAGCAATTCACTTTGGCACATTGTTGACTCCTATTGAATGGGATACCTAGCCCCATAATTGACAAGGGAAGAACAAAGCAAAGCGGCAATCCGGTGATGATAATAAGATCAACACACGCAACAAGGGGGACGATAGAGTCATTCATGTACGAATTGTTGAATTGTTATATTTATGGTTTGGTTAACCTTGAATTGTTGAATTTGTGAGATGAACTGATTTTATATTATACGATCTAGATGCATGTGTTCGCATGTACCTCAAGGTTTTGATATGAGAGGTGCGATTGCACGGGCGAAAAATAAGGGGTGACCGACTACTATCTGCGGATATACGAGGACCCAAATTTATCCAGTCCGGTTAGAGATTGCTCTCAACCACATGTAATAAGGGCATCTCCACCGGCACCCCCAATTGACCCCCCTAGACCCAATGGGGCTCCGGACACAAAAATCGCCCATAGCGAAACCCCCAAGTGTCCGGGCTGAGCCATTTTCTGTCCGGCACCCCCGAGAGGCCTGCCAAACTTGGGGGCCTCTTCGGGGGTGCCGGACATTGCCCGGCCATGTCCTCCAACAGGTATGACCCACTCGTCATACACACACAACGTCATGCCCTGATTCATTTGCCCCCCCAACCCGTCCATTTGTTTCCTCTCATCGGTGAATCGCACCATCACCGCCACCCCTGTCGTCGCCAACTCGATTCGCACCGTGGGGGTTCAGCCGCATCGACCACTCAGGGTTGCTTGCTGCCGCTCTCCGCCCTCGTTTTGCGCCGGTGCAGCTCATTCAGCCGGCTCCGCATCTTCCTCCCTACTGCCCCGCACACAAAGTGTTCGGCCGTTCACCAATAGGCTCATTTGATTGATTGTCGATTTGTGGCATTGTTTCATTGCTTTATTTTGTCCAATAGGTTATGGATAGCGGTGACGAGTTCATGATTTTCCAAATGATGGGGGAGAATGTCGCCCTTGAAGCCGACGACGAAGAGAACGAGGTGGTCATGACCGCTCTTCTAGATGCGCAATCGCCCGAGATTGACGCCGTGCCGAAGCGTGGAGAATCAGCGAAAGGGCAGCTGGCCAACAAGAACCGTTATAGAACAACTGGTCACATGCTCTTATTTAGTGACTACTTTGCCGAGTTCCCAGTGAACTTACCTCATGAATTTCATCGGCACTTTAGGAGGAAGAGGGAAGTGTTCAGGAGAATCGTGCATAGTGTTCCGGAATATGATGACTACTGCGTGCTGGAAAAAGATTGCACTTGCCTTCTTGGTTTCTCATCCCTTCAGAAATGCACGATTGCCATACGGTGTCTTGCATATGAAATTCTCGCATATTCATTGGATGACTATCTCCATATGTCCGGGTCCAATGCCGTTGAAGCCACCTACAGGTTTTGAAGGCAGTTGGTAGTGTTTAGAGGGAAATATATGAGAGGACCCAATGCACAAGGCACAACTCGTCTCTTGGCACAAGGCCAAGCAAGAGGATTTCCGGGATGCTTGGAAGCATTGATTGCATGCATTGGAATTGGAATTAACTGTACATTTGCTTGACAGGGGATGTATAGGCCAGGACATAATGGAGTGTGCAGTGTGATACTTGATGGTGTGGCAGATTATGATTTTTGGATTTGGCACGCATTTGTTTCGTATGGTCGATGCTCACAATGACATCAATGTGCTCCAACGCTTTCTGATGTTTCTCGGACTTTCTCAAAGCCAAGCTCCATAGGGTAAGTATATGATCAATGGCCATGACTACGACAAGGGGTACTACCTTGCGGATGGCATATATCTAAATTGGTTAACATTTGTGAAGACTATAAAGAGAAATTACAATTTCGCAAAGAACAAAAGTATGTCCGCAAATATTTGGGGCGGGCATTTGGTGTGATCCAGGCCAGGTTTGTCGTTGTCCGGTAACCTTGTCTATCTTGGTCGCTGGATCAAATGTGTAAGATCATAAATGATTGTGTTATCATGCACAACATGTCGAGAGTGAGCGAGATATAAGAAGACCATTGATTAACGAGGTGTTTGATTACCAAGAACCCCCAACCACAGCCAGGCGTGCCGGTCCAGTTTTCTAAATTTCTAGCCATGCATCGGGCAAATTCGTGATAAAAAAATGATCTCGTGGCGCACTTGTGGGCGATCAAAGCACAAAGCAAACAACGTAGTTCAATCAGGGCCGGTTTGATTTCCATGTGTTATTTTTAGGAACTTGAAGAATTTAAATTGTTATAATAATTTATACATTTTCTATATTCAAATTATTATTAAACTTTGCAATAAATATTTTTAAAATTTAGATAGAAATGATAAAATAAATTGGGACGGGAGTTTGGGGGCGCCGCTCTGCAGCACCCAAACACCCGGACACATGTCCCGCACTCCAAAGGGGACGTTATTGAGGGGTGCCGGACACGATTTTGGCAGCTCCCCGGTAGGATGATCTAAGAAAGTCATAATCACCATGCGGGGCTGCGGGCTGGGATCGACAAAAGCCCACAACCGCGGGCTCTCAGGTCTCCTCTGTCTCTCATACCCCGTGGCCACGCGAGACCCCAGAAAAAACTGGCCGCCCACGCCATTAGAAAGCGGTTGAGCTCGAAACCACGAGTCCCCAGAAGGCCAGAACAATACTACTGACATTCTGAAGAAAGCTAGCAACGTCTTAAAACAAGCTCATGTTCATGCGGGGGCGACGGTACTAGTAATACTACCAAGATCCTGAACAGAGTCATGCATGGTGGTCGGCCTCTCAGGGATTCTGATTCTCTCGAGCATATAGCGCGCGCGCAGAGCAGAGCAGAGCAGCTGTCTGCTCCCGGATTCAGATGTTGGGATCGGAGAGCAAATCGAGCGACCTTAATTATCGGGCGAATTCTAGTGACTGTAGAGAAGTTCGAGCAGCTACGAAACAAGTGCGGTTGGGCGAGCATGCACCTGGAGGAGGAGTACTCGTAGAGCTTGCCGGCGGGGGAGAAGACGAGCAGCGCAACCTCGGCGTCGCAGAGGAGGCCGAGCTCAAAGGCCTTCTTGAAGAGCCCCGCGCGGCGCTTGGAGAAGCGCACCTGACGGCTCGTCCGGTCCTCGATACGCCGGAGCTCCACACGCCCGCGCCGCGCCATACCCGCTACCTAGCCTCCTCCGGCCGCCGTGCCCGTCTGCCTCTCTGTCCGTCTCGTCTCTCTCGTGGCCTCGTGGGGGTGGTGGCGAAGGGAGGTGGGTGAGGGGAGGAGAGCGACGGGAGCGCGGTGGGGCCCAGCCATTGACCAGGTCATTGTACACCTCAGGGCTGGTGCGATCGTGGTTCCTTTGCATTATTTATCCATGGCTCCCAAGCAGCTGCCTGGCTCGGTTCTTCTCCCCAACTTATTACTACGCGTACACGGACACTGTGAGCCCTAAGTTGCATCACAGCCTGCAAGTTTTTGTTTAGAAAAGGGGCAGCCCAGCCTCTGCATTATTGATGCATACGGCTTTTATTTTTATTAAACATTAAAAATCTTTACAAAAGATCGTTCCATCTACAAAAGAACCATCACAGCCTGCAAGTTCCATCATTCTGGTGGTTAGAATTTCATTCCCTGATGCCAAGGGTGTTAATTTGTACTCCTTCCATTCCAAAATAGTTTTTTTTTTAGATAAAGAGGGCTCCGCCCCGATTTCATTAATGAAACCACAGCTACAGAGTTTTACATCCACAACGCGTCAACCACCAGGAAAACCACAACAACCACCAGTAACAGCGTAAACAGAGTCTCGACGAGACAGACTAGGGAAAGGAAAGTAAAGAGAGCAAGAAAAACAAGGAGGAAATTACAAAGACCATATCCTATCTACTCCTGTAACTCCAACCGCCAGTTTTCTTGCTTTATTTGCGATCCTTTTCTCAGAACGTCTCCCGTCTTTTTTTTTGCCGCTTCTTCCTTCTTCATCACATTGTCAACCTGGGTATCCACGGGGTCCAACTTCTTCTAGCACCAAAGATTTCTTTCGCTACCTTCTCCAGGAGTCTAGCGAAGTACACCAGACGATCCCTTGCGGTTTGTTTCACCTGCAATAAACCCCACCATTGTATCCAGTATGAGATTCTGAAAATAACATCTAGTGGCTCCTCTGGCCACTTCTTCTCAAAACATGCAGCATTCCTGGTTTTCCAAATCCCCACAAAATCGCTGCAATTCCTACCAACCATAAACCCCTTAGTTTCTTATTTTTCCTTCTAAGCCAAACTGATACGGCATGCTCAGCTGAAGTGAATTGGAAGCCTGTTCCAAATGCACAGCCAACCACATTCCATATATACCTAGCTAGAGGACATTCAAAGAATAAGTGATTAATGGATTCATTTTTGCCACAAAATAAGCATGTTTCCTCACAATCTCCCCCCTGTGTTTCAAGACATCTCTTGTTAAAATACTTTTATTAAGTATCAACCAAATGAACGTCTTGATTTTCAGAGGTAGTTTAATTTTCCAAAGGAATTTATATGGCACCACTCTACGAGATTGCATAGCATTATAAAAAGACTTAACCGAGAAGATTCCTGAGTTGGTTAATGTCCATATCAACCTATCAGGTTCCTCACTTAGTGTTATGTCTCTGAAAAGCCTTCTCATCGACGCCCACTGTTCTCCTAACACTCCTACCAGCGCCCTTCTAAATCTAAGCGAAGCCCATCCTCTGTTAACCACTTCACTGACAGTTATGTTTTTGTTCAGAGAAGTGCTAAAGAGTCTTGGGAACATTTTAGATAGGCTCTCGTCAGAAGTCCAATGATCTTCCCAGAAACTTGTTTTTCCCCCATTTCCTAATTGTATTCGACAACATCCCCAGAAAAGCTTTTTAACCTCCATCAAGCCCTGCCAGAAATGAGAATCACCATTTCTTTTGACAGCTTGACAAAGAGTGATCTTCTCCAAGTAATTTTTTCGAAGTATTTGTTGCCACAGTCCATCTTCATTAAATAATTTCCACAACCATTTTGATAAAAGAGCTATATTCATTACTTCCAAATCTAAAATACCAAGTCCACCTTGTTCTTTTGGTAAGCAAACAACCTCCCACCTAACTAAATGATATTTTCTCTTCCCTTTTTCTCCACTCCACAAAAACCCTTTTCTGGTTGAGTCCATCCCTTCTTTTGCCCCAATAGGTACTCTATAAAAAGAGTACATATATAAAGGGGCACTAGATAAGGATGAGTTAATCAAGGTAACTCTCCCCACCATCGCTGTCATTCTCCCATACCAAGGGCACAATTTCTTTCCCATTTTGTCACCAGTAGGTCTCCAATCCGAGATTTTAATTCTTTTTTTGTCTACTGGCACCCCTAAGTATTTCATGGGTAGAACACCGGAATTGCAAGTGAGAATTTCTTCAAATTCTCTAATTCTCCCGGCGGCCTCCCCTAAGCAATAAATATCGCTTTTGTGGAAATTGATTTTCAACCCCGACATTTGCTCAAAGAGACACAAGATGATTTTTAAGGTTTTCGCTTGTTCGATGTCGTCTTCCAGTAATAGGATTGTGTCATCTGCATATTGCAGAATAGACACGCCTCTATTTACCAGATTTGATGACAAACCATTAAGCAAACCCCCCTCTTGTGCTCTAGTGATCAGGATTGCTAACACATCCCTGCCACATCGAAAAGTAACGGCGATAACGGATCCCCTTGTCGTAATCCCTGATAAGTTGTAAAATAAGGTCCTATCTCCCCATTTACTTTCACTCCTACCTTGCCACTTGTTACTACTTTCATCACCATATCAATAAAACGAGTTGGGAACCCTTTCTTTTCTAAAGTTTGAACCAAGAATGGCCATTTGATTTTGTCGAATGCCTTCTCAAAATCTATTTTAAACAGCACCCCTGATTTCTTGTTTACATGTACATCATTCATTACTTCATGTAACACACAAACTCCTTCTAGAATATACCTACCCTTCAGAAAAGCAGTCTGTGTGTTTTTAATCACTTTCTGAATAATCCCCGACAACCTATTGACCAAAACTTTGGTTAAGATTTTCAGAGATACATTCAGTAAGCAAATTGGTCTATATCTTTGAATTTTATCCGCATCATTCCCTTTCGGCACCAGTGTAATCACACCGTAATTAAGCCTAGCTACATCCAGGGTTCCGTTGTGAAAGTCTGTCAGTAAACCAAAGAGGTCAGTTTTAACTACCTCCCAGTTTTTCTGATAAAAATCCGCATTGAACCCATCTGGACCAGCTGCCTTGTTACTTGCCATGCCAAACACCGCCTCCTTTAATTCATCCATGGTAAAAGTTTTTATTAATTCTACTGCATCATCAGTAGTAATTCTTTCAAAACCTTCACCATCTAATTGGATGCTAGAATTATCCGGGTGTCCAAATAGTTTTTTATAAAAATTTGTAATGTATTCCATTAGATTTTTTTGACCTTCGATCAAACCTTCCTCTTGAACCAATCTAATTATAGTCGTTTTCCTTCTTCTCCCGTTTGCTTTTGCATGATAATATTTGGTGTTGTCATCTCCCTCTAGTAAATCTTTTTCTTTCGCCCTTTGAATCCATATTAATTCCTCTTCTCGGATAATTGCCCTGAGTTGAGTTTTATGTTCTAATTGAGCTGCTCTATCAGCAGCATCTAGCCCATATAACTCTCCTTTTTTATCCAGAGCATCCAAGTCTTCTGCTAACTTTTTCCTTTTTCTTTTGTATTCTCCCTTCACATTTCTGTCCCAACCTTTTATAGTTTTCCTAAGGTTAGTATATCTCCCTTGCCATTTATCTAGGTTTGTCCTACCTCTTTGTGGTTTATCCCAAGTTTTTGCAAGCAAATCCTTGAAATCTGGCCTCAGCAACCAACAATTTTCGAAGCGAAAATTGGGTGCTATAAAAGGTTTTTCTCCAGACTTTATCAGCAAAGGAGTATGGTCAGATAACTCGCTAGGAAGTGTGGATACACACGTGAGAGGGAAATGATCCTCCCAATCATGTGATACCAACACTCTATCTAGCAGTTCATATGTGGGATCTTCATGATTATTACTCCAAGTGTATTTCCTGCCTGTGAGTGGCATTTCCATAAGCTCACCCTGATCAATTACTGCATTGAACAAAGGGCTCCACTTATTATACCCTCCCGGCTTGTTTTTATCACTGTCTCTTCTTGTCATATTGAAATCTCCTGCTATTAAAATCGGACATTTAGAATTTCTGATGACATGAACAAGTTCCACTAGGAAGTTTGCTTTGCCATCATTTTGTGCATCTCCATAAACCACCACCAAATTCCAAAAGAAATTATATGTTTTACTAACAACCAACAATCTTACAAAGCAAGTGCCGAATTGTTTTTCTAAAACATCCAAAGTTAAGTGTCAAATATTTTAGTGTCAAATATTTTCCAAAATAGTTGACTTAGCTTTGTCTAAATACAAATGTATCTAGACATATTTTAGTGTCAAATATCCATATCTAGACAAATCCACGTCAAATATTTTGGAACGGAGGGAGTACAATTTAAACTCTGATGAAAGATTTACCTAATCTATTCAACCACTGTGTATTTAATATGAATGGTGCAAGGCAATTAAAAATAACCCACATATACAAGCTTTCTAGAGCAAGGAGCAACATAAATATGTTCATCAACACACACACACACACACACATACACGAAGCTATATGTATGTCTCCCAATGCTAGAAGATTGACAAGGCTGGATTTTCAATTTTGGACTTTTTTGGATAATTTTTCAATTTTGGGCTACACTCGCACAATCAAATCTTACTAAGCGCACACGTGCAGCGACTGCAAGGGCGGTGCTAGCACTATAGCATTGGGTCAGCTGATCCCGAAGAACTTTCATAACTAGTTAATCCTTACTTGATAGCATTGGAGGACAGAGGCAGTACGTGGGATGCGAGAAATTAAGGCGATGGGTTTGTGGGTTATTCATGATAAACTAGGATTCATGCGGAACAGCTCCACATAGAGAATTATGGGGAGACCATTTCCTCATGGGCAAGTTTGGAAACTTTAATCCTTGCTTATCCCTCTTTAATCGCCGCAATCATGCACACCATGTTCACAAGAACGGGAGTAAAACTTATTTTTTGTTGAATGCTTGTCCCCGCTTACTTCCAATTTAACTCTTAACATCGTCACGTCTATATGGGCTGCAGAAATTACGGTAGACGAACTAAAGTTTCAACGTATGGTGGTCACTAGTTGGACAAGATGTAACATAGAGCGACCAGTCATCCCATGGAGGCTTAATTCGCATAAAGTAAATCTCGACAACGGATTACAAAAACTTATATAACATATTACAAATTTCTTGATTTATATAAGAAATAAAAAGGTAAAACTGAAGCAAAATTTCAGAAAATGTTACTATCAATATAGTGTAGAATTACTATAAATGTACATGTGTCTATGTTATTGTGTATATGTAATATTCATTGGAAAATATATTTTTAGCATATGTTAAAATACAATTTTGTTACTTTGAAAGTTGTTTCCAGAGCACCGTTTTTTGTTTACTTTGCCCAATGCACAAACTTATCTTTTTATTCACGAAACTTTGTACACATCTATAGAATACATGAACATGTATATCGTTAGAAAAAAAATATTATTCTGAAATTATTGTTCACGCAAACCATGTTTGTTTCGTAGACGCGACAATGGAATTCTAGATTTAGTTTGTAGTGGTGAAAAGTTTTTTTGATAATGGGAATTTTATTACTTAAAAGGTTTAATCATTACGTCCGGTCTACATAGTTAGGATGCTCACAGCCGCCTCATAACAGACTGAAAATAAAATAAAATAAAAGTACATAGGCAAGTAACAAACTAGTAACTCTGTATCGCCGGGCCAATCTAAAAATCACGCTGCCATCCATGACAGATAAAGATATTCCTCGTCGTATTTTCCAGTCGTGCAGACACTGTCATAAGAAGGTCGTATGTGGACCACAAACGGAACAAACTGGTGCATATGTAGATTACATGTATGAGAGAAGAAGTTTTATCAGAAAAAACCTTTCATTTCTACTCAGCCAGAGTGACCATATAACGGCCATCGCTTCCACCCTAATTAGTTTTCTAAAGTTGTGCTCAACACTACGTAACCAATTTGCGGAAAATATTTGCAACTGATCATGGAGGATACAAATTTGAAACTATTTGGATGGCTGTCCAAATTGGAAACTATTTGCGTAAACCTATTTTACCACATTTCCTGAAATTTAGTTGTGTAACATAAGAAAAGTCTGGGGCAGCTAGACGGAACAGGAATTTTATATCCACGAAACGGACTGTTGGCCAGCAGCCCAGCACACTCTCGATTTGTTGGGACAGAGACAAGTAAACGTAGTAAAATTTTCCAGATTTGGAATGCGGTGGCCAGCCACAATTGGCCGCTTATCTGGACCATGGAGACGCCACGTGCTCCCGATGGCAGGCGACGAAGCAATTTGCGTGGAGGAGGAACGCCAGGCGGCAAAATATCTGGCGTTGTCGTTGACGCTGCACCGGAGCGCGCGCCGGCCGGTGATCCGAAAGTGGTAAAGAAACTGTGGGGATAAGAATTCCCCAATGGGTAAGGATGGACTGGGACCGCAGAACTTATCTGCTCCGTGCTGGTTCACTTCACGCGGTCGTGCTCCGATACCCGATAAATATCAGCGATGCCGGCCGAACTACGGGACGCTTTCTTTTTATTGTTGTGTTGATCGAAGTGGAATGCACATTGTCAGTGGGATCGAGTTTGTTGTCGCATGCATGCTCATATGTATATATGACACGCACGAGATACAAGAAAGAAAAGCCATGTCTTTTCTCCGATGAAATCTTGAGGGAGTATCTAAAACCTTTGTACATCCGATCTCTACTTTTCGTTTTAGCAAAATTCAGATTACTTAAGTTTAACAAAGACGAAAAATATCAATTGCATTGTGCCTATAACTTTTGAAACTTAAACATGTCGGCCTGCATCATGAGCAAAAATCAAAGGATTTTCAAGCTACCGTTCAATACGCAATTTATCATGTTGTATTTTCATTTTCTCAATTTTTTTTGTAGATCACATACGGCCGTATTTCTTTACAAAAATTTGCACGGGTTAGTTTTAAATCAAAATGTATCTATGGGATTTATATTGTATTTTTGGAACTTAAAAAAGATGTATTTTCGGTAAGTTATAGGGAGTGTATTCTGATGTACGAAAGTTCATTCTAGTATTTTACTTAGTTTATTTCTCTGGGCATTAAATGTTTTGATGTTGATAACAACATGATTTAACGACCAATCATTTGCTCGAGCATGAAGGAAATATTCAAAGGTTGAGCAAGATGGATTGGTGACCCGCGGAGAGTATAGAGAAATGAGCAAGATGTTAATGGTTACAAGTGCATATCCAAGCGTATCTTCGTGATAGTCAGGTATCTCAGCAGAAATATAAAAATCTATAGTAGATGCTGTAGGGTCATCCGTATCAGCCTTCAACCACACAAGCGAATGTATATGGGGAAGCCCTCTTTTCTTAAACTCTACGACATACAAATCTGAAGGGAGAAAAAAATGAAGACAACAATGAGTGTTCATGGCAAAATTTAAGAGGGATTGAATAATGAGGTAACAATCATTATAGAAAGCAAAACAAACACAAAGATGGAAACGAATAAATTAAAGAAGCATTGTTGGTAAAGGATAATCATTCGGAAGAAATGCATGAGAAGTTGTAAAAGCAGGAAAGGCTAATTAGCACATGTTTAAAATGAGCATCTTCCTCAAAAAACAAAGGAGAGAACATTTGCGAGTAAGCTTATAATCTTATATGAATGAACATTAGCATGAATATGATAATGCAGGGGAAAATAATTAAGCGCATACATGCATTAACAGGACCAAACGTCTTTCCTTTCCCGACTCCTTTTCTGAACTCATTAATCTTCATCTTGAATACACGTGTAACCATATCTGGTCTATCACCATGAGTTTGTCCAGGCTCAAGAAGCACCGCTTCGGATATTTCATCCCATTTCGGATTGCATGTGAATGTGACGAAGAGATCGGGAGCTCCATAAACACGGGAAATCGCTATTCCGTCTTGATAATTTTGAATCATATACCGAGGACCACCAGTGTAACTGGAATGAAGAATATACACAACACCAACATTTTTTCCAGTTGAAGTACCTTCTCCAAGGGCATTAGATAAACCCTGGTATGTCTCAGAACGTAAAGTATCCTGATTCAAAAAATGATAAGTAAGTCTACATGACTCAACAGAACTATATGAAGTAAACAACTAGACATAATAACAAACCGAAATAAACTAGATGCAAGAAACTAATTTTTTGTGTGTTTTTGATAAATAAAGCAAACAAGACTAAATAAAAATAAACTAAGCAAGACAATAACAAAGTAAAGAGATTGGAAGCGTGAAACTCCCCTTGCAGAAATCCTCTTGCTCCCCGGCAACGGCGCCATAAAATATGGCGTGTGGAAGGGGAAGCAAGGAGATTTTTGAACCGAATTGCTTCTGCTCCCCGGCAACGGCGCCAGAAAATGTGCTTGATTGCGTGGATCACACGTTCGTTGGGAGACCCCAAGAGAAAGGTATGATGCTGTATAGCAGCAGTTTTCCCTCAGTATGAAACCAAGGTTTAATCGAACCAGTAGGAGCAAGAAATCACTTCGGAAGGTTGTCAGTGGCGCGCTGACGTGGAACCTGCACACAACACAATCAAACTACTTTGCCCCCAACGAAACAGTGAGGTTGTCAATCTCACCGGCTTGCTGAAAACAAAGGATTAAACGTATGGTGTGGAAAACAGTAGTAAATTGCAGAGAATAAAAAAGAACAGTGTTTGCAGCTGGTTGTATTATCAGTGTAAAAGAATGGACCGGGGTCCACAGTTCACTAGTG
Organism: Poa pratensis; assembly: GCA_947311845.1. Lineage (NCBI taxonomy): Eukaryota > Viridiplantae > Streptophyta > Magnoliopsida > Poales > Poaceae > Poa > Poa pratensis. Next base: position 9,605,947 of record CAMZMU010000055.1, on the reverse strand, counting down.
GTGTCTCTCCATAAAAGATAACTAACATGCTGGGTGAACAAATTACAGCTGGGCAATTGACAAAATATTGAGCGCATGACAATGCATATATATGACATGATGATTACTATGATATTCATGTGGGCATTACGACAAAATACATAGACCATTATCCAACAGCGTATATGACTAATAATCCACCGCCAGGTTGTCATACCGAGTTCCCCGTTGGTATTAAGTTGCAAGCAACGGATAATTGCATTAAGTAATGTGCGTAATGTAAACAAATGTATTAGACCTAACGGTGTACCCTTAAGCTAAGCATCGGTTATTTTATCCCTAGTGGCAACAGCACATCCACAATCTTAGAAGTTATTGTCACTCTCCCAGATTACCGGAGGCATGAACCCACTATCTAGCATAAATACTCACTCTTGGAGTTACAAGCATCTACTTGGCCAAAGCATCTACTAGTAACGGAAAGCATGCAAGATCATAAGTAACATATAAGATAGATTGATAATCAACTTGACATAGTATTCAATATTCATCGGATCCCAGCAAACACAACATGTAGCATTACAATAAGATGATCTTGATCATGATAGGCAGCTCACAAGATCTAAATATGATAGCATAAAATGGAGAGACAACCATCTAGCTACTACCATGGACCCGTAGTCCAAGGATGAACTACTCACGCATCACTCCGGAGGCAGGCATGGTGATGTAGAGCCCTCCGGTGATGATTCCCCTCTCCGGCAGGGTGCCGGGAAGAGCCTTTGAACTCGCCCGAGCTAGGGTTGACGGCGGTGTCTCTGGAACTTTTCGTGGATAATGGCTCGGATATTTAGTGTTTTCGCATCGGGAAGAATAAATAGGCGAAAGGGCGGCGGCTGCGGAGCCACGAGGGCCCCACACCACCCCACGGCGAGGCAGGGGGGCCGCGTGGCCCCATGGTGTGGGTGCCACGTGGCCCTCCTCCATCTCTCATCTGGACTCCGTCTTCGTGTTGGAAAAATAGGAGGTTCTGTCCAAGTTTCGTCCAATTCCGAGAATATTTCCAGACTAGCTTTTCTGGAATACAAAAACAGCAGAAAACAGGAACTGGCACTGTGGCATCTTGTTAATAGGTTAGTCCCAGAAAATGCATAAAAATGCTATGAAGTGTATATAAAACATGTAACAATTGGTATAATATCAACATGGAACATCAGAAATTATAGATATGTTTGAGACGTATCAAGTATCACTTGTCACGGACAAGGAGTATATAGAGATATTTCTCGGTGGTATATTGGAATGATATTGAAGACCAATTTCACACCAAATAAGCATATGGCAAAGGATAAGATTTAAAAGCCATGCTTAGATAAATAGATATTCTTGATAGCTTCAAATATTCACGCGATCATGCAAAGCTACTACAAAGAGTAGCTTGAAGCAATCGGTTCCCCAACAAGATATATGCAAATAATATTTGGGGAAAGCCGTACCAAGAATGTCCATCACAACCAAGATCCAAAAGAGTGATTAAACAAAATCATCTTAACAAATATGGAACTTGTTTGAGCAACATGCCACATAGAAATAAGATTATTAACAAAATCACTTCTAGGTGGCAATACCTCACATGTTCACATTTTCTAGGCTTGTAGTATGCACAAAGCTTATTACTCCCCATAATGTGATAAACCAAATTTTCTTAACAAGAGGCAAATAAAACCAACTAGAGATAATTAATGGACATTATAGAATTTGAATTTCTCATGAGAATGACATACCACATAGAGGCTAGATAATATTGACATATCAACACTAAGTGGTATTCCTCATGTCTACACATGTTTATGATTGTAAAGTGCACGAAGCACATCACTCCCCCAAAATGGGATAGTCCATTAATCTCTCAAAAAGAGAGCTAACAAGATAAGATATCAAATAAAAGCAAAAAGGCTCAACACAAGTAAATGGTGTATAAACCAACATACACATACTTGATTACTCAAGATAAGTAAGTATAGAGCACAACACATACAAACACTAGCAAGGTACGAAACCTAACACATGCAAGTGTGCAAGTAACTTTCAATGTATATATGATTTAAATTCAAGTTACCGCAAGGAGGAACATAGGATATGAGATAGGACAATATAATCCAAATAACTTGGCTTGAGAGAATATAATTGATGAAGATCCCTTAATTCTTCATGATGTAGCCAAGTCTCCAATGCCCTCCAACAATACCTATTGATCAAGTTTTAGCTTGTTGGTCCCCAACCAAGTTGGGTCCTAATAGATTAGTCACAATAGGCTTGGCAATCCAAATGGTGATTTTCTTGACACCACTTTGAGTACCAACATATTTGGCAAACACATTGCCAACCTTATCCTTCCGAAGAGAATAAACATTATCAATTATAATTGGGTTAGATAAGGTACCTTTAGTGCATGAAGAAGCAAAGTGGCCCTTCTCACGGCATATGTAGCAATATTGGCTTCCTCCTTTCTTCTTAGTTGGAATCTCGACTTGAGGAGGGTAGCTTCATTATTCTTGTGAAGAGGCCTTGCTTTAACTTGAGAAACTTGAGTTTGAACTTGAGGCCGCTTCTCACTAAGATGCTTCTCCTTCAAAGGGCAAGATCTAACATGGTGCCCTTCAACTTTGCACTTGAAGCAAACGATTTTGGCCGGATCCTTAACTTGTTCTTGGCCCTTTTTCTTCTTGTTAGGCTTGGACTTGTTCTTGTTATTGAAGTTGAATCCAAGTCCACTCTTGTCATTGGGGCGTCTTTGAACACTCAACACATTGTCAAGTGTGGACCTCCCAACATGACGCTTTTTCAAGTCTTTCTTCAAAGAAGTGACTTGGGCCTTAAGCTCTTTTAATTCCTCTACATGGTTAGTATCAACACAAACACTAGAAGAAGTAGATGCTTCATTGTTAGAGCAACAAGGTAAGGAAGGTAATTCATCACAAGATTTAGCAATAGTATGTGATGTAGAATTATTAGGACTAGCACATGGCAATCAAGCATTTTGAGAGAAAGTTGTGCCATTGTACACATGAGGCTCACAAGATGTCACCTTTGACATAATAGCCTCATGACCTAATTTTAGCTTAGTATAGGATGCTAGAAGATCCTCATTAGAGGTAGAGAGCTTTTCATGACTTTCTTCCAATTTCCTATACTTGCTAGTTAGCAACTCAAGTTGAGCCCTTAGCTCAACATTCTCCTTCAAAATAGATGCTTCACGAGAAATGGAGTTAGTAGCACAAGCATCATCAATATTAGAAATGAAAGAAGACAACTTGGAAAGCTCATCATTTTTAGATTTTTTTTTTAGAAAAGGGGGTGTCCTAGCCTCTGCATCGATTGATGCACACGGCCTTTTATTGCAGCGTCGAGAGATATTCAGAGTTTACATCTCAAACAAAAGTTCATGAAAAAGGGAAATAAAGTCTTAAAGACTAAAAAGGCAGCTCCTCAGGACGTCTAGTCTTCTTAAACGTCTTGAATTCTTCTAAACAGTTGCCAGGTACCCCGGGAATAGATATCCAAAGCGACCGCCTCCAGCCGGGTGCATCCAGAGTCCATATGCGCACGTTGCGCCTCTGGGACCAGAAAGCCCACTCGTGGATCCAGTGGGTAGCCATGCGTATCACCTGTAGAAAGTTAGCATGACGAGCATTGTTAAAAATGATATCATTTCGGCATCTCCAAATAGACCATAATAAAGCACAAGCTCCCACACGGATTTGTGCTTTCAAATCCTTTTCCACCCCATCTAGCCAATTCCCGAACATATTCGTGCTATTAGCCGGAGTGACGATGTTGAAAGTATATTGCACAATTGTCCATAAAAAATGCGCAAACGGGCATGTAAAAAAGAGATGATCTATGGACTCCTCCGAATCACAGAACACACATTTCTTACACCCATTCCAATTACGTCTAGCAAGGTTATCTTTCGTTAATATAACTTTGTTATATAAGAACCACATAAAAATCTTAATCTTTAATGGTATCTTAAGTTTCCAAATCTGTTTGCGCAAGTTTACCGTATGGCCATTTAAATAGTCCTCATATAGTGATTTAACTGTGAACAAACCTGTCGAAGTAAGTTTCCAAATAAAATTGTCTTCCTCATTCGTTAAAGGATGTGCAATAAGCCTTTGTAGCATATGCAGCCACGCATTCCATTTGTTACCCGTCAAGTTTCGTCTAAACTCGATGTGCACCGAGGAGTTTGCTAATGCATCGGCCACCAACATATTCTTATGCCGTGCTACACTGTAAAGCGTTGGGTATTGAGCAGCCAGAGGGACTTCTCCCAACCAATTGTCCTCCCAAAAACGAGTTTTTTGACCATTGCCTACAACAAATTTTCCTTTGCTGAAGAAATTTCTTTTACCCCCATAAGACCCTTCCAAAATTGAGAGTCAGTAGGTTTAGCAGTCACTTGTGACAAACTATTTTTGTAAATATTTGTTCTTTAATAGCTCTTGCCATACTCCTTCCTCATTAATAAGTTTATAAAGCCATTTGCTTAATAAGCACTTATTTTTATATCGAGAACCTCGATTCCTAGACCTCCTTGGTCCTTTGGTCTACAAACAATATCCCATTTTGTGAGCCTATATTTCTGTTTATTTTGATCACTTTGCCAGAAGAAACGCGACCTATAAAAGTCTAACCTTTTCAGTACCCCTTTAGGTATCTCTAAAAAGGATAACATAAACATAGGTAGGCTCGTAAGTACCGAATTTATTAAAACTAGTCTGTCTCCGTATGAGAGCAGCTTTCCTTGCCAACATCCTAGCTTATTTCCAAAACGTTTTTCAACCGAGTTCCATTCCTTATTCAGCAGTTTTCTATAGTGGATTGGGATTCCGAGGTACTTAAACGGTAGACTCCCAACCTCACAACCAAAATACTTCTGTACTGGTCTTCAGCCTCTTTAGCTTTGCCAAAACAGAATATTTCGCTTTTATGAAAATTGATTTTTAACCTGATAATTGCTCGAAGATGCACAAAATCAACTTCATATTGATGGCCTTTTGTAAATCATGCTCCAAGAATAAAATGGTGTCATCAGCGTATTGTAATATCGACACCCCTCCCTCAACCAAATGCGGAATAAGGCTTCCGACCTGTCCATCCTCTTTTGCTCGTGAGATAAGGATGGCCAACATATCGGCCACTATGTTAAAAAGAATAGGAGAAAGGGGATCGCCTTGTCGAAGCCCCTTCCTAGTCTGAAAAAAATGTCCAATGTTATCGTTGACCCGAACCCCCACCGACCCACCCATTATAAAATTTTGGATGAGATCACACCATTTTTTGTCAAAGCCTTTCATTCGCAGCGTTTGCAAAAGGAAAGGCCACTTAACTTTATCATAAGCCTTTTCGAAATCAATTTTAAATAAAACCCCATCCATTTTCTTCCTATGAAGTTCGTGATGGTCTCATGTAGGACAACTACCCCTCTAGGATATGTCGTCCTGGCATGAACGCAGTTTGGGTTGGTCTAATAACCTTGTGTGCAATCTGAGTTATACGATTTGTTCCAACCTTCGTAAAAATCTTAAAGCTCACATTCAACAAACAGATCGGTCTGTACTGTTGGATTTGTACCGCATCCTCTTTTTTTGGCAGCAACGTAATTACCCCAAAATTAAGCTTATAAAGAGGCAAATGGCCATTTTGCAGCTGAACAAACATAGCCATAAGATCAGTTTTAATCACATTCCAAAAGGTTTTATAAAATTCAGCGGGGAACCCGTCTGGTCCCGGAGCCTTATTATGCTCCATCTGTGAAATCGCCTCAAGGACTTCATCCGAAGTAAAATCGGCAGTCAAGATCCTATTTTCTTCACTAGAAATTTGTGGGATATCTGAAACCACATTTTCGTCAAGACAGAAGCTATTTTCGGCCGGCGCCCCAAATAGCTTTTTGTAATATTCAGAGATATATACTCTCAGATTTTCTTCCCCTACAATTGTTCCTTCCTCTTGTTCCAATTGGAAAATTTTCTTTTTCCTATGTTTTCCGTTTGCAATGAGGTGGAAATATTTCGTATTATTTCCTCCTTCCTGTACGTGTTTCACTTTAGCCCTTTGCGCCCATTTAGATTCCTCCTCTCTTCTTAGTTTAGCTAAGCTATCATTAGCCCTTCTCAACGCATCACGTTCTGCATTGTTGAGATTAGTAGTTTCGGCTTTAATGTCTAACATGTCAATAATACCAAGAAGTCTTTCTTTTTCTTTTCTATAGATACCACTTCTGTGTCTTGCCCACCCTCTAAGATATCTTCTTAGATGTCGTATTTTGTTTGCCACACCTCAAGTGGTGTACTCCCCCTCACATGTGTTTGCCATTCTTTGGAAACCATTTCGAAAAAACCCTCTTCTTTAAGCCAGGCTAACTCGAAGGAAAACAAAGAAGTATTGCCCAGGTGAGCTTGTTCACCTGAGTCAATAAGTAAAGGGGTATGATCAGATTCGGTCCGCGATAACGCTCTTACGGTTACCAACGGAAATTTTTGTTCCCAATCTACACTTGCAAGTACCCGATCAAGTTTCTCGAACGTAGGTGTGTCTCGTCGACTTGCCCACGTGTATTGCCCAATTACCGAATTAAACAAGAAGGGCCAACGTGCGTTGTAATTTGAATTGTTCTTTTCATGTGGTCCTCTAATAATGTTGAAATCCCCCCCCCCCCCCCCAACTAACATTGGTATTGGAGAGGACTCACAAATACGGACTAATTCAGCAAGAAATATGGGTTTTTGAGCTTCTTGAGCTGCCCCATATACTGCCACAAAGTTCCATTCAAACCCGTCTTTGATTTTAAATGAAACTTTACACAGAAATCACCGGCATCCACGTCTCGGACAGTCAGCGATTCCATGTTAATCCCTACTAACATACCACCCGATCTCCCTTGTGGGGGTAAACAAAACCAAGAGAAGTCCCTTCCTGCCGACAAATTCCTTAAAAAATGTGCAGGAAACTAGACCGCCCGTTTCTAATAACGCTACAATATCCAAGTTAAAATCCCGTATAGACTCCTGAACCCTTAGATGCTTTGCCGTGTCTCTAAAGCCTTCACAGTTCCAAATTAAAGCTTTCATTGTTTATTCTTTTTTAGTCTAGCACTTCTTCTTAGGTTTTTCTTATCAACAACAATTTTCTTACGCCCACGCTTCCGAGTTGAAAGCTGACCTAAGTGATCCGTTTGATCTCTCAACACATCAGCTTCCTCCTCTTCTAAATCGTCACAAAGTCCCGACACTTTTGAGACAAAAAGATTATGTGGATCGTCAACAAGAGCATTCAAATTTTTATTTAGCACAATTAAAGCTCTCTCCTTCTCAACCTCTTTTAAATGTTGGACAGAAACCAAATTTTCAGAAGGTGATTTACCCAGAGAAACTCCCAAAACGCTAGCTCTAGCTAAGACAGTATTATTTGAAACATTGCATAATGAGAGTTTAGGTGTGGGACACGAACCTGCCATGTCGCGAGAGTTGGCCCTATCCATCGCTCGCTCCATCTGCGTTGCGTCCGCATTGGGCTGCTCTCGAATGCGTGTACTCGAGCGCAGTCCAGTCGCCATCGCCTCCGGGATGCCACCAAAAAGCAATTAGCTTCTCCCTCGGTGTGTTGTTCATGTTCATCGGAGAACGGAGATCGCCAAGCTTAGAAGGCGACAGAGCAGTCCTCGGGGTCGCTGCACCGTCCACCACCGTAGTGGTAGCCGGCGACCTTTGCGGCGAGACAGCCGTATCATGAGCAGAGTAGCTCGAGCTGCGTCCAGCTCTCGTGGTCACCACGCCGTCCGCCTCAGCAGTGCTCGCCAGCGGCCGCTGCGGCGAGACCAGCGCAGTACGCGCAGCTGCTGTTGGGCTAGACCTGGCGCTCCTAGAGACACCACGAGCAGACGTATCTGCACCGGCAGCTCCGCTGAGCGAAGGATCCCGAACAGGAGACGTAAACACGCCCATAACATAGGAATCATCATTTGTTGCTGCATCGTATGCATTGTTAATCAAGGGTGAGTCACGGCCAGAGATAGACACAGGAGAAACATTATTTGATGCAGAAAAAAGAGACATGTTACCATGCGAGTCGCCAAGTACAGAGGCCGGCGTGTCCGGCTTGTCCAGGATCCCATCATCGGCTGATCCTTCCACAACTTCATCCATCCGATCCACCTTATGAGCATCGGGAGGGGATGCAAAAAGAATCCTCTGAGCTTTCTTTGATTCAGATTTTGTAGCCCTCTCTTCCTCCTCCTCCACCATATCACTCCACCTATCCGAGAAAGAGCCAAACCTTATGTTTGGCGTTAAAAGAACCATCTTAGTAATGGAATCAGGTAGTTCCACGCCAGGGGTGACCTCCTTGTCACGCTTTCCTTCTTCTTTGCTTAAACTAGAACCTTTGTTTTCAGAGTTAGCATCCTCCTGTTGACGTTTTCCTTGACCAGTACCCCCATCGCCACCAGCATCATCATCATTAGGATCATCTTCCTCCATCTCCACATCTTCATCAGTCATCGCAATCTCAATTGACAGCCTGTACCCCTCATCCTCATACATAATCGTTTTATGATATGGAATAGCAGTAATGTCTGTGACTCGGACCTGAGCACGAACCACCTCATGTCTCCTAGTATACGGCATATCAATCGCCTTAGTTTTCCCAAACATCCCAACCATCCCCCATAAAGCTAGGTAATCATCAAGTAAACCTTCAGGCACCCCACTTATAAGGAGCCACACATTCTGAAGATGTTGTGTGGGTTTAACTTCAGTTTTCCACTCCGTGAACTTGATGAAAATCTTGCTGTTCTCTTTAGCCTCAAAAGACCCAAACCTCATCGCACGAATCAGCTCCATCTTGCTTGGAAATTCAGCCTTGTACATATTATCTCCGTGCAGTTGTACATCCCACGGAAAATCATCATCCATGACCACCCAACGCATCACCCCAATGATCTCATCTGCTGACAATGTGCCCCCAGAAACTGTTATTCGTCCAGTCCTCCCACTGTTAGATCGTGGACGGTAAGAAGCAGAATTAGACACATCAAAGAACATCAGCTCCTCATTGGCGTACCCAAAGACGGATAGCATTGGTTTGGGGGCATCATGTAGAGGACACTCTTCATTCGCATGATTTGCATCCCTACAGTAATCACAAAGAATAGCTTGGCAATCAATGGAGAGTTAATGGCACCCGCAGTCACGCAACTCGTCACGTATGTGCACTTAAGTCACACTTCTCCAGAACGTGATTTTTTGGTCACACATCTGGACAAGTGGGTGCACGGTGGTCTCTGGGCCCACGTGTCAGACCGTTTTCCGTTGCGGGAGTGCTGACGTGGACAAGTAATTTTGCAGAAAACCCCATGTATTTTTTAGATATTTCGCAAAATGGTCCTCCTAATTTTACAAAATGGTCCTTCTAATTTTGTACCATTTTGTAAAATTATATTACTCTAGGGGGTTTTCTGAAAATTTACCGTCCAAAACGGACTGACACGTGGGCCCAGAGACCTGCGTGCACCCACTTGTCCAGATGTGTGACCAAAAAATTACATTCTGGAGAAGTGTGACTTAAGTGCACATACGTGACAAGTTACGTGACTGCGGGTGCCATTAACTCATCAATGGAATAGTGCCCATGTAGATTGCAACGGAAACACTTGACCTTATCCGTGCTCTTCTCTTTTTTCTTCAAGCCCTTGTTCTCTCCAGTTTGCCCCGCAATCACGGAGGAAGATGCCACCGCCTTCTCCGCTGCTCTACAGTCCTCTACCGCAGCCGCTGGAGTAATCTGCATCGGCTGAACAGCAACCGTCGGAGCAGCGCTTGAGTTGGCTCGTACAGCCTGCTGCTCCAACACAGCCTCCATGACTCTCGAGGCGGCAGCCGTAACCGCCGCATCGGAAACCACCACCTCCTTTTCCGGCATCTTTTCTTTTCCATTGTTCACCACAGTCAGTCTCACGACCTCTCTTCCATGGCCTCTACCACCACGAGAATTGTTGAAACCACCGCGAGGTCCTCTGAATTCGTGTCTCCGTCTATTGCGGTAGCCGAGCTTGTCGTAAAACTCGTCTCCCGCGCCAGGGTGAAAGACACCATTGAAGGCACCGTGATTGGCATCATGGTACACCCCCTGCCCCCATTGCCCTCGCCAGCGTAAGGACCGCGACCTCCGCATTGAAGCCACCGCGTCCACCGAAGCCGCCACGACCACGGCCATTGCCATAATCGAACCCGACCGCATTGTACTGTCTCCCTCCAAGAGCTGGCCAATTATTCTGACCTGCGCCTGCTTCTCCACGAGCCTGCCAATTGCTCGGACCCGCGCCGGCGTCGCCACGGGCCTGCCAGTTGCTCGGACCAGCTCCAGCATCACCACGGAAGCCGCGGCCACCAAACACAGCACCACGGCCAGGAGCTCCCCGACCCGCGTTGCCTCCCGCCGGTAGAGGCGGTCCATCCCCGTGCCCAACTCTACCACCCCCGCCGCCACGGTTCGCCATAGTTGCAGATCGAACGCGCGGCGCAGGAGTAGAATCCTGCGACCAGAAAAACCCTAGGAGAGAACGAAACGCGACTCCAGCCTTAGCTAAGTCCACGATCGGCAGGGTGGGCCCGTCTGACTCACATCTGCATCTCCTGGCCCAACATGGGGGTCCGTTTGACCCCAATCATGTTTAGCTGGCCCAACATGGTGGCCCGTTTGACCTTTCCCGTTTGATTTTGAAAATTTAAAAATAGGCGAGGATCTGTGATCTGAGTTCACCGGCGGCGACCGGCGTGTGGACCTCCGGCGAAGCAAAGATGCCGATGTCCGCCGCTTGTTCTTCCTCCTCTGGATCAAGGTCCACTCCGCCGCATCAAACTCCTCCTCGAAGAAGACGGACGGAGACAGCGCCGGAGCCTCAAATGCCGGCGACCTGCGCTGAGGAAGAAAACGATTAGGACTCACCTGCGGCGATGAAACCTCGCTCCACTCCTTCAACGCAGCCCTCTGCTTGATCCTCTTCTCAATCCTCTTGGCCGCCCGGGATCCATCCAACGAGATCTTCGTCGGCGAGCTGGACCCCGTACGGTATCTTGACGAGATCTCGCTGGAGGAGACCCTCGAGTCTTCATCCTCGCTCTCCAACGCCGATAGAGCCCAGAACCGCCCCTTAGGACATGCCCCATCGGTGGTGAGAGTGCCTTCTCCGTCACCCACAGCGTCACTCGCGGCAGCGTAGCGCACGGCGACGTCTCTCACTGCGGCGTCACTCACGGCGGCGTCGCCCTCGGCGTCACCCTTAGCGTCGCTTCTCATATCGCCCCTGGTTTGGCTCTGACTGTGCCGAGTTTGAACTCGATCGTGATCCGTGAGAGCATACGATTTAAAAGAAAAACAAACTTACATTTTCTGTATGACGGCTGTCGTCCTGGCAGGACGTCAAGTCTTCTTAAACGTCTTGAATTCTTCTAGACAGTCGCCAGGTACCCCGGTAATAGATATCCAAAGCGACCGCCTCCATCCGGGTGCATCCAGAGTCCATATGCGCACGTTGCGCCTCTGGGACCAGGAAAGCCCACTCGTGGATCCAGTGGGTAGCCATGCCTATCACCTGTAGAAAGTTAGCATGACGAGCATTGTTAATAATGATATCATTTCGGCATCTCCAAATAGACCATGAGACTAATTGTCTTATCTAGGATTAGCAACACCAGCATGTAAAACATTTGGAGTGCTAGAAGTGTTCAAGTCCAAAGATAGAACATTGCAATGAGATAGAGATGAAGTATAGTCAATAGAAGATTCACCATCAACAATGAAATTTCTATCACCACTCACCATATCATTACCTTGTAACAAATCACTTGTTGGTGAAGTGGAAGAAGTTGTGAACTCGTCACGGCCGGAGGTGGATGGAGAACAATCATTCTTAATAATGTTGGACACTTCATATTTATCTTGAAGCTTAGTCCAAATCTCATGAGCGTTCCGATAAGGCATGATTGAATCAAGAACTATATCGCTCACAACATAGATAAGACCATTAGATACAAGAGTATTGTTCTCCATAAGAATCCCCATCCACATCATCACAATATATATTGGGATTCGAGGTAGGGGATACCTCCGAATCTCTAGCCATAAGGCACAAGTGAGAACCGGAGGGTGATGATGGAATAATATTTGAAGCTTCATTGGGATCCATGTCTTGTTCCAACAAATATTGGGATTCCTCTACATTGTTAGCCACACAGATACTAGACGATATGGAAGCATTGGTTTCATGGCAACAAGACATAGGAACCATATCATCATGAGATTTAGTTGAGTAACTATTACATGATCATTTTTAGATAGTTGAGTTTGGAATTGATCATGAGACTTGATAAGGAGAGAGTGTTCACTTTCTAAAACCTTGTAGGCTTTGTCAAGTCTCTCTATGTTGTCAATTAGTCTAGCACTGCCAACACAAAATTTAACTTTTTTCCTTTTTAAGCACTTGATATTTAGCAATAGCATGATCTCTTTCCTTAATGATTTTAGCAATAATAAGATCATTTGTTTCATCAAGAGATTCAAGTTTCTCCTCAAGAGACACTCGAAGCTCTTGTTATTCCTCAAGAGCATTTTCTAAGGAAGCTTTTTCAATAGCATTCTCTCTCTCAATTTTATATCTCTCATCAATGATTTCCATACTCTTAATAGCATAAGCAATGATTTCACATAGAGCAGGGATAGCGTTGCTACCTTTGGGGAGAGCACCAAATACAATCTCACCCTTCTTTGTTAAGGATTAAACATCAATATGTTCTCCATAAGAATCCTCATCCACATCATCACAAGATATATTGGGGTTCGAGGTAGGGGATACCTCCGAATCTCTTGCCATAAGGCACAAGTGAGAACCGGAGGGTGATGATGGAATAATACTTGAAGCTTCATTGGGATCCATGTCTTGTTCCAATAAATATTGGGATTCCTATACATTGTTAGCCACACAGATACTAGACGATATGGAAGCATTGGTTTCATGGCAACAAGACATAGGAATCATATCATCATGAGATTTAGTTGAGCAACTATTACATGATATGTAAGGATTAGCAACACTAGCATGTAAAACATTTGGAGTGCTAGAAGTGTTCAAGTCCAAAGATAGAACATTGCAATGAGATAGAGATTAAGTATAGTCAATAGAAGATTCACCATCAACAATGAAATTTCTATCACCACTCACCATATCATTACCTTGTAACAAATCACATGTTGGTGAAGTGGAAGAAGTTGTGAACTCGTCACGGCCGGAGGTGGATGGAGAACAATCATTCTTAATAATGTTGGACACTTCATATTTATCTCGAAGCTTAGTCCAAAGCTCATGAGCGTTCCGATAAGGCATGATTGAATCAAGAACTACATCGCTCACAACATAGATAAGACCATTAGATACAAGAGTAACGAGATAAGAGTTTTACGCATTCTCTAAAGATAGCTTTTGGAAATCCTTTGGAGGAGAAAAACCCATATCTACAATTTTCTTAAAATTTGGGTCTATGTCCCTAAGAAGGTTAAGCATGCGAATTTTCCAAACGTCATAATTTGTGCCATTGAATATAAGAGTGGGTTCGTGCACTAATTCTCTAAACGAGACATCTTCACTCTCTAGGCGGTAAAGCCCAAAAAGAGAGCCGAGGCTTTGAAACTTTTCTGGTTTAGACTTGATAATTGCGGAATAAAACTAGGTGTTTAAATTAACAAGCCAACAACCTAAATATACTAGGCTCACCTATGTGCACCAAGAACTTATGCTAAGCAAGACAAGCAACAATGTGATAGTAATATAGAATACTTCAAGCACGAAGGTTATCACAATGTAAAGTGCATAAGTAAAGAGCTCGGGTATAGAAATAACCGAGGCACGTGGAGACGAGGATGTATTCCCGAGTTCCTCCTTTTTAGGGGAGTACGTCTCGTTGGAGAGGTGTGAGACCACCACAACAGGTTGGTCTCAACGCCACAACAGGCTCACCTTCTTCTCCGATGAACCGCACCATAAAGGATTGATTCACCTTGCACTATCGGAATCCTTTAAGGCGAAATCCGGAGCCTTTACAATAACGATCCGGGACACACACCCACAACTGAATTGGGGGCTCCCGAATAGCTACAAGTGACCACAAGAGGTCTCAACCGCCACAAAGGCGTCTAGGGTCCAAAGACCCAAGAGTAACAAGTTCACAAACTTTCACTTCCATGAATCCTCGTGGAGAGCACAAACCGATGCACAAAATCAATGGCAAGATCACAAGTACTCAAATCCTTCACTCTCAAATCCCACCAAAAGCAACTAATGCTTATAGGGGGAAAAGAGAGGAAGAACAAAGAAGAACTCAACAAATGGAACTCCAAGATCAAGATCTACTAGATTCCCCTCACTTAGAGGAGGGATGGATTGGTGTAATTATAGATCTAGATCTTCTCTCACTTTTCACTCAAAGATATGCAAGAATCATAGCAGGGATTGAGAGGAAAAAACGTGCTCAAGTGATAGGGGTCGTTGGGAAGAAGATCCCCTTAAATAGGATCCCAAAATCTAACCGTTATGCCCAAAATACGTGAGGCCGGTCTTGGCCCAGCCAGGCCGCGCCTAGGCTGGGTGACCACCCGAGGCACCCGGCCTGGGGCCGGCCTAGGCTGGCTGACCACCCGAGGAACCCGGCCTGAGGCCGGCCTATAAAAACTGCAGAAACGCCCAACACGAAAACGAACATATCTTGATCATCCGGACTCCGTTTTCGATGTTCTTGGGCTCGTTGGAATCGCAACGAAGAGCTTTACAAGATCATGCAGAGAAACATAATATTACAACATGGGAGGATAAAACCAAAAGTAGAAAGGTAAACATTCTCTAAAAAAGAACAACCGGTAAATACTCCAACATCAAAAACTCAACAAGATATTCAAATGAAATCTGTTTTTGATGCTTAGTATGGAGATGAACACAAGCTCTAAATTCACACATGGATAAAAGCCAAATAAGAATCAAGAAAGATGATATGCCAATAATGCAAATGTTTGATCTCTCCACAAATGTGCGATCAAGTTACTCATATGAGAGGCTCTCTTGATAGTACGCCGTCTATCCTATAACCCTGTCTCCCACTAACACCATGAGACAGGTAAAATAGAAAACCAATCAAGATCATACATTTGCATTGCGCATTCCACTTGAGCTAGATGAAGACAATCTTGACTCCCTCAATTTGGACCACCTTTCTTGATTGTGCTTGCTAGCGCATGCTTTATGAAGACTTCTTCAAATACTCCCCCATACTCCGTTATGGGGAAGCCTTGCTAAGCTCCGTCTTCATGTATCCACTTGCACTTCATCTTCTTCTCTTGATGTATATGATGGCTTGGAGATAAACATGAATGTTCACTCAATCTTCTTTTCAAGTCATTCTTGCAATAAGCTCAACTCTAAATGACCATTCTTCATATAAACCATTGGATAGAATATTGATCGTCATATAATCTTCTAGAGTCCAACACATGAACTCCAACATTTTCTCATGGACAAGATCTATAAAGATATCTTAATACAAATATTAGTCTATAGAGATTGTCATTAATTACCAAAACCACATATGAGGGCACATGCACTTTCAATCTCTCCCATTTTGGTAATTGATGACAATCTATTTTGGGAGGGTTTATAATATGGAAATTAATGAGTTAGCACCAATTGTACTAATATCAAATACTACAAAAGTATGTGATGTTAGTCCAACAACATATATAGAGCAAACTCCCCCACAATCTATGCACGTGTGTATTAACATGAATTCATTGCATATGTTGTCAACCATTATCGGTGTTGGAGTTTCCACTATATACAAAACCAAGCAACGAATTGTAAAGGCAAGAAAGACAAATACTTAGAATTTTGCTATTTTGCAATCGACTGATTTCGATTTCGTCGTCAGTCGAGAAGCACGCGAAGGAGAAGAAGACGGCAGTGGAGGAGAGGAAGGCGGCGTCGCAGCCGGAGGAGAGGCGAAGCCCGAGGGCGCAGACGGGGGCGCCGTGGCGAGCGGCAGCGAGGCGCGGCGACGCCGGCAAGGCCTCGGACAGGACGGCGCCGCGAGCGGCAGCGAGCGGGGACGTCGCCGGTGGAGGCGAGGGAACGGGGTTAACAGGTGCGGGTGGCGGGCCATATCGTGGTGACCACCGCTCGGATTAGTTAGCTTCCTCGCCAGAGGCGGGGACGCCGGCGGCAAACGGCAGCGAGGCGCGGTGTCCCAGCCGGAGGAGAGGAAGGCGGCAGCGAGGCGCGGAGGAGAGGAAGGCGGCGGCGCAGCCGGAGGAGAGGAAGGGAAGGCGGCGGCGAGCGGCTGCGAGAGGTAGAAGAAGATGAGGTAGAAGAAGGTGACATGTCGACGTATGATTGGTCTAAAATTCGACTGACGACGAATTTAATTTCAGTCGACTGACCAATAGCCACTCCCAATACTTAAGAACAAATATTATGCCCATTGTCTATCGGATTAGATCGTCGCCGACCACACGGATATACGCGCGCGCCGACCGTAGGGTTCCGTCCAGGAAACAGCGTAGCCGCCTAGCCGGAGCTTAGTCATCCGATACCGATAGCATAGCCACCCCGGCTGCCCGCCGGGCCGCCGGCCGGCCGGCCGGACAGGATTCCCAGAGAGTTGGAAGTTGGACCGCGCGCGGATTCCGCTCGAGAAATTCTCAAGACCGGCGACGGCGTGTAAATTGCCTGGTTGTTTCGGATAAAGATCGCTGCCGTGGCAACGCTTATCTTTCTTCTTCTCTCTCTCCCTACAGGTCATCGATCGATCTACCGAAGAGCAAAGTTGCACCGCTTTTCCATGGACGGTGCTCGGTTATGCGACCCACCGGTCAAGTCGTCGCAGTCGTCGGTAAATGCAGCAAAAAAGATTGAAAGATGCTTATGTTCTTCAGGTGGCCCGTTCTGAGTAGTGCGTGCGTGTGGTTTCTCACCACGACGATCAATAATACTCGCGGTCAGTCGGTCACCGGGTAAAGAGAGGATAAGCCATTGGAGCTGCTTTGTAATCTCCACATGGCATAGTATTCCAGATTCCGTCGACCAGACGGCTACTAGCAGATCAATTTGCTTCGTCGGCATAGTCGAGTTCAGAATCCAATACCGGTACCGCACGGCTGCGTGCTATTCGTTACTAGCTAGTGGCCATCTCACTCTCTTTCTCCATATCTGGAACCATCAACGGGATGTTTTTGTTTCCATAATTATTAGTGGTGTTGTATCCACAGTACGTACTGGTTCATGGTTCGATGCTACTACAGTTTTTTGAAAAGAAAGAATATACCTCTAGGTCTTTGCATCTTGGAAACGCTCCGCGTCGCCCCCCGCGGGCGACCGCGGCGAACCCTAGCTTCTCGCGCCTCCGCCCTCCTCCTCCTCCCCTCCTCCTCCGCCGCCGCCGGCGAGGGCCGCCGGGCGAGGCCCACGCGGTGCCGGCGGCGGCGGTCTGCTTCTACCCGCTCGTTCGTCGGTCTTCGCGGGGCGGATTCGGCGGCGACGGTGCTCCATGGGACACAAGCTCGGGTCGGCGACCTCCTGCAGGGTCGTGTGGGCGACGGCGACGACACGCTCGGCGGCGGCGCGTGAGGAACAAGGCTCGGCGGCGGCATCTGGGACTCGGGTCTCCAGATGCGGGCGTTAGCGCACGGCGCGGTGCGCTGGGCGCGATGCGTCCGTCAGGCGCGACTCCTCCGGCTGCCGTGCCTCTGCCGTTGCGGGTGTGTGGGCCGGATCTGGGCCAGCGGGCTCGGGTCTGGCCTAGCTGCGGGTTCCGGCGTGGTAGGGGTTGGTAGGAGCGATGTGGATCTGCCGATGGATGGCGACGGTGGTGGCCTTGGTGCTGCAGCACGGCGGCGGGGCTAGTCGGGTCTGATTGGGCCTGATCTGGACCAGATCGAGTGATCTGGACCGGATCTGGGGCCTGATCTGGGACCTGACAGGCCCTACCTACTGTGTCCGATCGGCGACCGCCTATGGCGGTGGAGGACGGCGGATCTCCTCCGATTGGTTGCTGCGCGGTTTGCCGCCCACGCTGGCTTGGATCAGTCGCTTTCCTACCTCGTCAGATACGTTGGGCTTGCGGTGCACTGTTGTCGCTCACGGGTCCCGAGTTTGCGGATGTCGGGGCGGCGGCCCTGAAAGGTGGGCTTCACGGGCGCTTCTATGGCAAGCGACGTGACGGTGGTGATGGCCTTTCTCCTTGGTCGTGCGGACGGCGAGGAGCGGGTGGCGGGGGTACCCGGCGGTGGCGGCGCTTCGGCTAAGTCAGCTCCCAGATCGTGTTCTGGAAGTTCAGACTCGAGGCTACTAGGCGGTCCAATGTTCCGAACGGTGCGCGAAGATTTTTCCGAGCGAAAGCTCTGCGCTTTGGCGCCAATGACGGCGATGCCTGAGGGTATCGTTACCCTCTTGAGGGCGTTATTGTGGTTATCTTTGACGTGTTAGTGCTCCGGGTGAAAACCCTGACCATCTCGGTCTCGATGACGGCGGCGTGTTACGTCGTTACCTTCTTGGGGGCGTCATCGTGGAGTTTCGGTACCTTGGCCCCGTTCCGGTGTCTTCGGTGGCAAGTCTTGGGTTTCCTTTGTGCTTCTTTTTTTATCTTTGATCTGTTTTGTAAGAGGTTCCCCTCATCACTCTGTATCGGATCGGCCGTTGGGCTTTATTTATAAAGCGGGGCGATAGCCTATTTCGAGGTCTTTGCATCTTAAGACGCACACATCTAAAGTTTATTTAACTAGAGTTAATGAAACGACCAAAGCATTAATAAGGAACGATACAAGAAATATAAAATAAAATAGAACCATGATAATACATGTCAAAAACACCCACGACTAAATCACGCTATAGCATGATAAATTGCGATAAAGTACTTAACTTTTAACGTCGTTATTTTATAGATTGCCGAAAGTGAAGCCCGCTCATTTTCCACATCCCAAATCCAAGCCCTGATTGACTAAAATAGCTCCCAAAATCCCGACCGACCTATCCCCTCCTGATTCCCCACTGTCATGGTGCGCTTAGACGTGCTCGTCGAATTGTGCACGCTCACAATACGAAACTTGGGAGGTCGCTCGTGGAGGGAAAGATCGTCTGCGCCTAGGACTCCGCAACTTGTTCCCTCACCAGCCTCTCAAAACCACTATGCATGGCTAGGAGGCGACACGACGTTTCAGCCATCCACATGTCTCAAGCTCCGCCACTGATACACATGGCCTACAAGTGAGTCACCAGCACCTGTAGGCAAGTGTTACTCTACTCTCCAACTCTTAATGCTGTGGTTTATAAATGTGCTCATGTAGCATAACAATTAGGAGTGATTTAGCTACATAATTTGTGAAATACTACAAAAGTTGGACATATCTAACTTTTCTGGCGATAAGATATTTGGTTTAGCATTCATTATATAGCATCTGGATATGGCCGGCGCTAAATCACTTAGCACACTATTTTTTTCCTCGATTCTAAGTATGTAGTGCTCTATACCTGTCAAACATAGGATTGGACCACTGTAATGCAACAAAGAAGGTCTTACGTACATATTGAGAAAGTTTCAGGACCTACAAGTTTCTGGTTTATTTAGACGTTGATTTTGTCAGGTGTGGGAATAGTAAGAAATCCACGTCACATCATATCTTCACTTTTGCATTAGGACCCGGGTACTCGCCGTGATCGACTACTTTGATTATGGTATGGCAGCTCTGCCTCACGCCTACATCACGCAGGCGACCACTAAGGAGATCTCCTCGCTGATAAACAATATGGAATTTCCCTAATGCTTCTATCTAATGTCTATTACGTCTTTTAATATGTGGTTACCTAAAGCTTATTACATGCCCCGCTAGTGTTCTCCCCTTTTTCGGCTTTGTTTTCGCCCTCGAACATAACTCATCTCGATGGTGTACTACCTGTAAACGAATAGCTATAGACACGGAACATACACAAACAGTGCGAAGTGATAGATGATTCAAAAGGATTAACAGGAATCCTATGAGGATAACATTAGGAGTATAGGATATCCAAAGCGATATTTTTCTAAAGATGGATCTTTTTTGCTGAATGGGAAAAGACAAGAGAGCAAAGAACATTGGCAAGCATGTGCTGGTGCATACATGGAGATTTTATCACAAGACCGACGGCATATAGTTATCATGGCGCACTAGATGCATTCGTGCAACTGCAGAACAGCTTTACGACACCTCATTCTGCCACTAACCGCTGGCCCCCTTCGAGCACGGGAATCTCCCATCAGCGACACCTCATAGATTCATTTTTGCCAGACTGCATGCAATTTGTTGGGTGCACGCATATTCATTATCCATTGGCGTCAATAGGCCAAGATGTGACATGAAATTGGAATGGTCTTCCTATCTCACACGCCAAACTAGTATAAATAGGTAGTTACTCCTTGATAGTCCCGCATCGCAAAGCCAAAGCACAAGTGCACGCCAACAACACAAGGCTAGCTAGGCGAAAACAAGCAAAGTACAAATGGAGGGCACCATGAAGAGTGGGGTCCGAGGGATCAAGGGGAAGGTGGTGATGGCGTACTCCAAGTACGCCAACGGAAAAACTCATAGCAAGTCTGCTCCGACCGTTACTGCGCACGCCTACCAGCCCAGGTACCCTGCTTCTTCTATCGACGCGACGGCGAGCCACGCCTCCGGGGGCGGCGACGTCGACGAGAGGGCCACGGCCTTCATCCTGGCCGTCCGGGAGCGCTCCAAGAACGAACAGAAGATGATGAGTTAAGCTCGGTTAGTCGCTTGGCCACCCCCAGGCTCCGGGAGAGGATTTATATTTGATGGAACGTCTTCTGGGTAGCCATGGATATATATGGGTACATCTAGGTAGTATACACGTATACTTATTGTATTTTCTCTCTTTTTGTGAACTTAAGTTTGACCATAAGAGTGGAAGGGGTGATAATATGATTCCTATTTCTGAAACCGTGCTGGGATCTGAATATGATCCCGCAGTGAGTTTGTATGATCTCCCTTGTTGGTCCAACACTTAATCCCTGCCGTGTGAAGAAAAATCTCTTTAATTCTTTTGTGCATCGAGAATTTCCTGACCAGTACGCCGTTTCAAAATAGATAGTGGGATTTTGAGTCCACATGTATCACCAACACACATTTCAGACATTCCACAAAAACACCTTGAAAGAAAAACCTTTGCGCCGAGTAGCCGAATCCAGCCTGAACGGTTACATACTACTCCCTCCGTTTTTTATTACATGGCGTCCTAGATATAGTCAAAGTCAAAGTTAGTAATATTTAACCAAATATGTAGGAAAATATATCAACATATGTACAATAATTTTAATACTATTAGAATCATCATAGAATATACTTTCATATTATATACATTCAAAATTGTAGATATTGGTACTTTTTTGTGTATAGTTGGTCAAAGTTACAAGAGCTTGACTTCGAAAATATCTAGGACGCCATGTAATAAAAAATGGAGGGAGTACTAGACATAAAACAGTGGCCATGCTTTAAACGGCCTAGAGGCCGGGCCCTCCTTTTCAGGAAAAAAAAAAACATTGGTTGCACATTTGGTTGAAATTGAACTCTCCTGGGTGGGTTTTGTTGTATCTTGTTTGATGTGCTCCTGTGGGAGCTGGGTTTGGATGCCCGAGAGTATGTCAGGTTTATGCTAGTTCTATGCTTTGGGCTATTGTCTTGGACTCATTCCTTTCTTGTTATTTTTTTAAACGAGGCAAAAGACGTGGCATTTTCATTAATAAAGAAGAAGATATAGCTAGCCAGTTAACTAAACAGAAACCGGCCTAAACACCCTCGCCGATCGTCGTGAAACACGACCGTCGCGAGGGCATACACAACTACCCCAACTACCAAAACTTTGTAATTACTGGAAGGTTTATCTTATAGAAATCGACCAGGTGAGGTCATTTGCTAAAAAAACAAGAAACAACCTAGAAGAATTTCCTCCGTAAATGGTACTAGATTCTAATTTAGGGTAAGTTTACATGAAAAAGATTATTTAGCTTCAATATTTGGACTGATAATTAGTTATCAACTTATCACCACGGCACAGTAAAATTACCACTTTCTTTACTTAATGTCACTTTTTGATACTACGTAGCATCATCTTGGTGGAGAGGCCGGGGAAGCAATAAAATTCCTTCCATTTTTTTTTAATATGTAGACAATAGTTTCCTACATGTTCAACACGACCTTGTTTTTGGAAAAAAACACAAGGAACAAATGTAACAAACAGGCACAATTCCGTTAGCAAGGGCATAGATATCTGAATCTTGAATTTGTCTTCTCGCCAGAACAACGGCAACGGAAGTGGTCCAAAATCCTTAACAATCTAACTAGAGTTCCTGAACAATATTTCTACGGATGCAACATGTGAGGAACAAGCAGCTGCACATGATTAGACTAATCAATGACATCCATCATGTGATGCTAATGAATCTGACTGTTCGGTACAATTAATTCTTCAATTGCTGTTTCTACTGCATAACCAAAATGAAGAAACCAACCAATACAAATAGAATTGTAAATGCAATTCTGAATCATAAGCAGAGGGGATTTTCCATAAGTTAGAAGTATCAGGAAAAGTTGGAAAATGGACAGTATCTTGGTGATGTTTTCAGGATCATCATCAGGGATACTATTATCAGGGGGCAGATTTAATAAGTGATGATCAGCACCAGGTGCCTAGGGTCTGGTTGATCAGGGGACAACTACCATGATGAGAAGGGAAGGGCCTGCATGGAACCCACATCAGAGTTCCCTTGATCAGCACTCACTTGGTGGTAGTAGCCATGGTATTGCTGAAGCTGGGATGCAGCTGCAGCTGAGCTGGTAGTAAAAGCTGAAGTAGCCTGAGGAGTGTGTGATCTGGTAGTTGCGGGCAACATGGGCGCGCCCTTGTCTCCAAGACTCACATAAGATAGCCCGGTGAGTGAGACATCTCCGTGGTTGGGCAGCCGCGCCACCCTGTCACCACCGCCATAGTGCATTGCTACGCCACCGCTGCCACTGGGATGCTGCGCTTCCGCTGGTATCATTATCTGTGCCGGTGTTGGGTTGTCTGACAGAAGAGAGAGAGCACAGCTGTGATCCGGTCCCCCGTCATGGGTGAACATCGTCTTGCCGTTGTTGTGCCTGCTGCTGTTGCTGCTGCTTTCCGAGGAATGTGTGATGGTGAATGGCTGCTGGTAGCCGAACGCGGCCGTCTCGCTGTGGTCCGTCAGGAAGGGGAAGTGCTTCCTCTCGGTCGCCTTGCTGTGGAAGAGGGAGGAGCCACCGTTGAGTTGGAGGGCCGAGTAGTAGTGCTCATGGAACGCTTCAGCCTCCGTCTTGACGGCGATGCTGCCGGGCCACTTGGGCTCCGCCATGGATGTGGTGGAGAAGATTTGCGGGTACGAAGAAAATCTTCCTGCTCCTGCTCATCGAAAATGATGGAAAGCAAACAGTTAGTTCAACCGTCAGTGTAGCAAACCTGCATGACAGTTATGTATGTTGATCAACTGATAGAAAAAACAAAAGAATAAACTACATAGACTAGCTGCCAATTCCGTGTGTTTCTACGCTGCTTCTCGGTTGCAACATAAATTTCAGGTAAAGTTCTTCACAAGTACAGGAGTAGTAACTAGTCCAGTAGACTAGTAGTTTCATGTCGTAGGTGTTTAATTCATTGTCAAATTATAAAAAACAGGTATCACATAAGTACAGCTGTTCCAAAGTTCAGAAGAAACTTGAAGCCTGCATATTCTCTAGCTTTTGATCCCACATGAAGTTCCTGGAAACTCCAGTGAACAACTCGTGAGAACTATTTTGGTCTTTACACCATCAATGATAGTTCAAGACTTCTAGCAGCAGTAAAACTTCATTTTTTCCCATCCTTTTTCGAAGGAAAGAAAAACTTTGTGCTGCTATTCAGAAAGCACGTGTGAAGTGTTTGTGTGGATAGTACTTTGCAGTCAACTGAGAGGAGATAATAGTCTAAAATAACTGAAAGGAGATTGAAGTTCAGACTAAGGCTGACTAAGAGCACACGATCGATAAAGTACATGACATTTTCCTTTTGTTTCCGACAAAATGGGAGTCTTAACTTCTCCGCTTTCATTCTCAGTGCCGCTGTCAGCTCCCACAAAATTAAATTAACCACTTCCGACTCGTCAAGCTTATTTTTCATGTGATTCATAAACATTCTCGGTGAGAGGGGTGGATGGATGGGTTACCGTGGTGATTAGAGAACAAGCCAGCAGGGTTGAGGGGATCCGGCTGCGGCTTCCGGCGGCGGCGGTTGTGGCCGTCGAGCCGCTTCCTGCAGCTCCTCTTCGTCTCGTCAAACTCCACGAGCAGATGGAACCTGCAAAAAACAGTTTCCTCTCGTCACAACAATGTATAAATCCTGAACCTGAATTCAACAAACTTACGCGTGAAAAACCCACATCAGTCAAAAAGTTGTACAAGTTGCCTCACTGATGCTACAAAGACAAGACTGTTCACGTCAACCCGATCTGGTCAGATGCTCCAACCACATGCCATAGATCTATCGGAGCACTAGATTTTTCCGGGCTCCTGTGCGCACGAGTTAGGCACGAGCTTAATCGTGTTGAACTGTTAACTATACGGCCAGATCATGGTGTTGACCGTGCAGATCCCTGTCTTCTAGAACAAGCTAGGGGAGAATTTTCTCTGTGAAAACCCTCCGAAATGCGTAAAGCGTGGGCCGCGTCGTGGCAAGAGCGGCGGCCGGGAGGCGACAGGGAGCGGTGGAGACAGGGACGCAGCCGCCGAGGACGAGGAGGATGAATTGCTGAGTGTGTCGTGAGAACGACGGCCTGAAAGGTCCAGTTCCAGCGCGTGTGTTGTAGGGACGCCCAGGCCACTACAGGGAGCACGGGTTGGGTTGCAGCAGAGCAGCTTAATGGTGCTGGTCTCCTTGAGACAGACGTCGAGCGATTCGGGACCAGATGCTGCCCATAATTGATTCATCTTCTCGTGTGTTTTCGATGGTAACTACTCATTCAGAAGAAGAAAAAACATTTTTTTACGTCAGAAAACCATCTTTCTTTTCAACTCTTTAATTAGGTGAAGTTGATTGAACATACAGTTTTTTGTCACGTTAATCTTACAGTTCACTGTTAGTGGGAAACAGATGGGCAAGCACATCGGTTAATCAATTGCAGATGGTTGGGTTCCCTGTGGTGGAACCAGCACACCAGGTTCAATTTCTAGATTTGGCATGGGCGTTTACATTTACCTGGATTTATTCTAGTTTTATCCGGCGCTATTCTTTCAGTGGTAGATTACGTGTCCGTCAACAGCGAAGTGTCTGTGGTGACTTCGTCAACCATAAGATCTGTCGCGCAGTCCTTGAGAGGTGCTCATAGGGTAGGGTGTATTTTTATGAGCATCTGTTTCGTACTGTGTTCTAAAAAAATTGCAAGCGCCAAACAAACCATGATGGCAAAGGGACAGGGAACTGCTACGACTGACAGCGATTTGTTGTTCGACCGAGCAGCTGGGTTTAACGGTCGCCCTAAGTTAACGAGTAAATCACGGTGGAATTTCTGCTGGAGTTCTCAAAACGCGTCGAAAGTTCAGATACTAATTCAGAAATCGCATGCGACAGTGGTATGTAATCGTGGAACAATCTTGCAAAACAGCAATAAAGATGTTGACGAACTAGAGAACGGAGAAGGAACGAACTTAAAGAGAATGCACGGTCGGTTTCCGGCTGGAGAAATGGAAAAGGATATCATCAGTTTACCTGCTGCACTGCTGGCAGAAGCGCTGCTGCTGGCCGGCGACGGCGACGACGGGCGTCTTGGAGTGCGCCTCGCAGACCTTGTGCCGGCGGTGGTACTCGCGGCACCGGGACAGGTCGGCCGTGCACCCCTGCACGGAGCACGCCGGCACCGCCTGTTGTGCGCCCTGCCCCGACCTAGCCCTTCTCGCCGGCGCGGAAGCCGGCTGCTGCACCGCTGACACCGCCGGGGCCGGCCTCCAGCTCGTTGGCGCGCCGAGCTTCAGGTCCAGCGCGCCGCCTCCTCCCCCCAGCGCCGCTCGGGCCGACCACCGTGCCGAGGTCCCAAGAAGGCATCTTGGGTTCCCAATCCATGACAAAACACACGTGGGATTCAAAGAATTTCTTGCCTGCAACCCGGGAGCTTCTGCGACTGTGACGATCAAAAAAATGGAGGCTTAAAAAGGGCCGTTGGACTCGTGCAAGTACAGAAACAGTAAACTCGTCGTCGCAGACAAGAACTGCTCACCTTCTCGATCTCTTCTCGTCGCCCGAGAAGAAGAAGAAGATGAAGAAGATAGTACTACAGTAACTCACCAGCAAGCAGGGTTGATTGGAAGCAAAAGCTTTGGCAGGACGGGGAAAAAGGGAGTGAGTCGGGTCGATGCGGCTAGCAAGCAGAACGGATAGAGAGAGATCGTAGCATGCAATTAAGAAGAAATCCAGGAGCCAAACCACCCACCAGGGAGGGAGGACGTGAGAAAGCTCGCTCGCTTGCTTGCTTGCTGCAGTGGTTTTAAGCTTTAAAGCGAAGAAGACGATGGGTGGAGGGAGGGAGTGAAGAAGAGCACCAACCCCGAGAAGAGAGAGCTGGAGATGGGCAGAGAGAGGAAGGAAGGAAGGAGGAGGAGGAGGAGGGACGGTACTTGCAGACAACACAGGAGGAGACTCCTATTGGAGGACTCCGAACTCCAAAGGTGGCAATAATTGCCCAGAGGAGAGGAGGAGAGAACCACCTCACCTCCCCTCTGCCTGCACTGTTCACTCACTTTTAATTTTACCAACGCCTGTAGTGCAATGTAGAGAGAGAGAGACCACTGTGTGAGTCAGTGTGGTAGGGGGAGAGAGAAAGTAGGTGGCAATGGGAGAGAAAGTGCTACTCCAATGACTCCATATGGTGCAAGAGGAAGAAGAAGAAGAGAAGGATTCCTTTCCTTGTGGTGCTTGGAGCTAGCTGCTGCATCCACTCCACCTCCACTCACCTAGCATTTTTTTTGCCTGTTTGGGGTTTGGTTTCTCTTTTTTTAAGGATTGGAGGCCGAGTACAGCTTCCAGTACCAAGGAGAAATGGAGTAGAAAAGAACTATACACTAGCTAGCTACCTAGCTGCACTTTTAAAATTCAGAGGACATGTGAGGGATGAGGACTTGCCTGCCCTTTCACTCACCTTTTGTAGGGGATGGAAAGGATGAAGGGGAAAAAGTACAAAACGTTTTTTTTTTTTGCAATTAAAAGTACAAAAAGTTTGGAAAAGGATTGATGCATGGACGGATTGGAGAGGAACAGTAGGTGGTAAAGAGAGAAAGACAGGTAAATCGAATGGGGAGATGGTGCTGCCTGCTGTGCTGGAGGCAGGCTCTCTGCGTTTTGTACTTTGTATTTGTGCGTGTGGAGTGTTGCTGCCTCATTCCAGCTGACATGATGTCAACAAACCACAAATAATCTTCCATGAATATTGCTTCTTGCACATCCAAATGAACTTAAACATGTTTACATCATGAAATATGTGCTTGGGTTTATGGGCGGCTTTATGTATCATCTAGGGTTTTTCGACGCCAGCGGTCTAGATCGGCGAGTTTGTTACGTGATTAAACAATTTCAAGTAAATTAAATAATTTCAAGTAATAGGCATGGGGACCGTGGAGAACTATGACGGATGTGGAAAACAATGCAGCGAATCGCAATATTATACAGTTCAGGAGATACGCGCTCGAAAATACTATTGAGATGTCTATATAAATTTGAGCTTCCCAACGACGAAAGTACGATTCGTAGACTAAATTATACGCCGTCAGCTAATGAGCTTTCATGGAACGAGAACAAACTAATAACTTATTCTCAGTTGCGCGACAACTTTTATAAAAGAAAGATAGAAATATTCTAGGGCTTTCGAGAACCGCAGGTTTTTTCAGACCTTGTGCTATGTGCATGCTTCCTTGTCCTCTAGCAAAGGTAGTAGTTCATTAGTGGCCTAACGAGACTATTTAGCGTCATTGCCGACGCAGCTATGTGAGGTGCAAGTTCCAACTCCTAATTAGCTAGTGCTCACTACTAGCGTGGTTCCTAGTTTTCACTCACTGACCAATGGTCAAGAGCCATTTCTTTACTTGGTAAAATAATGACAAGTCATATCTTTATTCCCCTAATACCTAGATTTTGCGCTGCATGACAGCACCTTGTTTGCATGTACGTAGAGCGCCAAGAAAAGCATCGAGATTCGGGGTCAAAGCTTTGGTCCATGGAGTAGACAAGTCAAATTTTCGTCAGCATTGGGGCTGTCTTTGGAATACTGAATTTTCCTTAAACTGTTGTGGTAGGAATAATCTCTGTCGTGTAACATTTCTTTACTATTTTCGGTCAGACGCACGCTGCTGCAGTAGAAGTATAGTAGTATTGCACTACGTACTGTCACACGCATATACTGCTACAGGGTAGCCTAGCAAACGGGGAGTGTCAGAGACGTACATGTACTATACAATCGACGTCTCATACAAATGCTGTACTAAATGAAAACAAAGAAACGTGTCCCACTCCTGGCCCTACGAGTCAACCCTTCACTAATGGTGTAGCGGAAAAAATGCATGTTGTGACCAAAACATGGGACAATAGACGTTTAGTTAATCAACCAAAACACCAAACACGTTTCAGAAAACATAACATAAAACAGTACGTTAAGTAAAGTATACACATACTTGGAGGACGATTGTCATATCCTTTCTTTTTATCAATTGGTAATTTCAATCTTCCTCCCAATCTAATATTATAGTCACTGCTTGCAAAAAAAATTGCCTCCGCGGATGAGCTCGCAAGCTTTGTCCAACTTTGGGACATCATGCTAGAGGTGCATCTCCTACCGCACCCGGACATGATCAATTGGAGATGGACGACGCCGGGGACATACCCCGCGGCCACGACATACAAATGTCAATTCTTGGACTGCCACGCTCCGTTTGACTCGAAAAAGATTTCGAGGGCTCACACCGCAAAATCCACACGGCGGACAACCTTGCTTTGCGAGGATGGCCGCATGAAACCATTTGCAAGCTATGCGACATCCACCCGTAGGCGGTGCAACATATTTGCCACAAATGCTCCTTCATTACGGCGGTCCGGGACTCGGTTCTACAGGTTACCGACCTCCCGCTGCTCTCCGCCGCATCCACGGCAAATAGAGACTTCGACGGTTGGTGGCTGTACTTCATCGAGAGCTTTCAGATGGAAAGGACGGCCATCGGCATCTATCTTACATCATTTGGGATGTTGGGAAGGTGCGAAATAGGCGTGTGTTCACGAACACACTGCGCTGCCGGTAGCGGATGTGGCATGCCTTGTTCGGAATGAGATCGAGCAAAGGGACTATGCCTTTATGGATGATCAGGAGACTGAAGCCTATAGATGCACCTTTTGTTTTTCCTTGTTTTCTTTTTCCTAGCCTTTCTTGAGTCATTCCCATAAGGGAATTGCTATCTATCTAATCGATGACAAAACGACTGCCTTAACCTTAAAAAAAATAGTAGGGCATATCCCGAGGGCTTTTCTGACAGCCGTCGGCATACCACCTGCCACGTTACGGCCTGTTTGTTCGCCGGACGAAAATCTAACGTCGACAGCTGTATGTAGGAGCCGTCGGCTATATTTTATTACTTCAAAAAATTAATCCATGTGAGGGTCGTTAGAAACGTGCACCTGACGTGCAGCACACAATGGAAACGACTAATTGACCAACTGACCTGCTGCCGATTCCTGTAGTCAACACAGACGCATTTTTATATATCTACTATCTACACGGCAGTACTAAAAATTTACAACATACAAATAGATTAAGCGTGCTTTAGTTGTGCTGCCGAACTACTTTGTGCCCTTTAATAGGAGAGAACTCAACATGGTAGTACTAATAATTATGATGATAAATTACAAATTTGAAATATTTTTCCATACATAATTATTTATTTATTGCTCCATTTATAAGTAAAAAAATAGTGCACAAATATATTTGCATAAATAATTATTTATTGTGCTCATATATATTTGCATACATATATCTGCACCTTTATAAGTAAAAAAAATATTTTGCTAAAATATTTTTGCATACATAATTACTTATTTATTGCAACATTTTTAAGTAAAAAGATTATTGTGCTCAAATATATTTGCATACAGAATTATTTATTGTGCTCGAATATGTTTGCACACATCATAATATATTGTGCTCAAATATATTTGCATACATATATTTGCATCGTTTACAAGTAAAAAAATATTGCGCTCGAATATATTTGCATACATAATTATTTATTTATTGCACCATTCAGAGAAGTCCGAAAGAAAGATTATGCACTTAGAGTGCGAAACTCCCACTTCGGCTGAACCGGATGGAATATTTGTGATAACTTGTGCTCAAATTTGGTTTTTCATCTTCCTATGTCCTACTAAAACAATCAAGTAAATAAGTCCACTAATCAGCCGTCATTCGACACTGGTCAAAGGGGTATGTGACGTTTGCCAAAAGGTTAGGTTTTCATCCGAAACGGAGCTTCAGATGGTCGAAATCGCTTTGAATCTTGCATGGTACCCTAATATAAGTATACAAGTGCGGTTGATTGTCTAAATATCCAAAACCCAGCTCCCAGGTGTGGCCCGCTTCATAGACAACACTTATCTCGCGGGAAGGTTATGCAAGAGTGTGAAACTTCTACTTCGGGTGTACCAGATGGAATCTTATGCTCAAGTTTGGATTTCCATCTTCCTATTGCCTAATCTAACACAATCAAGTAAAAAGTTCATTGGTCAACCGCCATACAATGCCGGTCAAAGTGGTTGACGACGTCGGTCAAAGGGCTAGGTTTTCGCCCGAAACAGAGTTTCGGTGGGTCGGAATCCCTCCAAATTATTTGTGTCTATGGTTTTTTTCGTCCTGGTCTGAATGTTTGCCGACAGCAATGCCGTCGGCATAGACAGTGACCAGGCCGCCTCAAAGTGCTCCTAGATTTTGACATGTGTGTATCCAGCAGATGTCACGTGACTCTTGTTTTTTATTTTCCTGTACCGTCGGCATATAGGTAGACATAAGCTCGTCAGGCTTTGACATGTGGCCGTCTATGCTGATGGCTCGGCCGTCGGCAACTAGGCCGACGCCGTCAAACATAACCATTTGTTACTTTTTGCCGACGGCTCTGTAAATCTGTTGCCCCACCTATGTATGCCGACGGCCATATGCTGATGGCTGCCGTCGGCATACCTGTTTGCCGACGGTTATTTCCTGTTTTACGAGCAGAAGCCTTCGGCAAAAAACCGTTTACCTGTAGTGCCAGGTGTAGATAGAAATTCCTTTATGATCTAATTCCAGGAGGTAGTAAATATCAAGACTTAGCAATATTTGATTGATTACAATTCGGTATATTTCATTTATAATAAAGGTTAACTCAACGTTCGACTAATGTGGACAGTGTTTGTTACTATGCTACGAGTGAAGTTTAAAAAATTACCACGTCATGGAAATGTGCAAGTTTCTCGTGTTGGTTTCCTGTAAAGCGACTATCGATGCCCCTGGCAGGAAAAGGAGGCAACAGCGCAGAGCAGATCGCTGCCGTGCCGTGCCATCA
Organism: Poa pratensis; assembly: GCA_947311845.1. NCBI lineage: Eukaryota > Viridiplantae > Streptophyta > Magnoliopsida > Poales > Poaceae > Poa > Poa pratensis. Next base: position 9,574,207 of record CAMZMU010000055.1, on the reverse strand, counting down.
TCAGTGCATGTCTGGCTGCCAAGATTGGTCAAGTCCGTCGTCATAGGTCTCCTCCTTCTCACGTCCAATCGCATTGCAGATCTCTCGACGCCCCAAAAATAATGTGGTTTTCCTCGCTCGCCTTTCTGCCGCTGCGCATCTGCTGCAACCTGCAATGCATGCGTACGCCTGGACAATTCCAGAAAAATAATTAACAATATAGCTAGTGAACGTTGTAGGTGATGGATACAGTGTAAATTAATTGTTAAATAATGTCCCAAAGACGTGATGGGACTTGTTGTTGGTCTAACTTGTGGTTAGTTGCTCGTGCTTTCTGCCTGCCTACACCTAGCTTTCTAGCGAGTATATATAGGAGTAGCTTGTAAATTTTATTTCTTGGAAATTTCAGGAATCGTATCAATCACAGCTGAGATGTGATAAATCGCTTTCGGTGTCGTGATTGATTCTAGAAGAGGAGCTCGTGTTATATGTGACAAATCGACAATCACGCTGCTCATTCGTGTGTTTTTTCCGTCTCCCCAATAATACTCCGTAGATCGTACGGCATGCAGGGTGAGGACAAAGAGCGAGGCCACGTACAATGAGACGAAGAAATGCGTGTCAACGTTTTCAGATACTTACAATGGTAAGCGAAATACAGCATATATTGTCGGTGCTTTTTCGACGGATTTATGTATGGAACACACGGACATATATGTACATCCGATGCGTAGCTAGCCAAGTAGCCAGATGGATCGTTTTGGTCGATTGTATTGTAGTTGTACGTACATGTTGCTATGTCTACATAACTCGTCACGAAAGCATTTACCTTGTGTGCAACGTCAACTGTGCGCGTGCTTTTTTGAGAGAGCAATCCAAACTTTGTTTGGTTTCCGGCCCTCGGAACCCATCTTTATTTTATTTTTTTATTTTTAGAATAACTGCAGGAGAGCTGCTGTATTAAATTGGTTTTTTTTTTTAGAACCCATCTTTTTTTAGAATATCTTTATTTTTCCACCACTCTCTGTTCCTGGTTGGCGGACCGAAGCGAAAGGACAGGCGGCCTCTCCGGCAACAAATTGGGGGGAGGGGAGATTATGTCTGGTGATTTCACAAGGTGGCATAGTGGCTCCTCTAGTTAGGCTTCAAGGTGTGGCTACTCCTGTGTTTTTCTTTTTTGTATCCTTTGATATCTATGTAAAAGGTTTTTCCTCATCAATTATATTGGTTTGGCCGTATGACTTTATTTCTAAAGCGGGACAAAAGTATGTTTTGAGGAGGACTGCACACAAAATAGAACCACAAGAAACCATTTTTTGAAAGGATCTACACTGTGTAATCAACCGAAAATACAGAGAAAGAACAGAATTACACAGACATACAAGCCGAAGAAGCCCATAACAACAGCAGCTCCAAAAGACGTCGCCGAACCGCCGCAACACCTGGAGAAGACCTCCGTCGCCGACCACCGCCGGAGAAGAAGGCACCAGGCCGCCGCCAACCCCGGGAAAAGGGACACCCCACACATGTAGAAGACCGCAAATGCCGTCCGCCGCAAGCGACAGAGCTGAAGCACAATGAACGTGCACGGCCACGGTGCCTCCTCCCCGCAACCACCTCTCTTTCATCCACCCCTGCTCTGAACCACAGCTCGCCGGAGTCGCCGCAGGAAGCAAGTCTTGAACACCCCTTCTTCCCTCGCCACCTCGGCCGGCCGAAGAAAGACGAAGACCACGCCGCAGAAAAGCAGAGCACGCCGGCATCCGCGCTCCTCCCCACGCCACCATGGCCAGAAGAAGAGCCTTGGCCGCCGCACCAACAGCCCGCGAGCACCTCCAGGATCCTAGAAAAGGATCTCCTGTACAGGCGAAGGAGGCAGCTGATGCCGGGCACCAGCTCCCCGCCGCACCACCCCCAGCACCCCCACGCCATGGCCAGGAGAAGCCACGTCGAGGCGAAGAAGGGGTCGAGGGACAAAAATCCACAAGCCAGCCGCCACCTCCGCCACGGCGACCGACCCAGGAAGACCAAACCTCACCAGATCCGCCGATCTGGGAGAGAACCACGCCAGAAGACCGCCAACGCCGCTCCGCAGAGCTCCGCCGGGGTGGAGAACGACCTCTAGCACCATTATTCGAACGCGCCACCGCGGCCTCCACCTCAACAGCGGCGACGAGCGAAACTACCCTACTATCCACAGGCCTCAGGCACGGATCCGGGGTCTCCCCACTCTCCCACCGCCGCAGCGGCGGCCGGAGAGGGAGAAGACCCACGGATCGGCCGTCGGCGGAACTGGGACGCGAGGGGAACTCCCTTTTCGCCTCTTTTTCGCCTCTGCCGAACAGTACCACGGGGAGGGGAGAAAGAGATGTTTTTTTAACCACAAGAAACCATTATTGCATTGTCCGTTTGAATTTAAGCTTTTCAGTTATGGAAATGTTCGAACCATTGTACGCATGCATGGTGGGCGCCAACTTACAATTTTCTTTAAGTTGCCACATGTTCGATCTGGCCATGAAAGTGGGATACTGGGAGTACAACACTCTACTACTGTAATCGTCCTACCAAGAGTAGTAATTAACCATCATTGTAAAGTGGGATCTCAGGTGACCGACCCACTAGCCCTTGCCACTGTCCACTTGTGACAAGCCGCAGCTGGCTGTATTGTGTACACATAAAGCCTGATAGAAAGTGCAAAGCTCAGCTCTTGCCTCTGGAGCGGCAGCACTCCTGGCCGGCCGGCGGGGCCAACACTTCTCTCGGTGACAGGCCCTAAATTAATCCACTTTTATGTGAGCAAAGAGATTTAAACATCGTTTACTAGTCAAGCTAGACTCGGGCCGGCACGTGTGCTCTTCTTATCCGTTCCTCAGTTCGTCTAGACCATATCGCGATTGCACTGTCGCACGCCACCCTGTCTTCTCATTTTTGACAGATACAATTACGACGTGAGATAAAATTTATATTAGCCATCATAACAAGACCATCAAGTGAATCCCTTTACAAGATCCATGCGTTATCTACTGCTGTCGGGGATAAATGAGATCATGAAACCAGCAATATTAAGCCAACTAGCACGCTGACGCGAGGGCATTGTATATTAATTACTACCTCCGTTCAATAATTCTTGTCATAGTTTTAATTCAAATTTAAACTAAACGACGACGAGAATTATGGAACCGAATGAGTAATTAATATATTATACTATAAATATAATTCCCCAATTATTTTGTATATTGCAAAATACATGACCCTTTACCGGTTTATACACATTTTTGGAGCCTAGTTACATTTTTTTCTAATCTTGGATTTTGAGATTTTATCAGAACCTTGTCGTCATATCTTGCAATGGAAATCTTGTATTCTATTAGACTCAACCCGCCATAGTCCACCATGTCGGTTTCATCTAAGCATTTACATAAAACTTAAATGTTGATGAACTTAGAGAAGTTGCGAATATGACGACCACTGACACACACTGAAATCTCGATGTAGTATACACATGGCCAGTATTTTGGACATATCCCATGTTCCGATTGTGTTTTTCATCCGGTAATTCCTCCTTAAAATATGGTGTGCCTCATTAGAAATGGTTGAATGCAGAACTATGATATGTGCAGCTCCGAACATAGAGGCCGAAAAGTTGTTTCTGCCACTAAAGCGAGCATGAGTATTTATAAACAAAAGGAGATTGTATTTAAGTAGGTGCATCTTCCAATTCAGATAGATGTGCTCTCTCCAATTGGTTATCTACCACGAGGTCGACGGAAGAGAATTTTCTTCCTTTCTTTTCGGCCACAGGTAGTTGTTTTTCGGCCACATATATGAATTTAAACATTAATTCCAATCTCTTTATATTTCTCTTTTGTTTCAAAGGAATTTTTCAATGCACATCCATTTATTTGCATGATTGGAATCTTAATGCATCTCTCAAAGGGATTGCATTGCTTTTATTGAAAGAAAATTCCTAACCACTCTAATACCTTTGTTTTTTCTATGACAATCGCTTTTGTTGCAAATCTTTGTTGCTTTTCAGTTTTGTGGAATTCAACGGGATATGGCACTCTAATCTTGCATTTTTTCTGATTCCTAAGTTATGAGAATCAAGTGAAACAAAGAGGCCCTTTTGACCTGATCGCATATAATGGAGACACTTTTTCTATGTATTGTCTGAATGATTATTCCCGTGGAGTGTCCCAATCCTCCATTTTGGCATACAAACATTATAGGGACCCTTCTCGCGTGAGAATTTGATAGGATTTTGAGAGGATATTTTACATTTTAAATAAATTCTACATTGGTGATTTGATTTACGTACATTTTTTCTACATATTCCTTGCTACATCGGCCGTTTGAAGTAGCCCTACAATCAGTTAATTTGATTAAAATTTATAATCGTCTATTCACCCCATTTAGTCGACATCTTTCGATCTTCAATTGGGATCAGAGACAATGAATCTTATTTTTACTCGATCGCCTAGAAAGAAATATGCGTCGATGAGGCGGAGAGAAAATTTACGAATAGAGTCCTATGATTTGTCTTTGGTTCATCGGAATATTGCTACGTACATCCTTATGAATTAGATTTCCTTGAGTGTTTACTCCAACCTCTTTTTGGTTCATTCGATTCATAGGAATTTCATTAAAAAAAATAGAGTATTTGGACCCTTAAGGATTTTTGCTATGTACGTCAATTCATTTGTGGGATTGGAAATGTTAGACATTTTTCCTTAGAGTTATATGGCATTTTTATTTGACAATTTCAATTCACTGTAATTTTTTTATTTGTGTCATGTGAATCGTTATCTGCTTCCAATTTCTGTTGTTTTCTAACGTTATGGAATTCAATAGGATATGGCACTCCTATCATGTGTTTTTGTTAGGTCTCTCTAGCTCTCAGTCGAATGAGAATTATCTTAATTCTCATTCACATGACGTCATCAATCACAGTTGCAAGTCAAGTTGCAACTCATGATTAACACGAATCACGAAGCAAATCAAATGGTCCGAACCAGTTGCAAGTCCACTTGCAACTCAGTCGAATGAGAATTAACTTAATTCTCATTCGCTTGGCGTCGTCAAATTCTAGTTGCAAGTCAACTTGCAACTGATGCTCGAATCATGAAACAAATCAAATAGTCTGAATACAGTTGCAAGTCCACTTGCAACTGATAACGTCATGCGAATGAGAAGTAAGCTAATTCTCATTCGATCGAGAATTAGCAAAACCGTTTTTATTACCCATGAATTATAAGAATCATGTGAACTAAAGAGACCCCTTAGAACTGGTTGCATAGGATTACGACAGTTTTCTATGTTCTGTCAGAACGATTATTCATGTAGCAATTTTACAACCCTGTGCTTTTTTTTTGCACTTACAGATTGTAGGGATCCTTTGTTTCGTGGGAATTTCATAGGATTTTGAAAGTATTTTGATCTTTAAGGATTTTTCTACATTGGTCGTTTGATTTACAGATTTTTTTTTCTTAAGATTTATTTGCGCACGGTTTTGAAAGAGTTTTTTATCAACTCAAATATCTTGCTATTTTTTTCCTATGGTATAATTTATTTATTTAAAGATTCATGTGGACGAGATCTAAAGATACCATATGTATGTTAGATTCTCCTGAATCCTGACCACAGACCGACAGTTATTTAAACGAACAAATGCCACACGCCGAGGCAGGCCGTGCTAATAAGACCGAGTATATATAGCGCAATTTGCTGTCGACCGCACGGCGGCAACACGCACCTGCACTTTCGCGACTGGCGAGTGGGATCGGATGCATTGCATGCACCGGCCGTCCGGCCGGCAAGGCGCCGCGCGTGCGCGTCTGGGAAGAAAAACTTGTCATTTGCGCTGGCATTTCGCTCCGCGCCGCGAGATTCAAACGGCCGCGTCTCCCGTTCCCCCACAGCGTTCCCATGTGCATGCATCCACCGGTGGTGGATCTCGGAGCCCCGATAGAGTATCCTACCGCTGACATTCACGCCATCGGATTAATGGACCATACACATATGAACTCTCAGTCACCGGTAGTTCGTTTGAGCCGATGTGGCCAGACCAAAGGCTGAGTGAGATCTAGCGAGAGGGAAACACGGCACACCGCATGCAGCGGTACCGATTAATCTCTCGATCGAGTATCTAGGAACAGGAGTACGTAGACTCACTAGACCCATACCAATACCATATGCTCACCGGCCAATGGGCCCCGTCAAGTTCACCTCCGTATACATATTGCCCCAGCTGCCGGCCGGCCGGCCGGTCACTGTTGACGAAAGCGTTTCTCCCAGTCGAGCCGTGCACGCAGCTGCCACTGCCACCGGCCGGCGAGCGACATGCGCGCACGTACACCCACGCCGGTGCCCACACGCAAAGACGTACATCGCTACAATGTCTCGCGCCACGTAGTGTGTATGCCCTCCGGCCGGGCAACGACTTGCCAAGTCGGTCGGTCATGCATGGCGACGACACGCCGCGACGGACGACGACAGTGCTCGCCGCAGTCATGCATGCATGTGTCGTGTCTCTGCGCTTCTTCCACTCCAAGCCGACGATCGATGCCCAAGACGTCACGCACCGGCCGGAAGCACTGTTGTTGGCGCGCACTCTCAGACTAGGGAAAAGCATCTCCTCAGGCAAGGGGCACACTGCTGCTCATGCTCCACCGCCACGACCCCGCGCACACTAGTGTCTCGCGGATTCCGCATTTCCTCGACCATCCCTCGTTGTTTAATCGTCTAGCTAGATATCGAAAATTCATGAAGTATACAAGTGATTAATTAAGAGTTGATCAGCTGACTCGTTGATATATATTATGATTAGACAGCCATGAATTAGTTCTAAATAGATACCCAAATCGATTCTTAGAGACACCGGCGTTCTCAATAATGCGGTCATCCATGTCCGGTCAAGTGTGTCGAGCAAGTAACAGTGGGAGTGCCGGCACACGTTGCCGCATTATCGACAACGTCTCCCCCACTAGCAATCTCAATAAAGTTAGTTTCCAAGACAATCGAACTGTGAAATTTTATCGAAACTTGATGGATTTTACAACTAAACTAGTAGTATTTGTCGTTAGAACGTCGTACAACACATTTTGTTCCTCTTCCTTGACCTCGGTCTCTCCGGCGTCGTCCATGTCGTCGACTCCGGCCAGCGCGTCGTCATCGTCACGAATCATCAATCTTCCGCACTCTGTCGCTGACCACTCCTTCGCCCATTATGGGGTGGCCGGCTGGACCTTCTCGAGCAACACCCGCTCGACAATGGCAAACTATCATTGGAACGAGCAAATTTTGTGTACTATGTCAATCCATAGAGGTTTTTATTCTATTTCGAATATTACCAAGAAGCAAAAAAAAAAAAAAGCCAGGGCGCCGTGCTATCGATGTGTGAGCCCATCTAGCCTGATGTTGGCAGGGTGACGACGCCTTTTGCCGGGGCATCGCGCTGTAGAGCATGGCGCCCTGAGGCCGGGCACCGTGAAAAGGGTTAGATCGTGAATTGATTTGAATTTGGGTCTATTTTGTAAGATGAATTTAGAAAAGGGTCAATTTTGTCAAAAATTGGCATGGATGAGCACAGAGGGCGTGCGGATACTTATTGCTGGAGCAGATAGACAAGATTGCAGTCCATCAGCGCTGCTTGTTCATCACATCGCATGTCTCCCGTGTCCATCGGTCAATTCGACGTAATACCTACGTCCTCCAAAAAAATATGCATGATTCTCGAGTCTCGACGAGATGTAAAATGTCTGTAATTTCTGCAGCTGCAGTTTGCTCTGTGCTAATTTTAGGTCTCTGGTTCAAATCAGGTTTAGTGATGTTTAATGGGAAAGTGCTTTGCTAGTTGTACATGCATCTTACTGGATGTGGTAGATCTGGAGCTCTGATGTGCATGTGCTACTACTCCTGAGCACCAACAATAACTATATGTGGCCAGTGTATTGGTACTTGGTGCCTTGGTGTGGAAAAGTAACACATGACCAATTATTACCACAACCTTGATCATGCATGTTTCGAAAAGTAGAACAAATTAGCAAGAGAATCCAACCTGCCACATTTTAAAATAAAGAGGATGCACGTAAGCATTATGCCTAGTTAATTAACAAGTATGTTGCGTCCAAGCAATACCCTCCCTCTAGCTCCAACATCATTATTGGCTAAGTGACTTGTTTGAGCAAATATAGCATACATATGCATTATAATTTGTGTAGTACTAGTAGTGTAATCTTTCTTTACAGAAAGGAAACTTTACCAAAAAAGGGCCAGTATGTGTCAAAAGAAGTGGATCAGTATCCAGATTTGATCAACACCTCCTCCTCAAGATAGGCATCTGCAATTGCTTCAAGAGTACTAGCTAACTAGCTGCAGGGGGTTTAAAGCTACGAAGTTTAATTAGTGCAGCACTGGAGAAAGAATGTGCCAAAACTTAGCGATCATTGGATGGTTAAGATGCTTGCTATAGTTAAATAGTATTCTATGATCAAAATGGCCCCTTGATCCACGGGGAGCAAAGGCAGACATGCATGCACGACTAATCAACCTTTCGTTTACGAGAGTTGTTAATTAGCGTTTGATGGTATCTCTACTTCTCTAGCTAGGCCTAGGACGTTAAAATGAAGTCCTAGAGTGCTTTCGTGACTGGTTAGTGGCAGCTTAAAGCCAGCATATACATATGGCTTCATTGGCACGAGAGGGACAGTGCAGTACAGTGATAGACTGCTAGTACTGGTATATTCGCGCTTAATTAGGCAGCTTCTGTTTGTTAATTTGCTTAACTAAGACCAAGGCAACGTGCAATTAGCCAGCCTAAACAGCTGCATCTGCATGGGACCACAGCTTGCCCTAATTTGTAAGAGCAAGCCCGCCTTTCTATTTTAAAACTTCGGAATCAAGTTCACTGTTCCTTTCTTGGAATCGGTTTAATTTAGCTTTTTCCTTTTCTTTTGTAGAAACAGAACATAGAAAATTGGTCAGGAAACAACCAGGGGAAACAGAAAAATACTTGATTTATTATACATATATGCAAATAACCTTCTAATCATACATTTCTTTGATAATTTTGTTTTATTAAATTCAAACATTAACATCGAGCTGATACAAACAATAAGAGTTTACACTCGACTTTTGCATATCCATGTTGCACATAGTTATTGGATAAAGATAAAAAAGGCAAAGCGGCAAAATACAAGCTCATTCATGACTCCTATGATTTCTAAGGTGTGTGTTGGGGGGGGGGGGGGGGGGGGGGGTGGTTGATTCGAAGACTATGATGCCATCCATTCTTGGCTACACGTTACGAATCTAAATCGTGTACATACGCCGTAAGTAGAGCGCTATAGGTGTTATGAATCAGAAGACCATATACTTTCTACATAGGCATATGGTCCATATTAAGGCAACCACTCTCATCCTAGTGAGGATTATTTTCTCGTAATCATAATGCTATGCATTCTGTTCTAAAAATATTTGCAACATTGCATGGTAGAGAGAAATTCAAAGCGACTGGGTGAGTGATCTTATAGAAGGGGCAAACTTGCAAGAACATATATATGTTTAACATTTTTGTTTTGAAACAATACTTTAAACTTGCTTGCTGATACGTCTCCAACGTATCCATAATTTCTGCTGTTCCATGCTTATATTATACCATTTGCTACATGTTTTATACACTTCATATCTTTTATGCATTTTCTGGGACTAACCTATTAACAAGATGCCACAGTGCCAGTTCCCTGTTTTCTGCTGTTTTTGGTTTCAGAAAGTTACTTCTGGAAATATTCTCGGAATTGCACGAAACAAAAGGCCAAGTCCCTATTTTTCCAACACGTACACGGAGTCCGAAGGAGAGCCACGAGGTGGCCAAACCACCTGGCGGCGGGCAGGGCCCAGCCGCGCCAGCCTGTGGTTTGGGCCCCTCGGGGGTCCGCCGACATCGCCCCTTCGCCTATTTATTCCCCGAGACGTGAAAACCCTAAAACACCGAGCCTTTCATCCAGAACATATTCGCTGCCGCCGCCGTCGTCAACCCTAACTCGGGGGGTTCTGAAGCTCTTCCCGGCACCCTGCCGGAGAGGGGAATCATCACCGGAGGGCTCTACATCGCCATGCCCGCCTCCGGAGTGATGCGTGAGTAGTTCATCCTTGGACTATGGGTCCATAGCAGTAGCTAGATGGTTGTCTTCTCCACTTGTGCCATCATGTTTAGATCTTGTGAGCTGCCTATCATGATCAAGATCATCTTATTGTAATGCTACATGTTGTGTTTGCTGGGATCTGACTTATATTGATACCTATGTGGAGCTGAATATTATATTATCATGTCTATGTCATTTGTGATCTTGCATGCTCTCCGTTACTTGTTGAAGCCTTGGCCAAGTGAATACTTGTGACTCCAAGAGGGGGTATTTATGCATGATAGTTGGGTTCAACCTCTATTTAACCTGGGATAGTGACAGCAAGTTCTAAGGTTGTAGATGTGTTGTTGCCACTAGGGGTAAAACAGCAATGCTTTATTCAAGGATGAATGTATTGTTTACATTACGCACATTACTTAATGCAATTGTCTGTTGCTTGCAACTTAATACTGGAAGGGGTACGGATGTTAACCGGAAAGTGGACTATTTAGGCATAGATGCATGCTGGATAGCGGTCTATGTACTTTGTCGTAATGCCCAAATGAATCTCATAGTAGACACCACACTCACACATGCATGTTATATGCACTTATCAATTGTCAATTGCCCAGCTGTAATTTGTTTACCCAGCATGTTAGTTATCTTATTGGAGAGACACCACTAGTGAACTGTGGACCCCGGTCCATTCTTTTACATCTGAAATACAATCTACTGCAATCATTGTTCTCTACTGTTTTATGCAAACAAACATCATTTCCATTCGATACGTTTAACCCTTTGTTTTCAGCAAGCCGGTGAGATTGACAACCTCACTGTTAAGTTGGGGCAAAGTAATTTGATTGTGTTGTGCAGGTTCCACGTTGGCACCGGAATCCCTGGTGTTGCGCCGCACTACACTCCTTCACCAACACCTTCGAAGCAAACCTCGTTTTCCTACTGGTTCGATTAAACCTTGGTTTCATACTGAGGGAAAACTTGCTGCTGCACTCATCATACCTTCCTCTTGGGGTTCCCAACTGACGTGTGACGTACAAGCATTGTTTCTGCTGTTGCCGGGGAGATATTCCCTCGTCAACTAGCACTAGCAACACGTTTTCTGGCGCCGTTGCCGGGGAAAACGAATTGCTTCTGCAAGGGGAGTCTCTCACACCCAATCTCTTTACTTTGTTATTTGTCTTGCTTAGTTTATTTTTATTTAGTCTTGTTTGCTCTCTTTATCAAAAACACAAAAAAATTAGTTACTTGTTTAATTCGGTTTGATTTTGTTTTTCAAAATGAGTACTCCTGAGAACACTAAGTTGTGTGACTTCACTAGCACAAACAACAATGATTTCATATGCACTCCTATTGCTCCACCTGCTTCTACAGCAGAATTTTATGAAATTAAACCTGCTCTATTAAATCTTGTTATGAAAGAGCAATTTTCTGGTGTTAGTACTGATGATGCTGCTGCCCATCTTAATAACTTTGTTGAACTTTGTGAAATGCAAAAGTATAAGGATATGGATGGGGATATTATAAAACTGAAACTTTTTCCTTTCTCCTTGAGAGGAAGAGCTAAAGAATGGTTGCTTTCTTTGCCTAGAAATAGTATTGATTCTTGGACAAAATGCAAAGATGCTTTCATAGGGAAATATTATCCTCCTGCTAAGATTATATCCTTGAGAAGTAGCATTATGAATTTTAAACAACTTGATAATGAACATGTTGCTCAAGCTTGGGAAAGAATGAAATCTTTGGTGAAGAATTGTCCCACTCATGGACTGACTACTTGGATGATCATCCAAACCTTTTATGCAGGATTAAATTTTTCCTCAAGGAACTTATTGGATTCAGCCTCTGGAGGAACCTTTATGTCCATCACTTTAGGTGCAGCAACAAAGCTACTTGATGATATGATGATCAACTATTCCGAATGGCACACCGAAAGAGCTCCTCAAGGTAAGAAGGTAAATTCTGTTGAAGAAACCTCCTCTTTGAGTGATAAGATTGATGCTATTATGTCTATGCTTGTGAATGGTAGATCTCATGTTGAATAATAATGTTCCTTTAGCTTCATTGGTTGCTCAAGAAGAGCATGTTGATGTAAACTTCATTAAAAACAACAACTTCAACAACAATGCTTATAGGAATAATTTTGGTAGCAACAACTATAAGCCTTATCCTTCAAATGGTTATGGCAATTCTTATGGTAATTCCTACAGCAACAATAGAAGTGTGTCCTCTGATCTTGAAGCTATGCTTAAAGAATTTATTAGCACACAAAAAGCTTTCAATAAAACTGTTGAGGAAAAGTTTGAAAAAATTGATGATCTTGCTCTAAAGTTGATAGTCTTGCTCATGATGTTGAAATTCTAAAACTGAAAGTTATGCCTAATGAAGTTAAAGATTAAGTCATTTGCTACAGCAAATGCCATCCAAGTTCGAATTGATAATAATATTAGGATGTTGGCTGAATTGCATGCTAGGTGGGAAAAAGAGGAAGAACTTGAAAAAGAGAATAGTATAGTTAGAGTTTGTACTATCACCACCACTAGTAATGCTAATGTTTTACATGCTAGTAAGCCTCCTACTATTGATGGTAATGTTATTGGTGTTGGTAATGTCTCTACTACTTCTGCAAAGCGTTTGAAATTGCCTAAAACTGCTGAAACTTTTTCTGATAAAAGTGCTGAAATTTTTCAAACTATTGGAGACAATGGTTCCACCACCATTGACAATAATGATTTTGATTTTGATGATTGTAACATCTCTGAAGTTATTATGTTCTTGCAAAAATTAGCTAGAAGTCCCAATGCTAGCACTATTAATTTGGCTTTTACAAAGCATATTACAAATGCTCTTTTGCAAGCTAGGGAGGAGAAGTTGAAACTTAAAGCTTCTATTCCTAGGAAATTAGAAGATGGTTGGGAACCCATCATTAAGGTAAAGGTGAATGATTTTGATTGCAATGCCTTGTGTGATCTTGGTGCAAGTATTTCGGTTTTGCCCAAGAAGCTTTATGATATTCTTGATTTGCCACCTTTGGAACATTGTTATTTGGATGTTTTTCTCGCTGATAATGCTATGAAGAAACCTTTGGGGCGAGTTAATGATGTTTTTATTACAGTAAACAATAACCTTGTCCCGTTGATTTTATTGTTATGGATATTGAATGCAATGCATCTTGTCCTATTGTTTTGGGAAGACCTTTTCTTCGAACTGTTGGTGCCATCATTGATATGAAAGAAGGTAATATAAGGTACCAATTTCCTCTCAAGAAAGGTATGGAACACTTCCCTAGGAAGAGAATGAAGTTACCTTTTGACTCTATTGTTAGAGCAAGTTATGATGTTGATGCTTCTTCTCTTGACAACACTTGATTTTCACTTTCTGCGCCTAGCTGAAAGGCGTTAAAGAAAAGCGCTTATGGGAGACAACCCATCGTTTTTATTTGCTGTTATTTTTGTTTTCTTTGAGTCAAGGAGTTTTGTTACTTCTGTAGCAACTCCTTTGTATCTTTATTTTATCGCAATGTTGTGCCAAGTAAAGTTCTATATTGAAAGTTGATGCAAGATTTGGATTTCTGCGCAGTGACAGATTTTTAGCTGTCACGGATTTGAGCTTATCTCCCTGTAGAAAATTCAAAAAATTCTGAAAAAATCACGCATATTCCTGAGATATGTACGCAACTTTCATTATTTTAGGCCAGATCCATCTGAGCAACTTAAGTGCCTCGAAAAAATTCGTCATTCCAGACTGTTCTGTTTTTGACAGATTCTGCCTTTTGTTTTGCATTCGCTCTTTTACTGTGTTTGTGTGGATTTCTTTGCTCCACAAAGCATTGGTGGCTGTAGCTAATGTCCAGAAGCTTTGGGATTGATTGTATCATTACAGAATATGAGAATTTTTGATTATGCACTAACCCTCTAATGAGAACTGTCTTGAGTTTGGTGTGAAGGAAGTTTTCAAGGATCAAGCGAGAAGGGTGATATTATGTGATCAAGAAGAGTGAAAAGCCTAAGCTTGGGGATGCCCCCGTGGTTCATCCCAACCATATTCAGAGAGACTCAAGCGTCTAAGCTTGGGGATGCCCAAGGCATCCCCTTCTTCATCAACAAACTTATCAGGTCATCTCTAGTGAAACTATATTTTAATTCTTTCACATCTTATGCGCTTTACTTGGAGCGTCTGTGTGTTTTTATTTTTGTTTTTGTTTGAATAAATTCGGATCCTAGCAATCCTTGTGTGGGAGAGAGACACGCTCCGCTTTTTCATGTGAATACTCATGTTCTTCACTTATATTTGTTGAGTATTCTTAACTAGCTACTGCAGTGCTTTTAGCTCCTGTTTTTCATGCATCTCTTCGAGCTGTTAGCACTTGTTTATAAATACTCTCTTGCTGCATTATATTATCATTTGGAGAGTTTATGTTTAAATAAATTGATTGGTGTTTGTTTGGAAGAAAGAAAATGCTACATGTAGTAGTTGGTATTGGAAAAGACATATGCATTCTTGTAGATCATTGTCTTGTTTGATTTGATGCTTTGCAATTGTTTTGAGCTCTCAAGTAGATCATGTTTAAGCTCTTGCATCATGTAGTTAAAGCCTAGTAGTGGAGAACTACCGTAGAGCTTGTTGAGACTTGGGATGCATATTTGTTCTCTCTAAGGTCTAGATATTTTCTGGTAAAATGTTTGAGCAACAAGGAAGACAGTGTAGAGTCTTATAATACTTGCAATATGTTTTTATGTGATTCTTGCTGTACCGGTTTATACTTGTGTTTGCTTCAAACAACCTTGCTAGCCTAAACTCTGTACTGAGAGGGAATGCTTCTCGTGCATCCAAAACTTGAGCCAAAACCCATGCCATTTGTGTCCACCATACCTACCTACTATGTGGTATTTCCTGCCATTCCAAGTAAATATTTCATGTGCTACCTTTAAACTATTCAAAACTTTATTACTCCTTATTTGTGTCAATGTTTTATAGCTCATGAGGAAGTATGTGGTGTTTTATCTTTCAATCTTGTCATTTACTTCTGACAGACTTTCACCAATGGACTAGTGGCATATACATCCGCTTATCCAATAATTTGCAAAAAGAGCTGGCAACGGGGTGCCCAGCCCCAATTAATTACAACTTTCATTAATAATTCTCTTCACATGTTTTGCCCTGATTTATCAGTAAGCAACTTAATTTGCAAATAGACACTCCTCCATGGTATGTGAATGTTGGAAGGCACCCGAGGATTCGGTTAGCCATGGCTTGTGTAAGCAAAAGGTTGGGAGGAGTGTCATCTATAAAGAAACTAAAATACATGTGTAAACAAAAGAGAAGAGGGATGATCTACCTTGCTGGTAGAGATAACGTCCTTCATGGGAGCCGCTTTGAAAGTCTGGTTGACAAGGGGGTTAGAGTGCCCACTACCATTCGTTGACAACAACAAACACCTCTCAAATACTTATTTTGTGCTCTCTATATGCTTTCGAAAACTTAAAAAGCTCTAGCACATGATTTAATCCCTGCTTCCCTCTGCGAAGGGCCTATCTTTTACTTTATGTTGAGTCAGTTTACCTACTCCTTTCTATCTTAGAAGCAAACACTTGTGTCAACTTTGTGTGCATTGATTCTTACATTTACTTATTGCACTTGTTATATTGCTTTATGTTGACAACTATCCATGAGATATACATGTTACAAGTTGAAAGCAATGCTGAAACTTAATCATCCTTTGTGTTGCTTCAATGCCTTTTACTTTGAATCTATTGCTTTATGAGTTACCTCTTATGCAAAACTTTTTGATGCTTGTCTTGAAAGTACTATTCATGAAAAGTTTTTGCTTATATGATTCATTGTTTACTCTTTATCTATTTGTTAGCAAACTATAGATCATTGCTTTGAGTCACTTCATTCATGACATGAGCCTTGCAATATATTGATCAAGATTGTGTGAAAGCATGTCTCCTCAGAAATTATTTGTTGTTATCGTTTTACCTACTCGAGGACGAGTAGAACTAAGCTTGGGGATGCTTGATACGTCTCCAACGTATCCATAATTTCTGCTGTTCCATGCTTATATTATACCATTTGCTACATGTTTTATATACACTTCATATCACTTTTATGCATTTTCTGGGACTAACCTATTAACAAGATGCCACAGTGCCAGTTCCCTGTTTTCTGCTGTTTTTGGTTTCAGAAAGTTACTTCTGGAAATATTCTCGGAATTGCACGAAACAAAAGGCCAAGTCCCTATTTTTCCACACGTACACGGAGTCCGAAGGAGAGACGAAGGAGAGCCACGAGGTGGCCAAACCACCTGGCGGCGCGGCAGTGGGCCCAGCCGCGCCGCCTGTGGTTTGGGCCCCTCGGGGGTCCGCCGACATCGCCCCTTCGCCTATTTATTCCCCGAGACGTGAAAACCCTAAAACACCGAGCCTTTCATCCAGAACATATTCGCTGCCGCCGCCGTCGTCAACCCTAACTCGGGGGGTTCTGAAGCTCTTCCCGGCACCCTGCCGGAGAGGGGAATCATCACCGGAGGGCTCTACATCGCCATGCCCGCCTCCGGAGTGATGCGTGAGTAGTTCATCCTTGGACTATGGGTCCATAGCAGTAGCTAGATGGTTGTCTTCTCCACTTGTGCCATCATGTTTAGATCTTGTGAGCTGCCTATCATGATCAAGATCATCTTATTGTAATGCTACATGTTGTGTTTGCTGGGATCTGACTTATATTGATACCTATGTGGAGCTGAATATTATATTATCATGTCTATGTCATTTGTGATCTTGCATGCTCTCCGTTACTTGTTGAAGCCTTGGCCAAGTGAATATGTGACTCCAAGAGGGGTATTTATGCATGATAGTTGGGTTCAACCTCTATTTAACCTGGGATAGTGACAGCAAGTTCTAAGGTTGTAGATGTGTTGTTGCCACTAGGGGTAAAACAGCAATGCTTTATTCAAGGATGAATGTATTGTTTACATTACGCACATTACTTAATGCAATTGTCTGTTGCTTGCAACTTAATACTGGAAGGGGTACGGATGTTAACCGGAAAGTGGACTATTTAGGCATAGATGCATGCTGGATAGCGGTCTATGTACTTTGTCGTAATGCCCAAATGAATCTCATAGTAGACACCACACTCACACATGCATGTTATATGCACTTATCAATTGTCAATTGCCCAGCTGTAATTTGTTTACCCAGCATGTTAGTTATCTTATTGGAGAGACACCACTAGTGAACTGTGGACCCCGGTCCATTCTTTTACATCTGAAATACAATCTACTGCAATCATTGTTCTCTACTGTTTTATGCAAAAAACATCATTTCCATTCGATACGTTTAACCCTTTGTTTTCAGCAAGCCGGTGAGATTGAACCTCACTGTTAAGTTGGGGCAAAGTAATTTGATTGTGTTGTGCAGGTTCCACGTTGGCACCGGAATCCCTGGTGTTGCGCCGCACTACACTCCTTCACCAACACCTTCGAAGCAAACCTCGTTTTCCTACTGGTTCGATTAAACCTTGGTTTCATACTGAGGGAAAACTTGCTGCTGCACTCATCATACCTTCCTCTTGGGGTTCCCAACTGACGTGTGACGTACAAGCATTGTTTCTGGCTGTTGCCGGGGAGATATTCCCTCGTCAACTAGCGCTAGCCACTTGCCATTCGCATTTTGTAAGATTTTTCTTGGTGAGGATGGTACATTTGTCAAGGTACAACGTAAATTTTAATTGAGACACCTTTATTTTCTAAAAGAAATATTTTCGTTAACTGGCACATCCGCACATCTGATGGATAAGTGGTATGTGCATGAAATCCACCAGAAATTTGCCATATTATATTCTCACTAGAAGGTAAGGGCGCACTTTGCTGCGCCGCTTTAGCCGTTTTCGTTTAATTGGTTTGTTTCTTTTTTTTTCTCTGTTATTGTTGTGTCTTTGAATGAGGCGTTTAACATTTTTTGTGTGTTCTCCAGTTTGGCGGATAGACATAGTATGTTATTTCTCTTCATTATAAAAAACTTGGGAGTGCTATAAGCTAATGTTCCACACAAAGCTTATGAAAAAGGATTTTAAACTCAACACTCATAGTGCAGAACAATAATTGCTCAAAAAATGGTAGGAAAAAATATGAAATGTTTACAGTTTCATCTGCAATAATTTTTTCAAACCATTTCAATGTACACAATAAAAAGGATAACAAACTGAGAAATATTCTAAAATTTGCGTGAGACTATGGATTTAAAATGCCAATAATAAGACCAATATTTTTTTATAACAACAAGTGTCTTTTACTCTTTTGCATCATCACCTCTATGAATGGTTTGTCTTATTTACCTATTGTCCTAGCTTGGATATGATGGCATCGAAATAGACAACGGTGCAGTTGTTTTGCAACATGAAAAAATCTAGTACATGTGAATGGATTAGGAACGTAAGGCACAACAACCAAAATACTAATTTTTTTAAAGGATAATCCATTGATTAGTATGTTTGTTTTTATGATAACCCATGCTATCATTTGAAGGGATTAACTATTCAACTAAAATGTCATGAATTTCTATCAGAAAGCTAATCTCTAGTATAGAAAATAACTTCAAAACAACTCTTATAGTTGCCAATTGAAATATGTTGTTTAAACATGTTTCATTATAACAAACCTCGTCAATTTATACGTAAGAGTTTTTATTTTTCATATATGTTAGCGAAATCATCGCTGCAAAGATGAGACAACCGGACGCATCCAAGGGTCATGTCTGCTAACTCGTATTTACTACATAAATCGCTCACCTGAGGCTAGATAAGGAGAATCGTGGTCTAGGCCATATTTTGCACTACGTTTGCTTGACGATATTGATTTTCGCTAGGATAATGGCGCGACGTTAAGGCAGTGCAGCGGCTGGAGCTATGCAGGTGCCGGTGAAGTCTATCGCAGGAGCGGACATACACGTACATATTTACAATATAAAATCTATAGTTATATGTCTGCCAAAATGAAAAAGTTACGACACGAAAGTTGTGGGGAATGGTGAGAGAGATGTGCTCATCAAAGTAATTTTTTAACGGTTGAACCAGTGCGGCAAATTTGACAAAGTTTGTCTAAGAATGCATGGTACAAACTTTGGTCCAAAATTAATAAGTTACATTTGATGAAATTTGAAACTGATCACGGGAATATAATCTACTCATTGGTGCGCATATATTTCGTGTACATTTCAGGTTGAATCATAACACTTTTATATAGATTAGAAATGATTAGATAAATGCTTTCTTTTCATTGGCAAGGCAACATGAGAAGCAGCTAGCAAGGAAGCCAAGTGAGAATGAACCAGTACTATGTGGGGCCAGCCCATAGCCCAAACACACCACAGCTCTCCATTTCTTGGGAGCTTAGTACTTAAAAAGATGTACTCCTTCCGTTTCGCAATATAAGATGTTTTAGCAAGCTAAAATAGTTTGCTAAAATGTCTTATATTGTGGAACACAGGAGTAGGTTTTAGTGGTACATTTACTCCATGGAACAGTACGGAGAAACCTGATCGAATGTTTGTGGGTGATTTCACATGAAACCAATTAAATTCGCTCGTACGTACGTTCAGGCGCATTTGCGTGTAGAGTTTGCATGCTATGTGCAGTTGGAGTTTGATCAACTTTTGTAGGTTAGCATACGCTGTAGTGCTAATTCATGTCGTTGAACTACCAAACCAGCTTAGTTTAGTGTGTGGTTCAGGGTTGTACCATACGGACCTGTATGTGTGGTTCAGTTAACGTTTGTAGCTAATTATTTATTGAACCTTCATTGTTTCGTCTATCTTGCTATACAATTATCTACGGCTATGTGGTCCGCGCGCCGGCAACCTAGTACTCTCACACTGACACTAACTAACACGATATTAATGAAGCGTAGATTCAAGCTAGGACCATTGACGATGGTGTCATATAATTCGTTACTGACAAAGTTGAGTTAGATTTATATACTCGTCGAAGTACACGAGTATGGAGTATATATATGTAACTAGGGAAGTTCAGTTAATTAATTAGGTCAATTGTTTCTTCATCTCGTCTCCGAGTTCTCTAAGTAATATATACTAGATTAGTAGTACTTGAGTGGTACTATTAACGTGAGTTCGATACCTAAAGTAATGTGTCACATTGCTATAGGTTAACGTGTGGAAAGTCTTCCCTTTTGTTTTTCTAGCTCTTGGTTCACCTTGATTTGCGCTTGCTTGCTTGCTTTGTGCCGCTGGCTGCTAGTTAACCCATCTTGATCTTGTTTTATAGTACTATATGCTCTTGCGTTACGAATCAAGGCTTTGCTGAACTAAGACAGGCTTAATCAATTGCATGTAGATTCGGGACCAGGCTCCAGGTCCAGGCATATACTCACTGGCGGAGGCAGGGGGGGACCAGCAGGGGCCCCGGCCCCCCTATCATGCAAACAAATCTTTTATACCCTTAGAAATTCATCCATCTCGTATTTTCTTTGTGTGTTTCTGAAAAATAAAAGGCCAAGCGGTCCGATGAAGCCCAGGCCCAGACCGGGATGCACACGATGACACGAGGCAGTCTACTGCGCCTCGGCCGGGGGGCCTGCTCGACGCTCGTCGCCTCGTCTGCTCCGACCTCCGAGGCGAGTACGCTGCGCACGCCTCTTCCCAGCGCTGCTCTTCCCCGTTCCACTGACCATGCTCGGCTAGCTGCCTCAAACGCTGCTCCGTGCTTGCATCCTCCATGGTCGACAGCAGCTTGATCCCTCCAAGGAGCAAGGTAGGCAAGCCGTAAATAGCAGGGGACAAGCAGCGCAGTGCGCCCTCCGATCTAGGTCCTTTAATCAAGGACAGCTTGTGGATTTTGATTACCTCCAGCTCTGGATTTGTCTAGTATGAATTAGTGTACGATTATATACCCAATTTCCCTTTCATATTTGCCATCTGGTTTGTCTTATTAATTCTCCAAATAGCGTAGCACCAACAACCAGCCCCATTTGGATTTTGATTCCCTCCAGATCCGGTTGCTGGTCCTGGTTTCGCATATACGCAGTATATAATTTTTCGACAATTATTCAATTAATGGTGTTATAAGCAATGGAAAATGTATTTTGCTATCAATTCTTCCCACCTGTTTTTTTTTTTTTTTTGCATTGTGACTGTCTTCTTTGATCGGCCCCCCTCAAACAATTTTCCTGCCTCCGCCGTTGCATATACTCCTATATGAGTATAATGGGCATCACGCACGGACTTAACTTTGTAGGGGGAATTTGAAATCTTACATGCCAGATTAGCACAGTGCCTAGTGAAATGGGATGATAACCACAAGTCACAAGAAAATAAAGAAGTCCTCATCAAATCCATTGCCCAATCAATACCGGTATATGTGATGGGTGTTTTTAAAACTGCCTTTGGGGTTGTGTGATGAATTGACTAATTTATTAGCTTGGCGTCGAGAGAAGCGGGGCATTTTTAAACTGCCATTGCCTTTCCGGAGATATTGGTGGGGCGCGAAAATGGCAGGAGGAAAACGCACTGGGTAGTCTGGGACATCATGCTCCGTCGCAAGGGCTATGGAGGCGTTGGCTTTAGAGACATGGCCTCTTCAACCAGGTTTTGTTGGCTAAGCAAGCATGGAGGCTCCTCCAGTCCCGGAACATACTATGTGCAAGGCTATTAATTTAAAGAAAAATAATATCCAAATGGCCCCTTGACGGACACGGTATTCTCAGGTAACGCGTCGTCTGTCTGGCGCGCCATCGAGTATGGGTTGGAGCTTCTGAACCCAAGTTCATGCTTGGCGTGATCCATGGATATCGAGAGACGCAAATTACCACCCTCGTTCACAACAAGGTCGATGTCGATACAGGTGGGTAGCAGATTTCCTTGAGCCTACTGGTGATTGGAACTTGCAGAGGCTACAACTGTATTTCAGCCCAGATGATGTCTCAGAAATTTGAAGATCAAAACATCAAGCCGAAACGAGACAGATTTCTTAGTTAGATATTTCTTTTTTGATGATCAAGCAATTCCCTGATGCGGATATGGTGAAAGGGCAGATGGTAGTCGACCATAGTCAGAGCTAGCCGTGATGTTAATGTTGCCAGTCATGGACTAGCTTGAATAGGTAGGGTTCAAGGAATAACTGCGGTCTGGCCACCTAGTCCCGGAAATTGCCGAGGCAGTGGCCAATGGTTGTAACCCTATTATTGCTTAACTAAAATCTCTTTTCCTCACAAAAAAAAGCCAAATTTGCCGTCTAAGTATAAATGGCATCGTTGTCAAATTCTGTTGGACATGCACAATGTTCCATTGCCAAATTTATTTACATATAGGCCCAAATCTATCACAAGATGAATAAAATACTCTCCCTCATGTTTGGCCTTTCCCTATTTAATATAGGCATTAAATATGAGAGTGTTAATTGGGTGAAATATTGGGGAGATAGATTTTACATGGCCAATCCCCATTCACATACGTTATAGAGATTTGCCAAGTACATCCTATAAACCGGAATGGAGGGAGTAGATGGAGAGAGAGTGCATTTATTATTCCATTACAAGATTTGGTATTGGATCTTCTAGTTGCTCGCACGCCATATTTTTTTAGCTTTGTCATTCTAATTTGGCATCCCACAATGGAGGAACATAGTGCCAAAAGCCAAATGTCCAATTTGGAATCATAATTTGGCACACACTATGGGTGAAGTAAGTGTTTGTTATGTTCATAACATGGTCTCTCCTTCATATCACATACCAGTATAATACTAGCAAACATGTGGAGATATTTTTCAGGATATTGTATACTGCAGGGTTAGAAGCCTTGCGGACGTAATTCTGTTTACACCCTTCTCTCTTCGATTCCTTAGTTACATCAAGATTTTCACCTGCAATTTTAGCAATTTCTTTCTCGCGTAAATTGTTTTTCGAAAAGGCAAAGTAAATCCTGGCCTTTGCATCAATCGTTACACTAGCCATTCCCTACATCAATATTTTTTTCAAAAAAGAAAATAAACCCAGATCTCAAAATCAATAGATGCACACACACTATTTATGAATCAAATTTTGTATGCATTTATGCCTTCGTGAATGTCTGATGTATTGTATGCATTTCTGCCTTCTTGCCCATGATCACCTTAATTTCTCTGAGTACCCCGATTACCGAACGTGATAGAAGATATTTTATAATAAAACTAGAATAGACCAATGCCTTTTCTTTTTTATTTTAATTTCTAATTCTAGAATCCCCCTCCCCCCCCCCCCCACCACACACATAGAAGTCATTGAAACCCTGGAACGGGTTTATGATCGATCAACGGCGACAAGGCTATGATACGTCTCCAACGTATCTATAATGTTTGATTGTTCCATGCTTGTTTTATATCAATGCTACATTTTTTTATTATAGTTTAATATCAGAGGTTTTGCTCCCAAGCGTTTTGACAAGTATGCTTTTGTACCCTCTGATGGTGCATCGGTGGACTGCTGATTCTCTGGTCTAGTAAGGTTTTCGATGGTCAGGTTTTGCTGCAAGAATATTGTGGGCAAGTTATTTCTTTCAGTTCAGTTCACTCTCAAGATTATTTTTTCTTGGTGAACATATATGGGCCTTGTACTGGTACTGCTAGAGAAGATTTTGTGGCTTCGCTGTTTCACTTGGAGATTGAGGATGATAAATTGTGGCTGTTAGTCGGTGATTTCAATTTCTACCGCTCAATAGAAAACCGCAATAGAGAGGGTGCCAACATGAATGACATTGTGACCTTTAACGAGATTATCAGCTACCATGGATTAATAGAACTACCAATCAAAGGAAGAGCCTTTACTTGGTCCAATATGCAGTCAGACCCTCTTCTAGTTCAACTTGACTGGTTATTCACCTCCACAACTTGGACTCTGAGATTTCCTAACACTTTAGTCACACCTCTTGCTCGCCCCACTTCTGACCATGTTCCATGTGTCATTTCGGTTGGTACCTCCATTCCCAAAGCTGTTGTCTTTCGGTTTGAGAACTATTGGATATCACTCCCTGTTAAACTGTAAGCAGACGTACTGGAAACAAAGATGCACGGCAAGGTGGGCAAAGCTTGGCGAAGAAAACACTTGTTTTTACCACTCCATGGCTACAATTAGCTATCGCAGAAACACAATCGCCTCCCTTGCTAGAGAAGATGGCTCTTTGGCAGTTGAACATGAAGAAAAGGCTGGTGTCCTATGGCATGCTTACAAACAAAGGTTGGGTGTGACTGAAGGTATCAATGCAGAGTTTGATTTCTCCAAATATCTCACCTCGCACGATGGTCTGGCCTCCCTCTCGGCTCCGTTCACTACTAGAGAAATTGATGGTGTTCTCAAGGAATTGCCAAACAATAAAGCCCCTGGCCCCGATGGTTTCTCCGGTTTGTTTTTGAAAAAATGTTGGCCTATTATCAAATGGGATTTTTATGACCTATGTAGAGATTTCTGGAGTGGCCATGTTAATCTCCAAAGCATTAATGATTCTTTCATTACGTTGATTCCTAAAATAAATTCTCCAGAGGGACCAAATGATTTTCGGCCAATATCGCTACTCAACACAAGCCTCAAATTTCTCACAAAAATTCTGGCAAACCGTCTACAGTCCAAAATTTTGCAGCTCATTCATGTAAACCAATATGGCTTTCTGAAGACTCGTTCTATCCAGGACTATGTGGCGTGGGCGTATGAATACATTCACCAGTGTAAACAATCCAAAAAAGAATGCATCATTCTCAAGCTTGATTTTGCCAAGGCTTTTGACACAATTGAGCACAAGGCCATTTTGGAAATCCTAAGATGTAAAGGTTTTGATGATCAATGGATTGGCTGGATTGCAAATATTATGGCCACAGGCACCTCTTCTATTATGTTGAATGGCACACCAGGGAAAAAATTTGCATGCAAACGTGGAGTCCTCCAAGGAGACCCCCTCTCTCTGACTCTTTTTGTAGCTGGCTCAGATATGTTGCAGTCTATGGTTAACTACATTTTTTCGTGATGGAGTTCTACAAGCTCCTCTTCCAATTCCAGGGGTTGACTTCCCGATAGTACAATACGCAGATGATACCTTACTGATCATGGAGGCTTGTCCAACACAGCTTCTAGCGCTGAAAGCTCTGCTACAGGATTTTGCTAGGGCAACAGGACTGAGAGTGAATTATGCCAAATCTTGTATACTACCAATTAATGTATCTGAAGAAAAAATGTTGGAACTAGCTGCCGCTTTTGAGTGCTCGATTGGTTCTTTGCCCTTCATTTATTTAGGGCTGCCACTTGGGACGGCTCGGCCAACAGTCAGAGATTTAGCCCCAATGAGTGATCAGATTGAACGCCGACTGAATGCATGTGCACGTTTTCTTCCACATGGAGGTCGACTTCTTTTGGTTAACTCTGTTCTGTCAGCTCTCCCCACCTTCCTCATGTGCTCCCTCAAACTCTCCAAAGCTTTCGTTAAAAAGTTGAATAGAGCTCGGCGGCATTGTCTTTGGGACAAAAGGGAAGACTCCACCAACACTGTTGGCTTAGCTGCGTGGGATATGGTATGTAAACCAAAAGATATAGGTGGATTGGGAGTTATCAATTTGGACCTCCAAAATAATGCTTTGCTCATGAAACAACTTCACAAGTTCTTTGCCAAGGAAGACATACCCTGGGTTCACCTTGTGTGGTCTCGGTATAATGACAGTGCACCACATGCTCAACCTAAACGTGGATCTTTCTGGTGGAGAGACATCTTCAACTTGGTTGACATCTACCGCAGCATTACCACCTGCCACGCCGGTGATGGCTCCACCATCTTGTTCTGGAAGGATTTTTGGATCGATGACATTTTATTGGCTGACAAATTCCCTAGGTTATACTCCTTCTCAGAGAAACAAGATGCTACGGTTCAGAGCTTCCTTTCCACTACAGATCAGAGCTCTCTTTTTAGCTTGCCCCTGTCTCTAGAAGCCTTTGGGGAGTTTCAAGAAGTACAGCAGTTGTGCATTGACAGCATGGTCACGCCCGGTGACAAGGATGGAAGGTATTTCGTGTGGGGCAAAACAAACTACTCTTCAGCTGATTTCCATCAATACATGTTCCAGTGTGTGCCAAAAGACCAACTGCTGTCCAAAGTCTGGAAATCTCGCTGTCTGCCCAAACTGAAGGTTTTTAGCTGGCTGCTGATTAATGATCATTTGAACACAAAGGATTTGATGCTTCGGAAACATTGGAAAATCAAAGGTGGTCCTCATTGCATTTTGTGCAACCACCCTGTCCTAGAGGACTGTAACCATCTCTTCTTTGGTTGCAATTTTGCTAAAGAATGTTGGGAAACTATTGGTGTTGTCTGGGACCTGTCTAAAGAAACAAGACCCGGAATCATGCTGGCAGCTAGCGCTTTTGGACACCCCAATTTCTTTGAATTCTTTGCATCGGTGGCGTGGAATATCTGGAAGGAGCGAAACGATTTCATTTTCAACAAAGTGGTTCCATTGATTAATAGCTGGCGCAGACACACTAAGCAAGACCTGCTGCTCCATCAATACAAAGTCAAATCCACTAACATCCAGCCTTTGATTGACTGTATCGCTCTCTTCCTCCACTAGAACATTTTTTTCTTTTTGGCCCGAGTCATAATTTTTTGACTCTCTTGGCCTTTAAATTTTTCGACCTCATGTAATTTTGCTACGGTTCTCTTTTTATAAAATTATACCGTAGGGGCTTCCCTTACGGGAGTTCGGTCGGAAAAAAATTATGTATTTTCTGGGACTAACCTATTAATAAGATGCCCAGTGCTCGTTCCTGTTTTTTGCTGTCTTTTTGTTTAAGAAAAGTTATTAAAGAAATATTCTCCGAAAGACCTAAAAATTTATGAGGATTATTTTTATGAAAAAATGAAGGCACTAACCAAATATCAGCTTGGAGGGACCCACAGCTCATATACATTCCCCTCTCCGAAGTGATGCGTGAGTAGTTCATCTTTGGACTACGGGTCCATGGCAGTAGCTAGATGGTTGTCTATTCTCTTTTGTGCTATCATGTTATATCTTGTGAGTTGCTTTACATGATCAATATCATCTTATTGTAATGCTACATGTTGTGTTTGCTGGGATCCGATGAATGATTGCGTGGATCACACGTTCGCTGGGAGACCCCAAGAGGAAGGTATGAAGCAATGTAGCAGCAGTTTCCCTCAGTATGAAACCAAGGTTTAATCGAACCAGTAGGAGCGAGAAATCACTTCTGAAGGTTGTCAGTGGCGCGCTGACGTGGAATCTGCACACAACACAATCAAACTACTTTGCCCCAACGAAACAGTGAGGTTGTCAATCTCACCGGCTTGCTGAAAACAAAGGATTAAACGTATGGTGTGGAAAACAGTAGTAAATTGCAGATAATGAAAAGGAACAATGTTTGCAGTTGGTTGTATTATTAGTGTAAAAGAATGGACCGGGGTCCACAGTTCACTAGTGGTGTCTCTCCATAAAAGATAACTAACATGCTGGGTGAACAAATTACAGCTGGACAATTGACAAAATATTGAGCGCATGACAATGCATATATATGACATGATGATTACTATGATATTCATGTGGGCATTACGACAAAATACATAGACCGTTATCCAACAGCGTATATGACTAATAATCCACCGCCAGGTTGTCATACCGAGTTCCTCGTTGGTATTAAGTTGCAAGCAACGGATAATTGCATTAAGTAATGTGAGTAATATAAACAAATGCATTAGACCTAACGGCGTACCCTTAAGCTAAGCATCGGTTAATTTATCCCTAGTGGCAACACACATCCACAATCTTAGAAGTTATTGTCACTTTCCCAGATTACCGGAGGCATGAACCCACTATCTAGCATAAATACTCACTCTTGAAGTTACAAGCATCTACTTGGCCAAATCATCTACTAGTAACGAAAATCATGCAAGATCATAAATAACATATAAGATAGATTGATAATAAACTTGACATAGTATTCAATATTCATCGGATCCCAGCAAACACAACATGTAGCATTACAATAAGATGATCTTGATCATGATAGGCAGCTCACAAGATCTAAACATGATAGCATAAAGTGGAGAGACCACCATCTAGCTACTGCCATGGACCCATAGTCCAAGAATGAACTACTCACGCATCACTCCGGAGGCAGGCATGGTGATGTAGAGCCCTTCGGTGATGATTATCCTCTCCGACAGAGTGCCGGGAAGAGCTTCTAAACCTCCCCCAGCTAGGGTTGACGGCGGCGCGTCTCTGGAACTTTTCATGGATAATGGCTCGGGTGTTTAGGGTTTTCGCGTCGGGAGGAATAAATAGGCGAAAGGGCGGCGGCTGCAGAGCCACGAGGGCCCCACACCACCCCACGACGCGGCAGGGGGGTCGCGCGGCCCCATGGTGTGGGTGTCACGTGGCCCTCCTCCATCTCTCCTCTGGACTCCGTCTTCGTGTTGGAAAAATAGGAGGTTCTGTCCAAGTTTCGTCCAATTCCGAGAATATTTCCAGACTAGCTTTTCTGGAATACAAAAACAGCAGAAAACAGGAACTGGCACTGTGGCATCTTGTTAATAGGTTAGTCCCAGAAAATGCATAAAAATGTTATGAAGTGTATATAAAACATGTAACAATTGGTATAATATCAACATGGAACATCAGAAATTATAGATACGTTTGAGACG
Source organism: Poa pratensis (assembly GCA_947311845.1). Classification (NCBI taxonomy): domain Eukaryota; kingdom Viridiplantae; phylum Streptophyta; class Magnoliopsida; order Poales; family Poaceae; genus Poa; species Poa pratensis. Next base: position 9,545,412 of record CAMZMU010000055.1, on the reverse strand, counting down.
TATCAATGAATTGTGGAATTATGTTCGTTGTTCATCATATTATTATCATGTTTATTTATGATCTTGCATGCTCTCCGACACATGTGGTTACTCTGTCCAAGTAGTTGTTTGTATCTCCAAGAGGGAGTATTTATACTAGATAGTAGGTTCAAAGGGCCAGCACAAGAGAACATCAACCATCGCCAAAGATGAAAATCATAGATCGAAATAGCCAGACCTGCAACCACACCAATTACTACAAAATTGTCATGATCCCAGGAGATCCGCTGGACATACACACAACTTTACGCGCCCTCTGCTAGCGCTGGGTGCACCACTAGAGCAGTGATAGGGCGCGCATAAACTTATTCTTACAGAAGGATATTGTCGCCGCCTCATCACCCCGATGAAGAGGTAGAAACTATCTAAAAAGGGAAATGGGAACCCTACTGCAGGTAAGGGTCTTCCGTGCCTCCATTTAAAGTCCATCAGAGGTGGGGCATACCGACGGCGTCGCGAGCGACATGGATGGAAACGCTAATCGCAGGAGGATCACCTATGTGTTTTCTTCCCGACTCTCGTACTAACACGGTCTTTGGTAGATAACTCACAAGAGGAATCCATAGGCGTTGCAAAGATAAAAATTGCTCTGGCGGCCTCTTAGGTAACCCAAAGATATAGGGTATCGACAGATCAATGTTGAAGTGCAAATATGTAGTTTCAGTTTTTCCTGTGTTAGATTTGTATATTCTTGACAATGTTGTCTCGAAATTAATGAAATCCTAGGTTCATTAGCCATTATGGCATATATGTTGGTTTTTATATTAAGCAACTTACAAAATGTATTGGATACTCATAGTATCTGAAGGTACGTCTCACTGAGTGTATGAAGGTGTGGGACAATTTTGTTTAGAGCAACTATGTATTTCATTAATAGAAAACTAAGTTAAATGAACAAACACTTGTGGAAACTAAATGATAGATCGGGGAAAAACAGTTGTCCTGAAAACATTGCAATAGAATCCTAGAGGATTGAAATATTTACACAATTATCCCCAGGGTTTAATGCACACACCGAGACCAGGGCCGCCACCAAATATAGCGCCGCCAAGGTGCATGCCGGATGAGACGCCGAGCCACCATTGACAAATCCAGAGAAACAACATTGCGAACGAGGTTTTGTGAGTTAATGAAGAACCCCGCAGCAAACAACGAAGCACTTGTCGCCCTCGCACGTCAAACGGGTACGTTCCCGTGCTACCATGGACCTAGATCCGCTGCATCCCAACGAGAAGTTGGGGAAAAATGGCGATCCACCATCTTTGGACCAATATTTTCGCTTCAGAGCACCCGCTTCGCTCTACCCACCAACGCTCCCTCGAATAACGGCAAATGCCAGAGCGGCAAGAGGATCAAGCCAGCTGCTACATGCCGCCGCCTATTTGACCACCACCGAGATGATGGAGAAACATGGGCAACTTATTCCGACGCGGCGCCGTCCCTACCACCGATGTGAAGCCCCTGAAAAGACCTAAATTGAAGCGCCAATGTACCCACCCCTGTCGTCACCAGAATGGCGGATGGAGGAATCATGCACCCGTGGACTCGCCGCCGGGGAGAGAGGTGGCAAAGTGGTCGTTGTTGACCTAGTCGCCTCTAGGGTTGGGAATTTGGTACGTGTGGCAAAAAGGTGTGGCATAGTTAGGTTGGTCGCTGTCTATAAATTGTCTTTTAGTTTGCTGCCTATACTATACTTGAGTAGCAACGTGCGACCGAGTCCCAAAGTAAAGTAGATTATCGTATGGAAAGTACAGCTGCCATTTTGTTTGTTTAACTCTTGGTGCACCTTGATTTGCTCTTGCTTTGTGCTGCTAGCTAAGCTCATCTTGTTTTTAAACGTTTTGCTTACGAACCAATCAAGGCTTTGTTGAATTAGTATAAGACAAGCATACTAATTGCCGTCGATCCAGGACCATGCGCATGCATTGAGTTTACTGGAACGTCGAAGAAAGTACTAGTACTACTAGTAGACATGTTGCTCTGAACTGCTCTTAGGTTTTATCTAGAAAATGGTAGATCTGCAATGGTGTACACATGCCCTCGTGGCCTCGTATATTATCTGCACTCCAGTCAAAGCTTAAGTAGGGACCGGTCTCTCTCGCATTCAGCTAAAGAATGAAGTACAGAGCTGATTTAGCAAGTGAAAAGCAAGCAAATACTTTAGTTAACAGGAAGGAGAAATGGGCTAATCAATTCCAACATAAGTTTTTTTTATAATAGATTCCAGACTTCTGCTGGCTAATCCTTATGCATTTTTCGAAAAGGGGATATCTCGTGTTGAATTCTTACTATGAGCAACTTGCTGTATGAACTGTTGTATCCTCTAGGATCAACGAGCTCACTACAAGAAATATGCTATCCTATGACCCTCAATATTGGTCACTGAATGGTCATATATTTTAATTTGTGACCTTTTTGTGACCAAAAACACTTGGTCACGTTATGAGCGTCACTAACGATCCAATATGACCATTTTTGTAGATTGGTCATAGACCTCTATGACCAAAATAAAAGGTCACAGATTTTATGACTAAATTTTTGGTCACTAGCAATATGGCCACGCCACGTCAAATCCAACGTGGCAAAGCTGACGTGGCAATTTTGTGACCAAATGGAATGGTCGTAGACCAGAATCAGCCCAGTCCGGTTTAGCTGTTTAGATGGGCCGAGCCCAATAATTCAGCCCATTTTATGTTTTTTCCTGTCTATTTCGAACGGCTACGTGGGCCAGGCCCAACAACTCGGCCTTTTATTTTCTTGGATTTGGCCTTTTACAATCTATTAATTTTCCATTTACACCATGCCATTTTGGTGCTGGTCCCACTTGTCAGATTGGTCCCACTTTTCAGATTGGTCCCACTTGTCATAGGTCCACAAGTCAGAAATTTTAGAATTTTAAAGATTATTTTTATGTGGGTCCCACTTGTGTTTCACGTATTTCCAAAACACATGCAGAATAAATATTCCAAATATTTCATCCAATATTTCATACAATGTTTCAAATATTTCATACCGAACAGGAAAACACATGAAATTCGTCCAAAATTACAAGCTATAAAAAAAGTAGCTACTATTTGCTAACTGGGGCTTCAAGTTTCTTCAAAATCTTCAGGCAGGAGCTCCTGAAAAGAGGGGAAAACACTTCAGTCCTTGTAATACCTGCAAAAACAAAACAGAACAGTAAGAAAATACATATCTAGGACAAAATTACACCTTTGCTTTGACATAAGGTGCAAGCAGAAGAATTTGTCAATTATGTAGTCCAGAATGTGTATGCCTATCAGTAGATATAAATTGCAACAGGGTACAAGCAAATCATCTGCAAATCACAAGAACAATACATCTGCAAATCACAAGAACAACAAGCACTTCTTTAACATTAGCACTACCCATCCAAGATCACAGATGCCGCTTAACAGACGATGCATCTAGCACACCATCTCAATTAGATACTCGTGAACTTCCAAAACTTTGGCGATACAGGGAAACAGAGAGAGGACGCACCGTTGGGTCAGACAAGGCGCAGAAGACAAATTACAGCTGGGTCAGCCATGCTCACAGACGCTCGATGCCCGGACATGCAGGATCACTCATTGATAACCATTAGCATATCACCTAGCAGTACCAGGATTTACCAAATTAGAACAATTTTAGATAACAATACTAGAGATAAGAATGCAGTTCTGATTTCGGACAAAACAATGACAAAACACAAAAGTATTCGCAGAAGATGTGTTTTGCTCAAACGAGGACTATGAAACAAGCCCTTTCTGCTGGCAGCACCTATATATGGAGCTACATAGTCTTTGTACAAATAAATGAAGCAATATATAGTAGATAGCTATCACATGCAAAAATCAACTGCCACTGCCTACTAAATATAAGCCTATAATTAATTAAGTCCAATGACAGATTTATAGATTGCTGGCAGGATATTATATGAACCAAAAATTTCCTAAACTGGCACCAAGCATAGGACAAAGAAAATGGTCATCAGTAGAACAAAGCACTACCTTGTAGGCACTTAGACTCTTTTAATTAGACATAAGGGAGTCATGTGACTAACGCAAACAACCTGCACATCCAAGAACAAACAAAATGAGAGACGAGCAGAAAATTGGCTAGAAAATCAAGTAGATAGTTTACCCATCAAAAGACCTGATGAAGAAATAGTACTAGTATCTACTTTGCAAGACAGATGGCATCAACTACTTAGACAAGTTAAATATTGGATAAGTATACCGCAAGAATGACATCAAAACTAATTAATATCAAAAGAAGAAACCATTCCACTGCTTTTGTCAAATCTAGTATTGTTACAGGCAATGCTGCATGAAGTCATTTAATCAAATTGATTTAAAGTAGCAACAGCAAATATGGTTAATCTCAAAAGTTATCCAGCAAGTGGAAGGACCCATGTCAATCACCAAACAAAAATATCTGAACAATCTGGTTATTAGTATCAAGGCCACATGTACAGCTAGGAAAATATCCATGCAAGTTCACAGAAGCAAGGAGCATACACAATTTTCCGTTCGGTGGCCTCCGCCAGATCAGCTACATCATGGGCATCAGTACCATGCGCACACCAGCCTAGAAAGTTTCAATACCAATATTAGCTACATCATAAGCATCAGGTAAACACCCATGAAAAATAGAACCTAAAGAAATAATCATATGTCCATAAGAGAAACTATATCAGGAGGGTCTGTCAACAAATTGATAATAGAAATGAAACTTTGTAATGCTCATGTTTTAACTAACAGAGATTCCAGACTTACAAGACTAATGAACTTGGGGTACAGTACAGTAATGAAATTTGATTACAAGCCAGGTGACATGCTAACATAGTCAATTACTGGACAAATGTATTAGTTTCAGTTCCATGCAAACAGTTCAGAGATGAGAAAAATTCTTCTAACAGCATATTTTAACTTCAAATCATCAAAGTAGCAACCAAAAGCATTCTCGGAGTGGATGGCCTCCTGCAGATCAGAACAAACCCTTGGCAAGACGGGACAAACAATTCAGCTCGCGCTAGATTCTGTGAACGCAGAAGGCACGTACCAAGTCATCGAGCTGGATGCCGCCCTTGACGATCTCGCGGCCGCTCCTGGATACGACGGAGATCATGATGACCCTCCTCTTCCCTCCGCTGCTGCAAGCACCATGCTGTAAAATAGGAGCGCTACATTATTTGAAAATACTAGACCACATGTATGTACAAATAACCAAATGGTTCTGTGTCAAACAGTTTCCATCTACCTCTCGTAAAAAAGACAAATTCATGCCGATTCAGCTGGAAGGGGGTCAAATTTGAACTACAGGTGCCTCGTAGTTTGCTCAAGATTTTTTGAAAAAATCATTTTTAGATACACAAGTACCTATTTCATCAGAGAAACAACATTAGTTTTGCAAGATTCAACCCCTAGCTACGAATGGTCATGTCCGCCGTTTTGACCGTATCTTGAAATCGGCATACGAAATTCAAAAAAAATCAAATAAATGGAAAACCTTCACGTGGTGTCATTATATGTGTCCTAGTATCCAACTAAAATTATAAACTTGGAATACGGGAATTTTCTTAAGAAAGTGTTCTAAAAAATGAGCCATCATCTACGAAGATTCATGGCTTTATGGCCACATGAAGAATGGTATGTCCACATTCATGGTATAGTTTGCTTAAATATGCCCATATTGGGCACATACGTGTATCGTGGAACCGTGAACAATGTTGCCAAAGAAACTTTTCATTTTCCTTTCACGAAAAAACCATTTTTCAATTTCCGAGTGCGAAAAATGGGTTTTTTTGTGAAGCACCTACCAAAAATATGTTGTAAAATTGGAGCAATCCAATTTCTAAAAATACTAGACCACATATAATGTACAAAAAACTAAATTGTTGCAGCCAAACAGTTTCCAAACACCTCTCGTAAAAAAGAAAAGTTTCTGCCAATTCAGCAGGAATCGGGTCAAATTTGAACTACATGTGCCTCGTAGTTTGCTCAAGATTTTTTGAAAAAATCATTTTTAGATACACAAGTACCTATTTCATCAGAGAAACAACATTAGTTTTGCAAGATTCAACCCCTAGCTACGAACGGTCATGTCCCCCGAGTTAAGCGTATATTGAAACCGGCATACAAAATTCAAAAAAATCAAATAAATGGAAAACCTTCGCGTGGTGTCATTATATGTGTCCTAGTATCCATAAAAAGTCATAAACTTGGAATAAGTAAATTTTCTTAAGAAAGTGTTCTCAGAAATAAGGTATCATCTATGAAGATTCATGGATTTAGGGCCACATGACGAATGTTCTTGCCACTTTCATGGCATAGTTTGTTCAAATGTTCTCATATCACGTACAAGCATGCATCTTGGAATGGCGAACAATGTTGCTGAACAAAGTTTTCATTTTCTTTGAACAGACAAATCATTTTTCATTTTTCGAGTGTCAAAAATGGGGTTTTGACCACGTTTTGACCACATTTCGAAATGAGCATAGAAATTCAAAAATATTATGTTATAATTTTACAACCCAAATTTAGAACAGGATGTATGCATTTCATCCTGGCCTTATTATAAAACCCTTCATTTGTTTTATGCTGCATTTAAAATTAAAAGAATAATCTCACAATTTTATTTCAAAATCGGATATAAAGCAATATATAATCTTAGGGGTATTTTGTATTTTATTTTGGAATGAAAACAATACCTTATACTACATAATGATAGAAAAAATCTTAATAAAAAATTCGAATTATATTTGGTTGAAATTGAGGTTCAAAATCAAAAGTTATAAAAGAAAGTAGAAAAGGATAAAGGAAAAGAAAAAAAAAGAGAATTGGCCGAGCCGAGCCGGCCCAGCCCAACAGCCGAACCAGGCTGGCCGGTGCACTCGGCACAGGGAAAAGCAGTAAAGAAAAAAAAAGCTGGCCTCGTGCACCAAGGCCCAAGCCCAGGGACGCAGACGCGATCCATCGTTAATAAATAGCTTCGCTTCTCCTTCCATACATGATCGCCTGTGTAGCCCAGTGGTAGAGGGAAAGACTAGCGAGGGCTAGGTGCTGGGTTCGAGTCCCATGCGCACATATTTTTGCGTAATATTGTTACAAGGTCACGTGAGGTGGGATCGCGGCCCAGTGGCCATGTGGGACCCACATGTCAGTACTCGGGGGGTGGGACCCACACGTGGGTCCCACATGGTGGGTCCCATGGATCACACGGTGGGTCCCACATTGTGGGTCCCACGGATCACACGGTGGGTCCCACAGGTCACACGATGGGTCCCACATGGCGGGTCCCACATGTCGGTTGGGCTGGGCGGGTCCCACCGGTCATTGTGTGTGTTACTCCTGACAGTGGGTCCTACATGTAAGAGTGACACGTAGGCGAAAATGACACCTAAACACTGACACGTAGGCGAAACCGCTGAGTTGGCTGTCCAGTCAGAGTGACACGTAAGCGAAAATGACACCTAAGCAGTAACACGTAGGCGAGATTGCTGAGTTGGCTATCCACTAATGCGAATGACCATTTAAATTGGTCGTAGTCGTCTAGAAAAAAGGTCATAGGCCAGGGCTGTCTGGATTATGACCAATTCATGTTAGGAAACCATGACCTTTCTGACAAAATTGGTCATAAATTTGTGCTGTTTACACCCTGAAAAACAGCGTAATGACCAACTGGTTCAAAATGGTCATAGATCTATGACCAATATTTTGAGCGTCACAATAAAAGGTCATAGGATAGCATATTTCTTGTAGTGGCTCAAGTTTGAGCCACAACCAGAAGATGATTAGAAAAATTACCTTGATCTTGTGGTGCTGCCATCTTCTTCTTCTACTTCCTTGCCACCAGCAGCTTGATCTGGTGGATGAACTGGTCCTTCCTAGTGCTTACAGTGCTAGCTTGATCGGTAGCTGGTTACTTAAGTGTGTGAGAGAGAGGAAGAGAGACTGAGAGCAGCAATAGCAGCCGTAGCTCACTTCTCCTCTGGATGGCTCTCTCATCCTTTTATTTATCTTAGCACTGTGCACTGGGGGAACCAACAGCGTTGGATCTTAATTTGATGTCCCCGATCAGGACACCTCTGGTAGGTACTGTAGCACCGACCTATTGTAGCAATTTTACTGTGTCTACAGTTTAGACTGTAGATCAAAATATCCAACATTCTCCCCCTTGATCGTAAGGCTAAACTTTATAAGTCCACTTCTCAATGAAATGGCATATGAGATAAAAGGATTACTGCGGTCAGTTATTTAGTACCACAGAAACCTAGTTACTACAATATACCACCTCATCTAAAAATGGGACTTCTTTAACTTAGGAGATCCATAAACTTATTCACATAATTCATTAACTTTATTCACATAATTTTTTACATAAACATTACTGTCGTGTCTCGTTGCACGGACACCGGGAGTATAGGATACCCCCTTTTAGGTTCGGCACGGGGCGCGAAGGAGGCTGAGATTCGTCTTCTCGGGCGGAGTCTAGATCAAGCTCTACTCTCCACGATCAAAGCATGCAACCAAAGGGACACAAGGAGCTACCCAGGTTCAGCCGCCCGAAGGCTAACAGCCCTACTCCTGCATGTCTGGATTGATGTGTTCTTCATAGTGTAGCTTACAATGGAACCTCCCGGGCAGGGTACCCGGAAGGGTTTTGGCTGGAGTAAAGAAGGACAGATCCTGACCCGGAGGAGATCACCTTCCTCTCTACCTTCGCAGCCCTAGTCTAGTCTTGCTCGGTTCTAGCTTGTGTTCGTCCTTGGTTCCTTCGTTTTCTTCCCCCTCCTTTCCGTGCCTTGGTCCTCCTTTTATAGGCTAAGGGGTTGCCACAGGGTCACGTGAGGGGTGTGAGAGACCTTCGGGGTGAAGGACCCTTCATCTAGTTTAGGAGGAGACGTGGCCTCTCCTCAGCCTAGCGTCTCCTTTGGGTTAGGTGGGAGCGTCCGCCTTGGGGTGGACAGGAGCTGACACCACCACGGGCGTGCTTCCCGCCCGCGCTGCCTTCGCCTTGCTTCCCAAGTCTTCCGTGGTGAGGTGGAGAGCTTATCCACAGGGACGCGGGGTGGTACCCGAGAGGGAGTCTGGCCTCCTGCCGGGAACTCGGGCTCTCGGGTCCTTCCTGGCCTTCTTGCTTGGTTCGGGGACCCGGAAGGTCCCCAGGACCGGAGCCCTTTGTCGATGTAGGCCATGCGTGTCTTGACGGTGAACCCGCCAGCTTGACTTGAGTCTTGGTCTTGTCCATCTTCATCTTGGGCCCACATGGGGTGGACCCACTTTGGCAGTACTAGGGGAACCCCATGTTCCACTGCTGCGACAGTAGCCCCCGGGCATGGTCCCGGCGGCTCTTGCTCCAGCTGCCGGGGCCATGGCCTAAAGATAGGTCAAAGTGGGTCCCCGGGCACCTGGTCTTCTCAGCTCCGTTGGGGACCCGCCGAGGCGAGGTAGAGACGAGCCCCCGGGTTCCGTTGACTGAATCGCGGCGAACGTTGCGATTCATATGGATCCCGTGCTTATCTTGGAATCCAACGGGCGAAACGCGCAGAAATCGGCGCGCCCCTCGATCCCCACGTCCGTCGGAGTAATGGGCCGCGACGTGACGTGTGGGATGCCTTATAAGCCACGACTGGCTTCCACTGTAGCCGTTACCTCTCCAGATTCGCCGAAATCCCAAATCGCCGCCTCCGCCTTCGTCCTCCTGACTCTGCTCCGCCGCCTCCTCTTGCTGCCATTGCACCAACCTCTTCTGCTCCAATGGCTCGCTGAAAGTTCTCGCCCGGAGGAAGAAAGCGCGGGGGCCTCGCCCACCGAGAAGCCGCTGTCCCCAAAAACCAAGAGATCGCGGCGGAGATCGGCGCGCAACGCCAGCGGGCCGAACTCAAGAAACAGAAGGCCTTGTTCCCCAGCTGCTTCGCCGGCGACACGGAGATGATGCGGAAGGCGGAGCACTTCGGGGTGATGGAGTCTGCTGGCGCCGATGGTGTCCCAGCCAGGAAAGCGTCGGAGATCTTTCCGCCGTCGGCGACCAGGACACCCAAGCAGATCCCCATTTTCGACAGCTTCATGTTGATGGGGCTCGTCCCCCTTTTTCTGACTTCTTATGGAGATCTTGCGCGCGTACCAGCTGAAGCTCTTGCATCTGACGCCAGGCGCAATCCTCGACTTGGCGGTCTTCGCTACGCCTGCGAGGCGTTCGTCGGGGTGATGCCGTCCGTGGCGCTGTTCCGCCACTTCTTCTACCCTCGCATTGGGGGCCAAGGCTGGATGGGAGGCAGCGTCACGTTTGCTTCCGTCCGAACATCAAGTGGGCCTTCCCCCTTATGGAGACCAAATCCAGATGGGAAGAGTGGAGGGATCACTGGTTCCTGGTGGGGTGCCAGAAGCCGATGCTCAGCTTGAGGAGCCACGGAGCGTCCAGTAGATCTGGACACTTGGAGAGCGTCAGCTTGCAAGATGAACAATTCTCGGCGGTCGTGGCGCGCTTCAAACTTCTTCGCGAGAAAGAAGTTTCTGGGGCCGCCATCGTTGCTCATTTCCTCCGCAACCGCCTTGCGCCGCTGCAGAAACGCCCGCACCCGGCCTGGAACTTCCAGGGCCCCGGGGATCCTTCTCGCCTGAGGTGTCCCGACATAGGAAAACCTTGTCCGGGATAACGTGAGAGGGACCTTCACTCCAGGGGTCAAGTACCAGCTGCCCAAAGGGTTTCTGCCTCTGTGCGACGACCCGGAGAAGGACAAGATCCTGGCGCAGATGCCGGTCTGCAACGCCTTTGGTATTGTAGGCCGGGCTGATCGGGCCCAAACCTCCTTTGGTGAAGACCCACAGGCCAGGACTCCCTCCAGCCCTGAAGAAGGAGAATGCTGGGAATCCAACGACGAGAGCGAGGAGGAATCCGAAGAGGAATTCTCCGGTTCTGACGACGACGAAGGTGGCGACGGGCGCGAGACCGACGCCTCCGACAGGGACGAAGATGCTGGCGACGACCCGATTGCCAGCGGTGACGATGATGAAGTGACGACGATGGCGAGGAGGGGCTGCTCCGCCCCCGCAGTCTGCCCTCGGGGTCGATGCTGCCCCGGACGAGTGTCCGCAGCCGTTCCCGCCAGTCGTGGTGGTGGGGAACGATGAAGACCATGTAGATGAAGAAGCGAGCGCCGCGGGCTTCGTCCGAGCCCCCCGCCGGAGGGCTTCCACCTGCCGCCTGTCACCCGTGATGGAGCCACCTGCTGCCTTGGGAGAGCCGCCGGTGAGCCCCCAGGCTTCTTCTGCTGCGTCGGTAGATGTTCCCCCGGCAATGGGCACCAAGCGTACCCGGGAGTAAGCCTCTTCGCTCCTTTCTTGCACTTTGCCTTCCATGCCCTTCCCCAAGGAAAATGACCGAATGTTGGTGCAGGGGTACTCCTTCCTTGGGTACCGGCAAGAGACGTCGTGACACGCGGAGGACGACACCGCCACTAGCCTTGGAGCCGTTGGAGGGGGAATGCTTCCTCCTCCCATTGCAGAACTTGAGGACCGTCGGGGGAGCGGAATAGGGAGCACGACGGCGACTTCCCTGGCCCACCCGGGAAAAGCGCTCGACGCCCTGACGCCTGAGCAACAGGTAACCCTGAGCTTGCGGGTAACTTCATTTTCTTGACGCAACAATACTTGTCCTGACATCCTTTTGTTCCCAGATGCTTCGATGGCCAACGTCTTTTCTCCCGGTGGCCTTGGTGGGACTAGCCAGGAGAAGCCACCTTCCCTCTCGCCTTCAGAGGGCCAAGAGGTGACCAAAGGCGCTCCGAGTTTGCGAGATATGGGGACGCAGACTGCGAATCCTGTTCCGGGTCCAGGCTTTGACTTGATAGAAAGCTCCTTGATGACTGGGACGGTGGTAACGACTTTTGCCGCTTTTTCCTCTGATTCCGGCGCCAGTAAGGAGATGGCGGTGCTGACGAAGATCAAGGAGAACCTGGCCGCCAACCGCATGAAAAGTGTGCCTGCCCCGGGAGGTCCCCAGGCAGCTGCTCCAGGGTTCACCATCAGTGGTGACGACGCAATGGATGCCATCGTCCGTGGGATAGCTCAGCTGGGCAAAGATCTGTGCGACCGTGAGGCCGCCGTCGTGGGGACCATCGAGAGTGTCGAGGACCTGATCCAGAAGGGGATGGACAAGCTGAACCGCCTGGCAACCCAGATCACCACCTTGCTCCCAGCTCTCGAGAAGAAAGATGCCGACCGTAAGGCCGAAAGTGAGCGCCAAGGTAAGATCCTTCTGGCGAAAGAGCGACAGCTAGCATCCCGGGAGGCAGAGCTGGCTGAGAAGGAGAAAGCCTTTGAGCTCCAGAAACTCCAGCAAGAGCAGCAGCTGAGAAGCGCCTGAGGGAGGCAGAGGACCGCCACCGTGAAGAGCTCGAGGCCAAGGACAAGGATATCCAACTCTGGAAATCCAAAGAGAAAGAGGCCGTCCAAACCGTCGAAGATGTCAAGAATGCCCTCCATCAGGAGCAGGAGTCCGTCCGAGCATTGCAGCAGCAGGCCAAGAATGACGGCCAGAAGACGTCCGAGCTGAAAGAATCCTTGGGACGCAGAGTGAAGAGCTTGCAGCACTGAAGGAAAGCCATCAAAAGCTGACCCAGCCAATTCCCAGGTATCCTCTGAGCTGTCCGAGCTTGCCGCCTTAACCAGGAAGGTTTCGCCGAAGTTGAGGCAGCCTGCAACTTGGCGACGACGCGAGTGAGGCGGTTGAATTGCCCACCGAAGCTCCTGTGCTGAAATCTCAGCGGCAGAGTCTGCCCCTTGTTGCAAGGTTCATCAGAGAAGTGGCCGCTGATCTCCGGTCCTTGAAGATCAAGATGATCACCCAGCTTGTGAGTGATAAGCACGAGACGAGCAAAGTGACGGCGTCCTTGGTGATGGCGTCCTTCAGGGAAGCCCATCCTGGCGTCGCCTTGCCAGATTTCTCGACCTCGTCTCCTTCCAAGACTTCACTCCAAGCGGTGTCGGCTCCCACGACTGCACTCGCCATGAGGAAATTCCCGCCTCATTAGTTATCCTGCATCATATTTGGGCATCGTGCCCCCAATAAACTTTGCGTCAGATCTCATGTACCAGACTTTATTAAAGCTTGCTTGTAATAAGCTAGAACTTGCTGTGCTACTCTAGTTCTCGGGTTGCTTTTATTCGTTTTTAACATGTTTTTACTTTTCTCCACGTCCTTGAGGAACTTTCTGGGATGTAAGCTTACCCGCGATTCCCTGACAGGTCAGGCATGCACTCGCGAGCCCTACCGATACCCAAAAAGCCGCTCACTCTGTTGGCACGCACGTCCCCGGGGTGTATCAGGTCTGCGCACCGCTTTTTACCCCCGGGAGAGTCGATACCCCATGAGTGCTCGCACGACGGTCGAGCCTTGCCTTTCTAGTTCCGCACATGTTCTGTTACCCGAGAAGTAGATAGCATGTACCGCGAAACGGGTTTGAGGGTAACTTATCTTTTATTCATCATGGAAGTTCTTGAACGACATCCAGCCACTTCAGGGTACATCTTGTGGCAACATGGTTCTTCGGGTACACAGCACGAATTGCTTCAACGACTCTTGCGGGGAGGAAGGTTAACAGCTTCTTCCATCCTGGCACAACGGTCAGCTGTGTCCCACAAGTCCTCCAGGGTGTCCACAACACGGGTACTCATCTTTTCGCGCATCTTGGGTTGCGGACGTTGACGTGGAATGCGGCGATGACGAAGCCTCGCAGAGGTACTTCGGGATAATGCGGTCGACGACGCCCCGGAACCTCCAGATGTAGTGACGCAGCGTCTCCTCAGCTTCTTGCTCTAGGTGATAGAGGTCGGAGACGGTTGCAGGGTACGGCGTGCAGCAGGTCTTGAGGTGCTTGCTGGCCTGGCCTTCCATGTCCTCCCGCGAGCGACGCCTGGGGTTGGAGCTCTGGCCAGCACCTTCTTCAGGAAGTTCCATGGGCCGCTTGCCATGGGGGTCCTCAGGCTGTTCCTCCGCCGGAGGTAGTGGCTCGGTGACGGCAGTGCCGTGGTCGATGGTCGGGGCAGGACTCGTGGGAGCGTGGCATTGGAGAGCGTAGTCCAGCAGGTTTTCCAAACTGTTGATCCATGCCTTCGCACGGGGATCACTCTTGCACTGATCTGGGGGGAAGGAAAGAAGCGCCCGGGCCACGCCCAGAGCTTCCTCTAGCCCCCAGCCCTTCCGCGATGCCTGGCACGCTTACTCTCCAAAGACCTCCCGAGTTCCCGACATGACTCTTGCTTGCGACTGAGGCAGCTGCTCGCCTTGCCCCGAGGAGACGGCTGTTCTTGGAGCGGATCCGGTCGTGGACGAGGGCTCGAGGTAGTTCTTGGCGATCTTGCCGTAGATCGTGAACTAGAAGAAGAACTCGACGACGAGCTTCCTCCGAAGAAGAGGAACCTGTCATAGATTCCGAAGTTGTCGACGAAGAACTTGCCGTCGCGGCTGATGTAGGCGAATCCAGCGCTTGCGCCCCCTACCTGGCGCGCCAGATGTCGTGTCTCGTTGCACGGACACCGGGAGTATAGGATACCCCCTTTTAGGTTCGGCACGGGGCGCGAAGGAGGCTGAGATTCGTCTTCTCGGGCGGAGTTAGATCAAGCTCTACTCTCCACGATCAAAGCATGCAACCAAAGTGACACAAGGAGCTACCCAGGTTCAGGCCACCCGAAGGCTAACAGCCCTACTCCTGCATGTCTGGATTGATGTGTTCTTCATAGTGTAGCTTACAATGGAACCTCCCGGGCAGGGTACCCGGAAGGGTTTTGGCTGGAGATAGAAGAAGGACAGATCCTGACCCGGAGGAGATCACCTTCCTCTCTACCTTCGCAGCCCTAGTCTAGTCTTGCTCCGGTTCTAGCTTGTGTTCGTCCTTGGTTCCTTCCGTTTTCTTCCCCCCTTCTTTTCGTGCCTTGGTCCTCCTTTTATAGGCTAAGGGGTTGCCACATGGTCACGTGAGGGGTGTGAGGTTCCTTCGGGGTGAAGGATCCCTTTCATCTAGTTTAGGAGGAGACGTGGCCTCTCCTCAGCCTAGCACCTCCTTTGGGTTAGGTGGGAGTGTCCGCCTTGGGGTGGACAGGAGCTGGCACCACCACGCGGGCGTGCTTCCCGCCCGCGCTGCCTTCGCCTTGCTTCCCAAGTCTTCCGTGGTGAGGTGGAGAGCTTATCCACAGGGACGCGGGGTGGTACCCAAGAGGGAGTCTGGCCTCCTGCCGGGGACTCGGGCTCTCGGGTCCTTCCTGGCTTTCTTGCTTGGTTCGGGGACCCGGAAGGTCCCCAGGACCGGAGCCCTTTGTCGATGTAGGCCATGCGTGTCTTGACGGTGAACCCGCCAGCTTGACTTGAGTCTTGGTCTTGTCCATCTTCACCTTGGGCCCACATGGGGTGGACCCACTTTGGCAGTACTAGGGGAACCCCATGTTCGACTGCTGCGACAATCACTAACATTACAGACTCATTTCTTGATAAAATGGTGCAACAAGACAATAGATCACAATAGTCAATTAAGTACTGTTGAACCAATTGACTATGGTTCCCATCCGATCTCAAAATGAGCCTTTTGGGGAGATGGTGCCATAACGGTCCCAAGAGTGCAGTTTGTTCTCTTATGTATAGATATACTTATGCTTATGCGCGCGCTTAATGAGAGAACGCAAATACGTTTTCCAGAGTCATAAATTTGTCCCTTAACAATAGGATGCCACATAATCTTTAATGCCGGCATCATTAGGAGGCAAGCCTTTCATAATATGGTGCTTAGTACTTAATATCTTAGTGTAATGCTTATATACCAAGCACCCAAAAGTTAAACTTATATGGTGTTCAACACTTACGCCTTAGATCTAATATTTATTTGTTGAACACTAAAACTTAATTCATCAAGGCCTTGAACATAATTGACTCTGTATTCAAACTTTCACAATGTCTTAGGTCTGGCAGAAACCTCTTGACATGCTACTCGAATTGACTGCACTCTTATATAATGTGTCCCGGGATGGATAAATTCCTTAAGAAAAATCCTTATTCTTGAATTGATATGGATTAAGGACAAAAATCCATATATTAAATCATAGGGATCGAAACATGCCACAATTTAATTTGCATCTTAATGATGCCTTTAAGAATTCCATTCCACAATATGGCTCCCCCTGCAAGAGTGAAATTTTTGTGAATAGAACTTAAAAGGATTTTCACTCCTTGCAGAATACCTTAAAGATCCATAACTTGGTGGTCATTATTATTTCTTGAATGTGAGCATGTAATCCCTTAATGTGATATATTATCACACAATTCTTAATAATTTTCCAGGGGGTCCAATCCTGGACTTATGTCCGCCAGATATCCCGGTCACAAAGTCTTTAGGGCACATAATAACTTAAGCATTAGTGACAACGTAAGAAAAAAACTTATTGCCTTTGAGGGAGTAAACATAAAACTTTAGAGATTAACTTAATACTCCCCTTTAATGGACCAATCTTAGTGAGTCTTAATAACTTAAAGAAAATCACCAAGATGAACTTATCAACCCTGAGAGAAAACTCCCAGGTCTTATGCAATATCCCTGTTGCTCATAATTAATATAAGACTGATTCATCAAAAAATTATTATTGAACTTATTTCTACTTGAGCTTCGTACCACCGTCAGATGCTTATTGTTAAAAAAATATCAATCACAATAATTGATTCCTTATTTCATAAAAGATGGTTTCCATCTCCAAAATTTTAAATTCGGTGATCATGTGCCACTTTTCTCACAAACTCCCAGTCATATCATTATATCAACAAGTCTTTCGCCAAGACCTGTTGCTTAAACTTTAGAGAGACCAATTGGGAAAAAATGGTCCATAATTCACCTTGACAATCTGGGAGTTAGTAGATGGCTCTACTCATGGTATCCATGATGGAGTTCTTAATTGCCATGCAATATTTGACTGCTCTCTCTTAAATTTCAACATCATACTTCATTTCAGAGTATCATAATTTTATTATCCTCCTTAAGTGGTTTAGGAGAACTATTGTAGAGAGCAGACTTGTATCTTACTTAAGAAACATGGCATAACCATTTAGCATTGAAAGGCAATCTAATAATTCTTAGTCATAATGATGCCCTTAGGAGATGGAGTCTTTAATAAATCTGACTAAAAGTGGTACTTAGCTCAACTTAGGCTTGCTAAAAAAAACCAACTTAAGATCAAACTTAAATACCTTATTGATAGAATCTAAACATACCTGATAAAATACTTCTTCCTAAGTTGAAATTCATGGAGAAGTTCAATGCTCCCCCTCAAAATGTGGACTGAGCCATAGCTTAACATTTCGACGAACTTCCATAATAAATATTCCACATTTAGTAGAGAAGTCAATAAAATTTGTAGCACGAATCACATTATTGGAATGGAGAATGAAGAACTTAATTTATGATAATGGATATCTTCAGTAGCTTTAAACATTAGCCTCCCGTCCTTTAAGACTTCTCTTAAAACTTTCTTATTTATGAGGCCATAATAATATTATGCATATAGCATCTTTATCCAAAATGTTTACACACTTTCTTATGGATATAAAATCCTTTGAGCTTAATCACAGTCCACTTTTGTGCTTTATTGTAGATGACATAATAAAGTGAACTCAAAAGCTCGATAATTAAATCATGAGAATTTTCATGATCAACATAATCTTATAGAATTTTGAGAAGATTCTTCAAACTACTTTTCCATTAATGCCAGATAAACTGTATTTTGAATGGACTAGGAGATTATTTTCCTAGATCCTTACTGGCACACTCCCCCAGATCAACGAGCTCAAGTTTGAGCCACAACCAGAAGATGATTAGAAAAATTACCTTGATCTTGTGGTGCTGCCATCTTCTTCTTCTACTTCCTTGCCACCAGCAGCTTGATCTGGTGGATGAACTGGTCCTTCCCAGTGCTTACAGTGCTAGCTTGATCGGTAGCTGATTACTTAAGTGTGTGTGAGAGAGAGGAAGAGAGACTGAGAGCAGCAATAGCAGCCGTAGCTCACTTCTCCTCTGGATTGCTCTCTCATCCTTTTATTTATCTTAGCACTGTGCACTGGGGGAACCAGCAGCGTTGGATCTTAATTTGATGTCCCCGATCAGGACACCTCTGGTAGGTACTGTAGCACCGACCTATTGTAGCAATTTTACTGTGTCTACAGTTTAGACTATAGATCAAAATATCCAACATGAACATCTCGCACTCCGTTCCCTACATCATGAATTCTTGTGCTAAATGTATGGCTGCATATGTGCCAACGGTATGAGAATCCAAAATGTACAGGAATCACGTGAGCAACAAGTGGTGATTAGTTACAACAGAGCTTCGGAAACCTATACCGAGTTTCAGTTTTGTACGTACACAAACATCCAGACATATTAATTAGGATGGAGAGTAGATGGTATGACGGTACCGATATATGCTGGCACCGGCGCAAACATCGACCAAACAGGCCAAACAGCACGATAAACAAGTACACTGAACTTAGCTCAAGCAGGCATGCCTAATCAGGTCATTAGCTCCAGTACGTAGGGAGAAGTGACATGTTCGTTGGCCCGAAACAACGATTTTTTTCTTGAAGGAAAACAGTGGCATAATACTACTGCACGTAATTATATTTTTGAGTTTAAGAGCATAAATGTACAAAAATGATTTAACAGAGAAAAGAAAAAGGAAACTAACTAACTCAGGGCAAGCTTAAAGAAAGCTCTCAAGACATGCTGAATTTTTTGATGAAACAGCAGACTGACGGATCCGCCAGCTGATGCTGGTGAAATCTATCAATCTGTTATCTGTCACCGCGACACTATCACACCGCGCATTTCTTTGTGTTGCAAACAGCAGACTGAAGGAACCGCAGTTTGTTTGTATCAATCATCCAAGAATTCAGCTGCCGTGGGAATCAAGACTATGATTTGCTCTGTTCGTAGTCGCACGACGGAACAGCTAAGCTTGCATGCATCCGACCAGCGGTGCTGCTGAGGCTGACGGGAAGTGCAAGTGCATCAACATTCAGAATACCCATCAGTACCGCTCTTGCGGCGGCGAGCAGAGAGTGCCGTTGTACGCTGAGCAATGTATTTTGTACGCTGAGCAATGTTCGAATTTTAACCCTAATAATGATACGGTGATTAAGCCATTGCCGAACATGCATGCAATGTGCATGATGATTACGTAGTGTAGTATGTATGCCGCCACTAACGTAAGGCGGCAATCCCTTCGGAGTTCCCCAGTTGGTACTATACTTCCAACCCTGACTGAGTTTTCACTCGCATATTCAGTGATTTTCCTACGTTAGTTTCGATCGTGGGTGGCCATGTCGCTCTAACTCTGACGTACGTACCTGCTCCAATCCAAGCAGCGGGATTCGATGGCTCCATCGCATGCCTCATATTCAGATTCTTAGAGTGGTTTGGTTGCTAACCTAGTAACTAAATAGTTAAAATGAACAGATCTTGTGTACCAAACTTCATCGTCTTGCGATGATCACCATCCAAACAACAGTCGTTTATTTTGTCTTTCTTGACGGCAGATTCTAGTTTTAGCGGAATCTATCTAATGCAACATGCAGCTCAACCACTTCGGTATGGCTTGTGACCAACACAACTAGCCGATTATATATTGGGGCTAATCTGATCGAATAGAGAACTAATTCGCTGTATCTCCTACTGGCCCTGCCGTCTACTAAAAATAGGAAACCACGAACCACCTGGTGAAATTTGACAAAATTAACCCTTTTTTGAAACTTCATCCAAAAATAACCCTTTTTTCGAAAAAATTCTGAAACTAACCCTTTTGTGTGGCTCCCGCACCGGGGGCGCCACACATACATGTGCAACTCCCCAGCCTGGGGCGCCACACATGCATGTGCAACTCCCCAGCCTGGGGCGCCACACCTTTTTGTGTGGCTCTCGCACCGGGGGCGCCACACATGAAGGTGCAACGCCCCAGGCTGGGGAGCCACACATCTGCCAGCGTGGCAAGACGGGTCCCAGCCCGGTTAAGTAGCGCCGGAGCTGGGGGAGCCACACTTAGCGCCACACATGTACATGTTTTCCTTGCGGCATCACCAGTTTTAACCACACTGTCCTCATACTTTGCTGTCTATCGAACTGACGGAAAATGACATGTGCAGACTTTGGCCACGGCCAGCAAAAAATCAGATTTACAATAGGAGCTAGCATTTATTTGTACTTGACTGCCAACATAAGAGGGACTATTTCCCAGATGAGCTACTTGATTCAAGCGCCTCTCAGAAGCCTGTCTTTTGCTGCACCGATGCCTTGCTGCAGGTTGATATATTTCTCAAGTGAAATTTCTGAAAAGGATTCAAGCTTCGCGATGAATGTCATGAGGCTTGACTGTAGATCTGCACTGGTATCATTTCTAGGGACTTCATGTTCACCATTTGACGTCTGGTCTAGGCCTTGATTCAGATCACGTGGCAAATAGCTGCTTATATCTGCAATGAGACCTTCGATAGCTTCTTCCAAATCTTTGGTCGCTAACTCGTCCAGTAACCTCGTCCACATTTCACAGGCGGTGAATATGGGTGCAAAAGCACACTCTGTCAGCGAAACATTGACGACGACGTTCTGCTTCCTGGAGTAGCTCATCCTCTTCTTCACAGGTTTCATGCACCTGTGCAACCATAAGTTTAGGCTGTGCAGGTAAGCCTTGTGAGATGCAATCCAATTTTGCAAATTTGAGCACAGTTTGGTGAGCTCAACCGAGAGGAGGAGGGCAGCTTGGCACCGCGACTCGGACTCGAATGATATTTCTACTTTGCGGCAGCTAGATAGTAACTTGATGATCGCATGCTGACGCCGATGGCACTCGAGCATGGTTGCCCACATCCTAGTTAAACTGCAGGAGAAAAATGAGCAGGTATTTCATCAGATGTTATATAACTGTCAGGATGTAAGCACTAATCGTCCTCTTCTGACGGAGCGCATATTATCTGCCAGGATCTTATAAGAGATACCCAATAGCATTTCTTTTCTATACATATTGAAATGGACAAACATACTTATCAATTAGTTCATCCAGCTGTGGTTGAATCGGTAATGATTTGATTTTTCCCTCGCGACTCCTGGTCGTTCAGTTGCTTACATTTCTCATCATACCTCCTGCAGATGTTGCTGCTGCCCTGAAAGTAAAATAATGCTTAGGCTTTCGAAATGGCCATGGACGGCACAAATTGTAGATCTTGCATGAAAGCTTTAAAATCAACAATTCCAGAAAGAAGTAATTTAACAGGAATTGTAGTAGATAGTTCCAGTGAAGGTGATCACAATAGTAAGTTTAGAAGAAACAAGGTATATTTAACTATGCTAAAAAAGAAAGGAAAAACGACCTTCTATAAAAACAAATGAGATATGGAGAACAGACTTCAATTTCAAAGTGTGCACATGGAGTTGCAAAACGGAGCTGTTACCTTAACTTCATCATAAAGCTTTGTCTCCCATGCATACAACCTATCTAGTGTTGATGTACGAATGTCAAGAATAGTCCCAGCAAGATTTTTAGATGGCGACAATTGTGAAGACACTGATCTATGCCAGATAAGGTACTTTATCTCAGCTTGAAGAGGAGCTGCATTAAATAATGGCGCAAAAATATATTTTCAGAGTAAGTAAGAGTCTAGTTTACAGTAGAAATAAAACACAGAACAAAGCAGAGTACATACCGCAAGGAAAACTGGTGGTAAACAACATGTACATGTGTGGCGCCGAAGACACTGATCTATGCCAGATAAGGTACTTTATCTCAGCTTGAAGAGGAGCTGCATTAAATAATGGCGCAAAAATATATTTTCAGAGTAAGTAAGAGTCTAGTTTACAGTAGAAATAAAACACAGAACAAAGCAGAGTACATGCCGCAAGGAAAACTGGTGGTAAACAACATGTACATGTGTGGCGCCCCAGCCACCGGCGCCACACATGTAAGTGTGGCTCCCCCAGCTCCGGCGCTACTTAACCGGGCTGGGACCCGCCTTGCCACGCTGGCAGATGTGTGGCTCCCCAGCCTGGGCGTTGCACCTTCATGTGTGGCGCCCCCTGTGCGGGAGCCACACAAAAAGGTGTGGCGCCCCAGGCTGGGGAGTTGCACATGCATGTGTGGCGCCCCAGTCTTGCGAGTTGCAC
The DNA here is from genome assembly GCA_947311845.1 of Poa pratensis. Lineage (NCBI taxonomy): Eukaryota > Viridiplantae > Streptophyta > Magnoliopsida > Poales > Poaceae > Poa > Poa pratensis. The sequence continues at coordinate 9,523,184 of CAMZMU010000055.1, read as the reverse complement.
ATGTATGTGTGGCGCCCCCGGTGCGGGAGCCACACAAAAGGGTTAGTTTCAGATTTTTTTCGAAAAAAGGGTTATTTTTGGATGAAGTTTCAAAAAAGGGTTAATTTTGTCAAATTTGCCAACCACCTGCTGGCCAACCATGCATTAAAAATCTAAGAGAGAGATGCATCAGTTTTGGCATATATCTTTTCCATGTAAGCAAATCCTAGCGTGACAGTTCAGGATATCTTACGTGCAAGCGTTATTGCGCTAGTTTTTTTTTCGGAGTTTTTATGTGATGTTGTGAAGGCTGTGGAAAATGTGCTCATAAATGGCTTTGCATCTAGCTAAACAGATGGCCCAAAGAGTGATTACGACTTTGGTGAACTCTTGAAGAAATGACTCGATTAGGAACAGAAACCCTCTCCTTGGTATCATGGCATTGATTCACACTCAGATGATCAGATTATTCCACTAGTCAGGGTGTCTCCAATGGGGCGACGTAAACGGACACCGATTTGGTCCGGAATTTATCCGTTTGCGTCGCCGTCCGGCCGGGCGGACACCGCGCGGACATACGTATTTGGAGAGTGCCCCCAACGGTGGATACCGACGCAAACGGACACCGGCATCTGAGTAGTACTAGTACTGGACGAGGTCGCCGGCGGCGCGAAGTTCAGCTCACTGCTCGCATGGCCAAACCCGCCCGAGCCGGAGACAACACCAGCAGCAGAAAGCATGAGAGAGCAGACGCCCATTTTATTACTCATCTGCAATTTTATCGGCACCTAGCAGGAATTTGCCCGTTTTCTGCTCGAGTGCCGGTGCCGTGGCCTGCAGCCATGCGAGCAGCTACCGTCTTCTTGCTCGTGAGTTGTTGCCGCTTCTTGTGCAATCTAGTACAAGATCGATCCAGCTCTAGGAGCAAACAGCTCGCATGGCACACAGATGGAAGAACTAGTACCTCGAGCAGCCGCGAGGAGGCGATTGGCAGCGCCACGCGTGGATGCAGCACGGCGCCCGCCTCATCGTCATCGCCTCCGCGTCGGCGTCCTTCGCCAGCGCCAGCAAGAGCACGCTCGTCCGCGAGATGGAGTCCACGACGAGCCTCTGCTCGGGGCGCTCAGACCGGAACCCGACGACGGTGTGTATCTGATTCTGCCATGTAGCTAGTACGAGCTCCGGCGACGGCGGCGGGATCCGCGTACGAGCTCCTGGGCGGCGGCGAAAGAGTCGGGCTCCACGCACGAGCTCCCGTCCTCTGCTTGACCAGAGCGGAGAAGGGGAGGCGGTGGAGCTACGGCGGCGTGCTTGGGCGCGAGGACGGCGTCGAGGCTGACCGCCGCTGTCGACGGCATGGTGCAGCCGGTGCCGAGGCCAAGGCCGTGGCCGTGGCCGCCATGGTCTCGCCGCCGTCGCCTTCGATGCGGTAGGGATTTTTTAGGAGAGAGGGTAGGTAGGAGAGGAGAGAGGAGATTTATTTGGCTGACATATGGGCCAGCACGCGGACAGGGGACACCATAGACCTCTTTTTCTGTCCGTTTTGTGTCCGCGCCCGACGCATCGGTGGCCCAAATTTTGGCCAGAAATGCGTCACGGCGGACAAGAAAACGGACCGCGGTCCGTTTGCGTCGCCCCGTTGGGCCGTGTTTTTGGCTCCAGCGGACAGGGACGGACGCACGCGGACTCGATGCGTCGGCCTGTTGGAGTCATCCTCATGGCCCAAATGCAGCGGGAAATAGTGAAGTCGAGGATGGAGTGGCGCTAATCATATATTAGAACATGGCAGAAAGCCAGAAAGCACATCCAAAGAAGTTTGCCATGTTTCTACCCTGGTGGAGGACTGTTCCAGTGGGAAGGAATTGATGTCTTTGTTAGAATAGCTCTACCAACAAACTATCCCAAAAGACGATCTGATGGGAAGTGGTGGTATAATATACTTAACACCCCCCCCCCCCCCCCCTCTTCTTCACATTCGACGTGGATATGGAATCATCAACACCTCCCCTCACGCCCTTTTTCGAGCGTGGATAAATGATTGGGGAAATGCGGGGACTGAGACTTGAACTCAAGACCTCAGGCTCTGATATCTTGTCAGAATAGCTCTATCAACCAACTATTCCAAAAGATCGATCTGATGGGAAGTGGAGGTATAATATACTTAACAGTCTTAATCGCTGGAGGAAGACTCACAAATTATGAGGAGCCTTCGTTTTTAAGATTCATGTCTCTACCTTTTAACCCTTCGCCACAGATGAGCTCACGTGTTCATCTTGATGTCTTGTGCCAATATGCCCGAGCTTTCTTCATCTTGACGAGCACCAATTTAGAGCGAGATTCGATTTTATATGTGATCTAAATTGCGGTCAAATATGTATTTGATAAAGTTGTATAGTAAAAAAACAGAGTTGGCAAAGGGGTAAGAATCGTCACGGGCGAGCCTTGGGTTCCTTAGGGAAACCGGCAAGGCAACATATGCCATACCTATTCTCAAGTAACAATAACTCATCTGCAATTACGCACTTGTTTATGTATCGGCAGACTCTGAGCGATCTAGGGTGTTCCACCGATAACGACCGAATCTATATACTCGATCTATGGGAATCATTAGGATGACTCAACAGGCCGACACAAACGGACGCGTGTTTGGTCCGCGTTTGGTCCGTTTGCGTCGGCAACAAGACGCGCGTCCGGCGCAGGTCCGCCCTTTCCGGCCACAGCGCCCAACGGGGCCGACGCATTGACTCCGCCCGGCCAGGTACCCGTACGCAGGCGATGGTGCCTTCACGGAAGATCTCGACCTTGGCGGTCGGGCCGCCGAGGCGTTGGAGCTGGCCGCCGCAGTCGCGACCCCGACCGTGGCCGCGGTCAGGGTAATCCCAATCAGGAGGAGGGCAGCGGTGGCGGCCCTGGACACGAGGTCAGATTCGTTCGCATCGCCTGCTGCTCGGCAGCGGCCTTCTTGGCGGCGTCGAGCTGGTTCTGGTTCAACCTCTTCCTCCGGGCGCCCCGCTTCTTGGTCTCTGTGGCCCTCTGCTCTGGCGTGAGTTCCTTCTTTACTTTCTTTTTAGCTTGGGGCGCAGGTCCAGCGGCTGTGCTGGTGGCGTCTGGTCCAACTCAGGGGCGGCGGTGGTCATGGCTAGAGACTCGTATAGAGATGACCGAAGGCGCAAACGTTCAAAACGTCACTACGACGATGACAGACCCGAGTTCATGGCGGCTGGGTTCTCCACGCCCCGCAACGACCAAGACAGAAGCGACCGGCGGTCAGAAGATCGGCGGGACAGTCGAGATGATCGACGGGACACAGTCGAGAAGATCGCCGGGACAGTCGAGACCGCGCCAACGCAGTGATAGCTACAAGAGGAAGGACTGGCGCAAGTCAAGATCCGGTGCACAATCCGAGCGATCATTCGAAGAAAAGATGGATGCTGATTGCAGATTCCACCTGTACAAAGGGGAAGACGGAAAACTGCGCTCCAATCACTCGATGAGAAACTGCAGGGAGTTCGATCAAATGGCGACTGATTACATAAATCTCAGAAAGGCAATAGCCGCAAACGCACCCGCGCCCGTGCCGCAGCCAAACAATGTGCCCGTTCTGATGGCACCACCTCCACCACCACAACCTCACGCAGGTGGAAACATGGCGGGTGCCATACAACCTGTACCTCGGGTGGACGAACCTCAGTACCCTCCACCCCAAGGGCAGATGTACATGATACAAAAGGTCGCCCTTCCAACAGGGAGCAAAAACTTCGCACTCGACAAGTAAACATGGCGGTCATGTCGCCTCCCGCTGTAACTGAATTCTTGAAGGGTTCTGAAACCGCAATAAGCTTCAGCAGAGAGGACCACCCTCCGTCGGTTGTTCGTCCGGGCACTCTGCTCTGGTACTCGACGCGCAAATTGGAGGCTACGCCATGTCCAAGGTATTCATGGATGGTGGCAGCGGCATAAACAATCTTCGCAGATACGCTCCGCAAAATGAACAGGTCAGTCGAAACCTGCCAAATCCTCAAATACCTTTCACGGTATCGTCCCAGGCAAAGCAATAAGCCCAGAAGGCACCATACAACTCGACGTAACGTTCGGGGACAAGAACCACTTCAGGACAGAGTCGATTGAGTTCGATCGTCGACTGGAAGTCACAATATCATGCATACTTGGACGCCCGACGTTTGCTCGTTCATGGCGGTCCCACACTATGCATACCTCCAGCTGAAAATGCCTGGACCAAAAGGAGTAATCACAGTCAAGGAAACTTCCAAAAGTCTGACTCTTGCGACCGAGAGTTTAGCAAAATCTCTGAGATGTTCGGCATGGAAGCAACACTCGCTGATCTAGCGGTCTCCAACGATCGAACACTTATGCCGGAGCACAAAAAGGTGGCAGTCGACAGAGCATTCAATGCCACCAATGACACAAGATCGCATCAGGTGCACCCGACTGACCCGACCAAGACAGTCAATGTCTCGTCGAGTCTGCCTATCGCATAGGAAAGCGCGCTCGTCGAATTCCTCCGTGAGAACTGGGATATATTTGCGTGGTGTCCAGCCGACATGCCAGGTATTCCCAGGGAATTCGCCGAGCACTCTCTCAATTATTTCCAGATGCTAAACCAGTCAAGCAAACAATGCGCCGCATATCCGGCCCAAAAGAACGCAGTCGAAGCCGAAGTCGACAGACTACTCGCAGCAGGTTTCATCAGAGATCAAAAATCACAATGGGTGGCCAACCCCGTACTCGTGGAGAAGAAGAACACAGATATCCTTCGGATGTGCGTAGATTTCACGCACTCAATAAGTGTTGTCCAAAGGATCACTTTCCACTACCTCGAATCGACCAGATCGTCGACTCCACCGCCGGGTGCGCTCGCTTGTCCTTCCTGGATGCTTACTCGGGTTACCATCAGATAAGGATGAAGGAAGAGGATGAAGAGAAAACGGCGTTCATAACCCCACTCGGGGTCTACTGCTACACCACAATGCCTTTCGGGCTCAAGAACGCAGGCGCAACCTACCAGCGCATGATGCAAGACTGCCTCAAGAAGCAAATTGGGCGAAACGTCCAGGTCTATGTAGATGACATCGTCATCACAACAAGGGAGGAAAACACACTACTCGATGACTTGCGAGAGACGTTCGCAAACCTCAAACGCTTCCACATCAAGCTCAACCCGAAGAAGTGCACGTTCGGCGTGCCAGCCGGGCAACTCCTCGGGTATCTAGTCTCAGCTCGAGGAATCGAGGCGGACCCGGAGAAAATACAGGCCATCTTGACGATGCAAAGGCCTTCAAAGCTCCATGACGTGCAAAAGTTAGCGGGTCGAGTGCAGCGCTCAGTCGATTCATCAGCAAGCTAGGTGAAAAAGCACTCCCGTTCTATCGACTGATGAAGAAAGCAGACAAATTCGAGTGGACCAGAAGCCGAAAGCCTTCACGGACCTCAAGCGAGTCCTCACAAGCCCTCCAATCCTCGTCGCACCAAGGGAACGCGAGCCACTGTACCTATATGTCTCGCAACTAACAGGGTGGTGAGCACCGTACTGGTAGTCGAACGAAGGGAGGAGGGACACACCCAAAGCATACAACGTCCAGTCTATTACTTGAGTGAAGTGCTCTCCATATCAAAGCAGCGGTACCCGCACTATCAAAAGCTGGCCTACGCCGTGTTCATGTCCTCAAGGAAGCTGACGCATTACTTCTCCGAGCACCCGATCACTGTAATCAGCACCTCAGGGATCGGGGACATCCTCACAAACCCCAACGCAACTGGGCGAGTAGCAAAATGGCTCATCGAGCTAGCACCAAGAGACATCAAGTATGATTACCCGAAGGCCATCAAAGCACAAGTTTACCTGACTTCCACACCGAGTGGATCGAAGCTCAGCTGCCAGGAGCGCCAGATGTGTCCAACTCATGGACTATGTACTTCGACGGCTCAAAGAAAAACGAAGGCGCAGGCGCAGGTGTCATCCTCATATCACCAAAAGGCGACAAGCTCCGCTACATCCTGCAAATGGGGTTCGAGTTCCCATCAAACAACGAAGCGAGTATGAGGCCCTGATCCATGGCATGAGGATGGCCAAAGCCCTCGGGTGCACTCGACTGATGATCTACGGTGACTCGAATCTTGTGGTGCAGCAAACAATGAAGGCCTGCGATGCAATCGCAGATAACATGATCGCCTACCGTGACCTGTACAACCTCATGGAGGGCAGCTTCGAAGGCTGCGAGTTGCGGCACATAGGCGTGAGAGCAATGAAGAAGCAGATAAGCTAGCCAACATTGGAGCGACCAAAGCACCAGTTCCACCTGGTGTCTTCTTCGAGCGCATCGAGCACAGTCCATCAAAAAAAACGAGCATCTCCTACATCAGCCGCACCAGCCAAGAGCAAAGCACCTAGCACAGAGGACCCGCCAGTCGAGGTGCTCCTCATCGAGCCAACATGGACTCAACCTTTCCTCGCATACATACTCCGCGGCGAGGTACCCGAAGACATAACAGAGTCAAGACGCGTCACTCGACGATCTAAAGCATACACTGTCATCAACGGTGAACTATACGCAGCATATCAGGTATGTTCCAACGTTGCATAGCATTTGAAGATGGCCAAGCCATCCTTCGTGATATTCATGCAGGTACCTGCGGGCATCATGCCAGCAGTCGATCACTCGTAGCCAAAGCCTTTCGCGCAGGCTTCTACTGGCCCACACACTCAAAGACGCGGAGGACATAGTCAAAAGGTGCATCGGCTGTCAAAAATTCGCCACAAAGCCGCACGCACCCGCATCGGCGTTGAAGACAATACCATTGGCCTGGCCCTTCGCCCAGTGGGGGCTCGATATGGTTGGGCCACTCAAAAAATCCTCCCATGGAGGGCATACTCACCTTCTGGTGGCAGTCGACAAGTTCACCAAGTGGATTGAAGCAGTCCCTATCACAAGTTCAACTGCCACTACAGCAGTCAATTTCATAAAATCCATCATATACCGCTTTGGTGTGCCAAGTAGCATCATCACTGATAACGGTACAAACTTCACGGCTGAAGAATTCCGAACTTTCTGCAAAGAGCAAGATATCACGCTCAACTATGCATCTGTGGCACACCCGCAGTCAAATGGCCAAGTCGAAAAGGCCAATGGGCTTGTGACGAGTGGAATCAAGAAACGCCTCCTGGTCCCACTCAAAAGAGCAGCGGGTGCTTGGGTCGAAGAACTTCCATCTGTGCTATGGAGCTTACGCACAACTCCCAATGCTTCAACACAATTTACCCCATTCTTCATGGTCTACGGCGCAGAGGCAATCCTGCCATCAGACGTAAGGTTCAATGCACCAAGAGTCGAAGCATACAACGAAGAAGATGCAGATGAAGCACTCGAAGATGCAGTCGACTTGCTCGAAGAAGCACGCACACTGTTTATCAGCAGACCTCCGCAACTATCACAGCCGTCGACTGCGTACCAGATCCTTTGAGGTTGGCGACCTGGTACTTCGACTGAAGCAAAAGAAGGTGCACAAACTTGCTTCTCCATGGGAAGGACCCTTCATCATCACCGAGGTCATTGGTGGTGGAGCATACAGACTGAAGCACGCGAAGACAGGCGAACTCTCGCATAATCCTTGGAACGTTGCGCAGCTGCGCCGTTTCTATGCTTAGATTGCTCAGTCGCACAATGTAAAAGGCCTATATGTCGGATGGCTGCAGGTTTCAGACGCGCTCTTTTCCTTACCAGGGTACCTAAGGGGACTGGAAGGTTTTTAATGAGGCGGCCTGCAGCTTAACATTCAAAAATGGAATATAATCAATGATTCCTCATATTCTCTCTGTTTACTACTCGCATAACTTATTCGCACAACTCTAGCTTCAATCGAGCACTCGAAGGCTGTGCTACCTCAAAACATGAGCTTTCGCTCCTTCTTCAAACATAATACCCTAGCCGCACTCGAATACTCGGGGGCTGGGTCATAAAAATCATACAAACAAGTTGCTCAATAAACATGTGCCGAAGCCCCAAACATCGCAAAAATTCACAGCCTCACTCGACACTCGGGGGCTGCAAGATTCATATTACATATTAAGTGTTTGTCATAAACCCCGTTCGATACACTCGGGGGCTGCACGCATACAATTACACAAATGTACATCATGTACAAGTGGCAATATTACACTCGGGGGCTGACCCCTACACATATAACCTTAATCTACAGGTTCTTCCTTTGGCTGGGTCCACTTCTCTTCCTCCTTGAGCACATTATGGATTAGGACCAATGCGTCCACCCGTGTCTCTTGGTATGTTCCTCCATTGGCACAGGACCCCACCTGGTACGGGTGCAGGCCCCATCGCAATCCTTTTAAAATCAAGATGAGGAAGGTGCGATCGCACAAAGGCAAGAGCAACATTAGCCCCGATAATCAGTTGCTCGCGCACAAACTTCTTGATCGCCTTGCCTTTCGAAACTTCTTCAGCAATGCAACAAGGCTCTGTGGTTGCTCATTCAAAGGAAACAAAACTTCGTGGACTCGAAACAAAGCTAACCTGCAGCTCTCCAGTCGAATGGCGGTTCGCCACGCACGATCCAGAAGCCTTACCAAAATGGCGCTCCTCGCCCTGTCTGACCAAAAGGGGTGGGCGGAATACTCAGTACTACTCACATGACCGTCGAGTCGATCCTGTATCCGTGCCTCCTCCTTTATCGGGTCAGAGCAAACACCTGCGCAAAAACAAAGGGCTCATCATTGCCCAGTCGAGTCATCTCGCAAAGAACAGATCTCGATGATCCAAAAATAGCTTACATTCGAGTTGCAGATTTACTCTCTCCAACTCTTCAAGCAAAAAGGCCTCCCGTTCGTAGTTGGGGATGGCCTCGACTGCAACTCAGCATACGCGTCTTGTGCCTCTTCAGTTTGTCGCTCACCTTCGAAAGCTTTTGCTGAAGGTAGTCCATAATTTTCTGGTCATTCACACTTCGCGACTTCGAAGAACCACCCACAACAGGGCCAGTCGATGCTTTAAAGGCTCGGTTCTACAGTCAGAATAATTAAGGGCATAAGGAAGCATTAAGAGGTCAAGCAAAAGGCTCGGGGGTTGCGCCTCCCGATCACTGGAGTTCATATTTCATAAAGGACAGATACGATGTCTGATAATTTACATATAGCAAAAGCAAAATGACGAAATCCCTAGACCTAGTCAACAAAGGGATCACACGCTAAGTCGTCGACTTCTTGGAGGAAGTTTTCTTCGCCTGGACCCGGGCTGCCCTATCTTCAACAGTTGTTATAAGATGTTGGGCATACTTTTTGGCGGCTTCCATCCAAGTGCTGAACCTGATGGTTCTGCCGTCAGAACCCCGAGGGAACTTCGTCGTCGCCTTGTCAAAATCTGCCTCGACTCCGTGCACGAGCAAAATGAGAAAAGTAGTCTGAGCACCACTTACCATTTGCTCGCGACAGAAATTGGCGACGGCAGTCCCTTCAGGCTTGAACAGCTCCACCAGTTCTGCAAAGGAAGATGGAAGCTCTTCACCGGGGAAGAAGCTGCCATGGAGGGCGCCCAAGGCACTCGCCACCTGTGTCAGCATCTCCCCAGCTCTGCTACTGGTAACCTCTGAGACGGCCACACTTTCATCGAGTGAGGTGCCAAGGTTTTGCTTGCCCGGAGCAGTAGGGCCATCCATCACGCCTAGCGTAGCACGTGGATAGCATAATCAGCACCATATGGCAGAAAACTTCAAACATCTAAGGAACATAGCAAAAGTTCGTACCAGTCAAAGTGGTGCTGGCGGCAGAAAGTCGACCAATCGCCGGCTGCTTTCAGCCTCTTCTCCAGGTCAGCCACTCGACGGGTGGCGTTGTCCAAATTTTCTGCCGCATCAGTGGCGGCCTCTGCAAAACAAACATACATGATCAACAGACTGCAAAGAAGAATCGGCTTCAACACGTAGTACTAGCATAAAGAGACACACACTCTTCGCAGCTTCGAGTTGCTGCTGCAGGGTGGCGGCTTCCGTCTCCTTGTGCACATACTTGGCACCAGCCTTCAGCAACTCTCGCACAAATGCCAAAGAGCACAACATGGGCAGATTCATAGCTCAATAACTGAGTCTAGGCAAAAAAATTGGCACCAAATGGTGGTTCAACTACGGCAAGAAAGAGAAAAACTTACGTGCTCCAAAAAGGAGGAAGTCAATGCAGGAGTGCCTGTCGTTGCTGCCTCCTCCTTCTCAGCCGCAACCTCAGGCTCAGATGGGGTAGCCGTGTCCATAACAGCCGGAGTCGCAGCGGTGGTCGGCTGCTCTGGTGGCAGCGTCCGTGCAGTGGATGTTGCGCTACTCTTTTCCGCTGTAGGTGGCGGAGGCATATCCTCATCCGAGGAAACACTGTGTCACACATGATAAGTATACAAAGTGGCATTGTTCATAAAGTAACAAAGCATATGCACATAATACTTACTCTTCAGTAAGGTCGCACAATCGATCAGGTGCAAGCATACCCATGCTGGGGCGTGATTTCTTCGGGGGTCGTGGAGGAAGCGAGCGAATGGGAGGGATCTCGAGTGGCGCCATTGTCGACTCCGTCTCGTTCCCCTCCTTTTCCTCTGAATCAGTGATGTCTTCCTCCTCGCGTGCCCGCTTATGCTTGCCCTGCACCTCAGCATCGCCCTCATCGGCTTCTGCCGTGTCACTAGTACAGAACGACACATCGGAAACGGCCAAAAAGCCCATCGGCAACGGAGAAAGGGTCCGTGTCCCCGCCTCTGTCACTGATGTGAAGCCTCACAATGGCAACGGAGATTTTGATCATTTGCAATAAGTTTAGCAACGGACATAATATATAACCGTTTCTGATGTGGTTATTAAATATTTAAAAAATAGCCGGCTCGCAGCCGGCTCACAGCAGGAATTAGCCGGCTCACAGACATTCAATTCAGCCGGCTCACAGCTGACTCGCTAGGCAATCCACTCAGGTTGCTGCCATAGTCTAAACTGCACCGCAAAAGACTTCTGCAAAAGACTTCTTGCATCTGTATCCATTTGTGTACACTACAAAACAAGTTATAAGATGAAACATCAGACAAGTCGGAGCAACAACTAAGTATAAGAAGTATGGAAATAGACTAGTTGCAATAAATATAGAAGCTATCTTCATATTAGCTAACAGAACAATTGCAAGAAAAAACATGCTAATAAGAACCTAAAGTACTATCTCTACAAGGTCTCTGTAATTCAAACTAGGAGTCATGCGTCTGATGTTGGGTGCTTCCGCCTTTTTGATCCAGCTGCTTGCTTGGGTGCTTCCGCCTTTTCAGCTGCTTGCTTGGGTGCTTCCTCCTTTTCAGCCGCTTGCTTGGGTGCTTCCTCCTTTTTACCAAACAAGCAGTTGAAAAGGAGGAAGCACCCAAGCAAGCAGCTGAAAAGGAGGAAGCACCCAAGCAAGCAGCTGGATAAAAAAGGCGAAAGCACCCAAGCAAGCAGCTGGATCAAAAAGACGGAAGCACCCAAGCAAGCAGCTGGATCAAAAAGCAAGCTGGGAGGCGGAAGCACCCAAGCAGGCAGCTGGATAAGTGCCTACAACACAAATATTAAGGATTTCAACACAAATAATTGTCCAGAGGGCAACAAGAAATATTAATATTCAGTTATTCACTATAGATTACAAGTTTACAAATTAAATTACAAGTACAACTGAATCGATTACAAATTCCATAGACAACTAAGACGAATTTATAAGTACTTAATGTGCCCTGAAGCAATTCCAAAGCCAACCGGACAACCAGTATCGGTCTTAAACTAGCTAGCTAAACCGATTAGCTACTACTAGTACAGCAGTACTCAACGAAGTGAGCTAGCTAAATCGATTAGCTACACAGTACTACTCAACGAAGTGTACGTACTCTGCTCGCCCAGCAGTGGAATACTTTTACGGTGGTACCTGGTGGCTGACTTGATTATACAACGCTATTCCTCAGATCAATTTAAGAAACCATATCGTGCATCCTACATCTTGATTAAATACTAAAATTATTCTGGTTGTGTACCTTGTGCTGAAGAAGCCGCAGGTGGAGGGATCTAGCGGTGGCGGGTACTCAAACTGGAGCAGCACGCGGGCGTAGTTGTCGCGGGACCAGGTTGAATCAGGTCCTGCTGGAGGTGATTTGGTCGCTGTTTCGCGGGCATAGTCAATCGCCTTTTGCATCGCCGGTCGGGCTCGCGCCAGATCGGCCGCCATGGCAGCAGTAGCGTGTTCGTCCCACGCGGATCTGGACGCCGCGCCATCCTGCTCGCGGGAGGCCATCGTTGGACACCTCGTCCATGCTCGTCGGCGACGTTGAGGGATTGCCGCCGGAGCTAACGAATATGCTTGCGGACCGCCGCCGGAGCTAATGGATCTGCTTGAGGATCGCCGCCGTAGGAGCGAGTCGATCTGCTCGGGGACAACTGCCTCGTCCACAGAGGTGGCCGGCAACAAGGACGAGAAAGTTGCGAGGATGGATGGAGAAGGGGGATCAGGCGCGTGCGGCTCTGCGGGAGAGGAAGGAGAGTGATGGGATAAGATCGGTGGCTAGGGTTTCAGAGTTTTTATACTATACCGATTCAGTTTGCATACGGGTCAGAATTTTAACCGTGTCTGATATCATGGATTCACATTGCAAACGGTTGAAGTAATTTAACCGTTTCCGATGTGTCGCGATTTGCGGGCGCGGGCTCTAATTTTCCGCGCACAGTGTCGTTTTACCGTTGTTTTTTGCTGCCGTTTCCATAGAGGGGTATCCTTAGTATCGTTCTGTACTAGTGTGTGTGCAGTGGCGAGTGAGGCCATTTCATCATCAGAGCCTGCCTCGAGTGGCTCGTTGTCCGGCACTGGGCCGTTCTCAGGCAGAAGGGGCGTCGACTCATACATTTTGTGTCCCTGCACACAGAAACAGCAAAGAAGTCAATATCGCACATGCATAACATATAAACTGACATATAGTATCGACTGTTACCTCTGGTAGAGGGTTGCTGGTTTCATAAGGAGCCACAGGCGAGTTCATCTCGCAAGGCTCTTCATCGGTAAGCTTGGTAAGGATTCTTACCAACTTCTCCGCTTCCGCATCAGACAGCTCCACTGCGCGTGAGCGGGTTGGATCAGAAGCCCCACTGTACGCCCACAAAGCATGCGCTCGAGCTCGGAGAGGATGCACTCACCTCTTGGCCATAATGGCTAGCAAATGGATGCCCGTAACCTCCCGACCAACAGTGGTTTGGAGCTTTAGCACCTTCTCCATCAGAATGTCAGCCTCTTCGGCTTCGACTCCGGTTGGCTGGGCGATCCAGGATGGCCTTTTCTTCAACAGAGCGTCTGCGTCAAAAGGAGGCAACCCGAAGGCTTGGGTGCCTATGGTCACATCCTTCATGTAGAATCACTTCTGGCGCCATCCTTGCACAGACTTGAGGAAGCTCATCTTGAAGTACTCTACGTCAGATCGAGTCTGTACTCCAAAACCACCAGGTTCTTTGGCGCTGTGCTGGCGCTTTACGTTGAAGATACGGTGAAAAAGCCCGAAGTGGGGCGCAACGCCCAGAAAGCACTCGTAAAGAACGAAAAAACAAGCAATGTGAAAAAGCCCATTGGGCGTAAAATCGTTCAATTGCACCCCATAAACGCGCATCAGTGCACGAAGAAAGTTGTGAACAGGGAAGGAGAATCCCATGTTCACAAAATCCACAAAACAGACCCGCTCATTGGGGCCTGGGCGCGGGATTACCTCGGCGCCAGGGATGCGAACTTGCGAGGTGTCCTCAGGGATCAGCCCGTCGTTCCGCAGGCTGGTGAGCATCCTCTTGCTACAGGAGGATTTGGTCCAGGCGCCCTTGTCCCTCTTCAAACCGCTGGCAGCGGTAGCGGCGATGTCTGTCGATGCGTTCGCGGAACTCCTGCCCTTTCAGGTGGCAGGCTTCGTCATCGCGGTGGTGGTTGCAAAAGCTTCGCTATGAGGCTATGTCGATGCGTGAGGAGGAAGAAGAAGCAGCGGCGGAGGAGAGCAAATGGCAAGTAAAAAGAACTATTTACTCCGCTGCACCCTTTTAACCTTAATGCAAAAGAATCCGCACCGTGGATGCGAGATCGTGGACAAAGAAGCAAATCCAGCCGTACACGTGGCAGCCATGGAGAGCAACCGTCACCGGCCACTCCGCCCACTACGCACGGGAATCTAGGAACTGCCATCATAACTCTGGAGAAATCGTGCTTGAACGGTCAAATCCAGTCCAAACGGCTGCACATTGGGCCCACATACGTGTCACGTCCCATCCATCGCAGCATAGTGCACGCCACCACGTGTCAGGTGGCGCAGTCGCCATAAAACGTCATCCCTGACGTCATTTCAGCAGATTTGTTCAGAACAGATTTCGGGTTCGCCCAATGCATATCAATCACTCGATTATTTTCAGGTGAATGGTCACTCGACCGTTTCTTCGACTGAGGGATATCACTCCCATCGGGAGCATGTCAAAAAATTCTTCGACTGAAGATGCTCAAAGATAAGATGATTTTGAGATTATTCTCCATTACAAGCAATACAGCAAAATCTCGGGGGCTACTCCCATCAGGAGCACTGTCGTGCACCCGATAGAAATACGTCAAAAAAATTCTTCGATTAACATATGCAGGGTAAAATGATTCTGAGATTATCCTCCATTGCAAGCAATAAAGCACAATCTCGGGGGCTACTCCCATCGGGAGCGCTGTCGCGCACCCGATAGAATAATGACAAAGTATCAGTCGACAAAAGTATCGACTCCGTTCATATACAAAATCATACTCGAAACATTCCCGAGTTGCGTCCGTCGCAAATACCTCGGATGCTGCACGCATAGTGCAAAGGTAAGACCCGCCGAACTTTCGAGCTGTGCTAAGGACCGTTCCAGCAACGTCAATCCTTATACTTTCCGTGTCAGCAGACATGATGAAAAATCCCGACGGACGCGTTGGGTAAAATTCAAAGTTATACTGCAGATCGACTCAGTAAGACCTCAAGCGGCCTAGTTGAAACTGACCAGTTTATTCCAGATTCGAGTCCGGGGACTTGAGTTTGATTGAAAGCTAGTAAGGTTTTACCCGAATGTGTAGATAACCAGTCCCGATCCGTCGAGTGTACTGGCCTACTAAGCTATTATCCCTTGATTTTCATAAGCAAAAACCACAGTCGGTGAAATACTCGACATAGCCAACATGTTCTATTCATACAGGAATTCCAATTATGATATACAGAATGCAAAGCATATGACGTGCACTTACGAACGAGTCCATGCCCGATTCTTCGAGTCAGACAAGTACTCGGGGGCTACTGACAAGGGTATACATCTCGGGTACCCTACCGTAAGGGTACCTGGTGCACGTGATGACTAAGGCCCAGTAGCGAAGAGCCTACTCGAAGCCCAAGACAAGAGGCCCAAGAAGATGGAGTAGCCTCCAAGATTAGACATAGGCATAGTCGGTTTAGATCTTTACTTACGTGTAAACTGGGTCGGTTACGAACTCCCGAGACCCAACCTATTTAAAGGCTGGGAGGGGTGCCGATCTAGGACCAAGCCATAATCAAACCACCAAAGCTCTAGCGAGATCGTCATCTCGCCGGAGCCACCTTGTAACCTCATAATATCACGCGATCAATAACAGACAGGCAGGAAGTAGGGTCTTTACCTCCAATCGAGGGGCCTGAACCTGGGTAAATCTTTGCCTCTGCTTGTCAGCCGACGAAACTACCAGTACTACCATGTTCTCTCCCCATAATCTCAACCCTAGCTCCTTAACCATGGGAATTGGTGAGGGCACACCTAGTCAGTATACATCTCGGGTACCCTACCGTGAGGGTACCTGGTGCACGTGACGACTAAGGCCCAATAAGCGAAGAGCCAACTCGAAGCCCAAGATAAGAGGCCCGACAAGATGGAGTAACCTCCAAGATTAGACATAGGCATAGTCGGTTTATACTTTCCTTATGTGTAAACTAGGTCAGTTACAAACTCCCGAGACCCAGCCTATTTAAAGGCTGGGAGGGGTGCCGATCTAGGACAAGCCATACTCAAACCACCAAAGCTCTAGCGAGATCGACATCTCGCCGGAGCCACCTTGTAACCTCATAATCTCACGCGATCAATAACAGACAAGCAGGAAGTAGGGTCTTTACCTCCACCCGAGGGGCCTGAACCTGGGTAAATTTTTGCCTCTGCTTGTCAGCCGACGAAACTACCAGTACTACCACGTTCTCTCCCCATAATCTCAATCCTATGTCCTTAACCATGCGATTTGATGAGGGTACCCCTCGTCAGTCGCTGAGGGTGCACTAGTAGGAAAAGGCCTTTTAGTGGCGCACCAAAAAGCCTTTTTGTGGCGCATGGTGGGTGCGCCACTAAATCCTCGCCACAAAAATATTATTTCTGTGGCGCACCCCACCATGCGCCACAAAAAGTTCAAAGTTCTGTGGCGCACCTCACACCGTGCGCCACAGAAATATTTCTGTGGCGCACCCCACACCGTGCGCCACAAAATTATTTTTTGAATTTCAAAAAAAATGGGCGACCAGATCTAGATCTGGCCGCCGAAATTTCGCCGAAATTTTGTTGGAGCTCGCCGGAGGCCGTGTTGCCCGTGGCCACGGCCGTAGGTGGCTTAGCCATAGGTGGGAGTCGCGGGAGGTGGGTGGGTGGAGGATGGGGGTCGCCGGAGGTCACCGGAGTGGAGGAGGAGGTCGCCGGAGTTGGAGAAGGATGTCACCGGAGGAGGTCGCTAGGGTGGAGGAGGAGGTCGTCGAAGGTCGCCGGGGGGTCGCCGGAGGTCGCCGGGGTGGTGGAGGAGGTCGCCAGAGGTCGTCGAAGGTCGCCGGGGGTCGCCGGGGTGGTGGAGGAGGTCGCCGGAGATGGAGGTGGAGGTGAAGGAGGAGGAGGAGAGAAGAAGTGGAGGAGAGTAGAGTAGAGGAGAGGATAAGGAGGATGGAGGAGAAGTGGAGAGGAGAAGTGGAGTAGAAGGAGAAGGAGTGGAGAGGAGGATGGAGGACAAGTGGAGAGGAGGATGAAGGAGAAGTGGAGAGGAAGTGGAGGAGTACGAGAGAGGAGAGAAAGAAAGGGAGAGGAAGTGGAGGAGTAGGAGAGGCGGGATTCGAATTTTGAATCCTGCCCAACAATTCTGTGGCGCACCTGCCACCGTGCGCCACAGAATTTTTCCAATTTTTTTTATTTTTTTGATTTTGTAGATAAAAATCTTCTGTTTGAAATAACTTTTTACTCTTTTGGAATTTGCCGATTTTGGGAAAAGTTCACCGGGTAAACCCGGTGAAATCGAGCTCCTTTTTTCTCACGATTTTTTTTGGTATATTAAACGTATTTTTCGACATCGTATGCAAAAGTTATGGCCGGTCAAACTTTTTTGTTCTGTTTTTTGCAGAAAAGGTCAAAATTCATATTTCAAAATTTCTATACCAAATAGACACTAAAACCTAACCACATGTCAAAGGATTTTATTTTTTGAAGATTTTATCATTTTCTTTTCTTGTTTGCAAAACTGAAAAGGCGATCCACGGGGGGGTAGGCATGCGTGAGAGGAAAAAAATTATGTCACTTTCTGTGGCGCCTGGAGGTGGGTGCGCCACAGAAAGTCATATTTTTGTGGCGCACATGGCCAAGTGCGCCATAGCAAGAAGTTTTCGTGGTCAAGCTTGACGGTGATTGCAGCGCCGATGGTTTGCGCGATGTTGGCTAGGGCTGCGGACGCTGCAGGAGTTGATGGAGCCATGGATGATCAAAGAGCGGGTAGCTCTGATACCATGTAAAAACTAGGATTTAGATTGGATTGCCGTACCTCTCAAGGGTAGGCTCCTGCTCTTTATACATTACCAAAGACAACTAGGTCGGTTTACAAGACCTAGAGTTACAACACGATTACAACATGATTACAAATTCTACCGCAAGTGTTGTTAGCCTAACGAGTCAGGATCGTATCCGCTCATGTGTCATCCTACTCCGTTTAACAATGGCAACTAGTTTCCTAAACAATCAAGCACACGGAGATTTTTTTTTTAGAAAAGGGAATTTTATTAATCCCAGCCTCTGCATCGATTGATGCACACAGCCGATTATTACAAAGTTCAAGAGTATCTTATTTTGCTACCATCTCCCAAATGAGTATTAGTCGAGACATGGCTCAACCAAACAATGACACACAAAACAGAAAGACTACGAAAGCCGACTAATATGTTGCCACGTATGCCGGGAGAAAAAATCATGTGCCACGCGCAGCAGTCGCGTGCACCCAGCCACCATAAGGTCCCGCTGATCCGAAGGCAGCAGGAAAGCCCATAACTGTATCCAGTGAACCGCCTTGTGAATAACCTGTAAGATATGAAAATTATCCTTTCTGTTAAACACAATATCATTTCGACAGTTCCAAATAGACCAACAAATACCGGAAACGCCGATACGAATCCTATCCTTGGTCTTTTTGTCTATCCCCCTCAACCAATTCGCAAACATGTTTGTGACATTAGTAGGGGGAGGGATATTATAAGTACAAAAGACAACACGCCATACAAGTTTTGCAAAAGGGCAAGCAATAAAAAGGTGATGAATACTCTCATCATTCCCACAAAAAGAACAATGTGAGCTACCTTTTCAATTCTTCTTAGCTTATCTTTAGTTAACAAGACTTTTCGATGAAGGAACCACATAATTTTTTTAATCTTTTGCGGTATCTTTAATTTCCAAAGATACTTCTGTAAATAAGTTGTGTGACCATTCATGAGGTCCTCATACATTGATTTAACTGTGAATTATCCATTTTGGTTTAGATTCCATTTAAAATAGTCAGGAACATTATTCAGTGTTACTTGCATCAATCTAAGGCACAGATGAGACGACATGTCCCATTTGTTCCCCACTAAGGCACTTCGAAATCCTATATTCAGTGGGGGTGCATTGTGCAACACATCATGGACCGAAACATTTTGGTGCTGCACAATATTGTACAATAACGGATATTGGTTCATCAATGGAGATTTACCTAACCAAGTGTCCTCCCAAAACCTTGTGGTTTCTCCATTACCAACAACAAATGATCCTCTACTAAAGAAATCAGCTTTGACTCTCATCAATCCCTTCCAAAAAAAATTATGGTTGTACGAGCAGTTATGCTTTCTCATGATACTCTCGTTTATGTCCTACCTAAGTATTTCACGCACAATGTGACAAAGTAGCAAAAGGGGTTATACGATGAGGACACCATACTGTCGTCAATTTCACGTTCGATTTCACTCTTTTGCCGTCCCCGGTCTTGAATCTGGCTCATCAGAGCTCCGTCTGCGTTAGATCGGGTGGCCTACGGACATCTTCCCACTATCCTGGTCTTTATTTTTGTACTTTTTTATGTTAACAGGAGAGCTGCTAACTTCATTGAATAGAAAGAAGGATGATCCAGTTTAAGAGGGAAACCGGATTTGAAAACTAAACAAGACTTGGTCAGTTAAAGAGAAACCGAGCAAAGACCACTCCCTAAAAAACGACAACAAACAAGACACAACACCTAGCTAGAGAACGCATAGGAAGGGGCAGAACCAACTCTGCCAGCAGCCACTACGGGAAAACAGATAGTTGCCTACGGCTAAATGTATGCCGACGGCATTTTATCGGGGCCGTCGGCATATATTGTTGTATACCTACGGCCTTATAAAAGCCGTCGGCATATACTTTGTATGCCTACGGCTTTTTAGAAAAGCTGTCGGCATACGTATGGCCGTCGGCAACTATGTTGTATGCCTACGGCTTTTCAAAAAAGTTGTAGGCATATGTTTGGCCGTCGGCATACAAGTCAGCATCCGTTACCAAGCTGACGGCGCCACCTATACGCCGACGGCCACCTTATTTAGGCCGTCGGCATACAACTTTTTTTTCACATAAATAATCTGTGAATTTGTATGCCTACGCCTTTTTGTGAAGTAATTTTTTGAAAAGTTTGTCAAAATTCAAGATTACCATTTTTCTAGCAACTAATACACATAAAATGACTCCATGCCAAAGGATTTCTTTTTTTGAGTATTTTTTCACTTTCTTTTATTTTTTGAAAAAAACGGTTAAAATGGCCGCCGTGTCTATTCATTGAAAGGGGTCAAATTATTCAAAACTATCGACGGTTCTGTGATATAACCACTACTTGTGTAACTCAAAATTATTTTTGTCAAATTTTCAGAGCAAACTATCACACACTTGTAGTTCAAATTTGAATTACTTTTGGAAAATAGACATAAAGTCGGTTAAATAGGCAAAATTAGATAGAAACCGAGAAAATTCCTAATATTTCTGGATTATCCATCAAATATGGTCTACTTTGTGAGATATTTGGATGGGTGCCATTTTGCATCATATTTTTTATACTTGCTTCACAAAAAATGCCATTTTTGACACTTAAAAAAAGGAAAATGATATTTATATAATTAATTTGAAAAAACTCAGTTCTGCAACATTGTTTGTAATGACGGGAGGTGGACTGGTTCTTTCTTTCAGAAATGTGTCATGGTTCCCGTCAGTTTACATGTGAGTAAATACAGCTTGAGCTTTGTGTGTTGTTGAATCATGTGTATGTATTTGTAATTATCTCATGTGTAATTTGATTGAGGTGCTGGTCAAAGCTTCTTAATGTATTATATATTTGTTGCCAGTATTTTCTTAAATTGCTCTCTTTTTATTTGCCTTTTTTTTGTTTCTGTTCATAAATTATGCCGTCGTATCTCATGTGTAATTTGATTGAGGTGCGGGGCAAAGCTTCTTAATGTAGTATATATATTTGTTGCCAGTATTTTCTTAAATTGCTCTCTTTTTATTTACCTTTTTTTGTTTCTGTTCATCAATTATGCCGACGGCTTTTGCCCTCGGCATACATGTGGACTAAAATGAATCATGAGGTGCCACGTGGTGGATATATGCCGACGGCCAGGCTGTCGGCAAATATGTTGACACAGTCAAACGGACGTGTCCGTTAGGTTGTATGCCGACGGCTTTTGTATGCCGACGGTCAAAGAAAACCGTCGGCATTGATGCATATGCCCGACGGCTTTTGTATGCCGACGGCATAAACCTTATATGCCGAGGGAGCAAAAGACGACGGCAAAGGCCGTCGGCATACACATTTGGCCGTCGGCATATTGTATGCCGACGGCATTTGTGCCTTTGCCGACGGCATTTGGCTGTAAGCATATAGAGTTATTCCTGGAGTGAGCATCGGGTGACTTCTTGAGCAAACACAGGCAACGCTCCGACGAGGGAACGAAATCAAGATGTCACCGTTGCCTCATCCGACAAGCCGTACGTAGGGTTTCCGCTTTTTCCTCCATGGCCAACCTCACCTCCCCAACCGGCTCAACAAATTGTCGGCGCTTCTCCTGCATCTTCCCCCGCATTGGACGGGAGAATGCAGCACCGGTCACAACGCCATTCATCTCCTCGGGGGATGCAACACCGAGCGCAGCACCATTCATCTCTCTCTAGGCACCACCATCTCGTCTGCAGCATTGCAGGGAGTACAAGACGCAGGGGTGGCCTGCTAGGGCTGGTTTGGGTCCTCCGGAGTCGCTCCAAACCAGCCACGACTTGGTTATTTTTTTTACTCCGGGTTTGAGTACTTTCTTCTCCGATGGACGAGTAGTCACGTTATACAAATTACTTCGGTCGTGGATATTTAAATTGCCTGATATGTACTGGTGCAACATGCTATATTTGCTCCCGCTTATCTCTTGGATACCTGTGACCACCTCTAAGCGATTAAAGGATATAACAAATTAATGCACTCTCATATCAGCGGACGGATATAGTGGTTCACGACATGCTAGTGCCTCCCACAAAGTCATATAGATAATAGCGTCAAACACCATGGCAGATGCCCTATGGAAGATATCGTGTTCATCTCTATGATTGTGTTGCTGGTCCTTTCTATGATGGCTTGGCGACTACTCCATCAACATTTATAATCACATGCCAGCCAGAAGAGACTTCTAGCTACTTGCTCGACTTGGGGCTACCTACTTCGATTTATCAAAAAGAGTAGTCACCATTTGAAACTCAAAGGTATATCTCGGCACAAATTTGTGTGGGCACAAGGCTGTAGAAAATCTGCTCATAAATTTCTTTGCATCCTGCTGACTAGATGACCCGGAGTGTGTCTATGACTTTGATGAACTCCTACCAAGAAGTGACTCAATTAGGAAGGAGGCCCTCCTTGGCGTCATGACATTGATTAAATCTAAAATGTTCAAATAAAGGTCCTCATGCAGCGGGAAATGGTGAAATCGAGGAGGAAGTGACAATGACATTGATGAAATCTCGAATTTTCAGATAACTCCACCGATCAAGGCCCATATGCGGGGGCAATAGTGAAGTCGAGGATGAAGTGACACTAATCATCTTTCCACAGCACAAAAAGCACACCCAAGAATGTCGACATATTTCTACCCTGGAAGACCTTTCCATTGCAAAAAAAATTGATGTGTTAATCGCTAGAGGAAGACTCACAATTTATGAGAAACCTTCATGTTTCAAAAAGAAGTCTCGAGCTTTTGACCCCTCACCACGGATGAGATCGCATGTATGCTCTTGAGCGCATCTGCCCGCACTTCATGTTGTCGAGCAACAGTTTCACGCGAGATTAAATTTTATATGTTGGTTGAATTACGGTGAAAATGTGTATTTGATAAAATTTGCATAATGAAAAAAAAGAGTTGACAAATTGGTGAGAAGCATCACGGGTGAGCCATGGGTGCCTTTGGAGCACGAGGTCAATTATGGAAACCGGCGAGGCAGGATACGCCGTCGCCGGACCCGCCAATACGACCGAGCATGTCTCTTACCCATGGAAATCATCACACAACTTGCCAGCTCTTGCCCCCCGGAGCTGGGGTGACAGGCCGCACCACCAGGCCCGGCGAGAGAACGAGCCGTGACGCCCGTTATATGCATGTGCCCAAGTAGAAGAACTGGCGATGTGGGACAAAAAAAATCACGTAGATAGATTGTGTCAACGGATTGGTCGATCGGGAATTTATCAGGAGCGCGTGATGATGGGCCTATTTGTTCGTTGTATGGCCATGATCCATATGAGTATAGCAGAGATCGCTGGGCCGTTTTTGCCAACACACGAGTGTCCGAGCACGAGCGAGATAAATGCATCATTTAGACTGTTTGATACACCAATTCAGATAAATGGATATTCTTTTTTCAGCCACTTTATTTGATTCATTTTTGTACTTTCGCCTGACTGAACCTCCTGATATTTGATCAGAAAACAATAATTATTACAAATCCCGCAGAACGCGCGGAGTATTGTCTAGTTATATGTGTAAACCATCCAAAAAAGTCTCGATGTGGAACAAAAACTTCACGTAGATTGTGTCAACGGAGTGACTAAGATCAATGTTGATGCGGCTCTGTCCAAGAATGCTAAGCTGGCGGCTCTGTCGGCCATCGCGAGAGATGCATCTGGAGTTTTTGTTGGTGCATCGGCACTCGTTATCAGGGGTGCAGATGACCCGGAAACGTTGGAAGCTGTAGCGTGCAGGGAAGGTTTGGCATTGGCGAGGGATATCTGTGTTCGCCAGGTCAAGCTAGCAAGTGACTGTGCCAATGTGATCAGAAGCATCAATGCGGGGGACGTTCTGCGATCATATGGCTAGGTAGTACAGGAGATCAATGCGTCGAGGATGGAGTTCGAGTCCTTGGAGTTTGCTCACGAAGGACGGTGTTCAAATGATGATGCGCGTGATCTAGCTAGAGGGTCTCTATACTGCACTTTAGGCAGGCATGTTTGGCTTTTGGAACCACCTGATGGTGTTCATGTAAACATTGTAAGGGATTGCTATTAGGGTGGGGAAAACTCAAAAAAAAGAAAAGGCAGAAGAAAGCAGGCCGACGCGGCCTACCATTCTCACTGTGCCTTGATATATTGAGTTAGATGTATTTTGACGTAGATATATTGATACTGGCTGCCTTTTTTATAGAATCCCTAGCACAAGAACACACATCGCAAAACTAGACTGGAATTGCAAAAGAAACTCACTTTATTAAAGTAACCATACTTACATATGGCTTTCTCTTTTGGGGCATATTGAGTTAGATATATTTTGAGATAGATATATTGATATTGATTCGGTGTTGTAAATGATTGTGTTTTTATCTAAAAATATGATTAAGCTTATATAACATTCACTTATGTATGTGTGCGCCTTGTTTTGTGAAACAGAGGAGTAGGAAGGCAGATAGGGCTGATCTAGCATGTGTATGAAGATTTTTGCCACAAGCATGCATTTGATCATTATGGCTCTCGTTGTTTGTGTCCCTTTAAATTTTACAATATAATGATAATAATTTCAATAATATGTGAAGACATGCAGGATGAAAATTAAAAAATTCATAAACATATTTTGTTTGGTATTGTGAGATTGGTATTATGCTAATGTATTAGCTATAGATTGAAATTAGAGACTCGCTGTGAAACGGAAAAAGGAGGTGATAAGAAAGGAACGCTACATAATAATTTTCATTGCGAAGAAAACACACGTCGACTAAAATTACTGTTTAAAATGACAGGCAATCAATACGGGCAACTAAAATTGTATCTAGCAATACACACTGTTGGATTCTACACGCATCAAGGGGAAGCCAAGAATTGCACACGACTTATTTAGTTTCAACAGTATGTGATGCTTCAGTACTATGCAAACAACTTCGTATTTCTAATAGTGTGTGATATGTCAGACACGTTTAAATAAAATAGGGTATAACACACGGAGCGCAAACGAGAGTTGAACCACTACACACGATGAAGCGATAGGGTACAACACACGGAGCGCTACATATGTGTGCGATTGGGAAGGTTAAATTGCCCGGTACGTGCCGGTGCATCATACTATATTTGCTCCCGCTTCTCTCTTGTATACCTGTCACCGCCTCTAAGTGATTCAAGGATATAATAAATTGATGCACTCCCATATCAGCAGCAAGGTATAGTTGTTCACGACATGCTAGTGCCTCCAAGGTAGTAAGATCGACAATAGCGTCAAACACCATTGCGGATGCCCCAAGGAAGATACATTGTTCATCTCTATGATTGCGTTGTTAGTCCTTTGACTCCTTTCTATGATGGCTTAGCCACTACTCAATCACGATTTATAATCACATGGCCAGCCAGAAGAGACTTGTAGTGAGATGCTCGATATTTCAATTTATCAACAAGAGCAGATGCCATTTGAAAGTATAGCTCGATTTGGGGGGACATAGTGAGTCGAGGAGTAAGTGACAGTAATCATGTTTTAGAACATGTCAAAAAGCATATCCAATGAATGCCGATTTGAAGCAAGATTCGATTGTATATATGTGGGCTGGATTACGGTGAAAATTTGTATTTGATAAAGTTTGCATAGTAAAAAAAGAGTTGGCAAATTGATGAGAAGAATCACGGGTGAGCCATGTGTGCCTTCGGAGCACAGAGTCAATTAGGGAAACCGGCGAGGCAGATACGCCATACCGAATGTGTATAGGTTCTAGTCCAACAAACTTTGCGTTGCCGGACCCGCCTTTACCGACCCGAACATGTCTTACTCATGGAAAATCATCACCAACTTGCCAGCTCCTGCCCCCCGGAGCTGGGGTGACAGGCCCGCACCACCAGGCCGGCGAGAGAACCAGCAGTGACGCCCGTTATATGCATGTGCCCAAGTAGAAGAACTGGCGATGTGGGACAAAAAAATTAGATTGTGTCAACGGATTGGTCCGATCGGGATTTTATCAGGCCCGCGTGATGATGGGCCTATCCTTTGTTGTATGGCCATGACACGCATAGCAGGGATCGCCGGGCCGTTTTTGCCAACACATGAGATTGCTGGGTCTGGGCCTCTGGCTGGCTGTCGCCGGAGCTGTACGGGACCGCAGATTCTCATTCATAGGCAGGCAGGCAGCCGAAAGCGACCCGACGGCGACGGCGATGGCTTCGATTCGTCGCTGCGGCGTCCGTCGATGGCATGCATGCCGATGCCGGCCGGCGCGCCGCCCCAGCAACCTGCGAGACGTGCTTCATTCGATCATCGATGGCCCTGCCGCAAGATGGAGAGGAATCTCTGACAGAGCCGTCACGCACTGCCACAACAGAGACGCAGCAGCATGTGCAGAGAGGAGCGGGGCGCCGCCGTCCACTGCAAGGCCGTACCGGCGCGCTGTCGTGCCTGTGCCACTGATACGTCGCCGTTGCCTCATCGGAGTGGGCCAACCAAGCGTTCAATGCAATGCAACGGTGCTCTGCCGCCGGGACCGCGACCTACTGGCACGCTAGCTGGGGGCGTGTTGTTCATGATCGCAGATCGATCACCACATTTTCTTGTGTCCACCACCACCAGTGTCTGGTTACTCCAACTTCAGCGTGGCACTCTCACTGTGATACTATCTACGTTTCCGACCGTGAGGGTTTGCTCTTACTTTACCTGGGTCGGCATTCAGCTCAAGTACGTGTGTCGAATATCGAGAGAGACTGCGCTGCCGAAACGGGGACAGACGACAACGACTCCTATGAAAATGGAAAAAGAAACTTCCGAGCGAAAAAAGATTCAAAGGCAAAGGGCACATTCGCAGCAGCCTACTACCAGGCTCTCATGTGTATGCGTAAACCGAGGCGAGGCCAACCGCAGTAGTGGCTAGGTAGTAGCCAACCACGGAATCCGAGGCCGGCCACCCTCCATATCTGGGCTGGTCGATCCGGCAAAATTTCATGGGCGCCACCACCATGTGATAAGATCCCCCCTTCGCCTTTGCGCTTTCGCCGGCCGGCGCGGATTCGATTCCGGCGCACTAGCGCTGGTGCGTACCGGCCGCCACCACCGTCTCAATGATCGCAAGGCGACGACGGCGGCGGTTCCCTGTAGCGCGCCTTCCCGCCTCGTTCGCCAGCGACCCGCCGCGATTCCGTCCCCGATCGGTCGGTCCAGTGAACTACTGCTCCCGGATGAGATTAAACAACGTACACCGTGGCGCTCGATCTGTCCGTACGTGCATTATTGTTGGCCGGTGTGGATCGTCTCGTGCAGGCTAATCAGGCGACAGCTAACTGCAAACTACTCCAATCCAACGTATGGTTTAGGCAAAGGTTAATGTAGTTTATACGAACCGGCTCTAGGGTGGGTCCCGCGTGGTCGATGTAGATACAGTATGATTAGCCCCAGCTTACTTTACTACACCGCACGTACGGCAACTGGTACGAGAACGTGCTGCTGCATAGACTCCAAGAGAGATTATTGGCGAGTTAATGGCACCCGCAGTCACGCAACTCGTCACGTATGTGCACTTAAGTCACATTTCTTCAGAACGTGATTTTTTGGTCACACATCTGGACAAGTGGGTGCACGCAGGTCTCTGGCCCCACGTGTCAGTCCGTTTTTTACGGTAAATTTTCAGAAAACCCCCTGGAGTAATATAATTTTACAAAATGGTACAAAATTAGAAGGACCATTTTGTAAAATTAGGAGGACCATTTTGCGAAATATCTAAAAATACAGGGGTTTTTCTGCAAAATTACTTGTCCATGTCAGCACTCCCGCAACGGAAAACGGTCTGACACGTGGGCCCAGAGACCACCGTGCACCCACTTGTCCAGATGTGTGACCAAAAAATCACGTTCTGGAGAAGTGTGACTTAAGTGCACATACGTGACGAGTTGCGTGACTGCGGGTGCCATTAACTCATTATTGGCACAGATAAGGTGACGATCGTTAGCCAGGCCAGTGGCATTGTTAACATCCACATTGTTAGTTATGTCAACTGTGGTAAACTTGAGGAAATCATCTAGAGTTTAGATCGACTGACATCACATTGTTAAAAGGCTAGTACCGCCAAGTGACATAATCTTGATCGACGGATTTGCGGATATTTTAAATTTATGGATTTTTTGTACACCGGTTAACTCACTTGTATCACAGACCAGTCGAGTTTTTCTGTAGTATAAAACTAGTCGATTTTTTTAGTTTGCTCTCAAAATGTGCAAAAGTTGTTATTGTATTCTTTGCACTACTAACATTTTTTTATAAAGGGAATATATTAATATTATCTATTTATGCAAATTCAAGATTTATTGATTACACAACATAATATAAAATATATATCAATTACACTTGAACATTGAAACAAGCTAGTCGAGACATTAAAGATGCACGCATAGGAAAACAAACAAATAATAAGAAAATAGTTGTGTCATTTAAATGTCCGACCAACCGGCACAGTGATGACCCCAAGTGTAAGAGATAGTTGTGCCATGTTTCGATGAGTATCTGAGCGTCGAACCCACGAGAAGCTTAAGCTCAACTATCTATTCTATAAAGCTATATAATCAATTATATAATTCTGCTTATAAATACCAGTGAAGACTATTATGCAAGAAAAAACTTAAGTTAAAGAAGAATATTGCGCTGGTGGCACGCCAACACAGCTCATGGCCCCTCTAGCATACCTCGATCGCCTCATTACTTTGTTTTCTTCATATATGACAGTAACTCTTTTCTAGTTCTTTCTTATTTTATTCACTTCTTGCAGATTCCTAAAACAAAAGGATAAAATAAAAAGGTTTCGGCTTTCCAAAATTAAATAGAAAAATACATAGGATTTAGTGAAAATATCTTAATTACAACGAAAACATTATCTTTAACTATCTAAAACATTTTATATATGATAAAAATTCATAGGACCGTATTTTGGCATGTGGGTTCACTTAATTATTTTGCTCTGTATGAACTTCGCATTGAAATATCTAAAACATTTTATTTTACGGAACAGATGGACTATATGATACATTTCATAAATCATCGAGAGTTTAGATGGACTGACATCACAGGGGAAGTCTAGTACCTCCAATTGAACCAATCTTGATAGAAGGATTTTCTTTAGATCGGTTAACTCGTTTGTATCTCAACCCAGTATGCTTGTTTTTATTATGAAACTAGTCAACTTTTTTAGTTTGCTCTGAAGGTGCAAATAGTGTTTTGTAATATGATACGTGCCATTGCAATTTGCAACGGACTACAGGCGGCGATGCACACTTATCCATCCTGTGGGGATGCTCTCTATGCATGCATTAAGTGAGGTAATAGATGACATCATTTAGATTCCCTTTATGATTAAATTAAAAAAATGCCTCTCAAACTACTAATCCAATTGAAAATACATTTTCACCATTGGCTTAGTCGCGACGAGATATTTTAAACTAGATGTAATGTTGTCATGTTTTGACAAAAAAAACTCGGCGTTAGTTAACAAATTATTATATCTAACTTATCAGATTATATTGACATGGTTACCGAGTTCCTATACGCCATTCTGCACTAATGTAAAAACTGCATGATACTACTTTGTGCTGAGTGGTACCATATATGAGGGTCCTAGAAACGGTTGAACCAATATGCTCAATCTATGTGCATCATAACAAATGTGTAGAAACGTATGCCATATTATCCGATATCCACATATAATTATCATGATAATTGTTCGCTGCTAATTTGGTAAGCATAATGTAGTAATATAGAAACATGTGTGAAGGAAAATATTCTTCACACCCAGTATGTAGTTGTGTTGTAAATGTCTAAAAAAGTGTAAAAAATTATCTAGTAACCACATACAATTATCCTAGCAGTTGTTCGCTGCTAATCTGATAGACATAGTACCATAATATGGTAATTGATGTGATTTTTTTTGTCAAAACATATTAACACGAGATCTAGTTTTCAACCTCCCGTCGAGAAGAACTCAACAGTATAATCGGATTACTAATCACATAAACGACTTAGAAAATAATTTTAATTTTTTAATTTGACAATCAATGAAATGATATCATCCATGAAGATTATATGCATGAACGCGCTCTCCCATATAGGAAAAAGGACTTGCAAATTAGCCGGCGCATGCGGAGGACTTGGGTCTTGCGCTTCCATATAACTTTTCTCATTTATTTGCACTATTAACACTTTTTATAAGGGAATATATGAATATTAAAAAAGTACCAGTTACACCTGAACTCTGGACAATGTAATGTCAAACTAGTCGGGACATTAAAGATGCACACATAAGAAAACAAAGAAAATAAGAGAATAAAGGAAAATAACCCCCCACCCCGCCCAACCAACGATGCACACTGATAACCCCAAGTGCAAGAGATATTATACTATGTTTCGATAAGTAATTGAGGGTCGAACGCACGAGAAGCTGAAGCTAAACTATCAAACTATCCATTCTCTAAACTATATAATCACTTATATAATTCTGCTTATAAACCCAATACTAATGAAGACTATTATGCAAGACAATAAAACAACTTAGGTTAAAGAATAACATTGGGTTGGTGGCACGCTGGCACATCTCATGCCCCCCCCCCCCCCCCCCCCCCCCCCCCTGGAATTTGCCTCGATCGCCTCATTTTGTGGTTGCCTTCATATCTGATAGCAACACTTTCCTATTTTTTCGGTGATTTTATTCACCTATGGTTGTTGAAACAAATGATAAAATAAAATGGTTTCTGCTTCCAAAATTAAGTAGAAATATAAATGAGATTTTGCGAAATACCCAATAAATATCTATATTACAAAGAAAATATTATTAAACTATGAAAAATCGTAGATAGCTTATGTTCAATCACGCCATCAACCAACCACCACCATTGACATCACCCGTGCTCCGGCAAAGGTTCTCCAACAACGACGTCTCCAATAAGGTAACACTGCAAAGTGACAAGTCTATAATGTATATATGCCTTCTGAACTTTATTATATTAAATTCTTAAATATTTGTCTTCACTATTATTTTCCTTTATTAGTTTACAAGATTAATGTGATTTTCCAATAAATCCCATTTACTTGTTATCTAGATTCTCAAAAGTGGAAGATCTCTTTCGCGTATTTGTTTTTTACTATTAGGAGCCTTTTGGAATCCAATTAACACGCGGGCAAATTATACGATTTTTTTATTTAAATAAGAGGAACTCCACTGGAACTTCCTTGAGAAGCTGAAGAAGGGGACCAGAGACCCCCTCAACGCGGAATACCCAAAACCATGTGATGGGGCTTGCACTTCCCTTCGAGCTTCTGTTTGGACAGTTCTTTAGCTGATGACCCCGTACAAATATTTAGGTTTACTCAAATGTACAAATATTCAAGTCGAGTGGAATGCAAAGAACATTCCGCCCGACTGTTGGATAGTAGTGGGTTTATGCCTTAACCTCACGGGACTATACCACTTTTTAGCCCACGACGTCCAAGACTCCCCGCCGGTAGCTCTATTCCAGAAGCTTCACCTAGACCTGCCGTGTTGCACCAAGGCTCTACGAAGATCTAGTCGATCACGGACTACATTCAAAGGAAGGCTACAAGATCAAGACTTAACGTAGAAGGCAAGACAAGAAACCCTAGGCGCATAGAGGATCGGGCACCACCTCGAACTATATATATATCGAAGGACTTGACCAAGACAGATATCCATTACACGCTGAAACTCTGCCCCCAGACCTCTCTGTAACCCTAGAACCTAGATCCACATCTATAATCTCCGGCCGAGGCCTCATATAACTCGCCGAGATCGCCTTTGTACTAGTTCTGTAGCTACTTCATCAATAAAGTATGAGAGATCTTCATCAACTTTGTCTACGACTCAAACCTGTTGAGCTGCACCGCTTGCCGAACAAATAAACTTGTTTCTGTTCTCCGGAAGTAAGATTGTCGGGGGATCGTGAATCACTATCCTTCGACAACTAGGAAGCCCCCAAATCTTAATACTTTCTTATTGATATCTTGTATTTACGTGGACAAACCGTGCTGTGAGCCCTAGTAAATATCATGCAGTAGTTTCAATTATTATTGTGCCAAAATAGACACGCGATAAAACTACTTATATGTAATTTCCTTCCCATATGCAATGATAAAACTACTATACAATATATGTAAACATTATTGTGCCCAAATAGGCGGGCGATGCAACGTGCACAATCAACGATCTTGTTATATTTCTACAGGTATGGTCTTTCATATCTTGCTTTTGCAGATCGATTTTGGAATTCATCTCATTGTTGTTACGAGAAGATTGGTCCTCACAATATTTGTGATATGGATGCTACGTCTTCGATAATGGTGGTTCATATTGTCATCTCCCAGTGACGTTGACAAGGCAGTTCGACTGATGTTAGCTGAGGGTCTTAAGTATTTGTATTGTGGCTCGAAAACAAAAAATATGATTCCATTTTTGACTTATGTTCGTTGGTATGTCATTTTTGGCGGTTGACTTTAGAAGAATACATGATTGCATTTTTGAAAAAAGAAAGAGTTGGAAGAACTCGATGATTTGTTCATTTCTTTTTTAGAGTTTGTTTTAAATCGCCGGAGACGGCTCGGGTATCTCTGCTATAGTACCATGTACTATATATTGTGGTATCGATTGTAAGAAGAACACCTGCCGAGGATGCACCCGCACCTGGCAGCTTGCAGGAACTACGCCGAAACCTGACGTGAGTTGCAGGCAACTGTAACTGCGGTTGAGCTGCACCTCTGCGGCGCACGTTAAGTGATGTACACGGACATGGCATTAACATGCATCATGCGTAATTTTAACACGGACACTGGTTCACTTGGCACTGTGGACTACGGTGGCCTGGTTCACGGCTTAATTTTCACCGGCACGACGTACGTGACTGTCTGCCTCCACCGGCCGGGTGGCGCAGCAGCAGCGTAACAGTGACGCACGGACACAATCGACGCAGCAGTTATTTAACCTGCGGCGGCGCCCCGACTGTGCCGAGCAGTAAAACCAGTTCGCGCGGCGAGTAAAGCCGGGACGAGGACGGTGGTGGTGGTGGCCGGCTGGCCGGAGACGGGCGAATGAATAAAAGGAAAGGAAGCGGTTTGCGCGTCACCAGACAAAGATTTCAGAGCGCATATGCAACTCGAGGCCGGCCGGCGACGTGGAAATCAGCGACCACCTCCCTTTTGATGTGATTGCACTAGATAAATACGCGGCAAGTCGCTTCCTCCGCCTCCCTTCTCTCTCTTTCGACTTTCCCTTCCCACTCCTTCCTTATCGGCTACGCAGGCTACTCTGCCCTGCTGCTGATGCAAAGATGGTGTCGTGCAGCTAACTAACTCCTTCGAGCTGCTTCTCCAAGCTTCCGAAACTCCTTCCAGGTCTCGCTTCCACACACCGGTGCCGTGCTTGCTTGCTTGCTCGCTCGTGGAGCTGCATTCCCTGGCAATGGACGTCGTCGTCGAGTCGGCTTCTCCTCCACCCGAGTCCGGGCGCTCCTCGCCGTCCCCGACCGCGTCGCCGGAGTTCGAGTTCTGGATGGTGGGCAAGAACCCGGGCTCCTTCCCCTCCCCCGCACTCCTCACGGCCGACGAGCTCTTCTCCGACGGCATTGTGCTCCCGCTCCACACCCTCCAGGCACCCGCCACCAACGGCGACCAAGACTCTGAAGACGGCGAGGCCGACGCCGAGGAAGTCAACGAGCCTTCTGATGAGGCCGAAGGGGAATTTTCCGCGCAGCCGCTCGCGGAGTCCTGCGCCGTCCCGACGCCGGACCTCCCCGCGGTGACGTTCAAGTGGAAGGACATCTTCAAGACGGGAGCCGGGACTCCAAGGACCGCGGCAAGAAGGCGGAGCGGCGAGTCAGCAGCGTCAGCGGCAACTCCGAGCTCATCAACATCAACATATGGCCATTCTCCAGGAGCCGCTCCGCCGGCCACTCTGCCGCGGGCCCCGGCAAGGCCAAGGCAACCATTACCAACGCCAGCAACGCCAGTGCCGTCGCCGCCAGCGCACCGGCGCCATCCGCGACGCCGGCCGGGCGGAAGGTGAGCAGCGCGCCCTGTTCCCGGAGCAACTCACGCGGCGAGACATCCGGGCCGGCCGCGCCGGCCGTTGCCATCGCGTTGGCAGCTGAAAAGGCCGCCGCCCAGGCAGGCCTGGTACCCGCCACCTCCATGCTGAGGAGGTTGGTGCCCGGCGGTCAGGGCCGAACAGGCGGGCTCGGCGCCAGCGGCATCCGCCTGGGCCGGGCCAGCCCCGTCTGGCAGCTCAGGCGCAACAAGCTACAGCAGCAGCAAGCCGCGGTGGAGCAGAAGCAGAAAGACAGCACCGCCAGCGTCAAGATTAACAGCAAGTCCGTCCCCGACGACGTCGCCACAAGCCACGCGGAAGCCAGCGAAGAAGACAAGACGACGGCGGGGCCGGGAAACGTGAGCGCGCCAGCAACGGCCGCGTGCCGGAACAACGCGGTCTGCGCCGAGGCCGGCGGCGAGGAGTGCATCCCGCCGCAGGGGCTGTTCGGCCTCCGCCGCACCTTCTTCTCAAAGAAGGTGTACTGATCAAATCATCGTTCACACCAGGCCACGCGTCAATGTACATAGAATTCGAGCTCTACTATAGGCTCATTTCGTTCATTTCTTCCGTAATCTCCTCATCCCCTTCGCTTAAAGTTCGTTCCTCAGCAGCTTAAGCTTCTTCTCTCATCTCCTGTATTGTACTACCGCTAGCTGATTACTAAGATAGCTCGGCTCAAGCTCAAGCTCAACCTGCCGTCGTCCTCTGCAATCACGAACCATCCATCCACCTCTACCATGCAATGTACAGCTAGTAAAACGGTACAACTACTAACACGAGTGCATTATATCTATCTACATCTATCGATCGATGTGGCTTGTAACTTACTGAAGAGGAACTTTGGGTCCCTTGCACGGTGAAACATAAGTTAATGGGGGCTGGTTGGTCGAGTGGGTGAGCTCTGATGAGGGTGATGGGCCGATAGAGGAGATGCCAAATGATTTGGGGGCAAAAGGCTGGAAAGTCAGTGTGGCCACCGGTGGCCTCTGCAGCGATTGTCCCGTCATCCCCATGGATCGATCTGATATCGGATGGGCAAGTGCTGGACATGCGGCCACTCGCTACGCAACAAGGCATACGCCATTGCCGCTGCACATGCGCTTGCTAAATCTGTTGGGATCTTGCGTAGATGCACTGATTATCGCCTGTATTATCCATGTCGATACAGCTAGCTGCACTGGCGCCGTGTCCACACTGTCTCTTCTGGGCGGCATCTGCCATGGCGTCCGGCGATCGATCCAGTTTGGGTCCGAGGCCATGCATGCGCCGTGGTAAGAACAATTTGCTCATGGGACCAAGCTAGATCGATCGATAGATGTACTAGCAGTCAGTGGAACGTCTCTGCGAACTGGAGATGGTAAATCGTGCTACTAATTACAGCCAGTAGTGGTACTGCTGCCGACTGCAGAGCGATGTAAATGTGAGATGTACACTGATGGTAATGAGTCCGTACTGCCGCGAGGTTATATAGCCTTTGGAAGAAGGCGCCAACGACTAGCAACTAGGGAAGCAAGTGCTACTACGTACTAGTAGCTGGTAAATGCTCCAGATCATGAGCTTGCTTCAAACTAAAGTTTAGTTTGAGAAGAGAGAGAGGAACATGAGAGGTTAAAAAGTAAAGCATGCATCATCTAATGAGGTACTGGTACTAAGTGTAATCTAATGGCTGGATTCAGGAGGTGGGCAGTACGGCAGCGTGCGTGAAGCCGTGAGGCGCAGGACATGCGGCGGCCAAGTGGGCCGGCAGCGGCTGACTGACACCGGCGCCTGGATAGCGAGTTTAGGAATAGTTGATTTGATCTACGCAGGCAGAGTCCGGCCCTCGAGGTCGCCCCTCGCACACGTCGTGTGCGTAATGCAATGTTCGTGGCCGAGCATCCAGATGCAGGCTGCATCTCTCGATCTTTCGCAGTTTTCTTTGGGAGCAGAAGTACGGCCGGGCAGGATTGACGAGCCGACACGGCGAGTGGAGCGGCACCGGCACCGGCATCGCACCGCACTTACGGATCGGTTGGTGGTTGCAGGCTTGCAGCGGGGGAGGGTGGCCATGGCAGCGAGCACATGCCGTGTCGACGCCGGCCGGGGCTCGGGGATCCAGCGGACCGCGACGACTCCGTATGTTTCATCGGACGGCTAGCTTTTCCTTTTGGTGATTTGGCCCCGCTGATTGGATGCCGCGGATCCTCCTTGGAACAGAGCGAGCAGGAAACTGTCAGTTAAGTCAATGGATTATGGGTGGGAGTGAAAGGCAGGTGTACAAGGTAGATCGGGCACTTCAAGTGCAGGAAGAACACTGCTCGGAGGTCGGAGCAAACCATGCATGTCCCACATTGGCACGTAACCACGCTCATACGAGATTGTCGGTGCCAAGCCTAGAAACTTCTTGAAGCATGAACAAACATGGTTAATGGTTCGAGCTTTCTCAAAAGAAAAGAAATTATCTCCACTTCTAACCGGCTTCAAGAACATGTTTTCCTATGAAGTATCTTGGTCTCCCCCTCTCGGTTTGGCAACTTAAACATGTCGATACTCGACCGCTTGAGAACAAGATGGCGGCCAAGCTTGCCACTTAGCATTTCAATGTGGCCGGCCATGGTACCCTTGTCAAGTTGGTGCTCACATCGCAAGTCATCCACCACCTAACACCCCTCGTCATCCCCCGGGTTGTCTCACAAGTTTGAATAAAATTGAGCGCGCCTTTCTTTGGACCGGTACTAACAAGGTCTCCGGTGGCAAATGCAAGATAAATTGGGAGATGGTGTGTAGGCCAATAAATCTTGGAGGACATGGGATCCTCCATCTCGAGAAGTTTGCGCGCGCCTTGCGCTTGAGCCGGCCTTGGTTCGAATGGAGAAACCCCGATAAGCTTTGGGTCGGTTCCGCCAACCCTTGCAATGAGATGGACATGCAATTTTTCTATGCGTCTGGCTCAACGGGAAAAAGCCTGTTAAAAAAAAGACATATGTTTGAACATTTCAAAAAAATAGTGTTCAAATCATCATTCAAACTCAGTACAAGTGGAATATTAGTCAACATTATTTCTACAATGATAAAGTCACAATAAGTCAAATATGATGATATATTCAAAGAAAAATATAATAATAAATCGAATATATACAAACTAAAATTTCTTCAATCTCATAATATTTATTATAACATTTATTGTACAATAGTAAACGCGCACGTCTACACAATCACTCAGCAATACTTTGTCTCGTGTTTTTCTCCCATGTGTAGCCTCCCCGCAGCCCCCTCTTGTTAATTGTTTCACTCTCAAGAATCCCAAAGCCTCTTGCTCGGTGATGATGGTAGACAAAATGGTTTATGGAATCTCCGTCGCCGTTCCTTCATCACATGCTAGCGGGAAGCAACATCACTGCCAAACTTGGTGGTGAGGCACAGACAATTTCTTATCTCTTCACATGGACTGCAGACCAGGGGCGGAGGCAGGATTGGGCATTAGAGGGGGCCAAACCTAGTAATAACCAATTAGAGAGGGGCCAAGCATGTAATTTTCTTTGTAAATCTAGTCTAAACCAAGCTTATATGCCTAAAAAAATCCTGTTGTGCATGGCATAAGGGGGGCCAAGGCCCCTGCTGGTCCCCCTAGCTCCGCCACTGTTGCAGACACCACAAAGTTGCTATGTGAATCCCTTCCGGGTTCCGGCTCATTCCTCGTCACTCATGGGCGGCACAGCCCCCTCCATGCCAACAATCATCAAACAACAAAAGATGGTAACACCCAACAGCCTCAACGCCATTTTTTGTAATTAAATTTACATACCATAATCAGTATTATTTTTTCTACAACTAATTACTTTTTCTAGGAAAAGTCACTTTGACATTCCTAGCATCAGCAATGTCACCTTGAAAACAAATGAGTTAATTGCACCGGCGGTCACACATCTCGTCGCGTATGTGCACTTAAGTCACACATCCAAATAACGGGATTTTTTGGTCACACATCTCGACAAGTGGGTGCGCGTTGGTCACCGACGGGCCACGTCATTCCGTTATGGACTGAAACTTTTCAGATAACCCCCCGTGTAATATTATAAGGGTCAATATTGCAAATATTCATAGACAGAAATGATTTTTGGAAAAGAAAAAATAGGAATCTTCCTCCACCGGAAACACCGGAAACCGTCAGCACTCATCAATGGATCTTCCTCCACCGGAAACCGTCGCCGGTGGCGCGTCTGCGGGGATGGAGGGCAGCGTGGCTGCGGGGATGGAGGGCGACTCGGCTGCGGGGATCGAGGCTGGCCCTTGTGTGCAGGCACCAGTCGAGGCTCCGTCGCCGTACGCCGGCGGCGTCGCGTCGAGAGGCACCGGCGGCTGGCGGAAGGACCAGTCGACGCACCGTCGCCGTACGCCGGCGGCGTCGCTTCGAGGAGGCACGCGGGACAGAGCGGAGGTGGCCGCGGCGGATGGGTCGCAATTGACCGAAAGCGGTGGCCGGAGGCGGGGAAGAAAGGCTCAATTTGCCTGCCTCAGTGCCTCCCAGCTCTATTTCATTGGCTGAAAGGACAAGGAAGGCGCACCGATGCTCGTGGTGAGCTCGGTTTGGTTCGGGAGGCAGCGTGGGAGGCGGGGTCGCCGGTGTGGTAGATGAGAAGCAGTCATTGCGCAATATGGCCCTCCTAATATTACGTTAGGGGGTTTTCTAAAAATTTCCAATACAGAACAGGATGACGTGGCCTTTTTGTGACCAACGTGCACCCACTTGTCGAGATGTGTGACCAAAAAATCTCGTTATTCAAATATGTGACTTAAGTGCACATACCCGACGAGATGTGTGACCACCAGTGCAATTAACTGAAAGAAATGCAAGATTATCCAAACATGAAGCATGAACCTAACCCCCATATTGTGGTATACCGGTATTCCAAAATGGGCCACCCAAGTTTGATACAATGAGGGCCCGGTAAAAACAAAAAGAAAAATTGTCAAGGAAAATTATGGTCTTTTCATAATTTGAGATGTTCCAGAAAGTTCAAAAAATTTATGCAATTTAAATCTTGAGTTTCTTCCGTACTACCTCTAGAAGATATTTACACAGAGAAAAGCAGAAGAACGGGATATGAACTTTAGTATTGCAAAGACATGAGAATTACAACAATTAAATATAACAGGTTTTAGCTTTGATGTCTTCCTCGTGTAGAAAGGAACAAAAATTTAACACCCTAATAATAAAGGAAATTAGACCAAGGCAAAAAGGAATAATTATCAGAATTTTGTTTTAGTCTACTTTTTTTCTTTTTGACACAAGCCGCTGTGAAAGCTCACTGCTTTGTTGATCCTGTCCGAAATTCTTATCCAATAAGATTAAACAGTAAACATACCAGTCATTTTGAAAATGACAATCTATCTATAAAATTAGTAAATCAAGAAGGTAATCATGGAAACGGATAATAAGGCCAGACACAATTGAAAAAAATTAAATGCAATCAGGCGGCCCAATGTGCCAATCTAAATCTAGCAATCTCTTGGCTCGATCTTGCCTAGCAAATCAGCAACAGCAAAGGGCTGCAGTTAACTACCTGGAAATGCGCCTATTGCGCTTGTTCCAGATGTTCCAACGAATGTCAACAGCCACCGTCATTTCTGGCATGATGGATTGCCGCTGGCTACCAGGTTAGCAGAGAAGGGAGCAGCATGCACCATTCTCGGCTCAGTCGCTGTAAAACTTGCCCATATTGTCTTAGCGAACGGGATAACAGGGTAAGGTGAAGAGCATCTCCCAACACCTGATCACATAAGAATCAAAGATTACACCGAGAAGCTAGAGAACAGGAACACTTCACCTTTGCTGCTTCTTGTACCTTATCATTCAGTACAAGAAGATGCCAAGAATAGAGCAAGACTCCATGGAGGAATCATAGGTACCGACGAGGGAATCAACCAAGACCCATGTTTGATCCATCCCATATCAACATCATCTCCTTTACAAAGATGCAAGGACCAGGGCCACATCATTCAAGAGTATAAGAGCATCTCCAACCAAGGCCCCCAAAGGCCGCCTAAACGCCCGGGCGGTCCGCCCGAACAGTGTTTGGGCCGAAAACCGCCACCCAGCGGAGGCCCCCATAGCCATCCCAAACGACCGGGCGGTCCGGCACACCCCAAACCCAGCCCATACCTGGGGCGGGTTTGGGGCCGCCCGGGCGCGCCCGGACGCGTCCGCCCCCTGGTCGTTGACAGGGCGGACTATCCTTTTCCACCATAAATCCGACGGAACCCTCGACCGGCAGTAGATATTTCTCACACTCCTTCTCCACTCCATCACCTAGCTCCGCCCTTTTGCCAAGCTCTGGCGCCGGCGCCCATCCTCTTCGCTCTCCAGCACCCCCGCCGTCGTCCGCACTTGCTCGCGATTCTTCCTCGACCAGTTTTGCAGAGCTCTTGCGGCCGCATTGCGATGGATTTGGGCTGATTTGCGCCGGATCCGACCGCATTTGCAGCGAGGGATTTCCGCCCCCCCCTCACTCCAACGACCGGCGCACCTCTACCACTCAATTTCCCACGGCTCCACATCCCGCCCGGCTTCCCGATCTGTAAATTCGTCGGAACCCAATCTCACCCTCACAGCCGCCCTCTACTTCGTGGTCCAATCCGGTCTAGGACAACATAGTTTCATGGGACAAGGACGAGGGCT
Source organism: Poa pratensis (assembly GCA_947311845.1). Taxonomy (NCBI): domain Eukaryota; kingdom Viridiplantae; phylum Streptophyta; class Magnoliopsida; order Poales; family Poaceae; genus Poa; species Poa pratensis. The sequence continues at coordinate 9,482,641 of CAMZMU010000055.1, read as the reverse complement.
CCGTAGGCTCCTACCCTCTATACGAGGAGGACAGCTCCTCCGACTCGGTATGCCCTAGGTTCAGCTCACATTTTGTGTTTTCCCCAATCTTGTGCAATGTGGTGGATTTGAGTTGGAATTTTTTGAATTGTAGGATTCAAAAAAACATGTAGCTGCAATGTCCATGGAGTGATATCCAAGTAGAATGCCTCCCTCCGAGGCAAGATGCGTATATTGGAGGATTTGAACTTCACAATTGAGGAAAAGACAAAGATTGAAGAAAAGTTTGAAGAAGTTCATGGTGCTAACCGGAAGTTGGAGGAGAAAATAAAGAGGATGGAAGAGGAGAAGAAGAAGATGGAAGAAGAAAAGAAAAAGATAGAAGAAGATAAGACGAATATGGAGTTGCATCTCGCGGATATCATCGATGATTACAAAAACAAGATGGATACAAGTCGTACAAAGATGAAGAAGTTCAAAAAACATGCCATCGAGAAGGAGATGCATCTCCATTATGCATTGGGAGCTATAGCTATTTTAGTTATAATTATATTTGCTATGTATGGTATATCTTTGTGCACTAGATAGATTTCCGTATGCAAAGAACGTAGCTGCATGTAATGCATGGATTTGGGGAGAGAAATATAAGGTTCATGATTGTAGAGCACAAATTATAGGGGTTGTCCGGTCACTGTCCGCGGACGCGTCCACGGACAGTTTGGGGGCCGGATATGGAGGTTGTGACTGGAGATGCTCTAAGGACTGCAAACAACTTCACTTGTAGACAGAACATGTATATCATATACATGCGTCGATCTTAGGTGACATATAATTGAGAAGTGATATTCAATCAAATCTTGTCCAAACCCAAAATACAAAACTAATGCAATACCTCGGCGTGAGCACATGTACTGATGTGCGCAACCCATCTACATCCTGCCACTTATTTATTATATTTATTATAACATTTATTGTACATATGAAGATTACAAAATAAAGGAAGAATAAACTACAAGTAAAATAGAAAAAAATCCTAAACTAAAAATTGATTATCTTCTTGTGCAGCTTCAAACCTGAAAAATAGAAACATCTCAAGAGAAAAAGTGTGCAGGGTTATGTTAACATGTTTGCCACGCCATTTGGTGAGGCAATTTTGGTATATGAACTTAACTAAGGGATAATAAAGAATTGATCTTGATCACCACCTAAATGACTTGAGAGAATTACTCAAATTCTTTAAATGCAACTTATTTAGGTCTTAGATCCAACTTGGGTCTTAATCATGCATAGAGGGACAAATTGAAATATCAGGAATAAGCAACAAGAGACAGATTTCAATCTTAAGCAATACATATAATTGATCGCATGGCCTTTCGATCCATACGAGCATAAGCAACAAAGGCAACTATGTAAATACCATCTAATGTAGTTAAGACCAGTAAAAAAGACCCACAAGATTAAATATGATCTATGTTGGCACAGACAAGTCAATAAGACCAAGCAGATAATAATTAAATCAAGCCAAACATGGTTAGCTATTGTTATTTAAACACATAAAGTAAATCCAAAACATGGATGTCTCTACTCAGGCACGCATCACTTAAAAATAGGCACTAGTGTTGCTAGAAGGAACCTTTTATTCTACGAAACGGCTCTCTAAACACTCTCATTGCAGAGACTCCGACTTTTAGGCCATGTACAATGTAAGGAGAAAAATAAAAAAACTTTTTTGTAAGCACCAATAATGCTTATTTTTACAAAAGAGATGCCAGGTTAAACATTTGTCTTATATAAATATGCACTAGTTTTTTAAAAAAAACTGATTTACTTTTTTAATCAGCTATATCACTACCTATATAAAAGACCACCCCTTTCAGCCTTCAGCGAAGGTGGCCACGTCGCGGGCACTGTAGAAGAAGAAATTGTTAAATTCCTGACAAGTAGGATCAGTTTATTCAAACAGTTCTCAGAAAATGAATAATGTTGTACAATCAATATCTTTAAATCTATCCACCAGAAAAAATATAAATAATATATCAAAATGATCAGAAAAGTGCGTGCTAACTACTTATGGCAAAATACAAACATATTTGAATATTTTAATTTGTTAAATATTTTGAGATAATCTAAATTCATTTTCACTAATTATGGAGTCAAATAAAATATTTAAAGCAAAATACAAGCATATTTGAACATTCTAAATTGCTAAATATTTGGAGATACCCTAAAATATATTAAAAAAACTCAGAAAAAAGCTAACTATCTGTGACAAAAATATTAACATATTCGAACATTTCAATTCAGAAAATATTTTGAAATAATCTAAACAAACTTTCTCTAATTAAGGAGTTAAATTTAATAAATGCTCATACACTGTATTTTCTTTAACTACGGAGTTAAATAAAATATTTACGGCAAAACACAAGCATATTTGAACATTTAAATTTGCTAAATATTTGGAGATACTCTAAACGACAAATTCCGACGGATTTCAACAACTTGAATCGCAACGGGCGCGGCGGCTAATTATGGAGTTAAATTAAATATTTAAAAGCAAAACACAAGCAAATTTGAACATTTCAAATTGCTAAATATTTGGAAATACTTTAAATGACAAATTACGACGGATTTCAACATTTTGAATCCCAACGGGCGCGGCGTGCCGCCGCGCAACATTTTCTAGTAAGTAATTTGCATTGTACATGCCTTTACCTAGTCTCTCATGTGGCGTTGACATGTTTGAATATCTACAACAATACTCATGTCTAAATTCTAATGGCAATGTGCTGGACAACTCGTGATTGCGTTATGGTTACGGCAAACGTGGCACGAGCATGTTACCCGCAGTCCCATAATACACATACACTAGAAAACTAAAGGGACAGCCTTGCAACATTTGGCCCAACTGATTGGCTGATTTCTTGGCAAAAGAAAAAACCGAATGACTGATGGCTGATGTGAGGTGAGGAAAGATGGACGGAGATCTGGGATGGGATACGGGAGGCCATCCGTACGCACTGCTAGGCACCTCCATGTGCGCGACTGTACATCCCTGCCATGTCCAATCAGGCACCCAAACTCCTGATCCTCCGTTTACACGCACCTGCCACTGAAAACTTGTTACTACGAGCGGACAGTAGTGTTTTTTTTGTTCGTGCAGTCACGCGTGCCACAGTTGGTGGTTACGTGTTCAGAAAAGCCAGGGCTGACACCGCCTAAAACTGCAAAAACTAGTTTTTTTTTTTTTTTGAGAATTCCTGGTCTTACACAGTACAGCTGTAGTATCTGAACTCACGCACAACTCACACCACACACTCAACACCACACGCACATCACCTGTGCGCAAGCTAGACCTAACCAGCATATACTAAGCTTCTGTACCCCGTGAGCCTAAACCTATCGGGAAACCCCTGCGGTGGTGGGTGCACCACAATACCTCTGATCGAACCACGGTGGAAATGGCCCAGAAGCAAGAGCCAAACACTGTTCATGTGAAACACTGTTCACGTGAACAGTGTAGCTCGGGGTGAGGCAACGCGGAATTCGCTCCCCAGGAGTCGAACTCGCGAGCGGGCCTGCATGCCACTGCATGCGAAGCCACCGCGCCACAGGCGCGTTCTCCTGCAAAAACTAGTTAGTCTCACGTGCGTGTTGGCGGACTGAGATACAGTGGCAAATGGTCCGCCGCGTGTCGTCGGCAGTAGGGTTTCCGGCAAAACAGAGCACCACCATACATGGCTGTCTACTCTCGCTCTGCTAGCTCCCATAGCGGGCTGCCCTACAGTAGTAGTAACTGAGAGGATGCATGACTCGTTGACAAGACTGTCCCTCTTGCAACGGCACAGCACAGCGGTAGCACGCATGCATTTCCTCGCCACCAGTAGCACGCATCCTTTATCTAAAAAAAAAGTAGCACGCATGCATCCATCGATCTATCCCACGATCGAAACAGAGATGCGGCACAGTAACGAGATGAGAGCAGCTGTGCTGTGGATGCGTGGCTCGTCAGGCCGGCGCGGCTGCGCGCGTGATGTCAAGGTGGCGCTTGCAGGAACCGGCCGGCCATTGGCCACGCACGCCGGCGCGCGCGCACGATGGCAGCGCAGAGCGTAGGGACCAGGGTGCCGGCGGATGCGGGGACAGCAGCAGCTGCCCTGATGAACTGATCCGATGAGGGTGACAAGAGAGCGTACAGCGGCGAGAATTCAGCACCGCTGTAGTAGCTTGCACGCGCGCCGATCGATGTGTATGGGAACATCTCTAGCATATATCCGTAAAATTACCAAACCCGAATACTCGTACTAGTTTCGATTTTTTTTGGATAAATAGTATATATTAATATCAAGACGATACCAATTACACCAAGCCCAATAACGTAATAACCGAAGGTATTACGGATGCACACAGCCGAATGGCAATAAAAATAAGAAATAAAAAAGAAAAGTCCCGCTACAGTCCTTATAGCAGCAGCACAACCACCACCAAAACAACACCTGATGTCCAATCTCTCCAAAAACAATGCCTTCATGAAGGAAACAGTGCACGAGCAGCGTCATCGCCCGATCGAGATCTTGGGTTTTCACCCTGTAGATAGTCTCCGCCCTCAAAACAATGTGTTCAACAAGGCCATTGCCATGCACAACCAATTAAGGCCAGACCTTGGATTTTCACCCTGAAAGGTAGAACTTTGAACTTCACCTGTGCTGTCGCCCCCACTTCCATTCCGCTGCATACGAGTCATGAAGCTCCAAGCAAGTTCCTCATCGCCACCAAGAGTCAAAACACCGTTCCTAGTCCTCCGATCTCGGCTTTCATGACATTCTCCGCCTCTGACTTCATCCAAAATGGCAACAGATAGCAGAGCTTCATACCGTTCGCTCCTTAACGGAGAATCGTGGACACGACCGAATCCCACCCGATCCAGCAAACTCCAGGCATAACGCACATGAAAGTTCGCCGGCGGAGCCTTCCGGAACTCGCCACATCGGCCAGATCAAGGAGGACGGGCATCTGGCAGATCTTCGTCTTCATGTCGCGAGAGAAACCCTAGGACCGCCCCCTTATTGAGCACGCCAGCAGGCGCCAAATCTGTCCATGGGCGAAGTGCAACCCAGATCGGCCACACGGGCACAAATCCATGGCCGCCGCCGCGCCGCCGGAGGATCCAGAGGAGCTTCACGCCGGCCGCCGCCAATCCCCGCCCCGGCTACAGGCCCCGCCCCACAGGGACGCGTCGTCCAGATCCGTCACGGCCGTCCCACCACCGCCCGTGAAGCCACCGCCACGAACCCCTCTCCTTCCCTCCGTCCATCGCTGAGAGGGGGGCCGCCACCGCCACCGGCGTCGGCGACGGCGCGGCCAGGAGTCTCGGAAGAGGGGGGACCGGCGGCGGGATCGGGATCGCCTCCGGAATCGTTCGGGCGGGGAGCGACCCGGGAGGTTATTTTTCGATTGAATAATACACATCGAACTGATCCCCTAAAAAAGGGTAAAAGTATTTTCCAACTTCCCAAATATTATCACCTGGGTACCCCGCATAATCAGTTTTGGAGTCGATTTACGTGTCCCAAACCGGACAAACCGGAAAGAGTCAATGCTCTCATCGGCGCCGGCCACTCCCGAGCTCGATTTCAAGGAAGGAGATTCGATTTCGCGTCAATCTTCGATTCCGGCGAGGAAGTTTGATTCTTACCGATTTTGAACGAAATCATGTCATGTGCTCGAAACCGCGTGGAAACACCTCCATGGCCAATCTCACATGGAAGCACCTCCACGGGAGGAGGCGGGGGAAGATAGTGCTAGGAGAGCCAGGTGAAGGCCCGAGTCGGGTGGTGGTGGCCGTGCTTGCAGCCCCATGGAAGCACCTCCATGGTCAAAGCTCCCCATAGGAGCACCTCCACGGGAGGAAGCTGGTCGAGGCAGGGAGGCCAGCACTTGGAGGGCAAGACGAGAGCCTGAGCCAGACGGGGACGGTGGATGGGAGCCGGAGCGTTTCGTCCGATGGTGCTCACTTCGTATGTAAAAGATAAACTCGTTGGGAAGATAAAAAACGTTTTACGGTATGGTTTTACGGGATTTGTTCTGCTCGAACCTTCCCGATACCGTAAAATCATTTTCGTCCCCCCTTTTTCCTATATGTGCATAGATGCTATGATATCGGTCGACTAGCCGCGTGGATCTTCCCAGCCTAAAAGCTTTCGTTGGTTGCCTCGACGCGTGCATGGTTCCGGGTCTATGTTCAGCGTCTTTTGCCGTTGTTTTGTTGATCTTTTTTGTTGGGAGGTTGTAATTTGTACATTTGAGAAGATTATACGTGTATGGTAAACTAAAGTGGCTCGAGATTTATTTTCCTATGGTATACCTTCTTATTCCAAAAAGAAAACGAGGACCTGACCATGACATGCAAAAACAGAAGATGTGGAGGATAGTGAACGTATGTTGCATTTGCATATAGGTACATGTTTTTTTAAAAGCATACATGAGCTGACATGCTGTCGGAAATTCAACTATGTTTGCATTTTTTTTTTTTGCGAAATGTTAGCATCTTCTCGGGGAATATGAACGGACTAGACAGAGAGGATACACCAAAAATGGGCCTCTAAACAATGAGCTCCGGATTTACAAAAGACGGCCCCGGTCCATATGGATAGACACAGCCAGATATACATAGCCCGCTGGAGACTGGCCCAATGAAATTTCCTACCGTGATCATCAACGAGCAAGGATTCCACTCAAAAAACAAAAAAATCAACGAGCAAGGATAGACTAAAAAAAAAATCAACGAGCAAGGACACAAAAAAAAAAAAAGCTTCGTCCAAGTAATTTCCAAGGCCGCACACCCTCGCCGTCTCCAACCTACTTCTCCACGGACGCGGTAATGGCGCCGCCGCGCCTGCCACTCCCACCCCCATCGGAACCACAAGCAAATACCAGAAGCCACGACGTCCCCTGGCACAACCTCGTCGATACTCCCCCTCTCTCTGTCCGTCTCGGGCTGCGATCCCCATCATGGCGTCATCATCCGCGGCAGAGGCAGGGGTGTCAGGACCCGAGCAAGAAGAACTCTGCCTGTGACGCTGTCTCGTCGTATCAACGGCCCAGATGAGGAGATAACGCTTCACTCCATCCAACGGTTCTGGTCCGTTGCGACTTCGTCAGCTGTCTTCGTTAATTATGCTCCTTAATGGAACTATCTTGTAATCAAGCTTGTAATGAACTATTAGCGTGACCCTTCTCTGTTATATAAAGAGTTGGGGTGGGAGGTTGGGAGGCACGCTACCGAACCCTAAAAATAATTCTTCCAATTCAATTTGGTTCATCTCCTGTTCATCTAGTTTTCTTGTTATTTTGTCTGTTTCCTCTATCGGAGTTATCAGGGTTTCGACCCACTCTCGTCTTCCTCGTGGATACAACCTTCAGTGCCGAGTCGAGGCCTGACAGTGGTATCAGAGCAGTCGGCCCCGAGCGCCGTTGTCCCTCCCTTCCCAACCCTCAATTTCTCCTTGCTGCGGCGTCCATCCCACCGAGGTTGCTGGATCCCTCTCCGCCGAGCACTCTACTCCACCATGGCACCGGGAAGGAAACTGAGATCGCGGTCCGCGTCGCGAGAGCGCACCGCCACGGCCGCGAAAGGCGTCGACTTGACCGTCGACGAGCACGAGAAGACGGCGGAAGAACAAGATCCGTTCGCGGCAACAGAGGATGACGCGGTACCGGAGCACGAGCTGGAGGCCCGCATCACCACCAACCTCCCACGGACGGTCATGGAGATTGGCCGCCGCCTCGATCTGCATCAAACGGAGACGGAGAACGCCCTCTACAACATCCAAGGTGATGTCGCCAAACTCACGTCGATTATGGCGAACATGTCGTCCACTCTTGCGCGCCAGCGTCCAGATCCACCGCCGGAACCACCCAAAACTTCCCGCTTTGCCACTCCGCCACCACTCCAAAACCACAGCCTTTCCCCCATTTCCGAACAACCCACTCCCCATTCATCACCCACACCTGCATTTCCTCCGCAATTTGGCAAGCTTTGCCCTGAACAATTACCCCACCCTCCAGAAACCTCAAATCAAGCCTACTTTTGCACCACACCCACTACTTCTGCGCCAATTGTCACCATCCCTCACTACACACAGCAAACAAGCCCAGCCACCCAACCACAATACTACTCCTCACAGAACAATTCACCTCGCACCATACCTACCTACACTCAGCCTCCACCACATGAACATCCCAACCACACACAACACCACACTCCCTATGAACCTCACATCCGTGCTCCCCATGTCGAGATACCGACGTTTCATGGCGAAAACGCGCGTGCCTGGCTGTTGGAATGCGAAGACGTGTTCAACCTTGTCAAGATTCCTCAGGACAACAGAGTACAGTGGGGTATCGCACACATCCGTGGTCAAGCAAAAACATGGTTAAGTAGCTCTGGTTTGCAGCTGAGTAGCATGTCCTGGTCAGAACTGGGCCGAGTCTTGATGGAAAGGTTCCCAGACAACAACACAATGGATCCAATGGAACAGTTGCAGACACTGAAGCAAACCACAACTGTCAACAACTACATTGATTCTTATGAACAATGGATGACCTTGATGAAGAGAGAAAAATCCTATCTGCAGTTAGATTTCTTTGTTGACAGGTTTATCAGCGGGCTAAAGGAGGGTATTCGTCATACTGTGCTGGGTCAGAAACCAGATTCCCTAATGTCTGCTTACTGGTATGCTCGTCTGTATGAAAAGGCTTACCTGGCAAACTCAAGAAAACCAGCTACGCAAATACCACAGCAGAGACCCAACAATGCTGGTGCTCAAAGGCCACTGGTTCCAAGAGACAACAGGGCCCGCAACAATCCTCCACGCAAATGCTGGTATTGTCCAGAGAATTGATCAATTGGACACAAATGTCAACAAATGCATTTAGCTTTAAATATTATGGAAATGCAGGGTAATTGCATGGAAGATATCCAAGATGAGGAGTTCGTTCAGTTACCACAAGAACAACTTCCGATACAACAAGCAGCTGCAATAGTAACTCAACCAGCTCCACAAGTGGCGCCAAACCCAGCAGATCAAGTCCCAAATGACAACTGCAACTCGATGAGCATTTCCTCGGCTGCATACAATGGATGCCCATCAGTGGAGACCTTGTCCTTCCTCTTGAATTTCAAGAACATTCAAGCCCTGGCTTTGGCTGATACAGGAAGCACAAATACCTTCATGGACAGAACCTTTGCTGTTAAAAATAAGATCACACTATCAGAAGCTCCTCCAAGGACAGTTACAATAGCTGGAGGTGGTACACTGTCTTCCACAACAGTGGCTCACAACTGTTCTTTTGTTATGCAAGGGATCAAATTCCAGGGAGACTTTCGCATTCTTGACCTCAAAGGTGCTGACATTATTCTAGGAGTTAACTGGTTTAAGTTACACAATCCTGTCACATTTGATTTCGTCAAAAGAACAATGACATTACCAGTTAACGGCATAGCAACAACCTTTGCTGATCATCTGTTTCCAAAGGATAAATTCCTGATATCATCTGAAGACTGCAGTACTCTTATTGCTCAAGGGGCTCAGGGATATATGTTATATGCAGCAGATGATGAGGAGAACAAAACCAGCAACAGTGATATACCTGATGAAATCAGTGATCTATTGCACCAGTTTCAGGATATTTTTCAAGCTCCTGAAGGCCTTCCTCCCCATAGAGACTGTGACCACCACATTCCGTTGAATCCAGGAGCAAAACCACCTAACATCCGTCCATATAGGATGTCTCACAGCCAGAAAACAGTAGTGGAGCTTCTCATCAAGGAAATGATAAAAAATGGTGAGATTAGACCTAGCCACAGTCCTTTTTCCTCCCCTGCCATATTGGTGCGTAAAAAGGATAAATCGTGGAGGTTATGTGTCGATTTCAGAGGTCTAAATGAGCTGACTGTGAAGAACAAGTTTCCAATTCTTGTGATAGAGGATCTTCTGGATGAACTTCATGGTGCAAGGATATTTTCCAAGTTTGATTTGCGCTCAGGGTACCACCAAATTCGTATGAAAGAGGAGGATATATACAAAACTGCATTCTCCACACATCTTGGCCACTATGAATACGTAGTTATGCCATTTGGACTATGCAATGCGCCAGCTACCTTCCAAGAGTTGATGAACACTCTCTTTGCTCCTTACCTGCGCAAGTTCGTCTTAGTATTCTTTGACGACATCCTGGTCGACATCAAGTCCTTGACAGAACATAAGCATCACCTGAAGCTCATTCTAGAAATCTTCAGACAGCACTCACTGAAGGCTAAAATGTCAAAGTGTCAGTTTGTGCAACCTCAGGTTGAATATCTGGGCCATATCAAATCTGGAGATGGAGTACAGATAGACCCAAAGAAGATTGTTGCTATTACTGCATGGAAAACACAAACTTCACTGAAACAGTTGAGAAGGATTCTGGGCATGTCTGGGTACTACATGAGGTTCATTAAACAATATGCTACAATCTGTCAACCATTGTATGCAATGCTGAAAAAGGATTCATTTCACTGGGGTCCTGAGCAAGACACTGCTTTTGCAAAGCTCAAACAAGTGATGTCTTCACCTCCTTTACTTGCTCTACCTGATTTTTCGATACCATTTACCCTGGAGACAGATGCTTGCGCCACGGGGTTAGGTGCAGTACTAATGCAGACTGGAAAACCAATTGCATATTATAGCAAAAATCTTGGCCCTAACAATAGTGCTAAGTCAATATACGAGAAAGAAGCAATGGCGATCTTGGAGGCTCTGAAAAAGTGGAGACATTATTTCCTTGGCAATACGATCAACATCAAGACCGATCAAAGCAGCCTGAAATATCTGTCCAGTCAGCGCCTGATTGAAGGGATCCAGCATAAACTTATGCTAAAATTACTCGAGTTCGACTACAAAATCGAGTACAAAAAGGGGGTAGAGAATAAGGTGGCTGATGCTCTATCGAGGCAACACCTTGAACATTCAGATCAAACACTTGAGGCAGAAGAATGCATGGCTACTTTTGTAGCAATTCCTGCGTGGACACTGGATGTCACAGCGTCTTATGAAGGCGATGATCATTGCTTGCAACTACTTCAAGAGCTGACACTGGACAAAGAGGCGCATCCACAGTTCACTATGCAATCAGGCATCCTCAGATACAAAGGCAGGATATACATTGGACAGTCAACATATCTGAAAGAAAAAAAATTCAAATCTTTTCACTCATCCATCTTTGGAGGACACTCGGGCAATAGAGTGACTTACCATTGCATTAAACAGCTCTTTTACTGGCCTGGCCTGAAAAGATACACTGAAACTCAAGTTGCTAAGTGTCCAGTATGTCAAATCTCCAAGACAGAAAGAGTTCCTTATCCTGGTCTGCTAGACCCTCTTCCAATTCCTAAGGGAAAATGGTCTGAGATAAGCATGGACTTTGTGGAGGGCCTCATAAAATCTCAAGGCAAGGATGTTATCCTGGTGATTGTCGGCAGGTTAACTAAGTATGCACACTTCATACCATTATCCCACCCTTATTCAGTCCAGAAAGTGGCACAGTTGGTTATGAACAATATTATCAAACTGCATGGACCTCCCTCAGTGATAACCAGTGACAGGGACAGAATATTTACCAGCAAATTATGGCAAGAAATTTTCTCTGCCATGAAGATATCCCTGCATTTCTCTACAGCTTACCATCCTGAGTCTGACGGCCAGACAGAACGAGTGAACCAGTGCCTTGAGCAGTACCTAAGATGCATGTCCTTTTCTGCTCCAAAAAAGTGGGTTGATTGGCTTCCTTCAGCAGAGTGGTGGTACAACAGCTCTTATCATACCAGCATTAAAATGTCGCCGTTTGAAGCACTGTATGAGTATCCTCCTCCTATGCTATCTCAACTCATTACACCTGCTGATGCAACTAGTGAAACACAGGACACCTTGCTGGAACACAACACAATGATAGCCACCTTGCAGCCCAACCTAGCAATTGCGCAGAAAGCTATGAAGACCCAAGCTGACAAGAAAAGGACACCTAGATCTTTCATAATCGGCGATATGGTCTACTTAAAAATGCAGCCCTATCGTGAACATGCCTTGGGGTCAGGAAACCCTCTGAAGTTCTGCTCCAGGTGGTATGGACCATTCAAGATTCTGCAGGAAGTTGGCAAAAGATCTTATAAACTGCAACTACCTGAAGGTACCCAGCTCCACGATGTGTTTCACATCAACCAGTTAAAGAAACACCTGGGCAACGAAGCAGTCCCCAACACCAAGCTTCCCCTGGTAACAGCATCAGGTAAACTCAAACTGTATCCTGTTGCTGTTCTGGAACGACGAGAGATCCCTCGTTCTGCAGGTACTTTTGACGTCGCAGTGCCTCAGTGGCTAGTGCACTGGGACTCAATGCTACCAGAAGAGGCTACCTGGGAAGACGCAGAGTTTATCACCAAGACCTTCCCTCTCTTCAAGCCATGATGTCTTGAGTTGGGCGGGGAGTACTGTCAGGACCCGAGCAAGAAGAACTCTGCCTGTGACGCTGTCTCATCGTATCAACGGCCCAGATGAGGAGATAACGCTTCACTCCATCCAACGGTTCTGGTCCGTTGCGACTTCGTCAGCTGTCTTCGTTAATTATGCTCCTTAATGGAACTATCTTGTAATCAAGCTTGTAATGAACTATTAGCGTGACCCTTCTCTGTTATATAAAGAGTTGGGGTGGGAGGTTGGGAGGCACGCTACCGAACCCTAAAAATAATTCTTCCAATTCAATTTGGTTCATCTCCTGTTCATCTAGTTTTCTTGTTATTTTGTCTGTTTCCTCTATCGGAGTTATCAGGGTTTCGACCCACTCTCGTCTTCCTCGTGGATACAACCTTCAGTGCCGATTCGAGGCCTGACAAGGGGCAGGGGAAGTGGCGGGGTGGCTGGTGTCGCCAGTGCTGTAGTGCCTGAGCGACCGTGAGAGGTCAATCGCCGCCTCCGCCGTCGAGCGCGCCCGGCGCCGCCCCTCAATTGGTTGGTTTGGGTACTGAAGAACATTGGTTATTGCTCAAAAAGTTTACACTTGGTAGTTGGTTGTGAGGAGAGTTGTGAATTATCCTCAATTGCAGGAATTTGGGAGGAAGATTGCTTTGAAGCTTAGAGGATCCCCTCTTGCAGCCAAAGTAACTGGCGGGATGCTTAGTGATTGGAGCAGTATCTTGGAGGCAGATATTCATGGTGATATTGTCTCCACACTTTTGTCAAGCTATTATCATCTGCCACCACACTTGCATTGTTGATTCACATATTGCAGTATATTTCCGAAGAATTGGAATTTTGAGCCTAAGAAACTTGTTAGAATGTGGATATCACAGGGTTTCATTTTAGAAGCATGGAATATTTTGGCAGAGAGTATTTCAAACAACTTTTGTGAAGATCATTCTTTCACACGCTCAGCGAGGAAACAAAATGCTCTATGTCATGCATAACATGATTCATGACTTGGCACAAATGTTTTCTGATGGTGATTGTAAGAGGGTCGAAGGTGACATGTCCAAAAATATACTGCCAACTGTTAGGCACTTGTCTGTTTCAAGTAATTCTTTTGGGCAGGTTATGAACCAATATGACTTGAAGAGATTAAGGACACTAATTGTGTTTAGAGATCCTTTGATGCCCCCGAGTCATATCCCAAATGGTTTTCTTGCTGAGATAAAGAATGTGTCTCCCCTAAACTCTTGCTGAGATAACTCTAAAACTTAGGGGAGGCACATCGGAACTCCATCAAGAGCTGGCCTGCGATATACTGTCAATGTTATCAAGACATTGCAGATGCAACTCCTCAAGCAGAACCATCGTTCACACAATGTATTTAACTGTGATGACCTTTTAGAAGGAGCGAAAAAACCTATTGGCCTCTGTTCACTGTTGTTTCAATTGCACCCGACCATGAGGTGAGGAAGTCACCAGAGTTGCTCTTCTGTGTATTGAACATGTACACAGCACTGATGGACGCTACCCCCACTCTCAGGAAATTCTTCTATCAGTACAAATGTTAAGGGGTTCTTGCAAAACTGAAGGACTCTGTGAGGGAAATAGTTAAAGAACTTAAAGGCTTGATTCGGACTTACAACTCACATAAAGTAGTGCAGGATGGAGGTATCCTGTCATTATCTCGGTACCTCATGAGATACATCAGTCTCCTAGTGATGCATAAAGGTTCACTTGATACGATTCTAGTTCATGATCCACTGAGGATCTGTTGACAGTTGATGGAATGAGTTTGACATGTCGTCTAGTATTAGGCTCATCACTGATCTGGAATCAGTAATTTATAAACATTCCAGGTCATTTGCTTCTGAAGGACTCCAGTGCATATTCTTGATCAACAACATACATTTCATACTTCAAGAAGTCGAGCAATCAGATGTACAGTTGACTGTAGAAGCCAAGTGGTTTGAAAAACGCCAATCCCGCAAAGAAGGGTACATAAAGAGATGCATGTATGCATCATGGGTACCTGTTACATCCACCTTGGAGGTTTCAAGAGGCATGCCTACAAGTAAAAGGGCAAAGATAAAGTCGCTCAATTTCAGGTTCACCAATCCAACTCCCTTGCAGAGTTTTGCTTTGTTTTTCAGTGAAATTTGCAATACTCAGATGTTCTGGAGGGTACCCAGTCCAGCTATTCGAGACGAGCTTCGTCTAAAGATCCTGTAGTTTGTTACTCGAGCCTACCGTAGCCACTTGGAAAGTAAGAAACAATCTGTACGAGAAATGCCAAGGATATTGTGTCCCAGTGGAAAAACAAAATCAGTGAATTGTTTGAAGGATGAAGTAGCAGTTTTGTTTCTGCAAACCTAAGTGGATGAAGCCCACAGTGCAAGTAGTGGCTTTAAAGATTGTACCTATGTTGCTGTCCCTTGTGTTTGTCCCTGTAAATGATCAGCTTAATTAAAGACGTATTTTTGCCAATGGAGGTATTTATATCTTCAACATATATACTTGAAACTTTTATTTGTGTGAAATGAATAAGGTTCAATTGGGACTTTAGGATTTCGAAACATAAAATGCTGGCTCGCCTACATATTTCTTCATTTTCGAGTAGTACAAAAGGTACAACTTTGTGTTTCTATTCGAGGAATGTTATCTTTATTCGTACTTTACGTTGTTATTCTATTAATCATACAACAAGAACAAATTTGCTGCCTCATCTGATATGGTGGCTCTACTTGGATTTTCCTGCTATCGCAAGACACCCCCTCCTGTTATTTTTACGTAATATCTTTCCCTCCTGAACTAGAATGTGAAAGCAAAAAAGATGGAGATGAACAACCAGAAAGGGTCGGCATCTAACGGATACACGATGATTAGTTTGCTTTACATACTTTTGTTAGACGAATTAGCAGCCGTGCTCTTCTGGAAGGAGGATATGCCTACCACTGCAAGCAACAAAATATGAAGAAATGTTCTCGATAGTTTCTGCGCGTGGGCATTCCAAAATCCAAACTGAGGGGAGCCAGTATTATTAGAGAATACAAGAACATACAAGGTACTACCTTCCTGACAACACTTGACTCAGTGTTTTCACAGTATGCAACATAGTTTTTACAGTCACTTAATTCTTGCTAGCTACGTCGTCCTTTTCTATCTACTGATGTTAAGAACATTTTATTTATAGAGGCTATGAGATGCTAGAATTTGTTTCTAACAAGTGACTCCGCTTCACCAACCAATTAGCTTCCGACATGCTATAATTATTGTTGAAAAGGAGGTGAGATCCCTGGCCTTTGCATGGAGTGATCTTTCGACGTATAAATCTAGTATCGTCTCTTTTCCTGATATTCATTGCATGATCCTGTATGGAGAGGCAAGGAAGATGATACTTGACCACTTTATTAGCGTGAGTGAAACTAGAAATCCTGTCCTTCATTTTTTTTGAAAATGAGGATTACCCTCGACCTCTGCATCGGTTGATGCAAAAAGCCATCAAATCTTGCCCTTCATGGGGACTGTCTTTTTTTCCTACTGTCTTTTTTTAAGAGAAAACGCAAGAGCATTGCGTTTTATTTCATTGAATAGGTAGAAGTTCAGTTACAATCCTCCTAGGAGGCGAAACAACAGGTACAGATATCAGTGGACGTCCCAGGTTGGTGGCAAAAGGACCCGTAGGCCAAGGGCCCCAGCTCGAGCCCACATCCTAGCCTCGTCTTTGATCTTGGCGACCACGGCGTGCACTAGGGGCTCCGCTCCTTCAAAAACGCAGTCGTTGCGCATATTCCAGATCATCCAAGGCGTGAGGAGTGTAATGGAGGCGAGTCCCTTTCGCATTGGCTTGGGCATGTCCTGCTTAGCCCGGCTCCACCAGGCCATGAGTGAGTCCTCACAGTTTGGTGCTGCGATTGGTACCCTGAGCCATGCGAGAACCTCATGCCATGTCTGTGGTGCATCGCCTCAGGGACCTGATCACAAAGGGGGCAGCGTGGGTGGTGTTGCAGGCCACGGCGTGCTAGCCTATCAGCTGTCCAGCAGCGATCGAGGCCAGCAAGCCAGTGGAAGAATTTCACCCTCGGCGGCGCCCAAGTCTTCCAGGTAAGCTTCCATGAGGTGCAGGTGATGGAGCCCTGGAACGCGGCGTCGTAGGCAGAGCTAGCCGTGTAGGTGCCGTCAGCTGTCCAGCTCCAGCGCAATTGGTCAGGCCTATCCGTGAGGGTGAAGTGCTCGAGTTCCTGCCAGAGCTGAAGGTACTGCCCAATCTCCGTGATGCCGATGATGCCCTGGATGTCGCGCGCCCAGCTATTGCCCTGGAGGCCCATGGCGACCGTCCTGACCTTGCGGCGGCGCTTGGGGACGCAGGCGTACAGAGCCGGAGCCAACTCCCGGATTGATCTGCCGTTGATCCAGCGGTCCTCCCAGAAACGCTCCGTCATGCCATTCCCCACAGTCATTGTGGTGGAGATGAAGAACAGCGCGCGTTCATGGGCGGAGAATTGCAGATCGAGGCCCTTCCATGCACGATCCGTGTCGATCCTCGCGAACCACTGCCAACGCAAGCGCAGGGCAAGCCCCGTGCGCTCCCGATCTTGGACTCCCAAGCCGCCAAGGGGATTGGGCGGCAAACCCGCCGCCAATTGACGTGGCAGTGGCCTCCATTGGCGTCAGCACGGCCAGCCCAAAGGAAGCCACGCTCAATCTTCTCAATTTGGCGGAGAACCTTCTTCGACGGAGTGTAGGCGAGGAGCTGATGGATTGGGATGGCACCAAGCACCGCCTTGACGAATGCCAGCCGCCCCGTCTTCGTCATTAGTCTAGCTTTCCAGGTTGGCAGCCGCCCGGCGATCGACTCCACAAGCGGCCGCAGCTGCGCCGCCGTGGGTCGGTGGACGGTGAGGGGGATGCCCAGGTACTTGATCGGCAGGTCCACGATGGGGCATCCCAGGTGAGCGATGATCGGCGTCGCAGTGTCAATGTCACAGTGCAGCAGCGAGGCAGAGCTCTTCGCGTAGTTCACCAATAGACTAGACGCCCGGCCGAACAAGAGGAAGATCTTCTTCACGGCGGAGACGTCGTTGGTCGTGGGGTGGCAGAAGAGCACGACGTCGTCCGCATACAGGGACACGGAGGGCACCGTGCGCGTGGGGTGCAGCCGTGCCAGGATGCCCATGTCAATTGCGCGTCGCACCAGCCGACCCAGAACGTCAACGGCGAGCACAAATAGCTGCGGCGAGAGCGGGTCGCCCTGGCGCAACCCGCGGCGGTGCCAGATGGGGGGGCCAGGGACGCCGTTCAGGAGGACGCGAGTGCTTGCAGACCTGAGGAGGATGGCGATCCACTCAAGGAACCTGTCGCCGAACCCATACTGTCGGAGGACCTCAAAGAGGAAAGGCCAAGCTTGGGCGCCGAGCTGGTGTAGGAGCCGGGCAGATTGCTTCACCAAGACAAAGTTGTCATGTAAGCATCGCCCGGCGATGAACGCGTTCTGGCTGCGGCTGACCAAGGCGTCAAGCTTCGGGCGAGGCGTAGCGACAAGGTTTTGGCAAAGATTTTTGCCACCAGATGTATTAGGCTGATTGGCCTGTAGTCGCCAAGCTCGGCGAGGTTTGGGAGCAGGGTGAGTAAAGCTTGATTCAGCCGATTGAACCCACCTCTCATCTCGTATAGCTGCTGAAACGCATCGGTGAAGTCCTGCTTGACAGTAATCCAGCAAGCACGCACAAAATCAGCGGTAAAACCGTCAGGCCCCGGCGCCTTCCTTGCGGGCATTTGCTTGATTGTGGCCCAGATTTCCTCGGAGCTGAAGGGCGCATCTAGGTCCTCCAGATTGCTGGGTTCAATCAGATGCTCCAGATCAATGGAGCAGTCCCTCTCGACGGCCGTGCCCAGCAACGCATCGTAGTGCTCGAACGCCGCCTCCGCCATCTCCGCGTGCTCAGTAAGCACGCGCCCGTTCGCCTCGAGGCTGTACACCCTAGTTTTCTGCCTCCGGTAAGTGCACTGACGGTGGAAGAAGGCGGTGTTGGCGTCGCCGTCTTTTAGGTTAGCGATGCGAGCACGTTGACGAACGATAGTTCTTTCCAGCGAAGCAAGGCCCAGGTACACGATCTTGAGCTGCTTCCGAAACCAGTCCTCGTGGGGGGTGAGGACCCTATCCTCCTGCGCCTTGTCAAATCGCGAGATCAACTCTCGAGCGATCGCCATCTTGTTCTTCACGTTCCCAACCGTGCGGGCGCTCCAACTAAAGAGCTTGCGCGCCGTGGCCTGTAGCCGAAATACCAGGCGTTGGAAGGGATCAGCGACATCCACGGACGTCCAAGCCACGGCCACCGTCTAGTGGAAACCCTCCATGCGCAGCCAAATCTCCTCGAAGTGGAAGCGTCGGTGAGCTGTTGGCATGGGCGTGCAATCCAACAGCAGTGGGCTGTGATCCGAGACCACGGCGGACAGGCAGCGCAGATGGCATTCACCGTGCTTTTTCCTACTATCGCCGCATCTTCCTAGAAAAGTTTCGCCTCCATCACGTGGCATTTTATTTCTATACAATGGCAATCTCATTTCTGGCCAATAACACAGTTTGTTGAAGCATCCGTAATTCCTTCATTGAGGAGCTTTTATGTAGCATACTGAAAAACCAGAAATTAGTTCCCAGTGTGTCCAAGTTTTAGCCTATTATTATGTGTTCCCAAGGCTAAACTTTATTTTAAGAAGTAACACAAGGTGTTCCCGATTTCATTAAGAAATTGAGGGTCCACCGCAGTTCCCAGATCAGTTTTAGGTGAGCAGAAACCAGAGGGACAAACCCATCTGGAAAGAAGATACTTAGTTCTTGCTGGGGCTAAACACCCTTAAGCGGAACTACGGAATAACAGAACACTGACAGGAGACAAAACGTTCAGAAAGGTTTTTTCACAGCGCATACATAGCATTCCTCAAACAGTGATGAACTGGGGCAGATCACACATTGAGAATATATTCTTCCTCAAGGGCAAAAAAAAAGAAGAGAATAGTTTCTTCAGGTCAACAGCAACTCCATAGCCAGCCTCCTATTGATACTATCCCAGCCGTGCAATAAATTAAGTAATTGAAACCTCTTCTGTAATTCTATCAAGATCGTTACTCGTTGCGCTGCACGCTATGTCATGTGTGGTATTAAATTTATTGAATCTCTCCATTAACTCCAAATCTAATGGATCAAGATTAAACCAGATTCTCATTGTATAAGTAAACCAAACAGTGCCCAGATATATTTGCCAGCTCATTTTCCATTGATGAAATTAAGCTGAAACTAACCTTTTGTGCAGACACACACAGGCACGAGAAATGTCAATGTCTAGTGTTTGTAGAGTTGGAATATATGACTTGCTTTCTTTAAAAAGCTTTCAGCATGTCTCAAGCAGAAGAAGCGACAACACCAGCAGAACATCGTCTCCTTTAATTCTCAAATTCATGTACTAGCGCAACAAGTGGATTCAACGATGCACAGGTGGGTGATCCTGCTCTGAAGAAGTCTGCCTCCATATTTGTCGATACCAGGTTCAGTGTCACGTCGCTCGGTGGCTCGGTGCTTTCAAGGAGCTAGCAGTTGGCCGCCTAGATTTGACCGACCAATCACAAGAATCACACCAGTCATTCTGCACTAAATGTACCAAGACGTTGATTAGTAAGTGCTGGTTCGTCAGTGGTATATCGACACAGTTGTTGGTGTAGAGTATAATTCCTATGGAAGCCCGTCCAAAGCTGACCTGCAGCTGCATTGGAGCATATTGTCATTGTAACCCATGCAGGACCGTGTTGCCAAGATTCTCAGCACAGTGCAGTGCAGATGCGATCGCCAAAAGCAGACGAGCCATGCTTCAAATGTGTTGACAAATAATGATGTTTCAAAGGCAGCAAGGGTCCAAGGAAACTCCGTCAGCCGTGCAGTTTTACCTCAGAAGTTTCTAAGGCGAAAATAATAATCACCAGATCTCCTTTTATATACTGGATATATACAGACCACTTTCCTGAGCCATGGCCAGGCTGGTGACATGTTATGTTGGCCATCTCACACCATTGCTCATCGCTGGTCTTGGTTCAGCGCTTTAGAGGGAAGTCCTAGCCTGTATGCATCCGAAGAGCGACTAGATCAGTGTCTATTCCTGATGAACAATTCATATATCACACTGGAAGAAGACATGCGGCTGGCTGATGGTAGAGGAGCTTGTGTCGGAAAGCGCCGCACCCTGGAGAAATTAATTCCTTTGCACTAGTGCCTGATGACAAAAATCGGAGGTAAACACTCATTAACTAACTTCTTGATCTTGTGCCAATGGAAATGCTTACTCCTATCTGCATAATTCCTATATGCATCTTCATTTAGGGCAAAGGAGTGAGGGGCACAAAGCTGGGCCACACCCGCAGATAGGCTGTTTGGATTGCATTTAGCACACCACTTGTAACAGGTACCAGAAAGAAAAGAGGCCCGCCTGGATAGTCCACGGGTTGTTGAGTTTTGGCATTGGCATTGGGGCTCTGGAATTTGGCCCAGAGGTATATCCATCGGTTTCTTGATTTTTTTCCCAGCAAAACTTATGCATCATTTCCACTCCAAAATATTCCCGTTACCAAAATATGTATCAATGGCTAGCTAGATATTCCAAGTAAAACAACCAAATCAATCGTATATATATGTACATACCAAAATACTAGTGCTGATTCTTTGCATTTTTAGTAATGTTTGAATTCTGTGCGCTCCACAATGTCCTACAATTTATATGGTGTGGTAGCATCTCAATTTCTTGAAACATTTGACTTGAAAAAAGTCGCTGCATATATTATTATGCATTATTAATATTATTTTCCTAAGAAGCTGTTTTTTAAGGAATCGTTACTAGTTATAATCACTTGATCTGCGTTCACAGGCAGGCTCACAGCTCACCTTTTAAACTACATATAGTCTCCCTTATCTTATGTATCACAATATAGAAAGAAAGCATGGAGAGATATTAATTTCTTCCTCAATGATTTGGGCGCTGTTCCAATTCCACAAGCAAAGATCACACAAACTGGCAGGACATGGCCCCATGTATATATAAACTACGTACACAATCAACGGACGGCACAACACATATGTATATGAGCTGCATCCTGTGCATGCACTGCACTACGCTACACTACACTGCATAATTAAAGTTGCCTTACAAATAAAAATACAGGAACCTAGTGGAAGTGGAGCTAATTGCCAGGTTAACGACAGGCTTTTCTGTGCCTTTCCCTCCTGCTCACGCTAACAGTCTTGACCTTCTCGTCCTAATCATGCAGCTCACGTCTTTAACATGTCTTTCTGTTAGTTCGTTTGTTTGTTTGCTGCGTTATTATACTAGTAGCACAGAGAGTTCTTTGAGAAAGGAAATTTGACATTGTTTTAGTCGGAGGTGACACCATGGCGGTGCCTGCCTAGAGCCCCTCGCCGCTACAGCGCTGCTGCCGTTGACTGGCGTCACACTCGCTCGCCGGATACTTCATTTTAGTAAGTAGGAATTATGAACTTGATGTCGGGGGAACTGGAAAGTTAGCAGCCCACAGTTTAGCTATTGTTTCCTTTTTTTCGCTTGTGCATATCGTCATGTACCATGCTGTGCTAACCACCTTCTAGATGGGGCGGCGTTTATAGTGTGGGAAACTCTTTTTTCTCCGTGCCAGAAATAATCAGATTTTTTGAAAACTCTTGTGTTTCTCTTATGTCTTTTTTACCCTGTTACATCAAAGTTAACTCGGACGGTACCGACAATTGACCTTCAGAGTTTGTTATCGGCTTCCCTGGTCGCATTGTGTCCTTCCAAGGTCAGTGCCTCGCAGTTCACGCATGTGCGCAAAATCCGACTTCCAAACCCTAATTGACGAGGTTGGGGACAAGCTCCACGGTTGGAAGGGGAAAGCCCTCACTACCAGTGCCACTCAACCTCGTCGATTTGGATGGATTGTAGAAAGAAGAGACAAGAAATAAGATGAAGCGTTTGAAAAGTGATTCAAATATGGCACGCCCTGTAGGGTGCATAAAACTAATGGTAGGTTTCGTGTTAGGTCTGGGGTCTACACATGACAAGACTAGGTGAGTGCCCTCTTACATGTGCTGGTCAGCATGTAAAACACATCTGCTATAAACTCATAATAACACGCAGACACCTTCAAGTGGACATGATAAGACAGGGAAAATTAGCCATTTATTGTTTTAACCTAATGGCTTAACATGGAACCTATCCAATTATTCTCTTAACCGTGCGACTAACATGTCCTCTACGCTGACGAATCGTGCCACGACGTTGACAGGATGCAGAACTCCTCGTATTATAGCATATATTTCCTCTCCAAGGTTGCTTTTGGATCAAGGCTTCTGATGCATCATTGGTTATACATCTATTCAGGATTACCAACTAGCCTGATTTCAGAGCTTTGTCTAGATCAGCCATAACATTGCTTCCAAAAGCGTTTGGTATCTTTCACCTGTTTCTTCCTAGCCTGCTGACATGTAAAGCCCCGAAACATGCTGCTTTGTCTGGGACCTAATCCAGTTCGTACGAACGGGAAAAGGCGATTAGTCATTTCTAGACTTGTTAACTGTGCACTTTAGACATCGCCGATCGGGTCGAAAACGAGGTTTAGTTAACAGATGACAGATCTCTGCAGTATTAGATTGCTTCGGTCCTACAGCAGTCACTGTTGTTTAACATATCAGGATAAGTTGCTGTTCATCTTCTCCCGCCAACTCCCCGTGTGTTGACAACTCCAAATTTGACAGTCCCTGACTGGAGTTTTTTCTAAGCTATCTTTTTCATCAGCTCAGCTCACATGCTAAGGTTTTGTGTTTGCTTTGATCTGAAGAGTTGTTCGTAGGAGCATATCACTGTATTGGCAGTACTGATTTGTCCTCTCCCAGGCCAGGCACGTAGAAAATGTCAGGAAAATGAGGCTGCGGTACAATCATTTGTCTGTCCTCGTGATTCTCTTAGTGAATGACATGCTGTTATCATGTAATCAGTTCGTTACTCCCGGTGTGCTCTGAATAATCAGCATTTACATAGCCATTATCAAGATGATCATAACTGGCTTTTTTTTTTGAGGGAAAAGAGAGCATTACAACATATTGGGCACACTCGTCAGGGAGTCCCGAGTAACAAAATCAACTACAACATCCGGAGGCATCGTAGTCCAGATGCAGCTTCCCGCGGACCTGGCAAGTTTAGCGAGTGCATCAGCAGCACGGTTGCTCTCTCTTCTAGTATGAATGATACGGTTCTCTTTGTAGCTCATCAGCAGGCTTTTGGTTTCATCAATGGATGCCCAGTGCTTCGATCTGTCTTGACCAGGGAGATTCAGAGCCAAGACCACAGAGGCACAATCCAACTCTAGGATTACCCTGTCATGGCCCAAGCCAGACAGTGTACGGACACCAAACAGGGCTGCCACAGCTTCTGCTTCTTCGGCATCAGCGCAGGACGGGATGGGGCAGCAGGCAGCAAAGATAATCTTACCTCGATCATCTCGAGCGATTGCTCCAGCACCACCAGGAAAGCCTATGCCAATGAACGAGTCGTCCGTGTTGAGCTTAATCCAACCCTTTGGAGGGTTAGACCAAGAAGAAAATGCAGGCCGTTCCTTGATGGCCGTATCCAGGGAGAGGACTGGAAGCACAGGTTCCTTTCCTTTTCTGTCATGACAAGCAGTGGGCGTCTCCAGGTTCGCGGAGCAATAGGATTCCAGGAAGGTGACTGAACGAGCAATCGATTCTTTACCATCATGATGGATTATGTCGTTTCGGAGATGCCACGCCCTCCACAGCAGCACAAGAGTTCTAGACTTGGTTTGAGCATCAAGACCCGAGAGTAGAAACTGAAGCCAATCCTTGCCTACATACCGGTATAATTTTTTTCCGAAACGGATATGCTAGTTCAATTTAAATCAACTTTCGAGACTAGAACAATCACGCGATCATATAGGAAAATTTTCTTCTGTACTGAGAACAGTTCTGTACACATAGCGCAGGATCTCTGATCCTGAAACTTCCATTAGGTAGCCAAACGGTTCCAGTCCTGTAACTGAAATCGCCGGTCGAGAGTTGTTCGTTTCTGTCCCCAAAAGTTCTCCCCGTCTTCCGGAGTTTCCGAGCGCTGCGTTTCCTCAACGCCGCCCGCCGCGTGCAAGGCATTGCCTTAACAGTTTGCATCTGAATATATAATTCGAGCCCAATGGCTGAAGATGTCTGTTCTTTTCCTTTTCAGATAAAAGTATATTATACAGCTCTGCTTTCTTTTTTCTGAATATTAAGCTTTCTGTTATTTACAGTAATATTTTAATGGTTTTGCTTCCAACCAGTCGTCCGGTTTTATTTTGGGATCAATCGACTAGACCTTTTAAAATATTCAGACGATTTTCTATATCCAGTCAATATATTTATTAGAGAAATCAGTTTTTGTTTAAGCTGTACTTTTAGAATATGCAAATGATATTTGTTACTGAATATTTCTTACTGCATTTTTTTAAATTTTACTTTGGACAGACTGAAGCTGTGTTCTACTTTGGAGTAATGTGCTCATGGTGTTTTTTTTACACTAATTCTTTGTGTTTTCGATTGGGGCGTCGATCGTGGACAGTCAGACCCATATTATAACTCTACTTTCGGCCTAGAACAATCACATGATCATATATATACTGTACTGACAACGGTTTTGCACGTCTGCTACAGGCTCTGATCCTGATTCTTCCATTCGGTAGTCAAAAGTTCTGTCCTGTCACTGAAAATCACCGGTTGAGAGTTGTTCGTATCTCTCCCAAAAGTCCTCCCGATCTTCCCGAGCTTTCAAGCGTCGCCTCTCCTCAAAACCGTGCTGCATTGCCTTGTTAACAATTTGCATCTTCATATATAATTCCAGGCTTCCAGCACAAAGTCTGAAGATAAGAACAAATACATCTCTGTGTCCAGCTTCAGCGAGCAGCATAAACAAAAGAGGACGTCCTAGCTCATTGCCAGCAGCAGCTGAAACACGCAAATCAACTAGTAATTGCCACTGCTGAACAAAGGCCCGTTCCCTGTTGCACCTCGTCTAATCATGGGCGTCACGTCTCCTCATCCCCGTCCCCGATCACGGCCATTATTTTACGGTGGACGTGACGCCGTGGCGGTGGTGCTCGCCCTGTGTCGTCGTCGGACATCCACGTCAGGTGACATGCAGATCAGCACAGTGACACCACCCGGAGCAACGGGGCGGCGACATATCCTTCTACCCGGTGGGAGGAGTGAAGTTGAAAGTAGGTGTTGCTGGTGATCTTAACCTACTAATCAGCATGCTCATTAACCTACTAATCGCATCGATCGCATGCCGCTAAGCGTATAAGCTCCAGTTCGCTAGGGCGGCTGTATTAATATAGTTATCCTTGAGTACCCGTGATACAAGCCTACGCTCCTAGGTGTGTCGTTGATATACATATACTATATGCATGTAGATGCACCTGAACAGCTGATGGTGTGAACTAACTGTTGCATCTTAGAGCATCTCTAGTGGAATGTGGAAACGGGCGTGGAAGCGAAGTTTACACGACCAGGCGAGAAAAAGGGCAGGAAAACGTCTCCAGCGGAACGTGTACGGGGGCGTGCAAATTATCCACGTCCATCCACGACGCTACTCGTCGTGGAAGTAAACACGAGCACGCCACGCTCGTGGAGACGCAAGAAACGGAGCTGCTCTCTCCCGCCCCCGTCCGGAGCCGAGCGGAAGAAGACGCCCCAAGCTCGCCGGCGGCCAATCCCCACCGGTAAGCTCTCTCCCACCCTCCTATTTTCCGTTCCCGCCTGTAGAGAAGAGGCGCGAGAAGAGGCGCCGGCCGTCGGGCGGTCGCCGCACCGCTCGCCAGATCTGGCGGCGGCGGCGCGAGCCATGGAGAGGGGAGGGCGGGTAGAGAGGGGCTGCGGCCGCCGTCCTGGGGAGGTTGGGTGAGCTTCGGCCGTGGGCCTGTGCGGCGGCGGCGGCCTGGAGGGCAGCGGCCTGGGGCGCGATGGAGGAGGGCGATGGGGCGGCGGCCTGGGGCGCGACGGAGGAGGGAGATGGCTGGGGGGCGACCGTGGAGGGCGGCGACCGGGAGAGAGGAGGAAGCGGTGGTGGCTCGGTGGAGGATGCGTGCTGGAGGAGCGCCCGGCGGATTTGGTTATGCGATTTGGGCTGAACTCGGTGCTGGCCTCAATTTTGTGTTGTATACTTGTATAGCAGAAAATATCAGAGGAGGATGCTGTACATTTTGTACTGATCTAGTGATCTAGGGTACATTTGGTACTGATATAGTGATCTAGGAAAATAACAGAGGATGGTTAACTTTCATATTGTGCATTATGACACAAGCTTTCATGACATCACCGATTTCTTTACGTTTCCATCCTTTAGCAGGTCCATGAACAATGGCAAAACGGGATTGCAGAACTCCAAAGGCTCGTTCCACATCTTTCCTAGCCCCCTCTTGCTTCTTGGCAAAAGTTTTATGCCTTCTGGTACCTGGAGCTGGTATGCTCTTCACAAATGTGGCCCACCGTGGATAGATACCATCTGCAAGGTAATACCCCATTGTGTACTGATGGCCATTGATGCTATAATTCACTGCAGGAGTTTCACCTTCGGCTAGCTTTGAAAAAACAGCAGAACGTTGAAGAACATTTATATCATTGAGAGACCCTGGTAAACCAAAATAAGCATGCCAAATCCAAAGATCCTGTGAAGCAACTGCTTCCAAGATCATAGTGGGCTCGTTCACATGGCCTTTAAACATGCCATGCCATTTTTTGGGGCAATTTTTCCAACCCCAGTGCATGCAATCTATGCTCCCTAACATACCAGGAAATCCTCTTTCCTCCCCTATTGCAAGTAACCTAGCAATGTCTTGTTCATTTGGAGATCTCAGGTACCTTTCCCTAAAAACTTCACAAACTTTGATCACAAATTTCTTGCAAGACTCTAAATTAGTAGCCTCAGCGGACCGGATGTACTCATCAGCACCATCAGCTGCTATTCCATATGTTAGCATCCGCATTGCCGCGGTCATCTTTTGCAGAGGATGTAACCCAAGAGCTCCAGAAGCACTTCTTTTTTGCATAAAATAACCATCAGACTCATGCTCCCTCTCATGCTCAAGTATACCCTCAGCTATGCGGTTGAACAAATTACGGGACATTCTAAATATGTGCATAAAAAGTAAATGAGACAGGGAAATGAAAAATGGGCCAAAGCAGAGAAGTGTACTAATTACGAACCTTCGTCGAAACAAATGTTCGGGATAGCGAGGAACTTCTTTGAAGTAGTCGTCCCACAGAAGAACAAATCCGGCATCTCTTCCTCGATCGATTGTCCGACGTCCATGCTTGGAACCACCATGGCGTCGAGCGTTCATCATCTCTTCCTCCTCGCGCTCGGCGAATGCTGCAAGTATGAGTTCATCGTCGCCAGATGAAGATGACGAAGAACTCATGTCCCAAGAGGATGTGTTCATTGTGTTGCGTGAGAGACGACAGAGAAATCTAGGAGTGAGAAGAGAAGTCACAGGTAGAGATGCTGGAAGAGAGCTGGTCGGGGTGGTTTATATAGACCAGAAATATAGCCGTTGAAAATATAGCCGTTGGAAATATAGACGTTGAAATATAGCCGTTTAAAAATATAGCCGTTGGAATATACACGTCCTGATTTACACGTCCACTGAAAAACTAGGACGTGTATAATTTAGCGAGGTGTAAATATGGACGTGTATATATACACGTCCATATTTACACCATCCACTAGAGATGCTCTTAGAATGCAGTAACCGTGTTGCTTTCGGATTTCACTTCTCACTTTCTTGTGCAGTAGGTTCACTGCTCAGATCGCCATTGGTGCTCAACTCTGTCGGATAAGAGGGGCATACATATATATACTAGTGGTACAATGTACTTTCTGTTAGACAAGATCATACGAGAGGTACATAAAATGTTTTCTACACGAGTTGCAAGGAGTTGTGGGCCAGCTTAGCTAGCTGTTTGCCCCAGTGAGCATGCCTGAATTAACCAGCCGTGCTGCATGGTGTCAGCACGCCGTAAGCACTGATCAGAAGTCATGATAACCTTCAGAGCCTCTGTAGGCTAGTCCTTGTCATGGTCGGGTTTAATACGCATTCTAATTAAGCACCGGGCACACCACGCCAACACACCCATATATATAGTTTTAATCGGCTTTGTGTTCATATCCATCGATCGGCCGCTAGCTTTTCGCGTCATACACGTCAATTTTCTCATTTAAACTCTTGTACTGGAACGGCACAGATTTGTACTAGCATCAGTCGGCTGGCTACCATCGACGATCACGCTTGCTTGACGATGACAGCAACAGCGAAACCATGTCTTAATCCTTAACAGTCTCAATTTTGTATCATATCGTTGTTTCTCTCCATCCTCCGATCCGCTGGCGTTTCCTACCTTGACAAGTCATCCTTGGCCTTGTCCAATCCAAGTGCAAAAGGGGTATATCTCCTTCTCCATCCATAAATACTTTTAGTTTTCACCCACCTCCAGTTAAGAATCATAAATCTGCAGTAAGTGTTGAAATGAAATGAAAGGAGCAAGGCATGCGTGAGAAGAGACCGTTCTCAATGCAGTGGTTAGCACTTGGCAATGGTGGCTATTAGTATACTACGTAGTGCAGGAAGATAAGCATGGGCAATGGTGGTGGAGCAGATGCAGGCATGCGTTTCTGTTGGCCTTCTCCACGGCCTCTGAATCATGCATGGGAGTCGTTAGGTCAGCAAAGCAGGAGATGTACTTGTATTGCAAGTAAATTAAGTACTATCCTCCTTGAAGAGATTCTTTCCTACAAGAACCACCAGCTGCATCTGCTACATATGTTTGAACTACTGCTCAGTCCTTGGTTGCACCTTACTACATGTGATGTCTGAATCAGCACGAACCAAAAGTTCTGGTTAGTCTATGCACAGTTGCTCCAAACCCAGCTCGTGCAAACCACTAAACTAACTACTGCTCCTCCTCTCCTTGATGCCAGATCAACATAGATCCTTAAATTCTTCCCTGCTATTAAAGATGCCATTTTGGACACTTTGATAGCTCCCAAACAAGAGGCTAATTGCATAATATACTACTGATTATTAAGGAGCATAGTTTAGGGTCGATCGCAAGCAGAAGAGTGATTCGCCACGCTGACGGCGACATCGTGTCGGGCTCCCATTGGCCAGTGGTGCATCTCAACGCCTCAATTATACTGGTACCTTTTCCGGCCATGGGCGTCACGTCCAGTCAGATCGGATGCCTCTTCCCTGATCATCGCCATGTCAAAATCGACCCCGTTTTATTAAAGTCATGGTGACAATGTGCCGGCGCCTCCAAAGTGTTTTCCTCATTGCGCATATATAGGGATGATGATGCTTGATGCATACCTCTCACTCTCAATGGCAATGCCACATGAACCCCACATTCACCATCTCTGCAAGCTTCCCCCAAAATACTAGCTCCCGTTTCTTCTCACAGTTAATTCATCCAAATCTTGTACACCTGAAAGCAAAGAAAATGTGGCATGTCTCCTCCGTTTAGGGGCCACTCTTATTTTTTCTAGAAACCTCGAAAGGACAAGAGCACTGTAGTAGACGAAATAGAGTTGCCCTGTTAATTACCAAATACAGGGTGGGCCATTCTTGCTTCCATGGAACAGGCTATACTGGCTAGTGGTGTAAGTTGTATGTCTGCTTCTTCTTTCCTATTAAACACCCGCTTTTAGGTGCGAGTCTTTGCTAACCTCAGCTCGCGGTAATGGCCGCCCAAGACCTAATTTAGGCTGTAATTAGGTTGTGGATTTGAAAGGGTTGGTCTTTGCAGATCGTGTTAGGTTGCTCCTGTTTGTGCATGCTCTCTCCCTTTTTCATACGTCCAACAAAACCAGAGGTTGGCATGGTTTTTAGGCTTTTTCGGCAGGACATGACAGGAACATCTCTGGACATGTCGTCTCCTGCAAATAATTATCCTGCTAATCATCCATACCAGACCTAGTACCACTACCTAGGAGGCTAGGAGATTTGATACAGTTCTGTAGCAGTACTGCATAGCAAATTAGCAGGTCATTTTGTAAATCACTTTTTGTTAGTAGTACGACATACACAATAACTTTAAGGAGATTTTGTTGGCAAAATTGTAGGGAGAAGGAAAAAAAGTTTAATTCACCAGCTTCACTGTAATCAAGACTCCTGGGGACAGTTAATCGGTCTACCCTGCTAACTGCATTCTTGGAAGTTCTTAGCGTTCCTTCCAACTGCCCTTTTTTGGTGAGAATGACAGATCCAAGAGGGAGGAAAAGGGATTGGAAAAAAGGTTGCTTTTCCCTGTCAGGCTCCGATTCGAATATGTGCGCAGCACTTCACCTCGAATCTTGACAGCATTACACGGTGGAAAAGATGTGGAGGTGCATGGCCTGTATATATCTCTCCGACAGTAACATCCTGATCGACCAATCTCCCTATAAAACTGTTCCCAGGCAAAAATAAGTTGCACCTGAAGCAGCGTCAAAAAAAGTTGCACAGGAACAGAGACAGGCACCACACTTGAGCCTGAAACTCCACTGTTCAGGGTAAAGAAACATGCCTCGACCTTGCTTGTAGCAAGTGGTAGCTTCTGAAGAGCATAAGAAGAATGATCTTGTCTCAAGTCCTAATCGATGGTGTCTACTAGGTATACGTTATTGCAGAAGCAAGGTTATGCAGTTCAATTCAGACTCTTCTTACTACAATACTGAACTTGTCCAGTAGAGGTACTGTTTTCTATAGGTTAGTTACTAGATTCTTCAGGTCTGCCAAGTTAATACGCAGTTGCGACGTGAGGGCCTGCGCAAACCCTTACGCACTCTAGGGCAAGAAACATAAAAGAAACTCACATGAATGATAGGCTTGAACAATTCTCTCTGAAGACTAAACAGCTGTCGATTGCTTCAGGGCTGGAACAACAAGACCGGCTGACGGTGAAAACGCAGGAGAGAGTGCATTACTATATTTCAGCTATCCCCAATGCACACCTGGGCGTCAGCCTCTGCTGATGATCTAAAAATGCACTGAAGCTCAGGCGTGTCAGCTTCGCATCTAAGTCACCGCGCGATGCTTTCAAATTTAAAATTTGAAACAGTTAACGCGGACACGAAAGCGGCGGCCGGTCGACGATGTGGACATCATCATCAGTAGCTTTAGCAAGTACCGTAACTGTGTGATCAACAATGATAGTACATGGAGTGGCCATTTGGTCAACTGGAAAACAATACTGTAACCGGCCGCTCCTGAACAAAACCGACGGTCATGCGTCCGTCGACGGTGGTGGTTGTCTGGACGGCTTTCTTTTTTAGTGCATCGATGGCTACGTCATCTGAACAGTTTTGCTTGCACTCAATATACTCTAATTGAATACTGCATGAAGCTTGTTAATTAACATGCGTTTCTGTCTGCTGATATGGATCTTTAATTAGCTTAAGGCTCCTGGGGTCACACCGAATGAAAAGGAAAGTTCGTCAGTTTCTTGGGTTGCAGCTCTGGACACCGCACATTGCAAGGTACGTAGCTTAACCAAAGACTGGATAACAAGAGGATTATGTGGGCCAATTAATTCATGATAACATCTGAAGATTATGTGGCTGGGGAATGTTTTGCAACATTTAAGCCAAACACACATATGGTATGTATATTGCTTTTTTATATATATGTGTGTGAAAAAGAGAGATTTGTACGTTGGTGCTGCCGTTTTGGAAGCTGTACTGTGAGTTTTACCTTTTGGAGTACTAAGTTGGTGCCGCCAATTAAATCTGGATCGATCATGCACCGACCAGTGCTGCATAGTTCACCTGGCATCATATTAGGAGCAATTGAATTGTAACTTTCCCCGGCCCTTTTCTTTGCAAGCAAGCTAGAGTAGGAGCCAGTTTAGGTGTTCGCTTCACATGCAGGTTTTGCCTTTTTGTACATGAACAGTGGACATTTATTTATTTATTGAAAACTCTAGGATCTTTTTGTTTCTTATTGACTTTGGGATCATTGTTCTTTTTTTTTCTGAATTCTATTACCCGCACAAAAGAAGAGTTGTGAACTGTATTTATATAACAGAAAAAAGGCATTCCAAAGGTCATTGTTTTTACAGGCCGACTAATGGCTCCCGAGCTCTTATACTCCTGGCCGATTAAGAAATTTCACAAAAATTGTAAAACATTTCAAAAAATCCTGGGAAAAAATGGTGACGAGCATATCCAAGTGATCTATGTATGTGAAAAGATTCATGATGAAATGACATTTCTGGTGCTATTTGCGACACTACAAAACATTTCTGGTCATTGTTCTTTGTTTTTTTCTGAATTCTAATACCCGCACAAAAGAAGAGTTGTGAACTGTATTTCTAAAACAGAAAAAAGCGTTCCAAAGGTCAATTGTTTTTAAAGACCAACTAATGTCTCCCAAGCTGATAGGCTCCTGGCCAATTAAGAATTTTCACAAAAATTGTAAAACATTTCAAAAAAATCCTGGGGAAAAATGGTGAAGAGCATATCCAAGTGATATATATATATGTGTGTGTGAAAAGATTCGTGATGAAATGACATTTTTTGTTCTATTTGCGAGAAAACAAAACCAGTGCTCTAAAAAGTTTTAGGGATTTGTCTCAGTCGACTTAGATTTAACTAAATTTCAGTCAGTTGCACATAATTGAAACTCATGTGCAACTTATTGTATCTCACGTGCAACTGTTATTTTAGCACGAATCACGACGTAAATCTACGAGTAAGTGTTAACTTTTTTTTTGCGAAACACAGTACAACGCAGACGCTCACATATACGTGCACACACTCACCCCTATGAACGCACGCACGCACGCACACCCTACCCCTGTGAGCACCTCCGAAAGACTGAGCCGGCGGTCGGGTCTTGAGATTGACGAAGTCAGCACAGATGTCGACGGCAATGTCGCTTCCCATTGAAGAATATTCCGCCTAAATGAGAAACACTAGTGTCAAACCTGAGGTTTGAACTCTGGTGGATTTGGGGTAGAAACCACCCTCCTAACCATCTTGCCACGGACAAGTTCTCGAGTAAGTGTTAACTAAATCTCAGTCGGTTGCACATAGTTGCAAACCATGTGCAACTCTCAAACCAGTACGGTACAAAATCCAGTGTGACTCAGATGCACGTACGGCGTATATCTATGTAAGAGAAAAACGCATGCATGCATGCATGGTTTCCACTATGACCCCGTTCGTGCCGGATTACGTGCACTGCGCACGGCGTGTCTATCTATCCTATCGTCGATCGGTGGTGGACGACTCATCCACTAATTAAGCTAGCTAGCGACTCAAAGAAAGAAATGTGCGGTGCGGTGCAACGCATCCTATCCTAATCCCGTTGGTGGATTGGCTGCAACTTGATCGAGCTCCGGTATGTAGGGTGGAGATGGCCTTTTCTTGCTTGCTCGATCGGCGCAAGAGATTGTACTGTACGTACGAGTGCATGCCAACAAAAGATCAAGCGCTGGTGTCCGCGATACGTACTAGTCCAGCGAGGAGTGAGTCTGAGTTGTGGATGGGCGTGGCGTGGATGAGAGACGAGATTGATCTCGACCCGCGCACGCTCCCGAAAGATCGATGTCGGCTACGTGTGGACGTGGACGCGGCCGGAGGTTTAAGATGAGATCCCATCGCCCAGATCGCCTTCGCCAGATTTCCTCCCGGCCCCCTGCCGATTAGATTGGCCGGAGCGGAGGCACGTGCACGTAACTCACGCACTCGGGCTCGCCTTATCCTCTCCCTGTCGCGCAATCCGGCGCCTGGTCCGGGTTGGATTAGATTGGCTCTCATGTGACCGCCTGCGCTTCCCGCTTCGCCATCCCGCTTCGCCACACGATGCCGTTTGCCTCGTGTCACCGCCACTGCTCCACGTCCGCCCAGCACGGCCTCTCCTTTTCGTGGTGCCTCGGAAACAAACGCCGATATTATGGTCGCCTCTGCTCTGCCTTTGGCAGTAGACGTCTGATGTGATCCGGGCCAATGTTCCCGCTGGCCGATGGATGCCAACTTGCAAGGCATTGCTGTCAAGCTCTCAGCTTTTGCCCAGCGTTATCATACACATACGGCGAATCCGCGAATGAAGAGGAAATCGGAACTTTCGTATTACGACCTCTTGTCTTCATAGGCCTCCCTACCACCATACCTTTATGAATTTCAGTGGAGCTTGCGTACGCAGCGATCCCATATACCCTGACGTGCAAATCTTGACGAGAAATGCCGTATGAATGGTTTAATTCGACATGTTTTACCGTATTGATTTCAGTGGAGCGCCCTTACGCAGTGGTCCTATGGAGTGGTCCTATGGAGGCCCCCTTCTATCCACTCTTTATTGTACATCGACTAGATAAGACTGAACCAAACATTGAACTCGAAACTAAAACATTTCAGCAAAAAAAAGAAAAAAAATCCAGTAAGTCGTGTATGACCGGTTATATGTTCTGAGAAAATTCCGTGCCATTTATATCACTCGTTTGTGATTTAACGGATTTTGAAGATCAAAACATGAAAACCTATTCAATGATGAACCACGTAACAAATGAAAGCGAAATGTTCTCGTAACAACGGCCCATATACGACTTACTGGCAATTTTATTTTTTCTGAAATGTTTGATTTCCAAGTTCAAACTCCGATCAATTTTGTCCGTTGAATGGACACTGCTGGGTAGATGGAATGGGCAAGATACAACGTGACTTGACATAGGCAAGTCACTGAATCCCAGACCTGGTCTATCAGCATGTGCTTTCTTTGAATCACTTGGAGAGAACACGAAGACGCATAATGTTGCATGCTAGCTTGAGAACAATGGCTCAATTCCAGGTGTCTACTATTCCCTAGTATTCTTGATTTTTTCCAGTTCTCCATTCATCCTTTGTAGTATTTTGTGGACTGCTACCTATTTTGTTGTACCGAAAGATATTGTATTGTCAATGTGGGTAAATGATATAGCAGCTTGATGGTTTGTTCGGGTGAGGATGAGGTATATATATTGCCACTCGCATAGTGAAACCGTGAAAGTTGTTGGGCTGAATAAATCGTACTACAACTTTCGAGATACACAATCTGCCTGGATGATTTTGTTTTTGTGTTCCTGTTTTATGAATGTATGGTACCACAACAGTTGTATAGGCAACTAGAAGGACACCCCGCGAGTTGCAGCGGGTATCTCTTAAGAAATTTAATAAAACGCATGAAAACCTGAAGTTTACTAAAGAAATATGCAAGATTTATTTAATCATGGCAGTAAAGAGGCTAAAAAATTTAGACATCAAATGTATTTGTGATTTATAATTTAAAGATTGTTATGATTTAGTGATATATCTGACTGATATGGATAAGATTATATTAACAGGTTGAAGAAACGGATGTTGTGGATGGCTTGCATGAAAATGACATACACATTATCGCATAATATTTCAAGAAACTTTTTGAGTGAACACATATAGAAGAGCACCTAATATCGAATAAGAGCTATATGATTTTCATCATTGAAAATAATTGGCAGAATGTTCACGGGCAAACCTAATTCCGATGTTCTACTTTCACATGCTTTACTTGTGTAACTACATTGCGACATGGTGTGATCTTATCGTTCGAACATCAAACAAAATGACGTGGACAATTTGATGGGAAAAAAAGATGATGTGGATGTTTGCATGTAGACATAGAAATTAATTAATAAATGTTAGTGGGATGACATGAACAATTGATTTGCTAAAAGAGAAAGTGATGTGGATAGCTTCATTGGAGATAGAAAAATATTAATTACACTTAGTGGGGTTTTGCTTTATAAAAAGTATAAATAGATAGATAGATGTACTTCAGATTCGATAATGGAGAGTTTTATTTATTTATTTGTAATTGTTCGTATGATATTTATGGGTATTGTATTTATGTGCTCAAACAAAGCTTTCTTTATAGGTTTCGATTATTGCTTAGTGTATAAGATTTCCGTATTTTGCACTCTTGGTACATGCAATTTTTAAAAAGTTCATAGCTCAAATTTTCAGTTTTGTTTCTGCGAATGAAGTTTTCAAGTTTTGAAAATTACAGGAAAAAAATGATGGTGTACATGTATATAGGTTCCTGTATTTTCATAACTAACGGATGGGCGTGTCTTTCGTCAAATTTTTGAAATGCACATATCATCCCACGAATAATTTCTGAAAACTCGAAAGTGTTCCATCTCTTCCGGGAGCATACGGTCCTTGGACGTCCAATAGCTAACTGGTTGTATAATGGACATCTGACAAAATTCCAACATACTAGTAGCAGCTCATTTGAAGATCGGTTCTAGTAGGAATTAAAACAGGCGTGTACTGTCCTCCTGAAATTCAACTTCTGATACCATCCACTTTCGCTAGCCGATGGGCAAAACAGAAAGCTAGATCCACGTGAAGCTAGCATCTTGGCGTTTTGCACGAACTCCGCACCTCTTTCCTCAAAGGAGCGCTCGCAGGCCGGACAACACATGCATCGCATTTCATTTCTTCAGAAAGGAGGAAAGAAAGATGAAAGCCCCTCCTCGGGTCCGTGCAAGTGCGACTCCACCCCCATCCCCCGTCGGGCAGGCCCTGCATCGGAATCACGTCCTCTTTTCCGCGAGTTGAGAGAAGGCCGCCCGTGGCGCTGTTCTGCTCCTTTTCCTCTTTCTCGGACAGATAAACAAGCCAGACTTGTTTATAGATACAGATAGATAGAGGCGAATAAATAAAGCGAGACGAGGAGCGACATGGCGACGCAGCCGCAATAAAGAAAGGCGCGCTCGCGTCATGGTCAAAGAGCGGCAGGGGGAGCCCCGAGGCGCGACACATGGAGATCGATCATGGCGCCGCGCGCCGCCCCCAACGAGGCCCAGCCCAACCCAACTGCTCGGTCGAAAGTCTGAAACTGAAACCCACCGGCCGGCGCATCCGCCGGCCGAGGGCGACGCGACGCTGTCAGCCTGGGTAGATGGCCAGTAGACGGATAGATATACGAGGTCATGGCCGGCCAGTGGGGGGCTGTCAATGCCAACCTGCCTCGCCGTCACCACCGCAGCGAAGATGCCGAAGGCAGAGATGGCGCTCCCGGTTCTTGTCCTCTTCACTCACGATGCAAACCGTATTTATTTTCCTTGAGGTTTCCAGTGGCGGCATATACGTATGGATTATCACGTGAGGGTCAGTCAGACGTGCGATCCGGTTCCCTGTCGATCAAGAAGAAAGAATATATTTTCTTGATTTGTTCCCCGTAGGAAACGGTTTATTGTTCAATTTCGGGCATAATTTTCGACAAGGGTTGCGTAAAGAAACCGAGGATCGGTTTTTGTTGCTCGAGGCTGGCTGGAGCTTCACAAACTCTGTCAAGGAGACAAGGAGTAGCGTCCAAACCGTCCGCGTCCAATCAGGCCGAGCGCGCACGCACGAGACTACTGAGTACCCGTTACTCTCTAGAATCTCACAGTCCAAGACTCCAAGTGTTTCCAGTATATTACGCCGTCGAGGATTATTCAGAAAACGCATTGCATATCCCAGATTAATTCAACCGAGCCTCCAATTAATGGAAACAACGCAAGTGTTGCTAGGACATCTCGCTGAACACTCTATCTATGCCCCGTACTCCACTTTTTCCTTGTATATGAGCACACGTACAGCACGAACACGGAACATCATTGACCTCAACTTCTGAAAGTCATATTCCACATTGAGAGCCTTTTTGGAACCCGTGCAAAACAGAGCATTGTAAAACGCAGGAAAATTGCAGGAATAGTCGTTTGGGTGAAACACAGGAATAACACGGGAAAAGTGCCTCGGTCCTGCGCGCTTGAGTCTTAAAAAGAGTTTGGAGTGGATGTTCAAATTCCTATGGAATTGAGGCATATGAATCCAATCCATAGGAATTTGGCTAGTACCATTCCTTTGATCCAAATGCAATCCATAGAAAAAATCCTAATGATTGGAATCCTACAAAAATCTTATGAAATTCCTACAATCCAAAGAGGCCCCAAACAAGAGAAATTGCACATACAACAATGTTTGATGGCAAATTTGCACAAAATACAGAATAAAAATGTGTTTTGTGCCCGATCCTAACTTTTGGAATAATATGTTGCAGCTAGCCTAAATAGATGATCTAGGGAACTAACAACGTAATGCCTGACATATGGGCCGGTAAAATGCATAACCGCAGAAAATATAGACATTATAAACATAGAAATGTACATATTGTAATACCCCAGCGTTTAGGAGCTAACGAAGGGTGGAAATAGGAATTTGTGCATCTGCATGCATGCATCTGAAAATCTGAATAAATTTTTCGCAAACTAAAAACCTTGGAGTGATCGAGGTTTGATCATCTCATGATTTAAGCTTTTGATCATTTCAGGTGAATTCGATAAATTTTGACATGACCTTTAGAAATTTGCTTGTAGAAGGAATTTGAATTCAAATTGATTATTCAAATAATTGAATTTGTAAAGTAAATTCAAATTCAAAACATTTAAGTAACTAAAACAATAATTATGTAAATGATTTAATAGAGATTTGAATAATTCAAATCTTTGCAATAAGTATTACAAATTATGAATTTTTGAAGACAAACAAATCATTTTATTAATTGAATACAACAATACAATGTCTTTACAAATGTTGTTACAACAAATTGAATTACAAAAAGAAAAATTACAAATATTTCTAAAACTATAAAGTGTTGTATCTCTTCTTCTTCATTTGATCTCAACTCCAAAGTTGCTTTCCTGCAAAATAAATAATAAACAAAGATATAATACAAAGAGGGGTTAGTGATTAGTATTACTCTCAGTTTTAGCAATGTAATGCATTGCTAATCTCATCATTGAGTTGTAGTTTGGGGCTAAGTGCAGTATTGTTCTTCATCAACAAGTTTTAGCCTCAGAGCAACATCATTGGCTGGGCAGCAGCCAAATCCACTTGGCAACCAAAAATAATCACACAAGGAGGGATAATACCAACCAGCCGCAGCACCAGGTTAAGTGAACATGGAGACACACAAGCAAGCAGCACAGTCACAAAGGCAGTCACCCTGCTGCTTACAGCACAACAACCTCACTGCAGAGGGATAAGAGCAAGGAAGCAGCCGTAGGAGCTAGCAAAATAGAACCATTTCTCTCACAGCAAGAACCAGCTCGAGTTCATCAACCACAACCACAGTTCATCATCCAAATTCCACAAATCCATCCATTTTCACCACTGAACCCTTGCCAAAAGCAAGAGCAAGATGGGATAGAGGCAGCAAGGAGCATAGGAGCAAGGAGGGGAGGCCAGAAGCTCAAGTGAAGCATCTGGAGCTGGAGGAGCAGGCCAGCAAGGAGATCAAGGAAGAAGTCCACAAGATTTGTTGATCAAGAAAGCCACAAGATCCACAAGCACACCACACAGCCATCACCACACCTGAGCACAGGTTGCTACTTTATTTCTAGCAAAATTACCTGTTTGATACACAGGAGTGGGTGTAGTGAATTTTCCCTCAGTCTAGCATAGTGATGCTATGCTAAGATCATCACAGGGGAGTAAAGAATCAAGCACATCATCTGTTCTTATCAAAATGGAGCCTCAGCCTATGCATCATGGGCAAGGGACAAATCCACTAAATTTAGCAAAGGCATGCAAGTGTTTCTTGCATAAAAATCAAGCTATGGGATCACAAAGCCAGCACTGGTGTTGGGCACAAAACCCACATAGGGGAGGAGCACCTCAACACATAAATGCACTAATAACACCACTGGTAGTATAAATGATTTGCCTAAGCTAAAATCATCAGATTGCTTCTGTGTAACTCGACAGAGGCATCACAGCAAGCAAAGCTAAATTATTTAGCTCAAGCAAATGCATTACACTAACACAGAGCACTATTAGAACATCAGAACACATCTTGGATCATCACAGTACCAACAGAGCACCATCAGATCAATGCAACCATTGCACCTACAGGGGTAGAACCCTAGAATCACTGCATGTTACACATCACAGAGCAGGGCCATAGGCCAGGAGAGGGAAGGAGAAGAAGAGAGGAGAGGAAAGAGATCTTACCAACGTCCCAGGCCGTAACGCCATGACGACGGGGCAGTGCCCGTGTGGTCAATGGAGGAGGGCCAGGGGTGAAGCAAGCATCATCACCACCACCACGGCGGCACAGGGGTGAACCCTGCACCGAGCCATGGCAGGACACCGGAGCACCCCGAGCACGGCAAGGACACCGAAACCCTAGTACGGGTTTGGGTCGAGCGCAGCCGCATCAAGCTAGGGGAGTAAATCGCCGGGGTAGGATTGGAGAGGGCGGCGGGGCGCACCGATTGCGCCGCAGCACGGCGGCGGAGCTTGCCGGGGTTGGTCAGAATCATCCGGCGACGGCGGCGGCGACATGGGGAGCGAGGTGAGAGAAGAGCACGGGGTCGGGGAGGACAAGAGAGAGAGGTGAGCGAGTGTGGCTCGGTCGGTTGACCCGACTCGAGCCAGACCCTGGTTTTGGGTTGGGTTCAACCCACTCGAGCCAGGGGTAAAATGGTAATTTACCAAATAAAGATAGATGAAAATTGAAATAACACATTAATTCAAAACTAAATACAAATTTAAATTACAAATTAGATAATCTATCTAAAATATATTTTTAATGTTACCACAAATTAAACTTAAATTAAAAATTCATTAAAAATATTGTATTTTCAAAATTGGTTAATATTTTGAAATATAACCTTTACAAATTTGTAAATTTCAAATAACATCAAATAAAAAGTAAAAATCTACTCATTTGTATTTATCACTTTTTAACACAAATTCTTCTATTTTTAAAACAAATAATGGACTATTATTTAATAAATAAAGAATTCTTTTATATCTTTAAATAATTTAAAAAGACAAATATTATTAAAAAATCCAAATTTCATAATTCACAAAGAGTGATATAACACACTAAAGAAACTCAATGCATAGCATTCTTATGCATAATAGCATCATTTGCTTCTTTAAACATTGTCCTTACCAGACAATGATGGTATTTTGTAGAACAAGGAAGTCAAGAGCCACGCCTGACATCAGACTTCACTACCTTTCAGTCTCAAGGCAAGTTCATTACTTGCTCATCTCCGTTGAAGTATCTGTTAAGAAACTATTTGCGAAATCCTTATATACTATCATCTCTACTCGAAGGAAAAAGCATAAAACCCTATCTTCACAATAATATGACTATTTGGTTGTCTACTTAAGTGTGGATATCCTATTATGGTTGGCAGATGGAACCATGGTATGATGTGGTTGGTGGAGGTTCCATTTGCACGGGAAAGTATTACCTAGGATTTAATAACCAATGCCGTCAGCGTTCTTGCGCCGTAAATGAAGCGTTAACCATGAGACTTGGAATGGGGCGGGAAAGTCATCTGTGACTTTTCCCTTTCGCATGTCAACGGACTGCCAGTTCCGTAGGCTGTAGATCTTGCGAGATTACATGCACATGGGTGGGATCCCTTAATTCCCACGGTTTCTGGGGTCTATGATGGATTGTAGGGATGTCTGGAACGGTCTATCTTTATGGTATAGGTGTGAGGACCTCGGGTCCGGTTCGGTCTACCATAAGATAAAGGGGAGGACAAACCTACAAAAGGGTGGGCATGCGGGGTTGTTGGAGAAGCACGGCGAATGGCTTGGATCAACAATCGGGCCCCACACCATAGGAAGTGTGGACAGGAAAGTACGCCTGGTTGTGCAACATGATGTTGGTCTCTTATGGGTAAAGTAACGCACCTCTGCAGAGTGTAAAAATGTGACATGTTACTCCACGTTCCAGGAAGGAACGGCGAACGCTGCAGGAAAGGAGGCTCCTCAAGGCCCTAGCACCTGTGAATCGATGACGGGCATAGTTTTCAGAATAAAAGAAACCTCTTGAAGAAATGTTTTCAAA
Source organism: Poa pratensis (assembly GCA_947311845.1). Taxonomy (NCBI): domain Eukaryota; kingdom Viridiplantae; phylum Streptophyta; class Magnoliopsida; order Poales; family Poaceae; genus Poa; species Poa pratensis. The sequence goes on along the minus strand of CAMZMU010000055.1, from coordinate 9,440,177 downwards.
ACACTTTGCATTAGCTTGAGACTCTTTAGAGTCTAAAGCTGTAGATAGTGCATAAAACTTTCCACCATATACAGTGAACTTGTTGAGTAACGCTGGTTACTCATTCCTTCCCTTTTGACCTCCTGCTTAGACTGTGAAGAACTGGACGACTCAACGCTGAATCTCATGGGAGGCCAGGAGGACATCTACTATGAAGAACCAGACCTTTCAGGTGGAATAGAAGGAGTGGATTATATCATCCGCTATGGAGACGGCAACGAGGAGGAGTCCGAGTAGAGTTAGCTTGGACTAGAACTATTACATAAGCACGGTCGAATCGAGCAGCTGGAACTTATACTATAAGCTGTTGAGTTCCCGTGTATGCACTAATTTGCTTCTTGTTCTTTGTTGTAAAACTTTAAGTATGAGGTGACCTCATGATGGGATCATCTCCACGTTTGGACAACTTTGTTTTGTAATAAATGGTTGTATGATATTTGGACCCGCAATGTTTCTGTTGTACCACTCTGAGGGATGTAATATTTGCGGAACGGTGTTCTGTAAGTGTTATGTCAACGACTTGCGTACTACAACATGCAGTGGTATGCTGGGTCACCGCAGCTGGTATCAGAGCAATTGCTTTGACCTTAGGTTGGAAACCTAGTAAAGGGATAGAACCTGTTGGTATATGGGGCAACGGTAAAGAGTTCGCTGGAAGTATGATGAATATTCACTTGAGAATAACATTGTCATATCTTTAGTGTTGTAATTCTTTATTATGATGCAATATTAACGTATATATTTATTATGAACAGTTGCGATGGCGCACGGGGATCCTGAAAGGACGGTTTGGGCGGAGCATGAGAGACTGGATAACTATGTTGGGACGTTGACTGAGCAGTTGCGAGGGCTACTTCGAGCTTTTGACCGTGATACTAATATTCCAGTCCATACCTATACTTACAAGGATGGAGAGGTTGTAGCGAAGTATCGGGTGCTTATCCTGATACCAAGGGACTTGACGCCACATTTAACGATGCCTCGGGGTGAGGGTCGTAACCAGACAGCCGCATATCATGAGGCCTTGGTGGAAGCTATCGCTACCATCAGAGAGTACAAGGCAGACCAGCTGTCAGGTACCAGCTTTATTGCTATTCCTCATGACAGCTTGACTTCGGAGTTGCCATTAGATTACCCAGTCTTAGTCAAGAATAAGCCCGGATTGGCTTCTAGGTTGTTGGATCGTTACCGCAAGTTGGTAGGAGCACTGTACACCACACACAGAGTCATCCTAGAGGATAAAGATGAGATGCTCGAGGAACTCACGGATCCTCATAGGGCCAAGAAGCTAGGAAAGAAGGTAGTTCAGGAGGCAGGTGGAGCACCTAGATCACCAGGAGTGGGCACTTCTAGGCAGCCACAGAATTCTAGACCATCTAGATACTCACCGACTCCAGAGCCTATACACTATCCTATCATAGAGCCTAGCGAGCCTGAGTCACACCCTTCACATGGATTCTCGGATTCGAGATGCCGATAGAGAACTCTGATGGATGGAGATATACTGGAATCCTAGTACCAGACAGTATGCGATTCCATGTTACGACACAGCTGATGATGAGTCTGAGTCCAATCCAATTGGAGTAGCAGGATTCGCATCTGACGGTATGGACCATGAGGTCTTTAACATATCATCAGATGAGGAGGAGCCGATGGAGGCACAGGATGATGTGTTCCCTAACATATTGTCCGATGAGGAGGAGCCGATGGAGGAGGAACCGATTGAGGCACCGCCAGCACAGGAGGTACATTTTGATCACTCTCAGTGTACCACCACTACTTGTTTCGGAGAGGATGGGTCTTCACAGCATATGAATGCTGAGGAGATGAGAGCTTACTTGGCGAACTACGTCAACCTGGAGGGACTTTTCCTAGGTGATACTTCAGTCACAGAGACTTCAGACTCGGACTACATCCCATCCGGGAGGCCCTATATTCCAGAGGCAGTACGCAGGACGACACGCCAGCACGGGTGGACTCCTGGCATGTACCGCGAGTAGCGTTGCAGTGGAGTGATGGAGGGCAGGATGGGAGGACTTTACTAGTGTAATAGTTTGGTAGTGTACCATGTGTGAGTTTGGGATTTTGTAACAAAAATAAGGGTCTGAGAGCTTGTGAGACCCAGGAGTACTTTTATATGACATATGTGTGTAACTCACCTCGAGTGAGGGTACTGTAACAGATGATATAGTTATGTATGTATAATATGTTTGATACTTCTGGTTTTTATTTGGATTTGGATTTTGATTTCCATTGTTTGACTAGTGTTGCACGTGAAGTGAGGCTCAGAAAGCATGGGCATGGTGTAATATGAGTTTTTTCGCTTCATGTGCAGGACTAGGGGGTAATGGACACGGGTAGAAATGACGAGTCTGAGGAGGAGCGCAGGGAGCGCGAGGCAAAAGAAAAAGCAGACCAAGAGGCTAATGGAGGATTACCACCACTACCACCTAGACTGTTGTCAGAACAGAACTTCATGCAGTATATGCAGTTTATGCAAGAAACGCAGAACAAGTTCATGCAAGAACTGTTAGGAACAGCGAGGGGTCCCGAGACCAGATCGGCAAGTTTATCTGACTTTCTGAATACCAAACCTTTACCCTTTGCTACTGCACCTGAACCTATGGATGCAGAAGATTGGTTAACAGACACCGAGAGGAAACTGAAGGCAATTGGTGCTAATGACGAGGAAAGTGTGCGTTATGCAACACATCTTCTGACTGGACCGGCGGCGTTCTGGTGGGACAATGAGGTGGTTCTGCAGCCACCGGAAAAGGTATTCACTTGGGAGGAATTCAAAGAGAAGTTCAGGGAGTTCCATGTACCTGAAAGTATCATGGAGATGAAACGGAGAGAATTTGAAGACCTCCAACAAAATAATTATCCGATGAGGAAGTATATTGCAGAATTTAGCAGACTCTCTCGTTATGCGACTGACGAGGTGAGCACGGATGCTAAGAGAGTAAAAAGGTTCCTGAGGGGATTGGATCCATATGCGGCAATGCAACTGAAGATGACCAAGCCCAAGAATTTTCAGGAATTAATGAACACTGCAATCACTTGGGAGAATGATTACAAGTTGGTTCAGATAAGCAGGATGAAAAAGGCGAAAATAGAAACTCAGAAGTTCCAACCAAACAGGACTACACCGAATCGGAGTTTCAAGCCCCGAATGCAGTCGGGAGGTATTCCGGCTAATCGTGGACCAGTCAATCCAAGGAGCAGAATAATTTGTCATAGTTGTGGACTTCCTGGGCATATCAAGAATGAATGCAGGAAGCCCAAAATCATATGTTTTGGGTGTGGTCAGGAAGGGCACATCAAACCGGAGTGTCCTAATAAGACTGCTGGAGGTGGGTTCATTAAAGGAGGAGGTAGACCAGGAGGAGGCGGTAGATTCTTAGCTGGAGCGGGAAACAATGGGAAGAACAACAATGGCAAAAGAGGAAGGACTTTTGGAAGGCTCAATTGTACATCTTTGGAGGAGGCCGACAACTCAGAGACGGCGGTGCTAGGTACGCTCAGTATTCTTACCCACCATGGCAAAGTTCTTTTTGATACCGGTGCTACAACTTCATTCATCTCCAGTCATTTTGTTGAGAAATATGGGTTAAGGTGTGTGCCGTTAGAATGCCCTATCCACGTTGCTACGGCCGGGGGTACGTTATTAGTAACCCAAGTAAAGCAAGAACAGATCATTACGATCTGTAATTGCCCATATTACGCAGATCTTTTTGTGATTCCATTAAAGAATATAGAAGTTGTTCTGGGAATGGATTGGATGTCAGAACACGGAGCTCAAATTGACTGTGAAGAGAAAACAGTATCTATCAAGAAACCAGGAGGTGGTAGAATCACATATCAAGCAGATAAGCATACCCATGTGGAGGCTGGAATACAACTCAACTCATTAAAGGAAGCCAAGTTGGAAGACATACCAGTAGTAAAGGAGTTTCCAGATGTATTTCCTCAAGAATTACCTGGAATGCCACCAGATCGGGAGATTGAGTTCACCATCGATCTCATACCAGGTACTTCACCTATTGCACAAGCACCCTATAAAATGGGTCCTAAAGAGTTAAAGGAACTCAAAGAGCAGCTTGATGAGCTGGAAAGCAAAGGATTCATTAGGGAAAGTGTATCACCGTGGGGATCACCAGTTATTTTTGTGGACAAGCGAGATGGTGGAAGAAGAATGTGTGGGGATTTCAGAAATCTGAACAATGTTACTATCAAGAATAAGTATCCATTGCCAAGAATTCAAGATTTATTTGATCAAGTTCAAGGGGCAGGAGTATTCTCCAAGATTGATCTAAGGTCAGGTTATCACCAGATCAAAATCAAGCCTGAAGACATCCCCAAGACAGCATTTGTATCAAGGTATGGACATCACGAATACTTGGTTGTTCCTTTTGGATTGACCAATGCACCAGCTATTTTCATGAATTTGATGAACAAGATCTTCATGCCATATTTGGACAAGTTCGTGATAGTGTTCATAGATGATATCTTGATTTACTCCAAGAACAAGGAGGAACATGCTAAGCATTTGAGGACGCATTGCAAGTTCTGAGGGAACAACAACTTTATGCCAAGTTTAGTAAGTGCGAGTTTTGGCTGATCAAGTGGAATTTCTGGGGCATGTCATCAGTAAGGATGGTATTGCAGTAAATCCGGACAAAGTACAGTCAGTTTTGGAGTGGAAATCACCAACAAATGTCAAGGAAATCAGAGGTTTCTTAGGAATGGCCGGATACTATCGACGATTTATTGAGGGATTCTCTAGGATCGCAGGGCCAATGACCAAGTTATTAAGGAAAAATACACCTTTTGAGTGGTCAGACAAGTGCGAAGCAAGTTTTCAGGAGTTGAAGACTCGGTTAACAACCGCACCAATCTTAGCAGTGCCGGAACCTGGCAGGGATTACACAGTTTATTGTGATGCATCCAAGAATGGATTAGGTTGTGTACTCATGCAAGACCGGAAAGTGATAGCTTATGGTTCAAGACAGCTCAAACCTCATGAAGTTAACTACCCAACACATGATTTGGAGTTGGCAGCGGTAGTGTTTGCTTTGAAGAAATGGAGGCAATTTCTTTATGGATCTAGGTGTGAGCTTTACACAGACCATAAAAGTCTCAAATACTTCTTCACTCAGAAAGAGTTGAACATGAGGCAAAGGAGGTGGCTGGAGTTGATCAAGGACTATGATCTTGCAATCAACTATACTCCGGGAAAAGCCAATGTTGTAGCAGATGCTTTAAGTCGAAAGAGTACGGATAATCAACCAATACACCATGATTTGCCAAAGGAGTTGAAAAGGATCTTGAAAGATTAGGAATTGATCTACTGGAAGTTTACCCTTCGGAGTCATTGAATACCGTGAGGGTAATGGAAGAAAGACAAAGTGACCTTCGGAATGAAATTATCCGTCGGCAAGAAGAAGATCCTTTCATAGCAGAAGAAATTCGTAGAATTGAGGAAGGAAGACCATCAGTATTCCAATTGGGTGAGTATAACTCACTATGGTTTAACCAAAGAATCTGTGTACCCGATATACCTGAAATCAAAGGATTGATACTTCGGGAGGGCATGAAACACCATACTCTATTCATCCTGGAGGTACCAAGATGTACATGGACCTCAAAGAGTTATTCTGGTGGAACAACATGAAGAGAGATATTGCAAAGTATGTGTCTGAATGTCATACTTGTCAGAGGGTGAAGGCAGAACACCAGAGTCCAGCAGGACCATTACGACCTTTAGAGATTCCAGAGTGGAAATGGGAAGAAATTGGTATGGATTTCATTACCGGTTTACCAATGACCAAGAAGCATAAGGATATGATATGGGTAGTCGTGGATCGACTTACCAAGAGTGCACATTTCTTAGCTGTGAACCAGAAAGACAATGCTGAGAAATTGGTTGATATCTATGTGAAGGAAATTGTCAGTAAACATGGAGTACCTAAAAGAATAGTTTCAGATCGAGGATCTGTATTCACATCAGTATTCTGGAAGAAACTTCATGAAGCACTGGGATCACAATTGGATTTCAGTACGGCATATCATCCACAAACAGGTGGGCAAACAGAAAGGACTAATCAGATCTTAGAAGACATGCTTCGGGCATGTGCTCTAGATTTTGGAGGTTCATGGGATGAACATCTACCACTGGCAGAGTTCTCTTATAACAACAGTTACCAAAGCAGCTTGAAGGCAGCACCATTTGAAGTACTCTATGGACGAAAGTGTAGATCACCGATATGTTGGTATGAAGCTGGAAGCAGTACAGAGTTTGAACCAGATTATGTCAAGGAGAAGCAAAATATCATTGATATAATTCGAGACCGTCTGAAAATTGCCCAAAGTCGTCAGAAAAGCTATGCTGACCAGAAGCGACGGTCATGGGAACCTGAAGTAGGAGATATGGTATATCTTAAGGTTAGTCCGATGAAAGGGGTTAAGAGATTCGGAGTGAAAGGAAAATTAAGTCCCCGATACATTGGACCTTTCAAGATTCTGGAACAGAACAGAAATGTAGCTTTCACACTAGAGCTACCAGAGAAGTTGAAGCAAGTCCATAATGTTTTTCATGTATCACAACTCCGGAAGTGTTTAAAAGTGCCAGAAGATGCAGTCACTCATGAGGAACTGGAATTACAGGCAGACTTAACTTATGTTGAAGAACCAGCTCGGATCTTAGAGGAAAACTGGAAAAGACTCAGAAATAGAGCAATTAAGTACTGTAAAGTCCAATGGAAACATCATCCTGAACGAGAAGCTACCTGGGAGAAGGAGGAAGACTTGAGACAAGCCTATCCAGGACTCTTCAGGTACACAAACCTTAACTTCGGGACGAAGTTTTTGTTAAGGGGGGAAGACTGTAATACCCCAGCGTTTAGGAGCTAACGAAGGGTAGAAATAGGAATTTGTGCATCTGCATGCATGCATCTGAAAATCTGAATAAATTTTTCGCAAACTAAAAACCTTGGAGTGATCGAGGTTTGATCATCTCATGATTTAAGCTTTTGATCATTTCAGGTGAATTCGATAAATTTTGACATGACCTTTAGAAATTTGCTTGTAGAAGGAATTTGAATTCAAATTGATTATTCAAATAATTGAATTTGTAAAGTAAATTCAAATTCAAAACATTTAAGTAACTAAAACAATAATTATGTAAATGATTTAATAGAGATTTGAATAATTCAAATCTTTGCAATAAGTATTACAAATTATGAATTCTTTGAAGACAAACAAATCATTTTATTAATTGAATACAACAATACAATGTCTTTACAAATGTTGTTACAACAAATTGAATTACAAAAAGAAAAATTACAAATATTTCTAAAACTATAAAGTGTTGTATCTTCTTCTTCTTCATTTGATCTCAACTCCAAAGTTGCTTTCCTGCAAAATAAATAATAAACAAAGATATAATACAAAGAGGGGTTAGTGATTAGTATTACTCTCAGTTTTAGCAATGTAATGCATTGCTAATCTCATCATTGAGTTGTAGTTTGGGGCTAAGTGCAGTATCTGTTCTTCATCAACAAGTTTTAGCCTCAGAGCAACATCATTGGCTGGGCAGCAGCCAAATCCACTTGGCAACCAAAAATAATCACACAAGGAGGGATAATACCAACCAGCCGCAGCACCAGGTTAAGTGAACATGGAGACACACAAGCAAGCAGCACAGTCACAAAGGCAGTCACCCTGCTGCTTACAGCACAACAACCTCACTGCAGAGGGATAAGAGCAAGGAAGCAGCCGTAGGAGCTAGCAAAATAGAACCATTTCTCTCACAGCAAGAACCAGCTCGAGTTCATCAACCACAACCACAGTTCATCATCCAAATTCCACAAATCCATCCACTTTTCACCACTGAACCCTTGCCAAAAGCAAGAGCAAGATGGGATAGAGGCAGCAAGGAGCATAGGAGCAAGGAGGGGAGGCCAGAAGCTCAAGTGAAGCATCTGGAGCTGGAGGAGCAGGCCAGCAAGGAGATCAAGGAAGAAGTCCACAAGATTTGTTGATCAAGAAAGCCACAAGATCCACAAGCACACCACACAGCCATCACCACACCTGAGCACAGGTTGCTACTTTATTTCTAGCAAAATTACCTGTTTGATACACAGGAGTGGGTGTAGTGAATTTTCCCTCAGTCTAGCATAGTGATGCTATGCTAAGATCATCACAGGGGAGTAAAGAATCAAGCACATCATCTGTTCTTATCAAAATGGAGCCTCAGCCTATGCATCATGGGCAAGGGACAAATCCACTAAATTTAGCAAAGGCATGCAAGTGTTTCTTGCATAAAAATCAAGCTATGGGATCACAAAGCCAGCACTGGTGTTGGGCACAAAACCCACATAGGGGAGGAGCACCTCAACACATAAATGCACTAATAACACCACTGGTAGTATAAATGATTTGCCTAAGCTAAAATCATCAGATTGCTTCTGTGTAACTCGACAGAGGCATCACAGCAAGCAAAGCTAAATTATTTAGCTCAAGCAAATGCATTACACTAACACAGAGCACTATTAGAACATCAGAACACATCTTGGATCATCACAGTACCAACAGAGCACCATCAGATCAATGCAACCATTGCACCTACAGGGGTAGAACCCTAGAATCACTGCATGTTACACATCACAGAGCAGGGCCATAGGCCAGGAGAGGGAAGGAGAAGAAGAGAGGAGAGGAAAGAGATCTTACCAACGTCCCAGGCCGTAACGCCATGACGACGGGGCAGTGCCCGTGTGGTCAATGGAGGAGGGCCAGGGGTGAAGCAAGCATCATCACCACCACCACGGCGGCACAGGGGTGAACCCTGCACCGAGCCATGGCAGGACACCGGAGCACCCCGAGCACGGCAAGGACACCGAAACCCTAGTACGGGTTTGGGTCGAGCGCAGCCGCATCAAGCTAGGAGGAGTAAATCGCCGGGGTAGGATTGGAGAGGGCGGCGGGGCGCACCGATTGCGCCGCAGCACGGCGGCGGAGCTTGCCGGGGTTGGTCAGAATCATCCGGCGACGGCGGCGGCGACATGGGGAGCGAGGTGAGAGAAGAGCACGGGGTCGGGGAGGACAAGAGAGAGAGGTGAGCGAGTGTGGCTCGGTCGGTTGACCCGACTCGAGCCAGACCCTGGTTTTGGGTTGGGTTCAACCCACTCGAGCCAGGGGTAAAATGGTAATTTACCAAATAAAGATAGATGAAAATTGAAATAACACATTAATTCAAAACTAAATACAAATTTAAATTACAAATTAGATAATCTATCTAAAATATATTTTTAATGTTACCACAAATTAAACTTAAATTAAAAATTCATTAAAAATATTGTATTTTCAAAATTGGTTAATATTTTGAAATATAACCTTTACAAATTTGTAAATTTCAAATAACATCAAATAAAAAGTAAAAATCTACTCATTTGTATTTATCACTTTTTAACACAAATTCTTCTATTTTTAAAACAAATAATGGACTATTATTTAATAAATAAAGAATTCTTTTATATCTTTAAATAATTTAAAAAGACAAATATTATTAAAAAATCCAAATTTCATAATTCACAAAGAGTGATATAACACACTAAAGAAACTCAATGCATAGCATTCTTATGCATAATAGCATCATTTGCTTCTTTAAACATTGTCCTTACCAGACAATGATGGTATTTTGTAGAACAAGGAAGTCAAGAGCCACGCCTGACATCAGACTTCACTACCTTTCAGTCTCAAGGCAAGTTCATTACTTGCTCATCTCCGTTGAAGTATCTGTTAAGAAACTATTTGCGAAATCCTTATATACTATCATCTCTACTCGAAGGAAAAAGCATAAAACCCTATCTTCACAATAATATGACTATTTGGTTGTCTACTTAAGTGTGGATATCCTATTATGGTTGGCAGATGGAACCATGGTATGATGTGGTTGGTGGAGGTTCCATTTGCACGGGAAAGTATTACCTAGGATTTAATAACCAATGCCGTCAGCGTTCTTGCGCCGTAAATGAAGCGTTAACCATGAGACTTGGAATGGGGCGGGAAAGTCATCTGTGACCTTTTCCCTTTCGCATGTCAACGGACTGCCAGTTCCGTAGGCTGTAGATCTTGCGAGATTACATGCACATGGGTGGGATCCCTTAATTCCCACGGTTTCTGGGGTCTATGATGGATTGTAGGGATGTCTGGAACGGTCTATCTTTATGGTATAGGTGTGAGGACCTCGGGTCCGGTTCGGTCTACCATAAGATAAAGGGGAGGACAAACCTACAAAAGGGTGGGCATGCGGGGTTGTTGGAGAAGCACGGCGAATGGCTTGGATCAACAATCGGGCCCCACACCATAGGAAGTGTGGACAGGAAAGTACGCCTGGTTGTGCAACATGATGTTGGTCTCTTATGGGTAAAGTAACGCACCTCTGCAGAGTGTAAAAATGTGACATGTTACTCCACGTTCCAGGAAGGAACGGCGAACGCTGCAGGAAAGGAGGCTCCTCAAGGCCCTAGCACCTGTGAATCGATGACGGGCATAGTTTTCAGAATAAAAGAAACCTCTTGAAGAAATGTTTTCAAAACACTTTGCATTAGCTTGAGACTCTTTAGAGTCTAAAGCTGTAGATAGTGCATAAAACTTTCCACCATATACAGTGAACTTGTTGAGTAACGCTGGTTACTCATTCCTTCCCTTTTGACCTCCTGCTTAGACTGTGAAGAACTGGACGACTCAACGCTGAATCTCATGGGAGGCCAGGAGGACATCTACTATGAAGAACCAGACCTTTCAGGTGGAATAGAAGGAGTGGATTATATCATCCGCTATGGAGACGGCAACGAGGAGGAGTCCGAGTAGAGTTAGCTTGGACTAAGAACTATTACATAAGCACGGTTGAATCGAGCAGCTGGAACTTATACTTAAGCTGTTGAGTTCCCGTGTATGCACTAATTTGCTTCTTGTTCTTTGTTGTAAAACTTTAAGTATGAGGTGACCTCATGATGGGATCATCTCCACGTTTGGACAACTTTGTTGTGTAATAAGTGGTTGTATGATATTTGGACCCGCAATGTTTCTGTTGTACCACTCTGAGGGATGTAATATTTGCGGAACGGTGTTCTGTAAGTGTTATGTCAACGACTTGCGTACTACAACATGCAGTGGTATGCTGGGTCACCGCACATATAAACTTTAGATTATGCACGTACACTTTGTATATAAATAATCTCCATGTTTTCTACCATTATGTTGTCATTTTAAGACCCTAATCATCTATTTGATCTAGCTGGCTACATATTATCAAAAGTTGGGAGCAAGCTGCAAAACATATTTTCATTCCATATTTCTTTCAACTTTGACACCAAACATTGGTGTACTCTGCAATTTTTTCAGCGAGCAATAAAAACAAAGGGTACTATATTTGGCACTAGAATATCATCTCGTTGCACACTCCATCTACGCCCCGTACTCCATTTTTTTCCTTGTACAAGCGCATGTAAATCACGAACGTCATTGACCCCAACTTTTGCATATCATATTCCACATTCAACAGAGCAAAAGAAATTGCACATAACAGTAATGTTTGATGTCAAATTTGCACAAAATACATAATACAAATATGTTTTGCACCCTACCTCAACTTTTGGAATAATATTTTCTCATTTTTTTTTTGGAATAATATGTTACAACTAGCCTAAAAAGATAATCTAGGTACCCAACAAGTAACAACATAATAACTAACATATGGACCGGTATATCTACACTTATACGACAATTAAATAGAAATTAAAAAATGCATAACATTAGGAAATATAGATATTATGAACATATAAAACGTACATGTAAACTAGAGATTATGCACGTACACTTTGTATGTGCATAATCTCCATGTTTTCTATCATTATGCCGTCATTTATTAATTTGTCATATAACTGTACTATACGTATACAAATATGGGTAGACATGATCAGATACATTGTTAAGACTCTAAAACATCTATTTGGGCTGGATAGTGGATTCAACATATTATCTCAAAAGTTAGAGGCCCGCAGAACATATTTTGATTATGTATTTTGTTCATGTTTGACACCAAACATTGGTGTTATCTGTAATTTTCTCACCTGGCAATAAAAACAAAGGGTACTGTATTTGGCAGTAGTATATCATCCCGTTGCACACTCCATCTATGCCCCGTACTCAAATTTTTCCATGTAAAGCACACGGACAGCACGAGCATCATTGACCCCAGACACACAGACCGTATAAATAAAAGTAAAAAAGTAAAAGCGTACGCAAAGACTGAAACTGCCATCGGAAATAATAATGTCCTTATTTTCCGCAGGCTTTCAGCCAAAGCAAGCCCAGGGAGCATTCATTCATGCTCCTCCAATCGAACTGCTGCCGTTGCAATTGCATTCATGCCCTGCGCTGCGCCTCAGACTATACTGCCAGTCCTAGCAGCAGCACTACAGAAGGAGATAAAAAAGTTAAGGTAAAAGTTAAAACGGATAAAACCAAGACTCGTCTTACACCCGGGGCCCACGCCACCTCCTCGGTACGGAAACGATACGCGCCTCCTCCTCTCGCGTGTATATAAAGGCCATCCTCCTGCTACCCCTTTTCCGCACCCCATCTCCTTCCTTCCACACCGCCCGCTTCTCCCCGTCCCGCGGCCGTTTCCCCTCCTCCGGAGACCACCACGGCTCGCGCGGCCAAGACGACAGCCATGAGGACTAGGAGCGGCTCTCTCTATCTCGGCGGCCGCGAGCAGGCTGCTCCAGTTGTCGGGCAGAAGAGGAAGAGGTCGTCCGCCGCCGCCGGCGGCGGCGGCAGCGAGGGATGTGATGGGCGACTGATGAAGAGGCAGGCTGGGGGCCCGGACTACCTGGACGGGATACCCGACGACCTCCTGCTCTCCATCCTCTCCAACCTCGCCGCCTCCGCCTCCGCACCGGCCGACATCCTCTCCGTCCACCTAACGTACGCCCGCGCCCCTGCTCCATCCATTAGTTCATCCGCTTGCCTCTCTCCTTCTCTTTCGTCATGTTGCAACGGCTCTGCTCCTCGCGTGTTCTTCTGGAACACTCGTGGGACAGCGGCTGCCCTGCAGTAATGGAAGTGGAGGATTGGGATAAAGGATTAAGGATTGGCAACTGACAGCGCTTTTGACGTTTCAGGTGCAAGAGGCTGAACGGGCTGGGCCAGCAGGACATGGTGTTCGCAAAGGCCTCCCCGGCGTCGCTGGCCGTGAAGGCGGCGGCGTGGTCGGAGCCGGTGCAGCGGTACTTGAAGCGCTGCGCCGACGCGGGCAACCTCGAGGCCTGCTACATTCTCGGCATGGTACGAGTCCACGACGAAACCTACTGTTTGTGTTCGATTTTTGTTGAACATGCCTGCATGCGTGTCGAGATGAAGTGCTGATAAGTGTTTGTTCCTATGTGCAGATCCGGTTCTATTGCCTGGGCAGCCGTAGCGGCGGCGCGGCGCTGCTCGCGAAGGCGGCCGTCGGCGGGCACCCGGCGGCGCTGTACTCGCTGGCTGTCATCCAGTTCAACGGGAGCGGCGGCGCCAAGTCGGACCGCGACCTCCGAGCGGGTGCGGCTCTGTGCGCGCGCTCCGCCGCGCTGGGCCACGTCGACGCGCTCCGCGAGCTCGGGCACTGCCTCCAGGACGGCTACGGCGTGCGCCGCGACCCAGCCGAGGGACGACGCCTCCTCGTCGCCGCCAACGCCCGCGAGCTCTCCCTCGCTCTCGCCGCCGCCAGCGCAACCCACTCTTTCACGTCTCTTCCTCTGGGCGCCGTCGCGGTCGGTGGCATCGGCGCTGCAGGCTGCCCTCTGCTCTCGGACTTCGGGTGGAGCCTCCCGGAGGCGGAGCCCCACACGGCGAACCAGTTCATGTCGGACTGGTGGGCGTCGCGCGGGGTGCAGGCGTGCTCCAAGAAGGAGGCAACCGGCGGCGACAGCGACGGCGAGCTCCGGCTCTGCTCGCACATGCGGTGCGGGCGCAAGGAGACGCGGCGGCACGAGTTCCGGCGGTGCTCCGTGTGCGGCGCGGCCAACTATTGCTCGCGCGCGTGCCAGGCGCTGGACTGGAAGCGCGCACACAAGGCGCAGTGCGTGCCCATGGACCGCTGGCTCCTCGGCGCCGCCGCCGGCGACGCCGCGGCCCAGTGACAACAACAACAACGGGCGACATAGCAGCAGCAGCACTACTTACCGGAGTACTACTAGCTACCCCACCGGCGTCGTTCGTGGTTCACGGCGCAACCGGTGGACCAGGCGTAGCGGAGGGGGAGAGAGAGAGGAAGCGTTTTTTTTCTGCGGCCCTTTGAGCGTCGTCTTGTCCAGATGTACGTACTCTACTAGGGAACCGCAGACGTGAGATTCTACCGCGGCCACCCCTTCTTAACTAGCCTCTCCGTCAATTAAGATCGAAATCCCAGCAATCTTTTTTGAACCATTATTGTTAGAGTTGTCAAGATGTGTAGACTTGTCGCTTTGTGTCCTCGGAGTTTTGGGTGGATGCTGTACGGGGTAGAGAGTAGAGTACAGCACGGACCCCTACGTGCCGAACTCAATCTGATTGGTGAATCGGTGGCCGTGCCGTGGCGCCGTTTCTGGTGTTTGAGGTTCGAGACAAGTTGGAGCTATCCCTGTGGCTGCTGGTGCTGGGAATCCATGCAGGCTACCGCTACACCAGCCGGCTATTTTTTTTTTTAATTTACTTTTTCTGTTTCCTAGGACTTGGAAACATTGGAATCAAATCAAACAATACAACAACATGATGATGATGCTACCACTGCTGGGCTACATGTATACGCAACGGCCTTGTACAGCTGTGTATAGAACTGATTCTCAAAAAAAAAAAAACTGTATAGAACTGGAGTACACGTCCGACACCAGAGAAAGAAAAGTTTGCAAATTGAGAACAGTATTCCTATTCGTAAAGTCGTAGAATCATTGGCATGATGAACGTTGTACGGGTGTCGAAACCTGTTGACCCAGCCTGGCGCTACACCAAAATAAAATACCACAGTAGTAGATTGTTAGCGAGAAATTAATACAGCACACTGTAACTTTTCACTTTTCCTATTAAGAGGACGCATCATTTTTCAGTTTTGCTATTCATAAAGTCGTAGAATCATTGGCATGATGAATGTCGTACGGGTGTCGAAACCTGTTGACCTAGCCTGGTGCTACACCAAAAACAAAATACCACAGTAGTAGATTGTTAGCGAGAAATTAATACAACACACTGTAATTTTTCACTTTTGCTATTACGAGGACGCATCATTTTTCAGTTTTCCTATTCATAAAGTCGTAGAATCATTGGCATGATGAATGTCATATGAATGTCATACGGGTGTTGAAACCTGTTGACCCAGCCTGGCGCTACACCAAAAATAAAATACCACAGTAGTAGATTGTTAGCGAGAAATTAATACAGCACTGTAATTTTTCACTTTTCCTATTACGATGACGCATCATTTTTCAGTTTTCCTATTCATAGTCATAGAATCATTGGCATGATGAATGTCCTACGGGTGTCGAAATCAGCCTGGTGCTACACCAAAAACAAAATACCACAGTAGTAGATTGTTAGCGAGAAATTAATACATCACACTGTAATTTTTCACTTTTCCTATTACGAGGACCCATCATTTTTCAGTTTTCCTATTCATAAAGTCGTAGAATCATTGGCATGATGAACGTCTCACGGGTGTCGAAACCTGTTGACACAGCCTGGCGCTACGCCAAAAACAAAATACCACAGTAGTAGATTGTTAGCAAGAAATTAATACAGCACACTGTAATTTTTCAGTTTTCCTATTACCCGGACGCATCATTTTTCAGTTTTCCTATTCATAAAGTCGTAGAACCATTGTCATGATGAATGCCGTACGGGTGTCGAAACCTGTTGACCCAGCCTGGCGCTGCAGCAAAAACACAATACCACAGTAGTAGATTGTTAGCGAGAAATTAATACAGCACACTGTAAATTTTCAGTTTTCCTATTAGCCGGACGCATCATTTTTCAGTTTTCCTATTCATAAAGTCGTAGAACCATTGGCATGATGAATGTCGTACGGGTGTCGAAACCTGTTGACCCAGCCTGGCGCTACACCAAAAATAAAATACCACAGTAGTAGATTGTTAGCGAGAAATTAATACAGCACACTGTAACTTTTCACTTTTCCTATTACGAGGACGCATCATTTTTCAGTTTTCCTATTCATAAAGTCGTAGAATCATTGGCATGATGAATATCGTACGGGTGTCGAAACCTGTTGACCCAGCCTGGCGCTGCAGCAAAAACACAATACAAGATTCTTAGCACGTACTAGTAATACAGCACACTGTAATCTCTAGCAAGAAATTCATACTCTGTAATTATGCGGAGGATAGGAGACAGACAAAAAACTACAGGGATGATTTTTGGCATGTTATGGAGGTGCGCTGGTACAGAACGTGTTGAGTAAGAAGAATGTGCGTCGCGCTAGGATTTCCACGACATGGACATCTGCGGTCGTGGTTGCTAGTGAGACCTCCAATGTGGACACCAGAAGAAGGGATACAGAGTACGTAGTACGGAGTACATAGTAGTAGCTTCATTTGACTGTATTCATTTTTGGGAACTAAAAAAAGTTCTGCTCGAAAATGAAAATTAAATGCCTACGCCAACGTAAGAAGCAAGACAAAATCCGGTGGAGGATTAATTACCGGCGGTTGCTCGGTCAGAATTTCTGGTGGGATCCATCGGTGACGGCGGCGATCCAATGAAGAAGGGCGACGATCATCGTCTTCAATGTATCCACCCCAACTCCTACTACACCTGCAGTCCGTCCAAGTATCCCACGTCGCACACTGACCAGAAGGAAGGGTGATGCCATTAACTCGTTCCAGTGCACCGTCTCCGGTAGGCACCTTACTCAGAAAATTCCGGCATACATCGTGATGCCTGCACGTTTGACCTTGCAGGCATTTATTCTTCTTTTAAAGAATTTTAAAACTATTCGCGAAAAACAAAAGGATTTTAAAACAGCTCAGGTTTGTATCCATCGAGTACCTGGGGCCGGGAACCGAATATCTTTTTGCTTCGTTTCGCGAGGAATCCATCGGAGAGAGCAGGCTAGACAAGCAAGGTTGCTGTTTGTTTAGTGCATAATGCATGAACGAATGAGTCCCTAGAGTAGTAATTAACTTTGCGTTTGCAGGCCTAAAAAAAAAACTTTGCGTTTGCAGGTCATGCGTGGTGCGAGCAAAGTGAAGTGCTGGTTAGTCGCCGGTAGAATACAAGTAGGGTGTTGTTTTCTTCTCTCCTATTACTGTCGTGATGATTCGGCCTGGGGTTAAGAGCCCCTGAAGGGACCAATTGATTAGTAGCGCTTAACTTTGATGCCCCTCTCATAATTGTTCGAGGCATGGTGGTCAATGGTGATCGAGGGACAGCATCTCTTGAGATATGTGCGCCGGCTGCCATCTTGTCTTGCAGTAATGGTCAACTGGGTCGGTGTCACGTAAGCTTTGGTTGTTTGGCTATGTGCACGATGTTTCGGATCTTGCTTAGCACGATGTTTAAAGCTTCTTGAGAGGATCTGTCTATTCGGTCTTTCCCACGGAGAAAAAAGTGGTGGGTCTTTAATTCGAGCAATCCAATCCGAGTACCCTATAAGTGTCAAGAGATCAGTTCAAGTCATCATAGTTGTCTAATTCCTTATTTTAACCCTCGTAATTCCTATACAACAATATTTTTGCTTGCGATGGTCTCTATACGAAAGAGGTTAACATTGACGAGGCGATTCTATTTTCGCGAGCAATCCTAACCACTAGTAGAAACAGTGCTTTTGGTCCAGATTCGTTTTGGGCTCTAGTCCTAGATGGCTTTTGAACCGGGACTAGAGGGGGGGACTAAATGTCCGGTTTCTACTAGTGAACTTACACTCAAACACAACCTTCAAATTTCGTGTTTTTTGTTCAAAGTTCGTCAAGATTGCACACGGTGATCATTCCTTAGTGATGTGGAACCCTAGCTTAATCTCTGCCTCTCTCTTTGTTTGTATTTTATGAGGTAGATTAACCATATCTCCCCTCCTCTCTTTTTGTTTGTGTCACTAGTAGTAAATAGGCTACTAGTGGCGAACCTGTTTCCCTTACCGCTGGCGAATAAGGCTGCTCCAGCGCTATCTCGCCAGTGGTAAGATTCACCCCTTTTGGCATGACTTTGCTAAAAATGTAACATATGGAGTACCCGAATTTGCCGGAACGGAAGTTAATCGACACTCCGGCAATCTGAAGCGCCTCATGGGGTACCTGCAAACATTTCACAAATCCACACAATGGCCATTTCAAACCCCGACCGGCATCTCCGGCCGGCAACAAACACAATATCACATCACCACATACACAACTTCATCACCACCACAAAAACATCCACAAAATCACATCACTCCACCACCACCACCACAAAAACATCCACAAGATCACCACAACCACCACAAACTTTATCACCACATCCACATCTCACATGAAAGAACAACGGTAGCGTGGAGGTCCTTCTAAATTTCCTGCATACGACAAAATAATGCATTAGTTAATTAAACTTCAGCTTAAATAATTAAAGAGGAGCAAAAACAGTAGCTAAACTAACCTAAAACATGAGCTAAACTAACCTAAAACAGTAGCTTTTTAAAGCAAACTAACCTAAAACTAACTAAACTAACCTAAAACAATAGCTTATTTGAACTAAACTAACCTAAAACAGTAGCTTATTTGATGCTCTTATGTTTGCACCAACACTTCAATTCATGATTAAATCCCTAAACGAAAATCTAGACATTGACGAACCGATTTAACTTCTGTGAACGAATCCGACCTTTGTCAAATGCAATTATAAAATTTTGTGTTTTCCTTCGAATTTCATGAAGATATATTTTGCAAAAAATTCATACAAGGTGGATCAATCCTAAATTCCTTTCAGATGTACCTTCATCTCACTGTTCCATAAAAATACAATGTGGCGAATCTCCTGTTTCTGTGATCACAACCTAAGGGTTATAAGTTATTTTAAAAGTGTGGACTCCTAAACCTCCACTTTCCTTTGGTAAGCAAATTGTATCCCAATTCACTAGGTGATACTTTTTTATCATCGTTCTCATTCCAAACCATTCTTTTCCTTCTAATGTCCCATTTCTTGATAACTCCCTTTGGGGCTTCTAGAAAGGACAACATATACAAAGGCAGACTTGTCAGACAAGCATTCACCAAAGGTAAGCCGGTCTCCTGCCGATAGCAACTTCCCTTTCCATCCTGCCAATTTTTTGATGAATTTCTCATCAGTTGGCCCCCATTGAGATCTAGTCAATCTTTTTTCATCAATTGACATTGCCAAATACTTCATAGGCAACTCCGCTGTAGGACAGGCAAAAATCTTGCTATACATGTCTGCTCTCTCCAAAGCTTCTCCCAGATAGCAAACTTCACTCTTGAGAAAGTTTATCTTCAACCCTGAGAGTTGCTCGAAAGCACAGAGGATGAATTTGATATTTCACGCATTTTCCAAATCATCTTTAAGTAGAAGGATTGTGTCATCTGCATACTGCAAGATAGACAAACCTCCTTCTACTAAGTGAGGAATCAGGCCTTCAATCACACCCGGTTCCTAAGCCTTAGGTACCATCATAGCCAGACCATCACCAACTAGGTCGAACAACAGCGGGGATAGTGGATCCCCCTGTCTAACACCAGCGTTGGTTGGGAAGTAAGGTCCTATTTTATCATTTACTCGAATAGCAACACATCCACCTCGAACTGATTTCATGACCCAATCAGAGAACAGATTCCCCGGTCCCTTGTGTTGCATCATCTGATAGAGGAAGGTCCCGTTTACTTTGTCGTATGCCTTTTCGAAATCAATTTTGAAAAGAACACCCGACATTTTTTTGCTTCGAATTTCATGTATGGTTTCATGTAGGAGAACAACTCCTTCCATAATGAATCTATCCTTGATGAAAGCTGTTTGGGTATCCGAGATCACTTTGTGAATAACATGACCTAATCTGTTTGCCAAAATGTTTGTTAGTATTTTATAACTAACATTTAGCAATACAGATTGGTATGTATTGCTGTATATTAATTAGAAGACACATCTATACTAGACACATACCAAGTTCACAAACCTGCCCCTTAAGGTTGGACGGGAATGGTACAAAATTTCGTCGTACGTATAGCGCTACTCATTTTCCTTAGGATTACAGTTTGCCGCTAAGTTTACGTCTCAAACAGATCCTCGGTGGTGCAAATAGTGAGAGCATTCCCACTAACTTGCCGTGTTCCAGACATAGGCGCACGACGCGCGCTGTTCGTGGAAGTTGCGCGGCAATGGTGTTTGCTGTGGCGGAGAGAGACATGAGGTGTCATGTGAAAATCAATGGACAGAGCAGGCAACGGGGCACACAACATGTTCAGACAGTTTGACCAAGAGCACTCGTCGTCAATCCATCCGTGGATCCGGGCATTATTGCTTAGATTTTATGAGCTAATCAGTGGTTCCGTTGCCACTTAAACCTGGAACAGTTGGTAGTACCACCCTGCCAACCCTATGGTGTTTTGGGTCACCTTCGGAACTGAAATTAGGTAGTGGTTCGTCTGATTTCTTTTTTGTTTGTATTCCATGCAGGTAGATTATAATAAGCTTGATCATGATTGATTCGTGCAAGGGAGCGTGGCTTTATAGAAGAATGAAAGGAAGAAGAAAAGGGGAGCAAAGCCAGGAACAAGCGTCAGTGCGTGCGCCGGAATAAAGCTGAAAACTATGCTCGCGCTCGCGCTCATGCTCATGCCTTTCTCTCCTTTTGATTGACATCTTTTCCCTTTCGTTCTCCTCCGATTCCTTCATTTATCAGTTGGAGCTGCAGGTTGATCCGAGCTGAGCGATGGATCAGGAATCCAATGCTATGCTATGCAATGCAATGGTCGGAGGTGTCGGCAGCTCGGCGCCATGGAATCCCCTGCCGTTTGTGTATTTTTTTTCTTCAACGTCGCTCGCCGATGCAGATGCCTGGCATGGCGCATTATTGTGGAGTTTATTTGCTGTGCTTGTCAGCTGTGCGGCGGGGTGACATGGATCGCCATGGCGCTGTTGTATCGGAGTCGATCGGTGAGAGAGTGAGCACTGCATTTATGGGCGCGATCTGGGCTGGGCAGCGATGACAAGGATCGACGCGGGATGGACGGAGCGCTGCTGCTGCTGCTGCTGCTGCTGCTGCCACTGCGTTTCAAGTTTGAACTTGAAATCGAGTGAGTGACACTATCTTGCTTCCCTGATGACATTGCCCGTATGCTGTATTGATCCGTTGGGTGATTGGCGATGCAGCATTCATTGCCGCTGTAACGGCCACCCGTACATACGGCTCGTCTTGTCTAGTCTACTAGTAACTCTTGGGAAACGACCAATGTGAAAGAGAAAGAAAATGGCGCCAAAGTTTCCGAATTTCAGAGATCTAATACCCTGGTCACGTCAGAGTAAATCTCGGAGCCGTACGTGCGGCAGCCGATCGTGCCGCGGCAACACGTACGACGCGATCGAGCCGTACCCGTGCCGTCCGTCGTAATTGAACTGTCCTCGTAAGTAAATTCTCTAGGCGCTGCTGCAGTAACAGTCTGAAAACACACACATGCTGTAGCATGAGCGGCGGCGGGAAGAAACGCCACCATTTTTCTCTTTGCTTATGAGAGATCGAGTTGAAAAAGATGCATGACGCACGGCCGAGGTTTTGCTTTCGCTTTCGCCGGAGAGTCCACGCACACGACGGAGCAAGTTATTAGGAAGCTGCGGCCGGCGCGAGAGGCGTGGCACGCTCCACTGAGCTTTATACCTTCTCCCACTGCATCCACGAGCGAGTGATTAAGGTTAGTTTCCTTTACGTTTGTTTCCATTAGCTAGCTAGGGAGAGTGTGCGTTCGCACCTTGACAGCAAGTCGTTTAATTAGCTTTGCGTCGCGGGTAAGCCGAGCACTACTGTCTTCTTGGTCAAAAGAGGGCGGCTGAGAGCGAGAGAAACATAGCAGCAGATGCAGCTATGAGCACACTGTATTTTGACAGTGATCATGCATTATGGGCAAGTTCTTCCTGCAGTTTCGATGACACCATCTGATTCCAGCGTACTTTGTACTGATTTTGTTGATGCATGAGTTTTGTTTTGGTGGAGTGCACCTACACGCCATTGACGTCACGCCACTAAATACCCACTATAAATCATGGAATAACAAACGTAAGAAAAAAAAGAAAATCGGACAAATGGTAGTGGGAGGAGTACAAGGAATCCAAGGCTGGAAGAAAAGAGGACATGTCCCGATACGCATACGCCCACCATGCCATTCCCATATCGATCCCACATATCCTTTACCTTTCGTCAAAAGAGAACGGACGGGTAAAAAGATGGAAGCTTGCGAAAGAGATGAAAGGATCATGCACCAGAGGAAAAAAAATGCTCCAGCCGTTCGAGATTCGATTACAACGTCACACAATGGGAATATATATACACATAGCAAAAGGCCAAGAGAAAAAGGAGCAAGCAAGCAAGCAACCGTGGTAAAAAGAAGAAGCTACCGGTCACTGGCCGGTAGCTATTCTCTCATGGGATAAGGCAACAACGGCGTCGAGGCCAGGAGACGAAGAAAAAGGCATGGCATATATCGATCGCATCGCACCACCGGCCGTGGATGGATCCAATCCAAGTGGAGCTTCAAGTGCTGTGGTGGTGCTAGCTCGCTCGGGAAAGTCCTCCGGTCGTCGTCGTCGCACGTGCAAAGCTAAGCGTGTGGAGCAAGCCTCGTTCGATTGATCGATCGGGCTTAAGCTGCTGCGTTCGCAAGTCATGCATGAGCCACTCTCCTTCTCACGTGTGGCCCCGCTTGCTTGGATCCATATGTGCTCCTTGAGCAGCTCTGGACCAGTGGCCCATCGAGAAACTAATTGTGGGTGTGTCATGCCTAGGAGGCACAGATTACTCTCTCTAGAACAAGGGCTTTGCTAATTAACGGCCGCAAGAGGATCACTTTGCTGAGACCCATATGAAATTTTATACTTTAATAAGTTTGCAGAACAAATATACCACTCTCTCCGGTCCAGAAAAACTGTCGCAGGTACAACTATGGAATTGTACTAAGTTTATTTCCCACGACACTTTTAGTGGATCGGAGGGAGTATCCGTTGGCGTGAACTAATTATCTGTACATATGTTTTTATATATGTATTTTTTTGGGATTTTTTTAGATCTGTATGACCAAATCCACAAATTGTTAGAGAAACTATGTATTTTTAGGTAACTAAGCCATAGTCAGACAAAAAAGAGGGGCATAAATTTTAAACGATATGAAAATACTACATGGGAAACAAAGTAAACATATAACGACCACAAGAAAAACGGGTTGTGACCGAAAACCGGCTATTCAAATTGAGACTCAGGGCGATATTGCAAGGAGAAATGGACTACTTCTATTATCTTTCAGCGACAAGAGTACCATACCAGCGGGGCTAGACATCCGTTGATTACAGAAAATAATACTAAATGAAATTCTATCTAAAATGTGGGTGCACGACAGGAGGAGTGTGTCATGCCTAGGAGGTGGAAATTACTCAATATATAAGAACAGTTTTGCTGATTCTAGATCCAATGAGAATTGATTGTTTCTTAGTCCACGTCAAGAATGACCCATTTGATGTCTACATCGGTATATGATTTTATAAATTTGGAGATCAAGTACTCCCTTCGTCCTAAAATATAAGGCGCCCTTAAATTTCGCTGGTCAACGACGTATAACTTTGACCATGATTTGTACTTATAATATATTTATCAAATTTGTATAATGATATATGAAATGTAACAGTTCTGCAAGACGAATACAACGGTGTCATTTATACATTCTCAATCCATATAGTTTAGTGTATTAGTGGTCAAAGACCAGCACAAAAATAGTGCGCCTTATATTTTGGGACGGAGGGAGTAGATATCTTCTATGAAATAAGATGCTTTAGTCGACTAAGATATGGTTAAAAAAGATACAAAATATAGACAATCTAAAAAAATACGACAACAAAAATGAAATAAGATAATTTTTTGACCCTTTTGATAATATTTGTCAAGAGATGGTCCAAATAGCGCACCCAAGACCTTTTTGCTAGAAACATTATTTGGAAGCAGATTTAAAGAAGGTTTCAATTGTTGTTATTTTTTCCGTTCACGAGCTATTTGATTTCTTTATAGTATATATGATTTCTCCTAATCATTACTTTCAAATTAAAAAAAGACGACCCATTAGAAAAGATTTCTCTATTTTTTCTGTATTAGGATAAAACAAATTTTGATGGATATCTATGTGGGCATTCATTGATGTAGATTTCACTATGGCATGACTTTGCAGCAATAAATAATTTCTTTCATTTCAGGATTTCGTGTATTGAAAGGGCCAAAATGGTGAAATTTGCTGCGAATGCCGTAACATTGATATTTGTAGTTTCATCCAACCGCTCTGCCGATAGATCTATACCTATTTGCATGCAATGGAAAGAGATGACCCCTCTAACGTACCAACAAGCGTGTTGTCAAAGCCATAGGGGACTAGAGTGTGTATGTGGGCGTTTACTCCGTTTGAATCCTAGGACCACTTACTGACTTACCAGCTGCTGGCCGGCTAGACCTAACAACAGTGAACGAGAAAGCAGATGATTTGAATTGAAAAAACCTGGGTTTAAGTTAAGGAGACGTCATGATCCGTACTTTTGTTGCATGCAAGGAAAGCACGAGATAAATCTTCAGAGAGTTCGAAAGCAACTTGACGGAATCAATGCTGATAATCTTTGCCACGGCCAAAGCAGATTTCATGCATGCTGCTTTTGTTATGGAGACACATTTTTATGGAGGAGACCGGACAGTGCGTAGAGGTTTCCAGGCAGTACCTGAACATCAGTTCCTGGCTGCAACTGTTCCCGTTTTATGTTTTGCATGTACAGTGGAAGTGCATGAGAAGAAAATGAGAGCAAGCTTAATCAAGGGGGAAAGGATTTCAAAAAGGGAAGTGAGAAAGAATTTTGTTGTCCTTGGAGCTAGCAGTGGGGTGTTTGATGAATAGTAAGGCAAACCAAACGGATAAGGTGATCATTTTCTCCAGAATTAGCTAGGGCATGATTGTGAAGGTTTTGATTTATTCCTTGTGAAATGGTGTATGGAAAATGAGGAGAGTGGCTCGACCAACCAACTTCTTCATGCATATGCAGCATATGGGTGCAGTTTGGAAATAACTACTAACAATCACCTGCATTGCAACTTTGCAAGGCCACTCATGCAAGAAACATGAAGTAGCCGGGCACAACAAATGTAAAACATTTGGTTTTGCTTCTGAGCTAAACCATGCATGAATAGCTTAAACAGTGCTAGAAGTAACTCTAGTGCTGCACTGCTGCATGCTATCACACCAGATCACATCAATTGCTTGCTTGGGGTAGTACTCCACTCCAGTTATTAGGTGTGAGCGGCCAAAAGGCTGCAACGCCTTTAACCCCGCCACACCGGCTGCTCGCTGCAGCCGCACTACACCGCTAGCGAATCAGTCCATCCATCAAAATGTTTGAGGCAGAGCCAATAGCCACTAGATCTTCAATTCTTCATCTTCTCGGACGTGGCACACATGAGTGTGGGGTTACCATGGCATGGCAGGCCGTGATCAATCACGAACTGACCGCCGAAGGTGGATTAGAACGCACGAAAGCACTCTCACTGGCGCCGGTTGCTTAAATTGTAGGTTAGATCTTGTGTAGATCATTTTTCCAGTTTGTCGTTATGAAACTACTCTCACAAAAAAAAGGAATGTAGGCATAAAGTTAAGAGTTGGAAATTCCTCATGGATATCATCGTCTAAATTGTAGGTTAGATATTCTTGTAGACAGTTATGATGGTTTGTCCTTACGAAATTACTCTCTCGCAAAAAAAGAAAAAGAATGTAGCCATAAAGTTAAGACGGGGAAATTCCTCATCGAATTTTCGACAAGCTCGACATCTAAATTGTAGGTTAGATCTTCTTGTAGATAGTTTTGCCGGTTTGTCCTTATGAAGCTACTCTCAAAAGAAAGATTGTAGATATATAGATGCTTGTTAGTCAACAAATGATAAAAGAAAATTTCCCATTTTCAAAAACCCGATGTGTTTGAATGACATGGAATGGAAACGTCATTTTAATTGTAATTTCAGTGAATGTCTATGGTATGTAAGTAAATTCATGTCCCTAACCTTTGTCAATCTACTAAAAATTATTTCAATTCATATATCCCTTGTGTACGCCAAACATGATTTTTCACCTTGAAACTGTAAGTTGGAGAAATAAAATGATGGCATCAAGCTCATTTGATTTCATTCCTACCAAATGAAATGAAATGAAATGAGGGGTGTCAAACGAGATCTAATGTTTTTGTAAATGGGGAATTTAGACTATAACAGTGAACCAAAACTCCATAGACCTCGGCGCCCAAAACTCCACAGGCATCAAGCCAGAACGGGACATAGCCCAAAACCTAGATCTAAAGCACCTACTACTACGCTGTACAAGCCGGCCTCCTCCCCCCCCCCCCCCCCCCCCCAACCCCTCCAAACGGCCAGGCCGCCGGAGAAGGGAGGGGAAGGAGCCGGAAGGCGGCCGGCGACTCTCAAGGGCTCACGGGAGGAGAGAGAGAGAGAGAGAGAGAGAGAGAGGAAGGCGCAATGCACCGCCAAGCTCATTTGATTTCATTCCTACCAAATGAAATGAAATGAAATGAAATGAAATGAAATGAGGGGTGTCAAACGAGATCTAATGTTTTTGTAAATGGGGAATTTAGACTATAACCCACATGCATAATATAAATTAGCTATTCCGAAATGGGATAGATAGCGATGCTTGTACATTTTTAGTACAACACTCAAGAAATGCCTTAAGCTTCCTAGGGGACCAAACTATTAGTATGATATTTTTTGGAGAATCAAGTCAAGTAACGTTAAGTTTATACGCAAGCATTTGCAAGCAAGGCCTACACTCCTATACATGTCTTGATGGCTGAAAAAAGGGGTACCAAACTAACCAAATCTACATTTGCAATGTATATATGTTGTGTGAGATTTGCTCATGTTCCCTTTGAGCCTTTTCTTCTTTTAAAAGCTAGACACAAGTAGTGTACTGAAAAGCAAAAAGTTTTAACAAAAGTTGATTAACGTGGCGCAGCAAGGTGCCAAGGGCACCAGAATTGAAATGGGGGGCTAGTTTAGCTCTGCCTGCCTGCATGGTGTGCATGTGAGGGCAAGGACATGCATGAAGTCCAAAAGTGGTGAGGGGTTGGTTGAGCTTTGTACTGTAATAGCACCAACTAACAACAGATTTAGTCCTAGGAAGAGTGTGGGAGGGTCGGCCGGCCCCCGCAATCAACTCATGTGATGGATCAAGAAGAAGATGTATGTACTACCTGTTGCTGTCCAGTTACTCATCTTCCCTCCCAGCTGCTAACTCAGCATCTACTTAGCTGGTTGGGTAGCTTGGGGCAAAAGAAGAAAAGCGCGGCTGGTGTTGGGTGTGGGCAAAGGGAGCAAGGCACCCCATGCTGGCCAGGCCACCAGCATGTCTTAACTGCTTACTTACAAGTGCAAAATACACACACTAGGAAGTTAATGGGGGCAATCATGCAAGGTGATATGATCCTGAAAAGTATCACGAGACCTCGGCTGGAGTAGCATAGCTAGCTTCACATCTCATGCAAGGATGATATGATGGGAGGTCACATGCACCGGCTCACCGGCCGGCGTGCCATCAGATGGCCTTGCTTGCTTGGGGCCAGCCAGCGGCACATCATGCATTGTAGCTTACACTATGTCTATGTGCACCGTGTTCATGTATGTTTGATCCGGATTCTTTTGACATATTTTGGATTTCTCGATCGATCTACCCCTGTCGATCTCTAACAAACAGTGTGTGACATGTCTCTGTTGTTGGACGCACGCTACGGAGGCCTAATTTGGTGAGGGCGCACTGCAGCGTGGCCGCGACGGCGGTTTGAATTACGGTTCACGCAGTCGCAGCAGCAGGGTACCACGGCGTTGCTGTCGACCAACCCTCTCTCAGCGTGAGTATCCATCCACACAAGTCTTCTTGGGTGTTTTCGACCGTTCTCTCTCATGTACTCGTCGGGTCAACACGGCGGGAAATCAAGCGTCGCTCTCGCTCCCATACAATGACCCGGGAGCTTTCTCTCCCGCGCAAGAGTATGCCCAAGCGTTACGTCAGGTGCAAAGGACCCCTCTAAATTGCACCTTGTGTTCTTAATTAGAGTTCCCTAAGATTAAAATATGTTGACGGATGATCTTGCTCACATCTTGTATGCATGTAGCTGCGACGGAGACATGGTACTGCTGAATCTCGACCGACGAAGTCAATCGATCTAGGGGTCTAAACTCAGTCAAAATTGCCTAAGCAGATATCATTCGTCAGAAATTACAGCCATATGAGTCGACTTCCAATCAAATCAAACATATATCCAGATCGATCAAGCTAGCTAGGGGACAAACTCTGAAGCGTGTGTTTGTGGTGGTGCATGCGCGTGACGAATGAATTGAGCCTGATGGCAGAGGAGTTAAATCGCCGGCAGCAGCTTGCAGCGTACGCACTCGATCATGGAGCCGACACGGGGTGGTGACGATTGTCAGCGCACGGCGGGGAGGAGGTCCCATGGTGTGTATGGCTGCTCCTGTACCTGTAGCCGTAGCTAGATGCTCGTCGCAGGCGTGAGAAGGAAGCATTCACGATATCCCACTGTTAGATACCTGTTGGAGTGTTCTTACTCCCACTGTTGTCAACCCCCTTGTGATTGGGCAGGCTTGAGAAAAGGAATCACGATATCCTCCACAGTAGTAGCCATGATGGACGGACGGATGGGTAGGGCAGGCCAGGGAGGGAGCTTTTCTTGACTTGGCAGGAACAGGGTACATGGAGACTATTATTATTAAGATGCTAGTAACATGCAGCAATCAATTCCGCCCTGCTCATCTCCTGAGCAGCAAGCCCCCACACGGCGAAATATGCCTAGCCACCAAGCTGGGCATGTGCGAGCTCCCCACCAGGAGACCCGGATGCGTCGCGCCCTGCTGCAACAACAGTTCGGCGCCGGTGACCCTCTGAGTTGCGTCCCAACCAACTCCCAAAGAGAGTGGATCACACTTTTATGTTGAAAAAAATGCAACGCGCCGCAGGCACAACCACAGCAAGGCTGACAGATTCCACGAGTTCAAAGGTGGTTTACAATTTATCATCAGGAAAAAAACCAAAGCATGCCGCATGCCGCATACCCAGAGACGAAAAGATCAAAACGTAGTAATGGTCCTCGCTAAATAAGATAAAAACATGCGAAGGAAACATCCAGCAGCATATATCCATGACAAGACAAACCTTGTCAAAACCGCAGAGGCACTTAACATGGAAACACCATTTTCTCTTCCATAACTTAAGCTAAGCCTACCAAAGATTCACGTCCGAGGCACTTAACATAGGCATGCCATTTGCAGGTTTCTTTTTTCTGAAGTTGATCAAAATCACATGTGCTGTGGTGTCTCTGGCGGGGTGGGTTGAGACTTGGCCATTCCAACCCAGACAACGATGCCAAGACCAAGAATCACCCACCCACCCACATCATACCAGAAGTCATTGTCCTTCTTTTTCCTCGTTTGCTGCAAACCAGGATATATTCTCGTATTAGGTACAGGAAGGTAGAGAGCACAATATCGGGCATAAGGAAAATAGCTTGGAAATCTGAGGTCAGCAGTATGGATGAGAAAATATACTCCTTAATTTAGTCCTATGACAAGAGGCAGGTCACAATGCAGGCAGAATACGCAGACCTAGCGGCATCATACACTGGCTGAATCGAACAAGAACGGAAAGCTAGTCCAATAAATAGTAACACATGCAAATGCATCGTTCGATAATTGCAATTAATAATGCTCGATTCTTTTGCAAAATGATGATGAGTAGCCATCACAAATGACGCAAATGAGAAATTTTAGGACAAGTGCAATGTGCAAATGGAACCCAGCAGCAAGATAAAAAACTGATATATTAAGTTACTGCTTGTCTACTGATTTTTTTTTTCACCGTCTTGTTAACACCGCACATTGGATCGGCAAATGCAAAGGATACAATACTATCTTCATACTGTTATGTATGTGCAAAAGACCTGGTTTAAATGCAGGATTATGAATGCCTTGACAACAAATGCGATGAACAGAGCGTAACTCAAAGAGCAGACAATATATTCAGCTTAAAAGGGGTAAGAGGAATAATGATAAACAAAATACCCTTGCATTTGAAGATGAGGGTTGTCCTTGTGCAGCAGCTTGAGATGCGAGCTGCATATGAATCTCCCTATGCAGATCAGGTGCCTGATGTGGTTAGAAGAAAATGTTACAAAAAAGGTAATAGAAAATTTCATACAAGCACAAATAAATATGCTACCGATAAAATGTTAAAGAGTTTAATTCAGATTAAAAAAACTACAGGGTCAGAGTAGATAGGATTCAAATTCCCCCAATAGCTTAGATGCATGTTCTTGTGTTGCTAGTGAGCCAATTTGAATAAGCCAAACTGGAAGTTTTATACTGATCACTATCATTGGAGCGGACCGTGAACTTCTAAATTGTGCAGACACCATCAAATAAAAGGATATGTGCTCATGATCGAAAACTTGGACCCAAAGTAACTAACATTGTTGAATCACATGGTACAATTGCATGATTGCATTATAATAATAACAGTCCAAGATGTTGCAGAACATAATGATAGAACAAGAGGCACCTTCGATGACAATTCCAATGACTTCTGGTACAGCTCATTTGCTGGTTCCTACAAGAAACATGAGCATGCCTTAAATTTCAGCTGAACATGATTTAAAGACATATTTAAAACATCCTTCCAGAGGCTTTTGCGTTGGACTGAGTGCATATGATGCTTAAACCATATGCTCTTAGGCCTGCAGGACAGGCATCGGCATGTTTCTTTTAATGTCTGTATGCAACAAAATACTCAAGCAGATTACACATACCACATCAACAGCCTTCTGGAAACAACCAGTTGCCCTTTCAAAGCAGTCATTAGCCGGGATGGTGTCTGAAGTGTAGAATCCACGGGAGGTCAGGGCATTCCCCAAGCACCAGAGTGCATCAGCCTTGTTGGAATTAATTCTCAGTGCTTCTTCTAGCTTGGACTCCGCATCTATAAGAAATAAAACTGGGTCAGCAAATACTTCACATTTTACCCGGTTCAGATTTGATACCAAAGCACTAGAATTTGCCTAGTTATGTCTCTCAATCATGCAAAGCTATGGGGCTATGTACAAACTTTAAAATACCAGTACCTACTACGACTTCCACTGAACAGGTCTGAATAAAATAATGATTTCAGTATGAAATCAGAACAAAGTGCAGTGACTTTTCAGCTTAACAAATAATCAAAATAACAGAAACAAAGAGTTCTCAGCCAAAATAGACAAAACTGCAACAGAATTCAAGTTATATATTTAATCTGTGCCAAATGATTTAAATTGTCATTGGATTTGTCGAAATACTAGAGCCTACTATGACTTCAACTAATCAAGCCTGCATATAATCCTGCTTCCAGTGTGAAATAACACAATACTATGACCTTCCATCTTAACAAATAATCAAAACAAACTAACAAGCAAACAAACAGTTCTCATCCAAATATATGAAAACTACAACAAGATTGAAGTTACGAATTTAATCTGCGCCAAGCCTAAGCTTGCACTGGTATTGCAATGCGTCTAGCATTCAGTGAGGTCTCTGATATCTGAGAGGCATAGCAAGCAAACAATCTCAAATGTGTTTATAAATCTCAGTAATTTTTTGTTTAACACAAACCACATGTCTGCAAAATAAAGCTGTTAGAACTTAGACATGGCATGGACAGACACCTTACTCCCTAAATCTGCATAATTATCCAAGTAGGCAATCACTACCAACACCATGAGTTTTCTGATCCACACATACAACAAAAGAGTTCTCAGCCAAAATAGACAAAACTACAACAAAATTCAAGTTACATATTTAATCTGTGCCAAATGATATAAATTGTCATTGGATTTGTCGAAATACTAGAGCCTACTATGACTTCAACTAATCAAGCCTGTATATGATCCTGCTTCCAGTGCGAAATAACACAATACTATGACCTTCCATCTTAACAAATAATCAAAACAAACTAACAAAGCAAGCAAACAGTTCTCATCCAAATATATGAAAGCTACAACAAGATTGAAGTTACGAATTTAATCTGCGCCAAGCCTAGGCTTGCACTGGTATTGCAATGCGTCTAGCATTGAGTGAGGTCTCTGATATCTGAGAGGCATTGAATTAGCAAGCAAACAATCTCAAATGTGTTTATAAATCTCAGTAATTTTTTGTTTTAACACAAAACACATGTCTGCAAAATAAAGCTGTTAGAACTTAGCCATGGCATGGACAAACACCTTACTCCCTAAATCTGCATAATTATCCAAGTAGGCAATCACTACCAACACCACGAGTTTTCTGATCCACACATACAACAAATGAAACTATGTCTCCATGTGTTGGGTACAAAACCACACTGTATCATACAGAAAATAAACAAATGAAACAATGTCTCCATACATGGCTGTTAGAACTAGAGGTTTCATAAAAAGCAGTCATCTAACCATTTAAGCAGGCGAAACAAGTTGTTGCCACCTAATGCACATATCTACAGTAGCACACCAATCGTCATGTGGTTGCTAATACCATACCAGCAAACCAAATATTGCAGCGTTAGCACATCAACCCCATAACGGCCTTCTACGTTCGCACAAATCAAAGCAGTATATTTCTCAAGCACACCTTTCAATATAACTAGCATAGGGTATAAAACTGGTGGGCTTAAAAGGGAGAATTCGGTCCCTTGCTAGAGACCACAATCAAATGCAAGCCCCAAACATCACGTAGGATCTATCCCAAGTTTCCGAATCGAAGCCGCCCAATCTCCACACGGAAGCAATCCCAATCATGTAACAAGCTAGATAAGGTTGTGAACAAGTCAAAGGGTATACCTTCGAGGTACTTGAGGCTCTCGGGGCCGTTCTGCATCTGCGACAGCTCCAGGAGCGCGCCGCCCCATCGCGTCAGGTTCTGCGATGCAGATAGCACAACAGAAGAGCATCAGATCAGACTAGATAGGACCGCAATCGCGTGCACTCGGAACAACAAGCCACTAGAACGGGGTAGGAGGAGGCGTACGTCGGCGTCGAGGGGGTTCTCGTCGTAGGCGGCCTTGGAGGTCTTGCAGGCGAGGTCGAAGAAGAAGAGCCTCTCCGGGTCGTTCATCTGTCCCATGTCCATGGCGACGGCGGCGGCGGCGGCGGGTTCCGGTCTGCGGCGGCGAGATCCGGTGCGGGGCTTAGGGTTTTAGGCCTCGCTTCGATTTGGGGGAGGGTCGAGGTGGAGGTGGGGAAGTAGAGTTGTTGTTGTTGTAGGGGAGGAGAAGGGGATCGCACCGCTCTTCACGGACGCTGCCACGTGGGCCCTCTGGTTTCCGTCCCCATCTGCCAGCGTCAGAGAGCAGCACGACGGGTCCCACAGCCATGACTTGCGAAAGGAGCTAGAGAAAAAATATCTCCAGCCCAGGCCCGGCCCGGCAGAGCAAAGCAGTTGTATTGGGCCTAGTAGGAAGCCCATTATGCAGGCAGCCTATCTACGATCTTCTTTTTTTTCCTGAGATGAATATTTCCTTATTGTTTTCTTGCGTTTGTATGCGTGTCAATCAGACAGAGAGAGCCGGGCTGCGAACCACTTGTCGTCCTCCCCTGTCGTTCTGGCGCGAAACGTTCGGGCAGCACGAACCTGCAAGCCGTTCGCTCCGCTCGCGCGCGCCATTGTTCTCGCTTGGAAGGCGTGACCAAGCAACAACGCAAGGCCACTCGTGGACGGACGAGGAAGCCAAGAAGAGACTGTCTGTCCAACGTCGTAAGCGGAGCAGAGGAGAAAGGAGCCATGCAGGGGATCCGAACGAGGCCGGAGCAGCGGGAAGGCGACGATGCGTCGTCGGCGTTCGCGGCGGAGACGCCGCTAGGGAGCGCGCGTTGGAGCCCGGAGGCGGAGGTCGGGATGCGGTGGAGGACATCTGGGACAGCCTGGACCAGCCGCAGCTGAGCCCGAGCGACAAGCTCAACAGCTGCTTCGACGCCATCCCCGTCTCCTCCTTCCCGCAGACCTTCGGCTCGCAGCTGGTGGACATCCCCTCCGACGCCACGCTCGCCGAGGCCGTCGACATCCTCTCCCGGAACCGCATCAACGGCGCCCCCGTCCGCAACATGGAGGCGCCCGAGGACGCCAGCTGGATCGACCGCTACATCGGCATCGTCGAGTTCGCCGGGATCGCCGTCTGGCTGATGCACCGGTCCGAGGCCTCCGCCGCGGCGCTCGGCGCCGACGAGGTCGCGGCGAAACTCGGCACCGTCACCCTCGACGTAGCCCCCGGCAAGGAGCAGCAGCAGAAGCCGCCGTCGGAGGCGGAGGGCGCGGTGGCGGAGGCGTTCGGGTCGCTGCCGTCGTCGGAGCTGTTCAGGAAGACCAAGGTGAAGGACATCTCCGGCTCGTTCCGGTGGGCGCCGTTCCTGGCACTGCAGAGCTCCGACACGTTCCTCACCATGCTGCTGCTGCTGTCCAAGTACCGGATGAAGAGCCTCCCTGTCGTGGACATCGGCGAGGGCACCATCAGCAACATCATCACCCAGGCTGCCGTCGTGCACATGCTCTCCGAGTGCGTCGGCCTCAGCTGGTTCGAGGATTGGGGCACCAAGACGCTCTCCGACCTTGGACTCCCCTTCATGAAGACCAGCAGGCTCGTCAAGGTGCCCAACTACGTATCAATATGATCATGCCCCACCTCTCTCGATCATCCAAACCCGATCATCATTTTCTCGACAAAGACTAGGACGATGATGGCGCTCATCTGCTGCAGGTCCGCGAGGACGAGTCGGCGCTCAAGGCGTTCCGGCACATGAGGAAGCGAGGCATCGGCGGCGTCCCGGTGGTGGACAGCGCCGACAAGCCCGTCGGCAGCATTATGATCAAGGACGTCAAGCACCTCCTCACGGCGTCAGAGTCCGATAAAGATTACAGGTGATCAGCTCACATCAGAGTTTGGCTCTGCTCTTAAGTTTCATTTTCATCGGAAACAATTTCATTCAGACGTGTCTGCTTGGTAACTGCAGGACGCTGACGGCGAAGGAGTTCATCGCAAACGCGAGGCAGAGCTCAGGGGAGAAGCAGATGAGCATCATGACGTGCACGAGAGAGGACACGGTGAAGGACATCATACTGAAGCTGGACGCGGAGAAGAGGCAGAGGGTCTACGTCGTCGACGGGGAAGGCAACCTGGACGGGCTCATCACGCTCAGGGACATCATCGCCAAGCTCGTCTACGAGCCGCCGGGGTACTTCGGGGACTTCTTCAACGGCGTCATCCCCATGCCACAGAACAGCAGGGTCTGACCTCCTCAAAGCTGGCTAAGTTTCCTAGCACCTCCTAGGCAAGATCAGGATAATTCAGTTCTCGCTTCGTGTACTAATCTTTGGCAATTTCCATTTTTTCACTAGTGCTCATTCTTCAGGCTCCTTAGAAGCTTCTCCTTAATTTCTTCATTTTTTGTCACTTTGGTAGCTTATCATAATGAGGAACACCTCTGGCTCTGTTCATGTTCTAAGCTGATCAAGTTCAACACCTAGAATGTAGCTACGCCAGGCATGATTGTCAAAGCGTACCATTCATTCATCAAGTTCCAGCGTCAGGGCCCTAGAGTTATTTGCTAGTATTGGGGTTTAGCCAGATGTGTCAGCAGCTAATCATAGAAACTGTAGGAATTGTGCATATGCGTGCAGACTCTGCTGGAAGTCTGAAACTAGACACACACATACTCATGAATGCAATCATATAAAACCACACACTCAGGGATGCCTTCTTACTTTTCAAGTTAGTGGCACTATCAGCGATCAGCAGAGTAGACATCGATGTAAAATGTGTAGATTGTAATTGTAAAGCTATCCCTAACCACATGTACTGTACATTACACAAGACAAGTATAAAATATGATTAGGCACCATAATTCTTTGATATCAAACATTTCTGCATGAAGTAGGTGCAAAACAAGCTCATACACAAAAAACATCCCACGCATATACAAAACTAGGTGCAAAACAACACCAAGTAGTAGTATAACAAAATAACAGAAGAAAGCAAGCTGCATAAAGCGAAGATTTAAGAACAGCAGAAGGCACCATGAAAGTTGCTACACACATCATAATAAGAGGTTGAAGTATACACGAAATAGGGTTCAGTTCCATAACTTGCACCCTTTTTTAGTTACCCGAAAAGCTACCGTACTTTTTTAATCATTCACAAGGTTACGATACTATCTGTCAGCAACCAACTAAACAGCAGACACCAAAATTCAGAACAAGGTAAAAAGTGAACATAACTGCTGTATAAATTGTACATAAGATGCCAACCACTGATCATCCAACAATAGTCAATAATCAACAAAAGAAGGGTAAACTGCATGAATAACAGTTACACAGCTCACCGCAGTGCCATAAATTCCATGTGGAAGCCCCCAACGTCAGCACCCACGTTGAAAATAATCAGGGTGACAAGCTAAGTATTTGATCCAGGTTTCCTTGAAATCACAATATTCTGCTCCACCAGCCAAAACTGATTTCTCCATCTTCGAACCTCACAATCATGTTGGTAGGGCAAGTTCCTAGCACAAGGCCAGAATAAATGTTGACAGAGATTTGTAACCACCAACATTGATATGAACATCCCTAAATATATAAATCATCAGGTCGTTAGTTTGCTGATCGTGCTAAAGTAAATCCATGACTAAAGCATGAGAAGCAACAAGTCATAATTTTTGGGGAGTAATCCTGCTTCATAAACCTTCCAAAATATTGACTTGCTAATAATTTGTCTAAAATGGAACAATGTACCATCTGAAACCCGGTTCACTGCACCAGGGGAAATATGCTGCTTACGGCCTTGTTTACTTCTAGAGTATTTGGAGTGTATTTCAGGGGATTATCCCGAATCCCGAAAAATCCCCGATGGTCCATTTACTAATCAGGTTTTGAAAGGGATAATCCCTAGATATCCCCTACCAACCACCTCATTTTTGCCTAAATTGAAAACTCTAGTCCATGCTAGTGTATTGTGGGGGAGAGTATTTGTGGGGATTTGTGGGGATTGGGTGAAAGTAAGAATTTGACCAAATCCCCTCCCATGCCCAAACCCCTTGGGGATGAAAATACACCCATAGTAAACAAGGCCTACACGGGATCCATATTACAAGTTCAAATATGTACTCCCTATTACGGGGAGTAGTAGTTAGGAGCGTATTTTTAATTATTAAGAAATATAGGAAAACAATACGGTCCAACAAACCATGATCAGTTGAGAAATCAAAAGTTGTCACTCTATTAGATGCAACCCCTATAAATAATCAATAATTTATTTGATACGCTGAAAACTGGTGTGTTACATTGTGGTTGCATGATAAATGGAACCAGGGGACGACCCTTTTATTTAAAAATAATAATAACAAAGAATTTATCAGACATTGCTTGATGAACTACAAAATCACCGGAACAATTTATATTTCTGATGTGCTTTTACAATTGGCAGCTGGCAAGGTAATATAGGGGTAGCTAGGGTGCAATCTCTGTATCTTAAGAGTTGGGCTAACTACAATCATTCTTAGCATATTTCATTCCAAATGCTCAACGAAAGTGCAAGGTACCATTATGAACTTGCAAATTTAACAACCCAACTAGTAAAAACGGAAAATCCTGACTGCAAAATCTTCTATTAACAGATATAAACTATCTATGAAAGCACAATCTGGGAGTTAGAACTCACCTTGAAACCTAGACAGATTGATCAAGCGTTCAATCTTTTCCCTTCAAAGAAATCTGAGACCTGGTTCTCCACATCCTCAGGGCTGTACTTTATATACTTTGCAAAATTCCTTCCCCCCTCTAGCTGGCCTTGGAACCTTCCGACGAACGAGCGGTACGCTGGAGGACCTTCTCTGAAATGTTAATTTTCAACTCCTCTCTTAACTGGGGATCCACAACCCTCCAAGCTGTCTGTGTCCTGTATAACTCTTCGTAAGCCAAGTTGAAGCTCTTGAACCTCTCCTTCAGTGCAGCCTTGAGTGCACTCGATGACCTTGATGCCTGTGGCAACCCATCATCCCTCAGACAAGCTAATACCCGAGTCCATGAGGATCGGAGGTACCCAGTGGAGTACCTCCTTATCTGGCCACGGTGCTTACGGATCCAGTTATCCCCGAGCAGAGACTTAAGCTCCGAATCCTTTATCTTCTGCACAATGTACCAGAGATTGTTCATCAAAAATATGTTCTGCAGTGCCTCATCATCATAAAGCTTTGCTTTATCCTCAATCTTGTCCAATAGATGTGTGATGAGTATGAGCAAACAGTGTCCCAAAGGAGTCATATCCGCATTGTCAGCCCCAGTTTCCAGGTCAGTCTCGCAGCCATCAAGAAGATCATTCAGCCAGCGGCTGTAATCTGCAAGCAGTCGTACATAGTTCATGACGTAGCGCGTAAGCGGGTGGATCTCACCGCCTGGCAGTGGTTTGCGAGAAGTTTCCCCGCGTATCGCATTGGCAAATTCAGCTACCGTGCCACGTACTGCATCACCTAGCCTCATGAGTATCCCCTTTGCCTCTTCCTTGATGAAATCCCTGGCCTCACCCGAGAACAAAGCCTCAAGCTCTGGCAGCAACTCAGCAAGCGCCTCGTACATACCGAGTATACGGAACAGCTTCTCGGAGGATCTCTTCCCAATCGCAATGGCATCGCCGAAGTTGAGCAGCTGCAGGACACACCCCTTGGCCGCCTCAGTAAAGCACTCCTCCTCCGCATCGGCGTCGGCCGCAAGGATCTGGCTACAGATGCGGCGCTCCTCGGCAAGCAGGCCCTGAACGACGACCTTGAGCGCCTGGATCCACTTCTTCATCTTGCCATCGAGGACGCCCCATTCGACGCGCTGCACCTCCTCCAGGCTCATCTTGTCGACCCCAAGCACGGAGAGGCACTCCAGGAGCGTGTCCCGGCGCACCTCGCCGTAGACCTGGCAGAGCTCCGGGCCGTAGCCCGCGCGCAGCATGACGTCCGCGATGTCCTTGAGGGTGCCGACGGTGTCGGGCGAGACGAGGTAGGGCGAGATCTCGCCGTCGGAGGCCGAGCTCCACCTGGCCGCGGAGGCGGAGGCGGCAGATTCGTCGCCGTCGTCGGCGGCGGCGTGGTGGCTGGCGAAGGAGGGGCAGTCGAGGTCGACGGCGTTGAAGGTGGGCACCGTGAGCGAGAGGCGGCGGAGGAGCGAGGCGTGCAGGTCCTCGGCGGCGAGCGAGGCCGTGCCGCGGATGAGCAGCTGGCGGAACTCCTCCTCGAGGCGCGCCATGGCGACCTGCAGCGCCGCCTCGACGCGCGGGCCGGCCTCGCCCAGGAGGCAGGCGGCCGCCGCGAGGTACTCCTCGGCGTCCTCCGGCGACTCGAACACCAGCCTGTCTCCATACGCGGGCGAATCCCACTGCTCCACCAGCCGGATAGCCTCCTCCACCGCCGCGTCCCTCTCGTCGTTCAGGTCGTCGTCGTAGGGGGCGGGAAACCCGCCCCGGTCGTAGCGCTCCTCCTCCTCGTCCTCGTCCGCGTAGGCCGCCTCGTCGCCCTCCGGGACGGACCCGGCACCGGCCTCGGGCGCCGGAAAGAGGTCGGTCATGAGGGAAAATCGGTTGTCGAAGCCGGAGAGGATGCGGATCATGTCGTCCGCGGCGTTCTTGTTGTTGGCGAGCGACTTGACGATGTGCTGCGCCGCCGCGATCACCTTCTCCTGCCCGTCGGGCGGCGCCGCCGCCATCCTGCTGTGATTCGGATCGGATGCGAGGAGGAGGAGGATGGATTGGTGGGAAAGGGGGAAGACAGAGGGGGAAGAAGGGGAAGGGAAGGTGAGTCGCTAATTTGCTGAGCTGGCTAGGTTTGAGCAAGTCGTCGTCGGGTGTCTGTCTCGGGAGAAGGTTGGACTGAAAAATCTTCCTGCTCGATCACTCGCTTTATTGTACGGATGGGATCCGATTCGTTCCGGCGACCCTACACTACACAGCACTGAACACAGTGTGCCGTCCATGCACCGCAACTTTGTTCTACGGAGTAGCTAGTATCATCTGATTATATATTTCTCAAGGCTGACCAAGCAAGAACACGAGATAAATTTGCAAGAATAGATAGTAAGAGCATCTCCACTCGGAGCGCCCAAAATCTGTCCGGATTACACTGATATGGGGCATGTCCGGACATAAAATTGAGTCAATATGTGTATGGGGGTGCTCTCTCTCCGGGCGTGGCGGCGGTCTGGCTGCTTCCTCTCCGGCGACGTTGAGGTTGCTACCAGGTGTTGCGGTGGTTCAGCGTTCAAGGCTCCAGGTTCTGTGTTGTGTTCTTCGCCTTGTTGCTGTTGTGCTGGGTTCTTTTTCTCTTTGTTCTTCGGCGTGCGTTTGGTCTTCTTCCTGTAATCTGTGTTGGTCGCTCGCTGGGGAAGATCCACTATCAAAAAAAAATTGAGTCAATATGTGTATGGGCGGCCACGAAAAAACACATCTCCCAATCGGACACCCCAAACGCGCACCGGGACCCACCAGTCTGCTCCGCTCGCTGCATCTCCTGGCGGTTGAAGGGCACGACAGTGCGCGCTGCCCTTCTCGCCGTTACCTCGTGCTCACCGTCGCCCATCAACAACTTGCCCACCGCGCTCGCCACTGCACTGGCCCGCACCGCGGCCTCCTAGATCGTACGAGAGGACCATGGCGCTGCTGCTACGGGGGCTAGGCCTATGCAGATCGAGTCAGTGGAGACCTCGGCCGTCCCTGCCTGGACGTTGATGGCGTGGAACAACACGTTCGTTGTGAGACCCCAAGTGTAAGGTTTGATATAATTTAGTAGCAAGTTTTCCCTTGATTACAAAACCAAGATTATCAATCCAGTAGAATTTGGTGAAGGCTTCGGAAAGGTGTAAACGGCGCCGTTTACGATAATTGACGTGGACTTGCGCACAGCCGAACAAACTACATTGCCCCAACGAAACAGAGAGGTTGTCTCCGGCTTGCTGAACACAAAGAATTAAATGTATGTGTGTAAAATAATATAAGAGCAAAAATGACCGGCGAGCAAATGACTAGTAAAACCTATTTAAACGGTTGTAAACAATGTAGAAAAATATGATCGGGATCCACAGTTCACTAGTGGCTTCTCTCCAAAAGATAAACATGTTGGGTAAACAAATTACAGCGAGACAATTGACAAACATGGGTGCAACACAATACTATCATGACACTAAGTCCACCGTTTCATTTAATATGGGCATTACGACAAAATACATAGACCGTTATCCAACTGCATCTATGACTAATAATTCCACCCCGGAATCGCTATCCAGTCTGTCACCCGAAAGTATTAAGTTACAAGCAACAGATAATTACAATAAGCATGGTGCATAATGTAAGCAATGGTTACAACATAAAACAATAAACACCGTTGTTTTATCCCTAGTAACAACAGCACATCTCAAGTCTTAATTGTTTCTGTCAACTCGAGCTCAGACAAGAGAGGCATGAACTCACTATCTAGCATAAATACCCTCTCTAAGATACTTGCAATTACTTCGGCCAAAACATCCACAAGCATCGGAGAGCATGCAAGATCATAAATAAAACATATGGTAAACAATCTGAACAATAATGTCATGACTCCATAATTAATCGGATCCCCACAAACACAACATGTAGCATTACATAAAGATGATCTTAATCATGTAGGCAGCTCATAAGATCTAAACAATGGAGCACAAAGGAAAAGAGACAACCATCTAGCTACTGCCATGGACCCGTAGTCCCGTGGTGGACTACTCACGCATCACTCCGGAGGCAGGCATGGTGGTGTAGATGCCTCCGGTGACGATCTCCCCCTCCGGCAGGGTGCCGGAAAGAGTTTCAGAACCCTCCAATCTAGGGTTGGCGACGGTGTCGGTCTCGAAACTTTTCTGAAAAATATGATCGGGTATCAAGGGTTTTCGGGACGAAAGCAATTTATAGGCGAAAGGGTAACTCAGGGAGACGCCCGAGGGCGCCAGGTTCCATTTATTGAAAATGACCAGCAAACAAAACAAAACAAAACTGAAAGCAAAACATAAATGACGTTCCAAGAACGGCACATATTATGTAAAGGAATAAAAATATAGTTTCATGGGATCGACCTGATTAATTATCGATGAAGAAGGGGATGCCTTGGGCATCCCCGAGCTTAGACGCTTGAGACTTCTTGAATATTTAGTGGAGGTCCAGGGGAGCCTCCCCAAGCTTGAACGTTAATCCCTTCTTGATCTTCTTTCATCACCTCGTTCTCTCAACACTTGAAAACTTCCTTCACACAAAACCTCTCACAAACTGATTACAGGGGTTAGTTCTCGAACAAAATAATCCACCTTCAGTTCTCATTTGGCAAATTGCATAAACTTGTTTCTAAACATTGGCTACTTCCACAAAGGTTTAAGTGATGTTCCGTGGATAAAAGAACTTCATTTTGCTCGTAAAAGAAGCAATGCAAAAAACGAAGACATAATCTGTCAAAAACAGAACGTAAAGATGATTTTTTCGGGCTACTACGACACCTCAAATCATAAAACTTAAAACTAATGAAAGTTAGACAGAACTCAGATGCTTGCTGTCAAACATTTTCGACTACAGATCACGTTCTGTGATTTTTTAGAATTTCATACGGTGACGGACAGAAATCTATTTCTGGACAACAACTCAAAAAAATTACTTTCCTCCCATTAGAGGTTATTCTTGGCACAAAAACACAAATAAAAAGTATACAAGGGAGTTGCTACAGAGGCAACAACACCGAAAACTCAACAAAACAAAAAGCAAACTGAAAATAAAAATAATGGGTTGCCTCCCATAAGCGCTTTTCTTTAACGCCTTTTAGCTAGGCACAATGGCAAAAGTCAAGTATTATCAATTTTAGAAACATCAAAATCATTCCTCCCTTCAATAAGTTCATCTTTTACTTTGTTTAGGAAGAACATCCTGCGGTTAACTGGAGCATTCAATTTCAAAAATCCATACTTGGCATTAATAAAACATCTCGTGACTTTAAAAAAGGATCTACCCAAAACAATATTTCCATGGGATCTTGATAAAACTACAAAGTCTATTGGGACAAGTTTATTTTGAACTCTGACTTGAACATTGACTCTTCCCAAGACTTTTGAAATAGTACCATCGGCATGAGAGTGATAAAAAAGGGTAATCAACCATGTTATTAAGTTTTAAGGAATCATAAACCATTTTAGGCATGGTTGACATAGTGGAACCGATATCACATTAGGCTAAGAAATTTTGATTATCAATTTCGATTCTAATGAAAGGTTCCCTATCACTTTGTGGTTCAGCTAGGGGTTGTTGGATTTCAGAAGTATTGCCATCTTTACTTATTGCTAAATTACTTAACGTTTCTCTATTTTATCCAACCTCTCAATAACCCCATCAGTTTTATCTATCATAGGAAAAATAGCTAACCCATTTATAATTCTAAAATCTTTCATTGGATCATATTCCACAAAAGTTTCTCCTACCATAACATCTAAAGCGTGCTGATAAACAGATCTGAGACCAAAGTAGAAAATTTTTAGGAGAACACTCAATTCTATCCTGGGTTGCATCTTTTTATATGGCTCTGAAATTCTTTCCCAGACATTTTTAAAACTTTCCCCAACTTTCTGTCCGAACGTAAGAATTTCTCCAAAAATGTCATATCCGAAGGGCTAGTCATGATAGTTAAGCAAAGGATAAAACTAGACAAAACCGAAATAAAAATAGGTGCTGGAATTTTTACTTTTTTGTGTTTTTGGGTTTTAAGGCAAACGAAAAGCAAAATATGACTAACAAAAAATATACTAAGCAAGACAATAACAAAATAGAGTGTAAAGACATGCGAAACTCCCCTCGCTGAAGCTTCCAAATCCCCGGCAACGGCGCCAGAAAACTTGCTTGATGGCGTGGAACAACATGTTCGCTGGGAGACCCCAAGTGTAAGGTTTGATGTAATTTAGTAGCAAGTTTTTCCTTGATTACAGAACCAAGGTTATCAGTCCAGTAGGATTTGGAGAAGGCTTCGAAAAGGTGTCAACGTCGCCGTTTACGAGAATTTACGTGGACCTGCACACAGCCGAACAAACTACATTGCCCCAACGAAACAGAGAGGTTGTCAATCTCTCCGGCTTGCTGAACACAAAGAATTAAATGTATGTGTGTAAAATAATAAAAGAGCAAAAATGACCGGCGAGCAAATGACTAGTAAAGGCTATTTAAAATGGTTGTAAACAATGTAGGAAAATAGGACCGGGATCCACAGTTCACTAGTGGCGTCTCTCCAAAAGATAAACATGTTGGGTAAAGAAATTACAACGAGGCAATTGACAAACATGGGCGCAACACAATACTATTGTGACACTAAGTCCACCGTTTCATTTAATATGGGCATTACGATAAAATACATAGACCGTTATCCAACTGCATCTATTACTAATAATCCAACTCGGGATCGCTATCCAGCCTGTCACCCGAAAGTATTAAGTTGCAAGCAACAAATAATTGCAATAAGCATGGTGCGTAATGTAAGCAATGTAAACAACATAAAGCAATAAACACCGTTGTTTTATCCCTAATAGCAACAACACATCTCAAATCTTAATCGTTTCT
Source organism: Poa pratensis (assembly GCA_947311845.1). Lineage (NCBI taxonomy): Eukaryota > Viridiplantae > Streptophyta > Magnoliopsida > Poales > Poaceae > Poa > Poa pratensis. The sequence goes on along the minus strand of CAMZMU010000055.1, from coordinate 9,395,193 downwards.
ATCAACTCGAGCTCAGACAAGAGAGGCATGAACCCACTATCTAGCATAAATACCCTCTCTAAGATACTAGCAAATACTTCGGCCAAAACATCCACAAGCATCGGAGAGCATGCAAGATCATAAATAAAACATATGATAAATAATCTGAACAATAATTTCATGACTCCATGATTCATTGGATCCCCGCAAACACAATATGTAGCAACATAAAGATGATCTTAATCATGCGCCGGACGAAATTTGCGGACCAATTTTGCTTTGGGCGGCCCGAGTGGGAGGCGTTTTTGCCCCCAAAATCCCCAAAACCGCTATTTTGTGTCCTTTGGGCGCTCCGAGTAGAGATGCTCTAACACAAAGTATCCGATTATGGTGGTGGAAATTAAATGATACTATTAGAAGAACGAGAAATCCACATTATGAAGAATCGGTTCCTATCATGCATGTGCCTCAGTAAAGAGGTCTCGATGCCCCGCCTGCTGTAATCTGGACCACGAACGGAGAATATTTGTGCACCAGTAGAGTACCGACAAATGAGAAAAATCTTTATTATTGAAAACCTTGTCATTTCTACACAGTCAAAGAGACCATATAATGGCTATCCCTCCCACCCTAATAATATTACTAAACTTTTTATCTATCACATGTAGCCAATTGCCAAATACATTTGCAACAGACTTGGGTGGACATAAGTTAGAAACTATCTGGATAGGTAACCTAATAGAACGTGCAAAACTACACTAAAAAATAAGTGCTTATTGTATCCTGTTGTGGACAAAACACACACTTTGTACTTCCATGCCAGTTTCGCTTAACAAGATTATCCTTTGTTAAAATGACACCCTAAGAAGATAGCAAGTAAACACTTTCAGTTTAAGTGGAATCTTCATTTGGCATATATTTTTATTATCATCGACTGGTACATCGGAATGGACTAACGCCCTATACATAGAATTTATCGAGAAATTTCCATTCCCACATAAATTCCAACGAAACTCATCGAAATCTTGTGTAAGTTGAACAGAAGTCAACCGTGCCAGCAAGGCGTTCCAGGACGTTAGTCTCTGCCCAATTATGTCTCGCCTGAACGTCACATTGGGTGGTGACGACTGCATAACGGTGCCTATGGTATCCCCTTGTGACGAACTATATTGTATAGGGCTAGGTACTGATCCCGGAGGGTGGTATTACCTAACCATTTTTCATCCCAAAATCTTATCTCCGATCCATCCTTAATTTTAAATACTCCGAAGCGGAATAAATGTTTGTTTGTCGCCATCAGACCGGTTCAGAAGTAAGAATCACCAGGTTTCCAATATACATGTGCAAGGGCGGACCCAATGTCCCTGCAGCCCGGGCGCTTGGCCGGGCTTCCCGCCAGTCGCACAGCTTATTTTCAATGAAAATTTGACCAAAAAATAGCATGTTAAGCCTTTGCTTTAGAGTTTGCCCGGGCTTTGAAATATTTCTGGTCCGCTATTGTACATGTGATACATCTTAGCATTCTATGTGTTCACAAAATCGTTTCATCGAAAATCGATAATTTTTGCGTCCTGTGTAAAAAAGGCAAAAAAAAACTCGTGAAAAGCCTTATTTGAGTACCCAAAATTTTCACCTTATACACAAGTAACAAAAAATGTCGGCTTTCGTGAAACAGCTTTGTGAACACATAGCAATTTAAGATATATGCACAAACATTTGTTTTCAAAAAATTGACAATGCTTTTTAAATAAATGGTGCATATGCACGAGAGCCAGCACACCACTCTCCAAAGATGAAATAGAACACGCGAAATTTTATTTCAGTTTCTTTTGACATTTGAAAATACGTTTTCCAAATACCAGGTGCATATGCAAAGTACACTATATGGCTTCTTTGGACAACCAAAGGCACCTTCAAAACTGGACTTCTTTCAAATTTGGCAAAAACGAATATTTGTTGAATGTGTGACAAAGCAGGAGATAGTACGGATATTCAAACCGGGTGGTGGGTCTAGATGCACCCATTAGGTAATTTATTTTTGGTTTTTTTCAGAATGTCAAAAAATTTCAGAAAAAATCCGGATGTACGTTACAGCGTGATGTGTTAGCACAGAAATTGGCATGTTGAAAAAACTTTTTTAGCAACCTGTACAAAAAAGACAAAATGCTGACACGTATATGTACATTTCAGCATGTCCGAATTTGTCTTTTTGCACAGGTTGCAAAAAAAGTTTTTTCACCATGCCAATTTTTGTGCTGACTTGAAATGTGTTGGACTACATGCAAAAAATTTATTTTGAATTTTTTGATATTTGGAAAAATGTTTTTTTGGTAGTGGGTGCATCTGCACCCACTACCCAAATCGCAGTAGTCCTTCAGTTGTGAGAATTTCTGTCTCTTTCTTGCAACTCAACCTCATTTCCGTCTCTATTCTGCAACTCTCAACATTCAACGCTTTAGTTATTTTGTTAATACGTGCAGTTTTTAGTTCGTCTTCGCCACTCAACAAATGTCTACGATACATCAGACGAATCAAAAACACACAAAGCCGGTAGAAAATGTTCATAGGTAAGACGATCTTGCAAACAACCTAGCAAGGTAGTGGAGCGAACAGAGACGATCAGCTTTGGCTCGACATGATAGACAAAACTATATAGAAACCAAATACGGTAACCTCATCTGATCTTGACATGGTCTGGGCAAACAGAACAAGAATCAGAAAACCACAATACGATTGATTCCACAGTGTTGCTAATAAGAGTTTCGAGTTCCTCGTCAAAATCAGGACACTGAAAGGGAAACTACATGGCATATGCTCGACAGAGAAGGCTATGCTGCTTAGGTCAACCGCTGTGCAGCCTCCTTGGCGATGAGCCTTTCCCTGGCCTTGGTCTTCGCCTGGGACTTCGAGCCCATGACGCCGCCTCCCCACTTCTTCCTGACCTCGTCGAACTTGTCGTTGAAGTTTGCCTGCAGAATAGTGGACATAGGAGATGTTATATGGGTAACAGCAAGAAGAGGACGGCATATCCATGAAAGGGAGGGTTTCCCTAGTTAGTACCTTGATAGCCTCCAAGATCTTGCTGAATTCAAGCTTGTCCTCGTTCTTGACAGTGGTCAGGCACAGAACAGAGGCAGTCTTCTTGTGAACAATCTACAGACAGTTACAAAGCCAAAATCAGCATTTGTTTCTAGCAGCTGTTCCAGATTTCAAAATTATACAACAGAGACATGAGTAAATATACCGATCCAAGGCGTGACTTTCCCTTAACGATGCAGTATGGGACCTCCATCTTCCTGCACAGGGCTGGGAGCCACACAACCAGCTCAATTGGGTCAACGTCATGAGCGATCACAACAAGCTGGGCCTTGCTCTGCATCAAAATACACAATGATTAATCACATGATTGTTTCTTGTAATCAGAAAAGGTATCTATGATTAAGTACTGATTAGGTGAAAGAAGAACCCATTTTATTACCTGCTCAATGAGGTAAGTGACATGGTTAAGACCATACTTCACAACAATTGGCTTCTTGGCCTCAACGGTCTTTCCCTCAGCCTCAGCCTGGGCCCTCTTCAAAAGCCTCTCCTTCTTAGCAGCCTTGTCCTCAGGGCGGTACTTTAGAAGCATCTTAAACAGGTTGGTGGCTGCAACATGTGATTCATATCAGAGATTTGCAACAAAATTCTTGCAGAAACAAAACATATGCCAGGTATGAAGGAATTAATGTTGTACATTACAACACAAAGTAAAAGCAAACAGAGAATGATGACTCCAGGTCCAAACATAGCAAGAACATCTAAACTACAATGGTTTTTCCTAAGTGGCATCCTTAAAAGAAAAGGCAGATGCAAACAATTCACTTAGTTCTTCAATTAGTACATACTTATGAAAGCATAAATGCACAATTTAGTGTCAGTGCATTCATGAAATTAAACAATGAAAGAAGGCTCTATTGCGCATTCTGAAGCTGAGAACCGAAACCATATTAGATAGAGAAAAGTATTCAAATATTAACTCAGTCATCCATTCATCAGAAACACATCCTATGCAAAACAACATGCTGAATAGATAGCCACGCATTCATAAAAGGGCAAAATAGCATGCATTTAGCACACAACAACATGCATTGCCCTAATCATGCAGGCGGAAAGCTAAAAATGTCACCTAATAACAGGAAACTGGTACTCCCTCCGTTCTAAATTAATTGACATGCATTTGTCTAATAACGAATGTATCTAGACACTATACAAGTATAGATACATCCGTATTTAGACAAAGCCAAGTCAATTAATTTGGAACGGAGGGAGTACATCTCAATATCTTGATCTCGTTAAGAGAGGTTCACTCAAATAGTGCAAGCTCACAAGTCACAGCAAAACGGTGCATCTTCTAATAACCTCACCCATAGCGGATTCCAAGTACAGTAACGCACGAATAAAAAAAAGTCAAGTATATACCGAGGTTCTTGTCTAGGGTGCGGGTGAACTGGTGGAGCGCCGGGGGCACCTTGAGGCGCTGCTTGAGGATGCGGCGCTGGCGCTGGATGCGCACGACCTTGGGCCACTTGACGAATCTGTGCAGGTCCTTCTTGGGCGGCAGCGCGCCGCCGATGCCGAACTGCTTCGGCCTCTTCTCGAACAGCGGGTTCGTCACCGTCACCTGCAACCAACAACAACCAGCCCAGTCGAGTAAGATCACAGCCTAGATCAGATAACACGGCGATTTGAAGCAAGAACACAGGAGTATCGGCGGTGCAGTACCGTCTTCTTCTTCGCCGGCACCGGCGCCTTGCCGCCACGCTTCGGGGCCTACGAGATTTGTCATCGACACCATTAGACAAGATTCAAACGGTAAAAACTCGCACCCTCGCTCAGATCCAGGAAAGGAGATCAGAGCGAAGTACACAGAAAGAGCGGCGATGACGCTGGGGACCGCGGCAGGGACTTACCATTTCGCCGGCGGGGAGGAGGAGGGGGAGGCGGGGAGGCGGGGGAGGAGGAAGGGATAGGCGGCGATGCGGGGAAGATAGTTTTATAAAGGCGGCGATTAGGGTTTAGGAAGATGGAGTGGGCTGGGCCAGTCGCTGCGATAATTTGTGTTATGGTTGTTTCGTAGCCCGGGACGCTCGCTGCGTCCAGATTCGCGACAACGCCTGAATAGCCGCTGTATATGGGCCGGCCCAGGTAACTCTGCGCACGTACTTGTGGATCGGTACAATTATTTTGCTGTTCGCCTTTTACTGTCGCTAAAAAAAACCGATTTTTCTGTCAATTATTTGCATAAGACTATCAAAAACAAATACCCTGAAATCACAACTCTTTGCTTTCGAACTAAACGCTTTCTTTCGGTTAGGATGCCTCCACTGTTGTGATCCTCCAGTAGAACAATCCATTATTATCTATCGAAAATCTAACAGCTGATCCAAGAACTAGCAAAACAGCAAATGAAGCACATGCTCTGGAACACATGTCTCATGCAAATGGAGAAGTTTCAAAACTATGTAGATGACCCCTTGCAATGTTTATCTTGGCACAACACATCGGTGAATATATCAAATTTATCCAGGTTGCATGTCTTGAGCAAATAAATCCACGTAGCCTAATCCTTTAAAAAAGTCTAGGGTAATAATGGTTAGGCCTGAGAGGAAATACGAAGCTAACAAATAAAAACACATGTACCATTTACGAATTACAAAACACATGGAAATCAAAGCAAACCATCCCCAGCCCTCAATATAAGAAGCAACGTAAGAAGTCTCACGCGCCTATCATTAGTGAACAGAAAAGCGAATTATTAGAATAATTCAAAAAAGAAAAACCCTCGAGCATGAAGGCAACTGCATATCTAGCGAAAAGAAACATATGCAGCTATTCCTGAATTAAGAAGACATGAAACCCACATCAAACCATTCGTAACCGTCAATATGAAAAGCAAGGTGAAAAGCAAATAGTACATATGAAAGTAAAGAGAATATTATTGTCATTAGTCAGTACATCGCTTAGTGCAAATGAAAAAAAAAAACCAAATTTGTTGGAGCCAAACATGTTGGAAAACCTGCAGAATAAAAAAGAATAACTAAGAACTGAGTCTACCAATATAAATGCAGCGTCAAAAATTGAGTCAAGGAACCTCGTACCTACATAGTGAATGCCATTGTATTTAACACATACAAATTAAAAGGAAGACAACAAATCTCTTCATAATAATCATCTATATTGGTGAAGGCGGAACTAAATTGCTGAAGGCAACTTATCTGAATTAAAAGTCCAAATTTGGCGGATGATATTAATACCTAAATATTACTTTTTAAAAGACTGTATGACTTCAAATTGATCAAATTTGCACGACAGAGTAGCTATCTAGCTACACGGAGCGAACACTAAGAGCATCTCTAGCAGAGCCCGCAAAAGGCAAACCCGCAAAAGCATTTTACAGGTCACGTTTTTCGTGTTTTACAGGTCGAAAAGTCACCGCATAGAATAGAAACTGAAAACAAAACTGTAAAACAAAATATGCTAGAGAATATTCTCTCATCTTCTTCCTCTCATCTATCCTCTTTCTTTCATCTTGGCCACGTTCAGCATACGGATACGGATAGCCAAGAGTGGCAAAACAAGCTGCCGAAACACAAGACACGCACGAGGCGTCGAGGCCGCCGTGAATCCCACGAGTGTGGCGTGGCTGGCGAGAGGCAAAGTGGCTGATCGATGGAGATGCCACGGTCGACCGGTGCCGGCTCGCTCCGGTTTCTTGGCCTGCTGAAGCTGCCGGAGGCTGGCCCCGAGGACGCGGCAGCGGCATGCTTCGAGCTGGACGAGCGCGACGTGGTGTGGCCGCTGGTGGCGGTGGGGATGCGGACGGCTGGGCATATGCGCCGGCCCCTGATGCAACGGCGCTGCCGCGGGGTGGCACAACGCGGCGTCGCTCGCCGCACGCCGTGCCGCAGAGCTTCGGGCTGTCGTCGCTGCTCGCCGAGGGCGGCGGTGAGCAGCAGCTGCTGCACGCGGGGGTGGCCGTGCCTATGAGGGCTGCGGCGCCCGTGACCTCGATTTTTGGAAAGCCGGCGGCGCAGGAGCAGCTGCCAGTGTTCCACGGCGGCGCAGGAGCAGCTGCCTGCGATTCCAGCGAGATTCCGACGAAATTCAGGCGATTCCGGCAAGATTCCGGCGAGTTTCATGGCGGAAGGTCACCGCGGGTCCTGAATATTCAGCCCGCCAAACGTTTTCACCAAATGCAGGCACCCTCGGTTCGGCGCCGAAATCTGCGAAAAAGCCGTTCCGAGGCGCGGATTCACGGGGGCCTGCAAAATCTTTTGCGGGTTGGGCAAATTTACGGATTCTGTTCTCCGCCTTTTTACGGTTTTCAATCCGCATCGGGCGGTTATTATGCGGGTTTGCCCCTTTTGCGGGCTCTGCTAGAGATGCTCTAACCCAAAGGAGAGCAGATGGATGACAATTTACAACAGAATAAACACAGCATGCAACCCTAGCTTAGCCTACCTGTTTGCTCAGCACTTCGTTGCCGCATCCCATATGACTCTCTTTTTTTGCGAACACGCAAAAGCTTTGCGCGTCCAATGCATTAGAAGAAAAGGACAGAGTCCAGATTACAACGATTCCGGCATCAAAGATGCGGTAACACAGCCAGGCCTCCAGCCATGACTGGCGAGGCGTCTGAAGCTCGGAGCAGCAGGGCCACGTCGAAGCCAATGCCAAACTCCTCCAGGGACGACCATCACTCCAAGACTGCACAGGCCAAAGTACCTCGCACCTATATGCCAGAGAGAGTCGGCAGGTGGGAGGCAGGACCCGGCTGGAACTGGCGCATCGATCATAGGGGGAGCTGGCGCCGACGAACATTGTGTCTCGGAGTCCGCGCCCTATGCAGTAGTCAACTCTGAAGCCACGCGTCGCCGCACTCCAGCCGCCACATCGGAGACTCCCCGTGCAGCCCAAGCAGCGCCTACAAGAGGGGAACGGCGCTGGGACGCCGCCGCTGCCCGATCCGGCAAGCCGAACCTAGGGTTTCCCCCGGTGCTCGAGGAAAAGTCCAGCCGGGTCATGCCAACGCCTCCAAGGAGGTAGCGGCACCCTCGGGTGTCGCCGTTGACAGCGCAGGCAACCAACGCGCGGGGATTTCGCCCCGACCCAAAGGAAGGACCCCGAAAACCGCCGAAGCAGGGGCAGCTCGAAGAGGGCAAAGCCGCTCGCTTGAAGAGACCACCGGCACAGGGGGCGAAGCCTCGAATGTCACTGTTGAAGGAGGGAGGCACCGGCTTGCGGGTCAGCCACCGCGGGGAGCGCGTCGAGCTGGTGGCGTCATGCAGCCACCCGCGCCGCCGTCGGCTATGGCTGCCACTCGCAGGCCCGCAGCTGCCGCCGCCGGGATCCGCCCGGCACGGCAGAGCAGCCACCGCTGCTTGCCGACGAGCCCGCACGCAGCCTCCACCGACGGCAGCCACACGTGCCGATACAACATGGCACATCGACGAGTCGCACGAGCAAGACCATCCCCAACTCCCAGCAGCTCTCCCCCATCATCCACCTCCAGGCCGGTCGAAGAACCACCCGTGTCGTCGCTGTCGCCGGACAGCTGGGCACCGCCGCAGCCCTCAGACCCAGATCAGGCCCGGATGGGCCCAGATCTGGGCCGCGCCGCCACCAGCAGGGCCGATGCGCTACTCCTCCGCAGCATGGATGCCGCCCAGGAGCCAGCAGCAGCGCCCGGCCGGAGCGCACCAGGCCACCTCCACGACCAGGGGGGCGCCGGTGCCATGGTCCTCCCGGCCGCCCAGGGCCGAGACCTCCAGGACCTGCGCCGCAGCCTCCATAGCCCCCGCACCTCGCTCCGAACTGCTCTGCCGCTCCTCTCCTCCAGCTCGACGTGCGCCGCCGCCATCTCCACCACCAGCCTCAGCCCGTCGACGACCTCCTCCGCGCAAAGTCAGCGCGTCTGGGTACGGCCCCTCCTCCCTGTCGCCTTTTGGCGACCGGTGCCGCTACCACCGCCGCTGGATGGCCGGCGGCGGCGGCTCCTCTAGGGTTTGTTTGGATCGCCTCCAGAGCCCCCCGCGCAAGGGACCCGGGAGGTGGTTTCAATCCCCATATGACTCTGGTCTGGCTCGTTGCTGCAGACAAACTATGTTATCTTAGGGATTAATTAAAAGCTAAGCGGCACGGACGCTGGCAAGCAACCTGACATGCTAACTCAATGCCGTACCAAATTGTACTATATACTCTTAACTTTGTCGGTCATCCTGTTGTCATAAAATGCATGCATACTTAATTAAAATGGGAGCACAAATGATCAAAAATCATTGGTTAAAAATCAAATAAGATGATTTTGTGGACCTATTTTTTATCTTGTGGTGCACTGCAATTAAAACCAGAAAACTATATACTCTAAATTTCTCAGTGATCCTCATGTCATAAAATGCATGAAATGGGTGCACAAATAATCAAAACCCGTGGGATAGCCGAAAGTTTCACTCATGCTACACAGTTCAGGCCTGGATGCCTCCTTTCCAAAGATCTAATAGCAGCAGGGAAAGGAGCAGAGCTACCTGCAAGAAGAACAAATTTGAACGGATGAAATATGATGACGTAAAAGATAGTGCAATAAATCTAATTTGGAATCAAGGGAAAAGCATACAGTATATGTAAACAGAGACATTCGTTGCAATATTCATTGCAGTCGGAATACATAAGTAGAACCATTTGGAACCAAATAATATAAAATGGTTTATTCCTTTCGCAACCACGTACGCGAATATTAGTACAGCAAGTGACAAAACATAATTGATTTGGCATCCAAAGCCATAAAATCTGATGGTTAGCACATCAAATCAACCATGGATCATAGCAGAAAAACATTTTAATTCATTTTAAGAAACATGTCAGTATAAAACATGGGTGCTTGCATATGGAAGCTGTGTTCATGAATCGAGGAATAATAACCGAAGAAGCTAATGGTAAGGCTAACATCTTGTGGGCTGTAATTTCGTTCACAGAAGACATGCTATAATAACAATGGCCGCCGATCTGAACTCAATACTAAAAAGTATCATAAGTATGCATGTCTGTACACAGAAAAACTATGAAAACACAAAAAGAGCAGCAGTAAGCTCAAATTAAGCACAGCGGCTAACGTCTTATCAGGTATAATATTGTCATCAGAGAAATTAGCACAATCAATATTGAAGAGTAACATAGATAAGCATGAATGAATACAGAAGATCTGTGTAAGCACAAAGAGAGCAGCAGTAATCCCAAATTAAGCACAGCGGCCGACGCCTTATCAGATATAATATTGTCATCAGATAAAGTACCACAATAAGTCACTTCAAACTATTCTCATCTTAACTGAAGCAGCGTACACATACTTAATTTGTATTTATTCCATTGCATCTTTTCTTTTTTTCTTTCAGAACTATTAATGTATATAGGTGAGATAGGTTATTCATACACGCGAGTATCTTTTATATGAAATAAATTATACCTGATAATTACTTTGGAAAAAATGGCTGCTTATCTATTTGAACTGAGAGTGAACAGGAAGTATTGTTGAAGCATTAGCACACAAAGAGCTCCACATAATCCAGCATGACAACCAACCACATCAACGAAACTAAGTAGTTGAAAATAAATCTTCTTCTAATGCACAGTACTGCATCAAAAAGGTGATTGCAACAGAGCAACATTTCCTTATTGAGATGATAAGCACTTCAAACTGTTTTATCTTAATTGAAGCAGCATGCACTTAGTTTGTATTTCTATCATTGCATCTAATTTTTTCTATTGCATCCATTTATTTATTTTACTTTTGGAACGATTAATGTGTAGAGGTGTGCAAAAAGGCATTACCACAAACACCTTGCGGGCAGGAGCGGAACGCGGCCGCAGCGGCTACCACGGCGAAGGGAGGCCGAGCACGGACATGGCGGCGAGCGCGGCCGCGCGAGAGGCGAGGTGGTCAGGAGCACGGAGGACATCGGGGCAGAGCAGACGGGCCTGATGCGTCGACCTCGGGACGGCGCTGGAGCAGGAGGGGCCACGGGCGACGTTCGGGCGCGGGGAGGAAGCGGAGCAGGGGCGGCCATGGCGTCGGAGGTCCTGGCCGAGGTCGGGGAGGCGCGGTCAGGCGCAGCGTGGGTCGAGGAGAAGAGGACGCGGCCGGAGGAGAGGAAGGCGAGGGGGGCCCGGGCGGCTCCGGGTCGACGGAGCGGCCGGGCGACGGACGGCGCGAAGACGGCGCGAAAGGGAGGCGCGGCGAGCGGCGGCGTGGCGACCCGAGGTGGCGACGGCGTCGGGCGGTGGCCGGGCCGGAGCAGGGGGTGATACGTCCATTTTGCATCACTATTTTATATCATAATTTACTGTTACTCATTGATATATTTCATATTAAGATGTGTTACTTACGTTATTTTATCTTATTTTGCATGTTTGATGATTATTGGAGAATTAACTGCCAGAGTCAGATTTCAGCTGGAAAAAGCACCATCAAGACGCTATATTTCTGGAGTTCCAAAAACCATGACGAATATACAGAAGCTCCTATTTTATCAGAAGACGGAGGCAGCCAAAGGGGAGGCTGAGATGGGCCACGAGGGGCCCACACCACCCTAGGGCGCGGCCACCATGGGGCCCGCGCCGAGGCATGGTGTGGGGCCCCTGGCCCACCTCTGGCGCTCCCCCTTCGCGTACATGACCTCCTCAGCCCTAATCTTCAGAAGGAGCGCCCGAGGAAATATTCCGCCGCCTCCACGGGACGGAAACAACAGAGAGAGAAAAAGCTCTCCGGCAGGGAGAAATCTGCCGGGAAATTCCCTCCCGGAGGGGGAAATCATCGCCATCGTCATCGTCATCACGCTGGACTTCATCGGGATCATCATCATCATCTCCACCGCCATCACCATCATCACCGCCGCTCCACTTCGTTCCGCTGTAACATCTAGGGCTATACTTTGTCTAGTTCATAGGGGAACTCTCCCGGTGTTAATTACTCCTTGTGGTTGATGCTATTGAGTTTTATCGGTGAATTAAAGTTTATGTCCAGATTGTTATTCATCATTATATCACCTCTGATCATGATCCATATGATGTCTTGTGAGTAGTTCGTTTAGTTCTTGAGGACATGGGAAAGTCTTGTCGCTAGTAGTGGAATTATGTTGAGTAATATTTAATGGTTTGATATTTAAGTTGTGGTGTTATTCTTCTAGTGGTGTCATGTGAACGTCGACTACATGACACTTCACCTTTATGGGCCTAGGGAATGCATTGTGTAGTTGGTCGCTAATTGTGGGGTTGCCGGAGTGACAGAAACCTAAACCCCCGTTAGTAAACCGGTGCACGAGGGAGTGTAGGATCTCAGAGTTTAAGGCTGTGGTTAGATTTATCTTAATTACTTTCTTGTAATTGCGGATGCTTACAAGGGGTATAATCACAAGTATGTATTAGTCCAAGTAAGGGCGGTGCATTAGCATAGGTTCACCCACACAACACTTATCAAAACAATAAAGATTAATCAACTGTATGAAGCGAAAGCACTTGACTAAATCCCGTGTGTCCTCAAGAACATTTTGTCATCATAAGTAAACCAACCGGCTTATCCTTTGCTCTAAAAAGGATTGGGCCACTCGCTGCAATTATTATTACTGTCTTTTATTTACTTGTATTTTATTTATCTGCTATATCAAAAACCCCTAAAAACTTGTCTGCTAGTGTTTACAGTGAAACCTTGACCGAAACTGCTTGTCAACACCTTCTGCTCCTCGTTGGGTTCGACACTCTTATTTATCGAAAGTACTACGATACACCCCCTATACTTGTGGGTCATCAAGACTATTTTCTGGCGCCGTTGCCGGGGAGTGAAGTGCTATTGGTAAGTGGAATCGGTAAGGGAAACTTTTACTGTAAGTGCTGTTTTTATTTCTGCTTGCTACTCTATTTCATTATGGAGAGATCTCCATTTGAATCCCTATTCGGGAATGCTACTACCACTGCTACGGTAGTAGACAAGTCGCCACCTGATCAAGTAATTCCATTTAAAATACCTATGAAAATTGTTGAACGTGTTACGAATAACCGCTATGTAGGAGATGGAACTGTCCATCCTGGTGATCATTTGCTGTTTATACATGAATTATGCGAGTTGTTCAAGTGTGCAGGTATTTCAATGGAAGAAGTCAAGAGGAAATTATTCTCTATATCACTGACGGGCAGAGCTGCGGAATGGTATAAGATGCTGAAGAATGGCCGTTCTATTGGCTGGGAGGAAATTGTACCTCTCTTTTACTCTAAATTTTATCCTCCTAGTGAAATTCATCAAGATCGGAATCATATATATAATTTTTGGCCTCATGATGGAGAGAGTATTGCCCAAGCGTGGGGGAGATTGAAGTCATTAATGCTCAAATGCCCCATTCATGAGCTTCCGGGTAATATTGTTATTGATAACTTCTACGCAAGGCTTTCTCTTCAGGATAAAACTCTATTGGATACCTCTTGTTCGGATCATTTACACGTAATAAAGAAGAAGTTAAATGGGACCTTCTTGATCGGATTCAGGAAAATACTGAAGGATGGGAGAACGACAAAGGTAGAGAATCAGGTATAAAGTATGATTATGAATGCATTAAAACTTTCATGGATACTGATAATTTTCGTAGTCTTTATGATATGTATGGTCTTGATTCTCAAGTTATTGCAAACTGTTATAAGGCTTTTGCCTCTTATCTTGATGTTCCTAAAGAAGAGTGAATAAGTACCATGTACCTTATAAAGATAATGCTAATTCTGCCCCTATTAAAAACATTGAAGTTCATACTGTTGATCACATTTTGCCAGAACCTTATATTGAGAAAATGCCTTTTCCTGTTAAAGTTAAGGAACATTCTATAATAGCTAGTGTGGTTAATAAAAGTACAAAGAAAGCTATAGAACCTGATGAACAAATAACTGTTGAACCTGCAATAGCAATAGTAAAGGATTTGGTAACCGAAAATGTAGAAGGAGGACATATTATCTTTTGTGAAGATGCCTCTAATATTGTTGCACATCCCGGTAGAGCTAGGAAAACAAGTGTTCCTGTGCTTTCAGTTAAGATAGGAGAACATTGCTATTATGGTTTATGTGATATTGGTGCGAGTTCCAGTGCTATCCCTTTTGAACTTTATAAAGAAATTATGCATGAAATTAGTCCTTGTGAACTTGAGGATATTGATGTGGTTATTCAGCTTGCTAATAGACAAACTATTTCCCCAATTGGTATTGTAAGAGATGTTGAAGTTTTATGCGGTAAGACTAAATATCCTGCTGATTTTCTAGTACTTGGTTCTGCTGCTAGTAAAACCTGTCCTATTATTTTTGGTAGACCTTTCTTAAATACATGTGGTGCAATTATAGACTGTAAGAAAGAGAAAATTTATACTAAATTTGATGGAGAATCTTATGAGTTCAATTTTTCTAAGTTTGGTAAAAATCTTTATGAAACCGAATTACCTAATGAGGATTCAAAAATTGAACAACTTGCTTCTGTTGCCATTGCTCCTAACAGTGCTTTGCAGCAATACATGGAGGAACACGAAAGTGAGGTATTTATGGAAGAAAGAAATGAGATTGACGATATCTTTCTTCGTCAACCACCAATACTTAAACATAATTTGCCTGTAGAGGATTTGGGTACCTCTGCACCTCCTAAGGAAGATCCTGTTTTCGATTTAAAACCTTTGCCTGATAATCTTAAATATGCTCATCTTGATGAAAAGAAAACATATCCTATTATTATTAGTTCTAAACTTTCAGGTAATGAAGAAGCGAGGTTATTAGAAGTATTGAAGAAACATCGAGGAGCTATAGGATATACCTTGGATGATTTAAAGGGGATTTCTCCTACTATATGTCAACACGCCATCAACATGGAACCTGATGCAAAACCAGTTGTTGAGCATCAACGTCGTTTAATCCCTAAGATGAAAGAAGTGGTAAGAAATGAGGTATTGAAACTTCTCGATGCTGGTATAATTTATCCTATTGCTGATAGTAGATGGGTAAGTCCTGTGCATTGTGTCCCTAAGAAAGGAGGAGTTACTGTTGTGCCAAATGAAAATAATGAACTTATTCCTCAAAGAGTAGTAGTTGGATATAGGATGTGCATTGATTTTCGAAAGGTTAATAAAGTTACTAAGAAAGATCACTATCCTTTACCTTTTATTGATCAAATGTTAGAAAGGTTGTCTAAGAAAACTCATTTTTGCTTTCTTGATGGTTATTCTGGTTTTTCACAAATTGCTGTTAAACATCAAGATCAAGAGAAAACTACTTTTACTTGTCCTTATGGAACTTATGCTTATAGACGTATGCCTTTTGGTTTGTGTAATGCTCCTGCTACGTTTCAAAGATGCATGTCTGCTATTTTTCATGGTTTTTGTGAAGAAATTGTGGAAGTATTCATGGACGATTTTTCCGTCTATGGAACTTCTTTGACAATTGCTTGCACAATCTTGATAAAGTTTTGCAGAGATGTGAGGAAACTAATCTTGTTCTTAATTGGGAGAAATGTCATTTTATGGTTAATGAAGGAATTGTTCTTGGACATAAAATTTCTGAAAGAGGTATTGAAGTGGACAGAGCTAAAGTTGAAGCAATTGAGAAAATGCCCTGTCCTAGGGATGTTAAAGGTATTCGTAGTATTCTTGGTCATGCCGGTTTCTATAGGAGATTTATTAAAGATTTCTCTAAAATTTCAAAACCCCTCACTAATCTTCTTCAAAAAGATGTACCTTTTGTTTTTGATGATGATTGTAAAGAAGCATTCGAAATTCTGAAAAAGGCTTTAATCACAGCTCCTGTTGTTCAACCGCCTGATTGGACTTTACCTTTTGAAATAATGTGTGATGCTAGTGATTTTGCTGTAGGAGCTGTTCTTGGACAGCGAGTAGACAAGAAATTAAATGTTATTCATTATGCTAGTAAGACACTTGATGCCGCTCAAAAGAATTATGCTACTACTGAAAAGGAATTTTTAGCAGTTGTTTTTGCTTGTGATAAATTTAGACCTTATATTGTTGATTCAAAAGTTACTATCCACACTGATCATGCTGCTATTAGATACCTTATGGAAAAGAAAGATGCTAAGCCTAGGCTTATAAGATGGGTACTTTTACTGCAAGAGTTTGATTTACATATTGTAGATAGGAAAGGTGCTGAAAATCCTGTTGCTGATAACTTGTCTAGATTGGAAAATATTTCATATGATCCTATACCTGTTAATGATAGTTTTCCAAATGAACAATTGGCTTCGATAAAGGTAAGCTCACGCGAAAGTCCATGGTATGCTGATTATGCTAACTTTATTGTTGCCAAGTATTTGCCTCCAACCTTTACAGCTCAGCAAAGAAGAAAGTTCTTCTATGACTTGAGGCATTATTTTTGGGATGACCCACATTTATATAAAGAAGGAGTAGATGGTATAATGCGAAGATGTGTTCCTGAGTATGAACAAAAAGAAATATTGAGCAAATGCCATAGTAGTGCTTATGGAGGACATCATGCTGGAGATAGAACTGCACAAAAGGTTCTACAATCAGGTTTTTATTGGCCTACTCTTTTTAAAGATGCAAGAAAATTTATTTTATCATGTGATGAATGTCAAAGGGTTGGTAATATAAGTAGACGTAATGAAATGCCTATGAATTATTCTCTTGTTATTGAACCTTTTGACTGTTGGGGATTTGACTTTATGGGTCCTTTTCCTCCTTCAGATGGTTATACTCATATACTTGTTGCTGTTGATTATGTTACTAAATGGGTAGAAGCTATACCAACATCTAGTGCTGATGGTGAGACATCATTAAAAATGCTTAAAGATATTATTTTTCCAAGGTTTGGTGTGCCTAGATATCTCATGACTGATGGTGGTTCTCATTTTATCCATGGTGCTTTTAGAAAGACTCTAGCTAAGTATGATGTTAACCATAGAATTCCTCACCTTATCATCCTCAAACAAGTGGTCAAGTAGAATTATCAAATAGAGAGATTAAATCTATTTTGCAAAAGACTGTTAATAAATCTAGAAAAATTGGGCTAAAGCTTAATGATGCTTTGTGGGCTTATAGAACTGCTTATAAAAATCCTATGGGTATGTCTCCTTACAAAATGGTTTACGGAAAAGCTTGTCATTTACCTCTAGAATTGGAACATAAAGCTTATTGGGCAGTAAAGGAACTTAATAGAGACTTTAAACTTGCTGGTAAAAAGAGGTTACTTGATTTGAGCTCTTTAGATGAATGGAGAAGTGAAGCTTATGAAAATGCTAGGCTTTTAAAGAGAAAGTTAAGCAATGGCATGATAGGAGAATTCTAAAGAGAGAATTTAACGTAGGTGAAAAAGTTTTACTGTATAGGTCTCGTCTCAGATTTTTTGCAGGAAAATTACTTTCAAAATGGGAAGGACCTTATGTTGTTGAGGAAGTCTATCGCTCAGGTGCAATAAAAATTAATTCTCGATGGAGACAGACCACAAGTGGTTAATGGGCAAAGACTCAAGCATTACATTTCTGGAGATTCTTATAACGAAGATGTTGATATTATTCAAGTGGTAACTCCAGAGGATTTTATAAAAAGCCAAATTCAGGTAACTGCAGAAGCTGATTTGGAATAGGTACCAGTTTCGGTAAGAAAAAGTTCGCGTTTGACTTTCCAACTTTAATATTTGTTGTTTTTACTTAATATAGAAAATTATGAGTCGAAAAAGGGTAGGAAACGGTGCCCGAGGGCACCACACCACCCCTGGGCGCGGGCCCCACCCTGGCCGCGCCGAGGCATGGTGTGGGCGCCTCGGAGCCCGTCTCCGACCCCGTTTCGACCTGTACCTTCCTTTTGTTGTTAAACTTTTGCTATATATTCACCCGGATCTCCCGAGGTCCGTATATCGTGTTTTCGTCGTGTTTTGTTTTCGAGCTGTTTCTGCCAGGGTTAGCTCCAAGATTAGAACAATGTCTTCGTCCGAGGCCCCGAAGGATACCTTCTTCAAGAACGTCGTCGACCCGTACATCAATGAGCTGAAGCAGCACCCACAAGAGATGCGACTTGTGGATGGAGTCCTTGTCCAAGAAGATGTCAAAGGACCCAAGATTGAAGGGGACATGAAGGCCAGGCTAGAAGAAGTAGAGCATGAAGTCTTCCGGTACCAGAAGATGATAGAGCGCGGAGTGGAGATCAACCACAAGATTATTGATGAGCTTATTGCTGAACACAAGAAGGAGACTAGCAAGCTATGGGATGATATCTTCGCGCACAGTGAAACCACGTCCAATTTGCAAGCGCAAATCTATGATCTTCAAAACCAAAACTGTGAGTATGAAGCTAGGTTCAAACGCATAAGTTCTGCTGCAAGTTTCAGGGCTGTTGAAACCAAATCATCCTTCTTTGATGGGGAACCTCTACCTTGGAAATCGGATGATGAAGAGTCTCCTTCACCACCAAGAGATCAAGTTTGAATCGTCAAGGGGTAATGGCACTCCCTTGGCTTGTTCCAAGCTTGGGGGAGTGCCCAGTATCATCTTTATCTTTTTGCTTTTACAATTTCGTGGTCATATCATGAGTAGAGAAGTTATCTTATAAGATGGTTTGCAATGTGGAGTGTCACTCCTTTAGTTATCTATGTATCCGTTGGTGCGCGTGTGTCTTTGTTTAGAATATTAATGAGAAGTTTCACCTTTACTTTCGGTACACTTTATTTTAGCATGCAAATCCTCTTTATATGCTGATCTTGTCATTGGTATTGACATCACTTTTGGGTACATCAAGTAAATTAGATTGGTTATGGCAAACTTAGCATTGGTCAGTAGCAACAATAGTTTGAAAACTTAAGTAGAAGAGGGAATTACATGCAAAAATATTATCCATTATCTTTCTTTATTGCTAGCCAATGAGATTAGCATTCTTGAGTTAAAATATTTGTACTTGCAAGGAAATTGCATGATTGCTCTTATTACATGTATATTTGGGTGTATCCCTCAACTCTTATGCTTGCCACCCGACCTTGCTAGCCTTAACCCCTGTACTGAGAGGGAATGCTTCTCGTGCATCCAAATCCTTGAGCCAAAATCCATGCCATCTGTGTCCACCATAACTACCTATATGTGGTATTTAACCGCCACTCAAGTAAATTTTCATGTGCTACCTTTAAACTATTCAAAATTGTTATTACTAGTTTTTGTGTCAATGTTTACCAAGCTCATGAGGACGTGGTAGATGTCTTTATTTCACTTGTCAAACAGACTTTACCTCCAGACTAGCGGCATATACATCCGCTTATCTGTTAATTTTTCAAAAAGAGCTGGCAACGGGGTGCCCAGTCCCAATTAATTACAACTTTAACCGCTTAATCTCTTCACATTTTGTCAACTAATACTCAGTGAAACATCTGCATATATAAACAAAAGAGAAAAGAGGGATGATCTGCCTTGCTGGTAGAAATAACGTCCTTCATGGAAGTTGCCCTTAAAAAGTCTGGTTGGCAAGGGTAATATCGTACTGTCTACTACTGATTCGTTGACCAATTAACAAACACCTCTCAAAACTTAATTTCTACTCTCTATATGATTTCAAAAATTAAAAAGCTCTAGCACATATTTAATCCCTGCTTCCCTCTGCGAAGGGCTTTCTTTTACTTTTCATGTTGAGTCGGTACACCTATTTCCTTCCTCCTTGAGTAAGCATTTGATTTGTTGTGATTCAACCATATATAGCATTAATATTTTCAATCATGTCTTTTATCCTTTCTTGTCTTAGTACAAAGACCTTTGCCTCTAAGAATATAACTTTGAAAGTTATCAATGACTGTAAAGAAACTGTGATGATTGAGCATGTAAGTTTGCAATATAAGCTCTAGTATAAAGACTCCTTTCGAAAGATAAGTTTGAATTGCTTATTGTTCTATCACTAAGAATGAAGTGTGTCATCACTAATTTATAATCTCCTTCGTGCACCTTTATTGTGGTTGTTTCATTACTCATGTTCAAGTCAAGTTATATGAAGAGCAGTTGCTGTTTAAAATGATTTGTGATCTTGTTATTATCGATGCTTCACTCCATAAACCTGTGGTCTTGTTTACTGAGCTCAGCTTTCGCTTGGGGACAAGCGAGGTCTAACCTTGGGGGGAGTTGATACGTCCATCTTGCATCACAATTTTATATCATACTAGCAAAATGCCCGTGCGTTGCAACGGGTTAAAATACATATATTGATGTTGACATCAAACTGATTCTTGAAAGTATACATGATATATGTACCAATATGATTTCGTTCGCTTACAGTTCTACTATACGTTTATAGAACAAACTTTCTGAAGAAAGAGATGAAAAGAAAGAACTCCACTTATTTTTCAAGCTTACGTGTTTATATAGCATGTATATCCAAAAGTACTGAAATTATCACACATATACTTATGAGTCGACAACAAACTCAGTATAACAAATTTGATAAATTATATGGAAAATCAGTAACAAAAGAACCTTGTTAAATTGTGGTCGTGCATTGAAACGACCCTGTTACAAAGTCATTGTCCTACACAATACACAAATATGCAGCCTAGCTACTTATCAAACAAGATGATCCAGTTCTTCTCTCATGCATCGCCTCTATCTCGATGGACCACCTTTTATCTTGCGTAATGCATCCACCGTTTTACGCCACCAAATCTCATTGCCATGTGTTCCCGTAATCGTCATGGTAGCAGTCTAACAAGGAATGCACTCCGTAGCCGCAAATTATCACAAATTTTCTGTGATTAAACATCGGAGGGCACATATAGTAGGAATTATAATCAAATTAGCTTCTAATCTTTTAGATAATCAGGCAATAGCTTTTGGACATGAACGGTTAGTCCAAAACAAAAATTTAATATCCTGGCTAACCTGCACCATTTAGCTCAAACAAAAATGGCAGCCAAGGCAATGTATATTCAGACTATGGCCAACTACATCTCAAGATGAAAACATATTACAGGTCGCAAACATCTGAATGGATTCAATACACCAAAAGTCACTTGGCGCAGAAATCATTGTTGTGGTGTTGCTTTTATTTCAGTGTCAATCACTCTTGATCCACCCTCGTCTACACATCAATGTTTTGTAGATAGTGACATATCCTTCTTTGTCACCAAATAATTTCTCCAACCAAAGTGGCATGAACATCAAACTAAGTGTAAGAATAGGATACCTCATGCTTCATGCTGACCCGATTCAGTATCCACGCGTCTCTGCAAGGAGAACACGATTTTACCTAAGCAGAATAATTTGTTACAAATTTCTTGCATAGGTATTATATGTATAAGCCATTAGCAAGGGACCAAAAAAGTGGAATATGATTCCCCGTATTGTAATTTCTAGGTACATCCGTTGGAAAAACAATATTGAAAATCACTCTATAACAAGGTTACGACAGCAGCTAGGCGAAAGTGGTGCAACAGTAACACTGGAAGCAATGTCAGCTAAGAATTCTGTGAAGCTATATAAAATACTGCACAAGTAGACGATAAACATTGATTATATTTATCTTCCAAAACGATACAACTATGATTTACCTTTTAGATAGTAGAGATTGTAACTATGAGATGGGTTGAATATGTGACTAAGGATAAGCAGCATGCCAGCAAGCAATCACAGCACAGGAAATGAAGACTCTGCAATGTGCCTGTATGTTTGATACGTCATGCTGAGATAAATAAAGATTACTGTAAACTTTCCTTGTCATGTGCAGGAGGATACCAAAGTACCAATGTGTTGTGCTGATTGCTCGTGATCTCACTGAATTGCTGGTCCTCCTACAAAAATAAAGTACATGAAGTGATGTTCATTAATTTGACATAAATCTTAATTATCTGCAAGTGTGATTTTCCATTGTCAAATAGCTATACAGTAATCAGAAGGTGACCGAACAATCCACATGGTTAAAATACAGTGATGTATCTATGTGATGTCTGCTTTGCAAGCAACCGGTCCTTGCTCAACGTCTGTACCATCATGACATATTCAGTCAGCAAATTACTGTTAAATATAAACAGATATCCAGTGCTTTCTCCCAATACACATGATCAATTTACGCACAAAAGGAAGTATGGGTACCTAAATATAAACATATATCCAGTGCTTTCTCCCAATACACATGATCAATTTACGCACAAAAAGGAAGTATGGGTACCTGAAGTTCGGAACCAGCAGGAACGACAATGAAAGCCATGGCGTTTGCTCCTCGCCGTCCAGACAGTCAGGCACCACGGAGGATGGCAACGACCGCGGCCAAGAGGGGCTGCTTGGGTGCGGCAGGTGTCGGTGCAGAGGAGGCCGGCGCCGTGCGCTTCCGCGTACTCCTCGGCTCGCTTGGCCGTGGCTAGCGCGTCGATGGTGCCGGGGAATGACACGAGTTGTTCCAGCGTCGAGACGAAGATGTACGTTGAGCAGCAGGGCGGCGGCGTATGTCATGCACTAAGGCGGACGTAGAGGGGCACGTTAGCTGCGACACGAGGTAGGGCATGGCGCCTGCGTCAACCAGTGGCGTGCGCACCTCAGGTCATCCTTGGACGCGTCGGATCTCGGAGACGGCGGCGGCCGTGGCGGACGCATCCCGGTGGTTCGTGCCGTGTGCATCCATTGCTGCGATGGGTGGATGATGTTTTGGAGCTCGCTGCTGTGTAAATATGTAAATATTGTTGATTGATCGATCGACAAGGAAGGCATGGAATCGTTGATTCCATCGTAGATTTATTTGCATATCCCGTTGATTGATTCCAGCATTTATTTGCATATCCGGTGAAGAAGGTGAGGCCGTTGTGTGGTGGTGCGGCCGAGCGGATGCGAAGAAAACTGGGAGGCCAAAATTGATTTTTTTTTAAAAAGAAAATGTGGGGAGAAAATAGGAGGCTGGACGAAGGGAAATTCCTTGCTTTTTAGATAGGAGAGAATTTACTGTTATTCATTGATATATTTCATATTAAGATGTGTTACTTATGTTATTTTATCTTATTTTGCATGTTTGATGATCATTGGAGAATTAACTGCCGGAGTCAGATTTCAGCTGGAAAAAGCACCGTCAAGACGCTATATTTCAGGAGTTCCAAAAACCACGACGAATATACATAAGCTCCTATTTTATCAAAAGACGGAGGCAGCCAAAAGGGGAGGCTGAGATGGGCCACGAGGGGCCCACACCACCCTAGGGCGTGGCCACCATGGGGCCCGCGCCGAGGCATGGTGTGGGGCCCCTGGCCCGCCTCTGGCGCTCCCCTTCGCGTACATGACCTCCTCAATCCTAATCTTCAGAAGGAGCGCCCGAGGAAATATTCCGCCGCCTCCACGGGACGGAAACAACAGAGAGAGAAAAAGCTCTCCGACAGGGAGAAATCTGCCAGGGAAATTCCCTCCCGGAGGAGGGAAATCATCTCCATCGTCATCGTCATCACGCTGGACTTCGTCGGGATCATCATCATCATCATCTCCACCGCCATCACCATCATCACCGCCGCTCCACTTTGTTCCGCTGTAACATCTAGGGCTATACTTTGTCTAGTTCATAGGGGGAACTCTCCCGGTGTTAATTACTCCTTGTGGTTGATGCTATTGAGTTTTATCGGTGAATTAAAGTTTATGTCCAGATTGTTATTCATCATTATATCACCTCTGATCATGATCCATATGATGTCTTGTGAGTAGTTCGTTTAGTTCTTGAGGACATGGGAAAGTCTTGTCGCTAGTAGTGGAATTATGTTGAGTAATATTTAATGGTTTGATATTTAAGTTGTGGTGTTATTCTTCTAGTGGTGTCATGTGAACGTCGACTACATGACACTTCACCTTTATGGGCCTAGGGGAATGCATTGTGTAGTTGGTCGCTAATTGTGGGGTTGCCGGAGTGACAGAAACCTAAACCCCAGTTAGTAAACCGGTGCACGAGGGAGTGTAGGATCTCAGAGTTTAAGGCTGTGGTTAGATTTATCTTAATTACTTTCTTGTAATTGCGGATGCTTACAAGGGGTATAATCACAAGTATGTATTAGTCCAAGTAAGAGCGGTGCATTAGCATAGGTTCACCCACACAACACTTATCAAAACAATAAAGATTAATCAACTGTATGAAGCGAAAGCACTTGACTAAATTCTCGTGTGTCCTCAAGAACATTTTGTCATCATAAGTAAACCAACTGGTTTATCCTTTGCTCTAAAAAGGATTAGGGCACTCGCTGCAATTATTATTACTGTCTTTTATTTACTTGTATTTTATTTATCTGCTATATCAAAAACCCTAAAAACTTGTCTGCTAGTGTTTACAGTGAAACCTTGACCGAAACTGCTTGTCAACACCTTCTGCTCCTCGTTGGGTTCGACACTCTTATTTATCGAAAGTACTACGATACACCCCCTATACTTGTGGGTCATCAGGGGGAGGAGAGGAGTGGAGGCGCGGGTGGAGAAGGAGAGCACGGGGCGAGGAGGTGTAGGAGCACGAGGGCGGCCGGGAGAGGCGAGCTGGGGAGGGGAATGGGAGGATTAGGGATTAGGGTTACGGGTTGGTCTTTTATACAAAAGGACCTATTCGTAAATTTTGGGAAACGTAGTGGCCTTTTTGCAAAAAAGTCCAGGCGGACCGTCTGATCGGGGAGCGACGGCGCGGATCGAAGCACTGTAGATCACTGTTCATATGAACAGTACTCTACAGTAGAGGAGCGCGGAGGGAGCGTCAAAATCTCCCTCCTTAATATATAGGGGTATCTTCCGATCTCTCTCCTGTCTCTCGATCGACTCGGGCCTCCCTTCGCTGCCTGCAGGCAGCCACCTAGCGCCGCCAAGGCTACCTCTCCTCCGCCTCGCGCTAGCCGCCGCCGGCAAGCCCAGCACACCGCGGCACCGTGCGCATCATCGCCTGTGGCTCTTGCTCCAGCTTCGGCCGCCGCCAGCTCTTTCTCTCACGCACCTCCTGCCTCCGGCCATGGTCTCGCCGTACGCAAGGCGCAGCCAGCGATGCTCCGTTCTACCTCACTACAGCGAAGCTCCTCTCCTCTAATTCTTCTTCCATGCGTACTACTCGCGGGAGAGAAACTGCTTTCCTCCTCTGTCATGAACAGTGTAGAGAAGAGAGAGAAGTAACAGATTGTTTATTCGGTGTGGCCGTGTCTCACCGGTATAGTCGACCTCAAGATTTTTCCTCCTAAGACCGAGTCCCACAATGCTTATTTCTCGCTATGGGCGACCTTAGAGGCTTATGGCCTTTCCTTATTCTCACATTGGAGACGTCCAGCTCATGATGAGCGGGATGGGGCAGAAGTAACTGAGGGCGACCGCCGGAAGCCTCCCAGCAGGGAAGAGCGGAGGGATGTTTCAAGAGATAGAAAGGTACAACCAAAAGATGGCAAGAGTGCCTTTATGGATGGAAAACTGGATAAAGATGACGGAAGGGATAACCCAACAGATAGAAGGGCTGACAGGGATGATAGGGTCAGGTGCTTCGAGAGAGGCACAATCAGGACAGGATGATGAAAGGCATGATTCAAGAGGGAAAGGGTCATATCCACTTGAACGAAAAGGTGCTTCCAGGGAGCGAAGGACAGACCAAAATGACAGCAGGGATTCCGCACGAGAGAGAATGGCAGATCGGCATGAGAACAATGGCAGATCAGGAAGATCATCTAGGCGTGGCCGATCAGTTTCTCCAGAAGACTAATATATTTAGTCGAATCGATTGAACCTAGGCGTACCGAAAATCAGCCAACTGAATTCAACTTTTTAGTAACAAAAATATATAGGTTAGGTCATGCAAATTTACTTTCATCTTTTGTTTTATTCATATATTTACAAAATTTCGTATCGTTCCAGTGTAAGATTAGACTATCAAGGTAACACACACCATCATGGTTCAACTCGGATGTCGTTCCACAATTTAGTTGTATCTAATAGACGGGCGCGACAACATGCGCCTATATGATCTAGTATTTACAGTAATCAAACATCCACCATAGCCCCTTTCCTATACCCCTCCCAAGGGCGGATCCAAGTGTAACAATGGATCGCATTGGACAACGGGTAATTTTTGTTTTCTTTGAAAATAGCAAATTTTCACCATGTGTGATACCCCTAAAAACTGTTTTTTCAAGTTGTGGCAACAAAGTGCACCCCGGTCACACCTTCTCTAGCTTCACCCCTGATCCCTCCGAGACTAGCTGACCAAATTTTACCTTTTTATCTTTACATGCTACCACCAGCATGTGTAGCTATATATTCTGTCAAGAAACCCTTGCCTATATAAATCCCCTAAGGGGCGTGAGCTAATTCACATCCAACACAAAATTAGTATGGGGAGATAGTGAAAGCTCCAAGGCTCTTCGAGAGTGCTCTACTTTAAGATTCGTATAGTCCCGCCACTCGGACCGATGTCGGGGAGGTGTTTTGGTGTTGACTTTAGAAGTTTCGATCGGCCCAAGTCGATGTCAAGTTCCTCGTGGAGCTTTTGTAACATAGTGGTAGACCGCACTCCAACAAAGGCGATGTTCTGGCTAGCCAGGTGGGATGCAATCGCATCGAAGTTAACTCGGACTGCACGGATGTGATCGACGTGATGACAAATGGCGGGAATTCTCTTGGTCCGGCTGCTGCAATCTATGAGGAGTGTACACATCTTTGTCGCAAATTTTCAGTAGTTGTTTTTATGCATTGCCCTAGGGAGGCCAATATCGCAGCACATGTTTTAGCTAGTCATTCTGAGGGTCCATTGTCATGTGTTTGGCAAGAGGAGCCTCCTGATTATCTTATGAGTGTAATGACGAACGATGTATCTTTATTGTCAGATGAATAAAAATCGTATAACTTCAAAAAAAAAAAGGCGATGTCAATTTTCGCCGATGCGCCAACCCCTACTGACTACATTATGGTGCGACCTTGTTGCTCGAGATAGCCCCTGCTCCTATGATATTTCGATAACAACACACTTGTAAGCAAACCTTCCTTGAGAAAATACATTGCCACAGTAAATGGAAGATGGACTCATCTCGTGATCACAGAGAAGGCATGCATCGTCAAGGTGTAGCAATTTGCGGTACACGAGGCGATTGGCCGCCCCCAACACGCAGTGGCCGTGCTCGGGAGGGTGCTCAGGCTCACCGGACCTCCACATCTCCTCCAAGACCACGGTACGACGACTAACGTTACGACAGGGTAAATATTGAAAAGGGTGAGTTTGTGTGTGTACAAGATCGAGTGGCCGACCGGGCCTTTTTATAACCGTTTCACCAGCTTTCCCGCCCATTTTTCTCGCCAAATTTCCCCGCAAAAATTTTGCGCCAAAAAATTTCCCACCGAAAAATTACCCGCCAAAATTTACGGTGTCGTGCAGTGTCCAAAACCAAGGCAAAATAGTGTGCGACTAAACACGTCAATGAACAAAATACACGGTTTCCCCAAGCTACAGTCCCACACTCGCTGTAATTACTTGCATATGAAAATATCTACGATATCACATGCAGTGTGGGACTGAGCTCGGGAATCTGGATGATTTGTGTTGGTCGAATTGAAATAAACTGAATACTAGTTGTATTGAATACCTAAATACAGTTGAAACAAAACACCCGGTTTCCCTAGTTACATCCCGACGGCGATTCACGGTTGAATGCCTTTGCATTCACCGTCGGACGTACCTAGGAACCCGACTGCTTTGTGTTTGCACGAGAATGAGTGAGGAACCTGGCTAAGATGTGCCTATTTATTGGCGTCGTTAGGGAAAAGGAGGGAAAATCCCCGTCTTTGCCGAGTAGGACACTCGGCGAAGCAGACCAGGCAAAGAATTGGCGCGGGCCGAAAATAATTTTCCCGCCCCCTCTTTGCTGAGTGTCTCCCACCGACACACTCGGCAAATAATCCCTAAAATGCGCGGCAAGCCCAAATTTTTTCGCGCGCGTTCTTTGCCGAGTGCCGCCCACCGACACACTCGGCAAAGAGGGGATGGAAAAAGGTGGCAACCCTAAAATTTCCCCACGCCTTCTTTGCCGAAAGGGGCACTCGGCAAAGAACTCCTTCCGTCACGGCGCCATCGGGCCGGTCGTTAGGTGCCACGTGGAGACCTACGTTGCCGAGCAGCCTGTTTTGCCGAGTGTCTTTTTGCATGTTTGCCGACGCTAGGATCTTTGCCGAGTGCAGAATCAGGACAGACTCGGCAAAGAATCTCTTCGCTGGGTGGTCATGGCTTTGCCGAGAGCATTTTTGCTGGATTCGGCATAGAAGCTCTTTGCCGGGTGGCCCGTGTTTTTGCGCTCGGCAAAAACTGGGAATCGGGAGACCGATCTTCGCCACTGATTGCCAATAATTGCCAGACGCTATGGACTGCCCTCGTCTCCAATGAACATGATAATTCAGTGCTCGGCCCGCTTATTTTGCATGCCAGATACTTGCTCGTCTTGAACTCCGTAGAGTTTAAAATTGAGTACTGCCCAATGGCCTTTAATAAACCAGCGTTGCATTAGGTGAAGGATATGCCAATGGCAACCACGCGATGTGGTTGACAGACACCTCTCCTGATGTAATGCGTCTAGTGGCCGACGATCTGTTCGTGCCACCAAGTTAATGGAATAGCTATGTTCCATGTCAAAAATAAATAAATAGTATAAGGTATTGTAAAAATCATCAATGTTTTTCATAAAAGAAGATACAAAGTTCAATTTCGGTATATAGCTTTCTGCAGAGCAGAAACATCGAAAATTAAAGTAAAGCAAATCATAGTATGTGCCTGACTTGGGTGCACAAGCATGCACACAGAAGCAAGCATGACAACGAGTTGTCAAAACGTGAGACCCGAACCTCTGAGCTTCTCCTCCACAATGGTATCCAGCTTCTGGGCCATCTCTTGGGTCAAGTGGTTTGCCCAGTCGCCAACCTTCCCAACCCTGAAGAAGGACGAATTCTCCATCGGCACCCCGCCGACCCTATCAGCTACTCCCAAGGAGTTGGCTGGTATGCTCCTGAGCTTGTGAATTCAAAGCAACCGATCAGAAAATAAGTATGAATTGGGACAAAAAGTATGACTTTTCCCAGGATCAAACATTTTTTTAAAAAGATACTAGACCAATTTACCTACCTTGTTTGTATCAGTAGATACCCCAATTTCATAAATAATGTATTTCCTACCGAAAGAACAAGCAACGGATTTCGCGCTCATCCCTTGAACTCGGCGAGCACCTTGACGTGTTCCACCGGCCGGGCCATCATCTCGTCGTACTTGAGGAAGAGAACAGTACTGCCGCTCTCCGACACGCTCTTCTTCCAGAACCCGAGGTTGTGCTCCCAGATGGGTCCGTACGAGGACTCTCCCCTGACAAACAGCTCGAAGGCCTTATTTAGGGAGTAGCTCTCGTCTACCTTGTTGATGAAGTGCCACATGGACACGAGCACGTCCTTGGGGTTGCGGCACAGGTACACGACCCGGCAGCCGAGGCCGGACACGCTCGGAGGGAGCAGCGTGACGGGCAGATGCGTGGAGAGGAGCCTCGGGGAGGCGAGCTCCTCGAGTTGGGCGAGAGGGTACTGGCCGAGCTGGCGGTACGGCATCTCGAGAAACGGCACGAGATCCTGGGGGTGGCAGGGGAGCAGCGGGTGGGCGTCGTCGCCGGCGGCGGGGTGTAGGAGGCGGTTGGTGACGGTGAAGGCGAGGGCCTTGAGCCAGGTGGTGCCGCATTTGGGGTACGTGACGAGGAGGACGTCGTCTGGGCGTGCCTGGAATTGCTCCCGCACCAGCTTGACGCTCTCCACGGCCAATGGCCTCAGCCAGCAGCCCTGGTACAGCACCCAGACGAAGCCCTCGTCTCCAACGCCCTTACCATTGCTCTCGCCTTGAGCTTCCTCCATGGCCGGCGAACCTTTCGAACTAAGCCCTCGTCTCCAGCGGCAGAGGAAGGGAGTGGCGGCGGCGCAAGATGGGGATTGGGGTAGGCCGTGAGGTGTCGAGGAGCTGGGGGTCTCGGGACGAGCTCGAGGAGCAGGGCATGATGGACGCCGGCCGCTAGGGGTGGTACTGGGAGGAGGGCGCCGGTAATAGATTGCTAGAGACGTGGCCGGCCGAAGCAGGTGCTCACTCGCGAGCGCGCCGGCGGTGGCGACGAACGCAACGCTCTGTGAGTGAGGAATGAGGAGAATTGAACGGAGGGGAGAACGTCTCCAAGCAGATAAGCTTCGTGGGAGCATTAAAAAAATAAGAAGAAGATAAAGATTCGTGGGAGGCAAACCAAACCGACAAAAATGGGTAAGAAGCAGACGATAAATTGCTATGTGCACCCAACTACATGCACCCCAAAAAAAACTAAAACTAAAACATGTGCAAACCTTCGATAAAACAACATACAAAAAAAAAACATACTCCCCCATAAAAAAAATCAAACAAAAACAATAACACAAAATACAAAATCTCAAAAACAAAAACCATTTTAAAAAATGATTACCGAAAAAATCTCAGACCGAAAAACTACCTATCGATTGTCATCGTTAATTACAAAAAAATCTCACCATTGTTGGCGTTGCCGCTTGTCTCGTCCATGCGTCGTGATCATCATGTGCTCTAGCTGGGTGTTACATGCATGCGTGCGATACAAACCAAATCAATTAGTGCATATATGAGTCGAAACAACATGTCAAGGGACCCTGAGCACTTCATACAGACATGTACTTGCAAAAAACTGGTCTGTCTACGGGCAAAACTCAATTTGCAAGCGCAGTTGTAACTGATCTAAAAAACAAATTAAATAATAATTAATATGGATAAAATAATAATAATAAAACATTTGCAAGTGCAGTTGCAACTAGCTTCCAAAAAACAAAACAATAAAATACTAAATAAAATCAATAAAAGAAAATAGCAAAATAATAATAAAATCCCAATTGCAAGCGCAGTTGCAGCTAGCCCTGTCTCGAGAAAAAACTCAGTTGCAAGTGCGGTTGCAACTAGCTTCAAAAAAACAAAATAAATAATAATTAAAAAATAATAAAGAAAAATAACCAAAAATAATAATAAAATTTGAGTTGCAAGTGCAGTTGCAACTGGCCTGTCTCGAGAAAACACTCAGTTGCAAGCGCAGTTGAAACTGGCCGTATCTCGAGAAAACACTCGGTTGGAAGCGGAGTCGCAGCTGGCTCATCTATGGAGAAACACTCAGTTGCAAGCGCAGTTGCAGCTGGCTTTCAAAAAAACAAAATAATTAAAACTAATAAAGAAAAAATAACAAAAAATACCAATAAAATCCCAGTTACAAGCGCAGTTGCTGCTGGCCGTATCTTGAGAAAACACTCGGTTGCAAGCGTGTTGAAACTAACACATATCTCGAGAAAAACACTCAGATGCAAGCGCAGTTGCAAGTGGCTTTCAAAAAGAAATAACAAAAAAAAATCCGAGTTGCAATCGAAGTTGAAACTGGCCCTATCTCGAGAAAACACTCAGTTGCAAGCGCAGTTGCAGCTGACCCCTATCTCGAGAAAACACTCAGTTGCAAGGGCAGTTGCAGTTAGCTTCCAAAAAACAAAACATTAATAATAACTAAAATTAATAAAGAAAAATAACAAATAATAATAATAATAAAATCAGAGTTGCAGCTGGCCCCTATTTCGAGAAAACACTCAGTTGCAAGCGCAGTTGCAGTTGGCTTCCAAAAAACAAAAAAAATTAAAATTAATAAAGAAAATAACAAAAAAAAAAAAATCAGAGTTGTAAGCGTAGTTGAAACTGGCCCCTATCTCGAGAAAGCACTCAGTTGCAAGCGCAGTTGAAACTGGCCTTCCAAAAAACAAAAAACAATAATAATTAAAAATAATAAAGACAAAAAACAAAATAATAACAAAATCTCAGTTGCAAGCTCAGTTGCAGCTGGCCCCCCTATCTCGAGAAAAAACACCCAGTTGCAAGCGTAGTTGAAACTGGCCCCTATCTCGAGAAAACACTCAGTTGCAAGCATAGTTGAAACTAGCCTTCCAAAAAACAAAAAACAATAATAATTAAAAATATAAAAAAACAAAATAATAATAAAAATCTCAGTTGCAAACTCGGTTGCAGCTGCCCGCCCTATCTCGAGAAAAACACTATTGCAAGCATAGTTGAAACTGACCCCTATTTCGAGAGAATACTCAGTTGCAAGCCCAGTTTGCAACTGGATTCCAAAAAACAATAATAATTAAATAATAATAAAATCCCAGTTGCAAGCGCAGTTGAAACTGACCCCCTATCCTAAGAAAACACTCAGTTGCAAGCGCAGTTGAAACTGGCTTCCAAAAAACAATAATAATTAAAAATAGTAAAGAAAAAACAAAATAATAATAAAATCTCAGTTGCAAGCTCGGTTGCAACTGGCCCCCCTATCTCAAGAAAAACACTCTGTTGCAAGCGTAGTTGAAACTGACCCCTATCCCGAGAAAACACTCAGTTGCAAGTCCAGTTGAAACTGGCTTCCAAAAAACAATAATAATTAAATAATAAAAAGGATAAAAAACAAAATAATAATAAAATCCCAGTTGCAAGCGCAGTTGAAACTGGCCCCCTATCCCGAGAAAACACTCAGTTGCAAGCGCAGTTGAAACTGGCTTCCAAAAAACAAAAACCAATAATAATTAAAAATAATAAAGAAAAAACAAAATACTAATAAAATCTGAGTTGCAAGCTTAGTTGCAGCTGCCCCCCCCCCCCCCTCTATCTCGAGAAAACACTATGTTGCAAGCGTAGTTGAAACTGGCCCCTATCCTGAGAAAACACTCAGTTGCGAGCCCAGTTGAAACTGGCCTTCCAAAAAACAAAAACAATAATAATTAAAAATAATAAAGAAAAAAACAAAATAACAATAAAATCTCAGTTGCAAGCTCGGTTGCAACTGGCCCCCCTATCTCGAGAAAACACCCAGTTGCAAGCACAGTTAAAACTGGCCTTTCAAAAAACAAAAAAAATAATAATTAAAAATATTAAAAGAAAAAACAAAATAATAATAAAATCTCAGTTGCAAGCTCAGTTGCAGCTAGCCCCACTATCCCGAGAAAACACTCTATTTCAAGCGTAGTTGAAACTGGCCCCTATCTCGAGAAAACACTCAGTTGCAGGTCAAATTCAACTGATAAGCCCCTAAAAGATAATCTATACAAACAAATTCAAAATTCCGGGATAGCTAATTCCTTCATCTAATCAAACTGGATTATCGGTTTCTTTTGCCATTGACTAATTTATGGCCAATCGATCCTCCTAGCAAGCTGAAAACAAAAAGAAAATCATACAAAAACAAATAAAAAATCAAATAAAGTGCACATTTCTAAAAATCAAAAACCGACCCCCCCCCCCCCCGACAAACTACAACAAATAATTCAGAATATTAGACAATTTTTTTTTGCTTAATCGAATCATACAAAAACTAGTGTGGATATTAAAGAAAAAATACAAGAAAAAAAAGAACCCCATAAAAATACAAAAAAATCGAGCTGAAAACTCCACACTAATTTTTAACGCAAACGAAAAAACACACAAAGCCCAAACCCCCGCCCAGTAATTCGAAAACAGTATCCGGCGGAAAAAACAACGAGTCCATCCCCACCACCGTGCTGCCCGGCCCAAAAATCCCACTAATCAATTCGAAAATATTCGTGTGGATATTAAAGAAAAAAATACAAGAAAAAAAAGAACCCCATAAAAAATACAAAAAATCGAGCTGAAAACTCCACACTAATATTTAACGCAAACAAAAAAAAACACAAAGCCCAAACCCCCGCCCAGTAATTCAAAAACAGTATCCGGCGGAAAAAAACAGAAAAAAACAACGAGCCCATCCCCACCACCGTGCTGCCCGGACCAAAAAGCCCACTAATCAATTCGAAAATATTTGGGGAAAAAAAAAAGCAAGCCCAACAGCCAGATTCGGGAAAACGGGCCAAAAGCACACACAAACACGAATCGCGATGCAAAATGAATCGGACGGACACGGGGTCGACTGAGACATAAGATATGTCTCAGTCGACTGAGACTTAGCAAAACCTTATATGTTACTACTCTTCTCTATAAAGTTGGTCAATTTTTTTAATTTTGACTCAAGACAAATTCTAGAAATACACTTATTCGCGGACGGAGGGAGTACAATACAATCACATAGGATTTCTAGCAACAGATTAGATCTATTGCGAAAATTCCTATGTGTCTATGACAACTATGATTTGTACTTAACTCTATAGAAAATTCCTTCATTTTCCTGTGGTGCTACCAAATAACAACTAGTGTGACTGATTCCTGATTTATTTCCTGTAGGATTCCAGGTGTCATGACATTTATTACTACGGGCCTCTTTGATTTTAGGATAGGAAAAATGCAGGATTCGAATATCATGTCCAGTTAAATCCTATAGAATTTACAGCCTTTTCGCCAAGTAGTGTTTTAATCACGTAACAAATAAAGGAATTATAACATGAGATTTGAGTGGATGAATTTTTTTCATTAAAACATAGTGCAACAGAATCCTACGGGAAAAATTCTGAAGATTCAATCCTACGAATCAAATGACGCAAATAGTAATGTTTCCTAAGGATCAAAATCCTTTATAATTCCTATAGCATTTCTTTGAATCAAAAGAGCCCTACCTTTTTTTTCTATCCTTTGCTTTTCAATTCCTGTGAACCAAGGGGTCCTTACTCATTTCTCTTGTTTTCTTTTTGTGTTTTGCTACTTACATGCTTTCTTTGTAACTATTTTTCACCTCATGGTATTCATGCAGGTCATGTTCCTAGTCCTCTATAATTTAAATACTGCTGAAAAAATCTTCACCACACATTATTATCTAATCAATCTCAATCTCAAAGCAGAGAGGTTTGCAGTTAGGGATTCTATGAGGAAAGAAAGCGACAAGAAGTTTAGGGCAGATAATTCCAACATCATTCCTACTGAGGTAAATCGTTTGGACTTGTAGTTCTCATTTGCTTTTGCTTTGTTTCTCTCAGTTTGGACAAGACAGATATGTTATACATCGACTATTTAACCGACGTGTCAACATTTCCCCCCAAATGAGTTATTCATGCGGCTGATGCATGGTGTGAGGGATTACGATAGTTATTTTATGTTAAATAAAAAGACTGCACAAAATGGTTGGTTTCTCATTAATTTAGAAATACACTGCTGCTATGAGGATGATCGACACTGGTTTGGGTAGTACTAGCACACAGCCTTTTTAGGGTGCGAATACATAGTGTACTACTACCAAGTCAATGACCAACGGTGATCCTGATCGATGTGCCACCAAAGGAAGTAGGAACAATCTCTTTCGACGGATTAGCAACTGTTTGCTGTGCAACCCCAAGTCCCCAACCACCCGGAAAAAATATGTATGGGAGCAATCATGTGAGCTGGCCACGTTACCACGTGACTGAAGAACACGTGAAGACCTCCAAGCAGTTAAAAGGGCTCGAGAAGTATCAACGAGTGAGAGAAATGATATCTACCAGGAATACATCGCAACATCCGTTGGTATAAATGTTTGTCTGTGTTTTTTAATTAGGATGATACACATGCTTTTGTCAGTCCAATCTGCTCTATAACATTACTACACTTTCTCTTCTCACTATATCATAACCTCAGGGGGAATATATGATCAACAAAAATAGGGTGGCAAAAATGTTGGCGTCTGTTAGTAAGTCGTCGTGGATTTCGGTCTCATGGTGCCAAGATGACTCCTGCCTCAGAAGGAACGACCAGCATCGCATCATCACGAACCAAATGATGCTGGTTTAGTCGTAGATATGAGAATATGTACACAATCCACCAGCACTCACCACCAGTCTGGAATCTTTAATCTCCTATTCCTGTGGATGGCAAGATTAACCGCAGGGATTTTGTGCTTCACCTGCCGCCATATAAGGTTCACCGCATCACCCTTCCTGGGTGGATACTGGAACTCATAGTGGCTAGAGACGTTTTTTAGCTTTGACCACATCTCCACCCACTTCTCTTTGGGCATCTGTCTGAGCTGGTTCAGCAAGTAATCAGGTCTTAGAGCCTCTTCAACTGAGAAGAAAAGCGAGAACTCACTGTAATCGATCTCATCCTCAAAAGGGAGCTCAATCCGGCTGCTGATAATCACAGGAATACAATGACTGACAATGGCATCAAACAGGCGGCATGAGGAAGGAGTGTCCCCCGCGGGATGGAGGCAAAATTTCGATGACCGCATACCTTCTGTAGACTGTACGTAGTAAACCATTTTAAAATATCAGTTCTCGTGTCAAGAACCCTTAGCACAAAAGAGAATCTCGCTAACATATTGAAACCATAAACACAATCCACTATACAATTAGAGGGCACTAGTAAGGCGAGGTGCAAATGCTTCCAATTCTATGTCACAAAACAAAAGGATAAGAATGAAAGAGATGCTTACTGTTTTAATACCATCACCCGTGGCAAGGCTATCCTCAAAGCGCACACCGTCTTTGTCTTTTAATATCTTCGCGAGTTTTTTACGTATTTTCCCTTCCTGTAAAAGAAGAACCCCTAAGATGCAGTACTCTCGAGAGAAATTCCACTACCATAAATGCTAGACTGAATGATAAAATTAGGATGGTGTCATCAGAAATTGATTACATACATCTTTCCTGACTGTACGTCCCCGGAAGAAAAGCAATGTAGGGCGAGACTCAAATGGATCAGATGGATCGTCGTTAAGGAAGGAATCTACAACATGCACATATGGTGCTACAACATCTTTCCTCAAGGAAGCCAGTTCCTTTGTATATCTCCCGAAGTCTGAAACTATAAGAACAGATGCATTCACCATATCTCTCAGAAATCTAAAAGCATTTGGGTGATGCATTGGAATCACATGGTCACGTCCTGCAGATCGTTGCCAATATTTAGACTTCCATAGAATGTCCATAAGTTCCACCTGCAAGAACAATATATAAAAACCGTTCAAAGCAGTTTTATTTTATGATTACTCGATGAAATATCTTCTTAGCAGTTGTATGCACATAACTAGGACAAATGCCACTTATACAGGAAACCACATCAATAGATTTATGGACAGTTATTTTGTGTGGTTTCAGTCTCATGCAAGCCTTACTGAACGCAAGGGAATTTACCAATACACATCAGATACTCCACAGTTAGGGAAAAAGAATCTCTTGTGGCTAAGAAAACTTTACATATTGATATGACAGAATAACAATCAAGTGAGTTGCAAGCAATGGAATATTCTTTGCTTCAAGATTAGCTCCATTATCACAGATCTCTGAAGGAACCACTGATGGCATGCACAACGCAGTATTCTTAAGTTATGTTGAGCACAGGACGGAAGTAGCCTCATTGTTATGGTCAAGGAACACTTAGTCACTGTCTGATCATCCTAATAAACTCTTGAATTTTTTAATATCGCATGATTGCCAACTATTAGTCCGCAGTGATGAATGATGCGCAAACATTATGTGCATCAAGTCAAGTTGTGGCCATAGTACCCACAAGTAATACCGGTTAGCATTCCCTATGGAGCATCAAAAACCATACCAAATAGAGAATTTATCATGACAATTCAAACCATATGAACATAAAATTAACACCTCACAAATTATAGTTGCCAATACTCAAACGTTATCTTGTTATTAAAAAAGGGTCCGTCTACGTCTCAGTCGACTGAGACGGGAGCTATGTCTCAGTCATCTTCAACCTCACGACGCCTTCCTCTCCTCCGCGCCGCCTTCCTCTCCTCCCACTGCCGCCTTCCTCTCCTCCGGCTGCGACGCCGCGCCTCGCTGCCGCTCGCCGCCGGCGTCCCCGCCTCCGGCGAGGAAGCTGCCTAATCCGAGCGGCGGTCACCGCGATATGGCCCCCCACCCGCACCTGTTAACCCTGCTCCTCGCCTCCGTCGCCTCCGCCGCGGCCAGCCGCGGCTGCGGCGGCTCCAGCTCGGCCAGTCTCATCGTCGCCGTCGGCCGCCGCGGCCAGCCGCGTCGCCCGCCCGCCGCCGTCTCGTCCGTCGAGGAAGGTGCTGCCGCTTTCCTCTCCGCCGGCGTCCCCGCCTCCGGCGAGGAAGCTGTCTAATCCGAGCGGCGGTCACCGCGATATGGCCCCCCACCCGCACCTGTTAACCCTGCTCCTCGCCTCCGTCGCCTCCGCCGCGGCCAGCCGCGGCTGCGGCGGCTCCGGCTCGGCCAGTCTCGTCGTCGCCGTCGGCCGCCGCGGCCAGCCGCGTCGCCCGCCCGCCGCCGTCTCGTCCGTCGAGGAAGGTGGGAGGAGGTGACCGTCGTGAGGTTGAAGATGACTGAGACATAGCTCCCGTCTCAGTCGACTGAGACGTAGCAAAAGCGATTAAAAAAGACACATTCTATTTCTGTGCGTAGGAGACAGACGTCTGTCTGCTCCAACATAATTTGGGGAGACCACTACTGCTAAATAGTGCGGTCGACAGTGATGGCACACCACCCAAAGGTTTATCGTCCATGAGCTCATCGTGTTCAATGAATCACTGATATTTCGTTGTGTTTAGTGTTGTGGTATTGTTTTTATTGGGAAGTAATTTTGGCTGCTTCGTGCCACAGTCGACCGTCGTGCCAAAACGATTTTCCACAACACAGAACACAAGTGTGTGCAGACTGCAGAGCGGTCTCGGTCTGAGCCGCGCAAGCCAATTCTAGGCCACAGGACCGAATCATCAGCAGAGGTAACAGGATAGGGAGCGGCACCTGGAGTAGGCGGTCGGCCTGGGTGTCGGGATCGGTCATGTTGCGGCCGTGGACGTTGAAGCTGAGGGAGGAGAAGAAGGGCACGAAGAAGGCCTCGGCGGCGTCCGGATCCCGCACCCTGACAGCCTCCCTCGCTTCTCCGCTGCCCCCGCCCGGATGCTGCTGCTGCTGGAGGGACGCCATCATCCAGTACTCCACGCTGTGCTGGCGCCTGATCCCGCCCGCGGACGGCGGCCACGCGGGGAACGACGACGACCCGTTGGCGGGCGTGGGGGTCATCATGGCGACGTGGAAGCGCGCGGGGAGGTCGTACATGAAGACGCGGAGCGGCGGGGCGGGCGGGCACCGGGCGGCGAAGGGGCGGAGGCCGAGGAGGACGCTGCTGGGGGCGGCGGGCGCGGAGGAGGCGAGGTAGATGACGGTGGAGGAGAGCGCGAAGACGAGGAGCAGGAGGCCGAAGACGGAGGCCACCGTGCGGATGCTCGGCGCGGCCATGGCCATGGCGGCCTGCCTGGCTGGCGTCGTCTGGTGGAGGATTTGGGGCCAGCCACCGGGTTTCCCCCTCCCCAGTCCAGTCGGTACCCTGCCGCGTCGGTCTGTTGTAATGGGCACGGTGGTTTCTGCTGCTAGTGTCAGAGGTGGGGGGTATGGTTGCAGCTGCAACCGTTTTCGTTTCTTCAGACCGAAAATGAACTTTGATGATTGGAAACATTTTTCTAAGCTGATAATCGCACTTTTCAAGTTTATAAAATTATTAAAAAATCAGAGCGAAAAAATGTATGCTTGCGAATAACCATGGCATTGGAATACACGGCTCAACCTGTGGTAATTAAAACAAATTGCACAAACCTTTCAAAGGCACAGAAGGAAGATGGAGTGAATAAATCGCACATAGGCCATCTGTTGAATGAAATCATGTAGGCTTTGGGGGTGCGAGCTTGTCATGGAAGAACAAATAATAGGGTTACAAACCGTCTAGCTTATTTTTCGAGACATGTGCACCGAACCAACTTGCAGTTGGGGGATGGAACCGGTACATTACGAAGGAAGGAGCGCGAGGCGATCGTGGCGGCGGCCTAGGGTTTCAACCCTAGCCGCCACCGCCGGTGATATCTGCAGTTTCATCGTCGCCGCTGGCAAAGATTCGACGGGTCCTCGCCTCCTATAGGTGCCGTTCTGGCACTAGGAGGGGTGGGGATCTCGGACTTGCGCACGGCGCTTTTCGAAGATTCTTAATGGTAGAGTTTGGTTTTGGTCGTCATCTTCTTCGTTAATGGAGATGGTATCGTCTGCAATAAGTGATCTTTCACGCTTCGTTCGACGACGAGATATCCTTCTCGACGTCAATGGTGGCTTTGGAAGATTAAGTCTGTCTAGGTATGGTTCTTCAGATCTTGCGTCGCTAGATCAATCTTGGATTATTTCTCATGGTTGCCGCGAGGAGGTTTGTCCTCGCAATATCTATCCTGGCTACTACGTTTTCGGCAATGGTGATTCGTCTCGGCTCCCAACGACGTCGATAAAGTGGTTCAGTTATCTGTCCCTGAAATATCAGTGGTGGTGCTCTTGCCGATGTTGCTTGATTAATTTAATTGCTGCGTGCGTGCACGCATTGCGGCTTAAAATTAAAAAGGGAGAACTTTCGGTGGTATTCACAGGTCTGTGGTTTGGTGGTGTTGGCGTTGTACTGTGTTTCCAAAAAAAAAAGAGTAGGCTGGCCACGTTACCACGTGAAACACTAACTAGAAGACTGAATACGTGAAGACCAAGAAGAGCAAGCGTGAACACCAAGCAGTTAAAAGGACTTGAGGCCGTCGGATCACTAACAACATCTCCAACCGGTCCCCCCAAAGCCTGCCTATCTGTCCGGCAGCATAGTCCAAACGTGTCCGACAGAAGAGAGAGTGAAAATACCTCATCCAACCGGTTCTCTCAAACTATACCTAAACGATCGGGCTGTTCGGCTCTCTCCAAACTCAGCCCATATGTGGGGTGGGTTTGGGGACACCCGGACATCCCCGGACAGGCTATCACATAGGACACGTACCAGATTGGATCATTTTATCTTTTTCTTTTCTCTTTCTTTTCATTCCTCTCTCCATTCCCACCAACCACATGCAAGTGACCGGACAATTTGGTGCGATTTTGAGGTATATGGTTGGATACACATACTATTGATGGCGGACACGCTCGGGCACCGTGCAAGTGACCGGACAATTTGGTGCGATTTTGAGGTATATGGTTGGAGACACATACTATTGATGGTTCAAAGCGGACACGTCCGGGCACCATCCGGACACGTTCAGACATGTTTTAGGGCCAAATTTGACCATTGTGATTGGAGATGCTCTAAGGTCTCACGACGGATTCAGCTTCAGTAACTTCATGGTGCTAAGTCTCAAGGTGACTTAGCCCATTATCAGCCCTCCATTTCATTTCACATCTGACGCACCAGATCGACCCGAATTCGAATTAAAAAATTAAAGTGTTCAGAAAAATTTGAAAAATTCTCATAAATAAGAAATGTTATGTTTTGTACTATGTGGAAGTTTCAAATTATTTGGATGTATAGTTTGCGAATAAACATTTTTTATGTATCTAATCTTAAAAGGCTATTTAATCTCAAACCATACCTCTAAATGATTTGGAACTTTCCCAGAATATAAAAAAACATTTATGATTTATTAGAATTTTTTCAAAATTTTCTGAACATTTTTTATTTTTTAGTCCAAATCTGGTTCGATGTGGTGTGTCGGATTTAAAATGGAGGACAGATAATGGACTAAGTCACCGTGAGACTTAGTAACATGAAGTCACTAAAACTGAACCCCTCACGACGGGTGAGTCTTGCACTCAAGGTTCCTTCTGGCTTTGCACTCGAAGATCAATATCCGTCTGAACAGAGAAACCCTTTGCACGCCTCTGTTACTGTTTGGTAGGCCTACACCCTATAGAAATTGTCTACCTCAGACTGTCCCTTGGCCCATGGGTCTGACACAAGGTTAGAATCCATGAGAGAAATGATATCTACCATGAATACA
Source organism: Poa pratensis (assembly GCA_947311845.1). NCBI lineage: Eukaryota > Viridiplantae > Streptophyta > Magnoliopsida > Poales > Poaceae > Poa > Poa pratensis. Next base: position 9,353,466 of record CAMZMU010000055.1, on the reverse strand, counting down.
CCGCGACATCCGTTGGTACAAATGTTTGTGTTTCTAAGGATGATACACATGCCTTTGTCAGGCCAGTCTGCTCAATAACATTACTACACTTTCTCTTCTCAATATATATATATACTTCCGTATGGTGGTATATGAGACGTGGGGGTAGTTAGCCTCATGAGGAATGGTTAGTGATATAAGATCAACAAAAATAGGGTGGCAAAAATTTGTCCAGTAAGCCGTCGTGGATTCAGTCTCATGGTGATAAGATGAATTCCGGTCTCGCATGGAGCTTCGTCATGAACCAAATGATGCTGGTTTAGTCGTCGACACTATAAATATGTACAGGATGCACCAACCCTCACCACCAGTCTGGAATCTTTAATCTCCTATTCCTGTGGATCGACAGGTTAACTGCAGGGATTTTGTGCTTCACCTGCCGCCATATCATGTTCACGGCATCACCATTCCTGGGGGGATACTGGAACTCATAGTGACTAGAGACATTTTTTAGCTTTGACCACATCTCAACCCACTTCTCTTTAGGCATCTGTCTGAGCTGGTTGAGCAAGAAATCAGGTCTCAGAGCCTCTTCAACTGAGAAGAAAAGCGAGAACTCACTGTAATCGATCTCATCCTCAAAAGGGAGCTCAATTTGGCTGCTTATAATCACAGGAATATAATGACTGACAATGGCATCAAACAAGTGGCATGAGGAAGGAGTGTCCCCTGCGGGATGGAGGCAGAATTTTGATGACCGCATACCTTCGGTAGACTGTAAGCAGTAAACCATTTTAAAATGTCAGTTTTCATATCAAGAAGCCTCAGCACGAAAGAGAATCTCGCTAACATATTGAAACCATCAACAAAAGCCACTACACACTTGGAGGGCACTAGCAAGGTGAGGGGCAAATGCATCCAATTCTACCTCACGAAACAAAAGAAAGAGAGCTTACTGTTTTAAAACCATCACCCGTGGCAAGACTTTCCTCAAAGCGCACACCGTCTTTGTCTTTTAATATCTTTGCGAGTTTTTTACGGATTTTCCCTTCCTGCAAAAGAAGAACCCCTAAGATACCATATTCTTGAGAGAAATTCGACTACCATAAATGCTCGACTGAGTGATAAAATTAGGATGGGTGTCATCAGAAATTGATTACATACATCTTTCCTGACAGTACCTCCCCGGAAGAAAACCAATGTAGGGCGAGCCTCAAATGGATCAGATGGATCATCATTAAGGAAGGAATCAACAACATGCACATACGGTGCTACAACATCTTTCCTCAAGGAAGCCAGTTCCTTTGTATATCTCCCGAAGTCTGAAACTATAAGAACAGATGCATTCACCATATCTCTCAGAAATCTAAAAGCATTTGGGTGATGCATTGGAATCACATGGTCACGTCCTGCAGATCGTTGCCAATATTTAGACTTCCATAGAATGTTCATAAGCTCCAGCTGCAAGAACAATATAGAAAAACGTTTAAAGAAGTTTATTTCATGATTACTCAATGAAATATCTTCTTAGCAGTTTTATGCACATAAGTAGGACAAATGACACTTATTTTTTTGACAGGAGGACAAATGACACTTATACAGGCAAGCACATCAATAGATTTATGGACAGTTTTTTTTGTGTGATTTCGTTCTCATGCAAGCCTTACTGAACGCAAGGGTATTTAGTTATTTTACCAATATACACAGATACCCCACAGTTAGGGAAAAGAATTCCTTGCGGCTAAGAAAAATTTACAGATTGACAATGACATAATAACAAACAAGTGAGTTGCAAGCAATGGAATATTCTTTGCTTCAAGATTAGCTCCATTATCACAGATCTCTGAAGGAACCACTGATGGCATGTACAATGCAGTATTCTTAAGTAATGTTGAGCACAGGACGGAAGCACATGAATCCAGCCTCATTGTTGTGGTCAAGGAGCACATACTCACAGATTTATCATCCTAATAAACTCTTCATAAAACAAATCTTGCCCGAGTGCCAACTGAGTGTGCAGTACAGCAGTAGCATAATGAATGATGCACAGACATTATGTGCATCAAGTCAACTGCTGGCCATGCTACCCACAAGAAGTAATATCACTCAGTGACGAGGGGTCACCTCGGCAAATCCTAGGGTCGAGTACCCCGGGTTGATTGAGAGGGAGAGAGTGCGCGCTGGTAGTTCTGTCGGCTGACAAGTAAGGATTTACCCAGGTTCGGCCCCTCATGGTGAGGTAAAGACCTACATCCTGCTCGTCTGATCTGTATAGATGTATGATGATGTTACATAGTGGCCGCGAGGGCGAGGTGAGACGTGGTCTCGTCTGGGGGATCCCCCTACGGGGTGCCCCTGCCTGGCTTTATAAAGGGAGCCAGGTAGGGTTTACATGTTTCTTGTCTTGTACTCCAAGTTGTAGCTTGTTGAGCTTCATTGGGCCGCATGTCGGGTCCTAGTCTTGGCGTGCACCAGGTATCTTCACCGTGGGATAGTCGAAGGGTAGCCCCACGACAGGAGCCCCCGAGTGCTTGGTCGAATCGAAGATTCGGGTAAGGACTCTTTCCTCCTGGGCACGCCGTCGGGTTCTTGAAAGGGACAAGTAAAAATGATACGACTCCGGCCGTTGAGGGCTTACAGAGGATGGTTTAGTCGGTAATATTTCGACTGAATATTGATCTCATGCTATCGGGGGCGCGACAGCGCTCCCGATGGGAGTAGCCCCCGAGATTAAGCTGAATTGCTTGTAATTGAGGTTAATATTAATTAGCCTTCAGTCGAAAATAAGGTTGTGCTTCACTCCCGATGGGAGTAAATGGAGGACTCGACAATGAATGGAGTCTTGCTCAGCCAATGGGCTTACTGTATGTTGTTTGCTCAGCTTGTTTGCCTACTGTTTTGTTGTCATTCAGCCTGTTGGCCTACTGTTTTGTGAGCACTCGAAAAATATTCGAGTTCCTCTTCAGCCTGTTGGCCTACTATGTTGTGTTCATTCAGCCTGTTGGCCTACTGGATTGTGAGCACTCGACAAGTGTTCGAGTTCCTCTTCAGCCTGTTGGCCTACAGCAGTTGCTTGGGATGTTGTTTACTTATGACTTGTGCGGCGCAGCCCCCAAGCGTTTCGAGTGCGGCCAAGGCTTTTTGCCTGAGATCTTTGCGGCGTAGCCCCCGAGTGCTCGAGCGCGGCCTAAGATGTTTAATGAGGTGAACCTGTGTGGCGCAGCCCCCGAGCGTTTCGAGTGCGGCCAAGGCTTTTACTTATTGGACCTGTATGGCGCAGACCCCGAGTGTTCGAGTGCGGCCTAGGTTTTCTTGTTGGACCTGTATGGCGCAGCCCCCGAGTGTTCGAGTGCGGCCTAGGTTTTCTTGTTTGTGGCCTGTGCGGCGCAACACCCGGAGAGCATCAGGTGTGGCCAAGGCGAATTTCTTTGTGGCCTGTGCGACGCAACACCCGGGAGAGCATCAGGTGTGGCCAAGGCGAATTTCTTTGTGGCCTGTGCGGCGCAACACCCGGGAGAGCATCAGGTGTGGCCAAGGCGAATTTGTTTGTGCGCGCCGGACCGGAGTCGACGCGGCGGAATTGTGCCGTAGAGGCAGTCGACGCGGCGGACCGGAGTCGACGCGGCGGAGTGGTGCCGTAGAGGCAGTCGAAGCGGCGGACCGGAGTCGACGCGGCGGAGTGGTGCCGTAGAGGCAGTCGAAGCGGCGGACCGGAGTCGACGCGGCGGAGTGGTGCCGTAGAGGCAGTCGAAGCGGCGGACCGGAGTCAACGCGGCGGAGTGGTGCCGTAGAGGCAGTCGAAACGGCGGACCGGAGTCGACGCGGCGGAGTGGTGCCGTAGAGGCAGTCGAAGCGGCGGACCGGAGTCGACGCGGCGTGGGCAACGCTCAGCCCCCGAGTCCCTTATCAGGCCGGCGAAGGGGAGTCGACGGTGCCAAGTCGATGAAGGCACTCGAGTCGCGTGTCGAGTGCAGCGATAAACTTGTCGTTGACAAAGCGCAAGCCCCCGAGTATCGGAGGCGGAGTCGATGAAGGCGAGGCCGCCAGCCCCCGAGTGTTGGAGACGGAGTCGATGACGGCGAGGCCGGCAGCCCCCGAGTGTCGGAGACGGAGCCGATGAAGGCGAAGTCGACGAAGGCGAGGCCGCCAGCCCCCGAGTGTCGGAGACGGAGCTGATGAAGGCGAAGTCGACGAAGGCGAGGCCGCTAGCCCCCGAGTGTTGGAGGCGGAGTCGACGAAGGCGGAGTCGACGAAGGCGAGGCCGCCAGCCCCGAGTGTTGGAGACGGAGTCGATGACGGCGAGGCCGGCAGCCCCCGAGTGTCGGGTGCCCCCTGTGTTGGTGCAGAGGTTGGCGAGCGGTCGATGAAGATGCACGGTGCCGCCGCCGCCCCGAGTCGCCAGTCCGGTCAGGTGCACGTAGTCGAAGTCGATGCGCGCGACGGGATTGGAGTCGACGCGGCGGAGTCGTGACGGTTCTCCAGCGCGATGGCAAGCTAGTAATCTCATTGGAGCTGATCAGATCACACGCGCCGCGTCGTTGCCTCGTGCATGTAGTGGTGTAGATGCATCTGGTTATCGGGACTCGTGTACATGCACACACATGTTTAGAGCATAAAGCAATTAGTAGCAGATTAACCATGGAGAGTAAAATAAAATTGATTAATTAATGGGAGAGAGAGTAGATTGATGAGCTAGTTAATGGAAATATGGTTCATGCACGCATGTGCTTGGCGCATGCAGCATGCATCATGGATGGGCGCTCGTAGCAGAGCTGGGTCTCGCCGATGTTTGTTTGCATCGATCCAAGGTCGTGGATGATCATGGCTTGATAGGCGTCGTCGACGCGGTCGTGGAGGCAACAGCCGGCAGGCGGATGGGTTCTAGGTCACCTCTTACGTGATTAGCAACAGCAGGCAATATAAAATAATCTGTATCCATACGTGAGGTAGCGGCACTTAGCTTGCTTTAGGGAGTAGTGGATCGATCAGGTCTCGAATTTGAGCGGCGCGCGCGGAACGCAGCCGCCAGATTGGATCGCAAAGATGCACATACGGAACGCCGCCGTAGCAGTTGTTGACGAAGTAGAACGCGTTGAAGTAGATGAGTAGGCTAGATGCAATCTAGTCGTCGTTGTTGATGAAGATTGGAGCCGCCGGAACGTTGAATCCAGCGCGCGTTCTTTCCCACAGACGGCGCCAATTGACGAGGTGTGGACTCGGCAAATCCCTGGATTGTGCACCCCGGGTTGATTGAGAGGGAGAGAGTGCGCGCTGGTAGTTCCGTCGGCTGACAAGCAAGGATTTACCTAGGTTCGGCCCCTCATGGTGAGGTAAAGACCTACATCCTGCTCGTCTGATCTGTATAGATGTATGATGATGTTACATGGTGGCCGCGAGGGCAAGGTGAGACGTGGTCTCGTCTGGGAGATCCCCCTACGGGGTGCCCCTGCCTGGCTTTATAAAGGGAGCCAGGTAGGGTTTACATGTTTCTTGTCTTGTACTCCAAGTTGTAGCTTGTTGGGCTTCATTGTGCCGCATGTCGGGTCCTAGTCTTGGCGTGCACCAGGTATCTTCACCGTGGGATAGTCGAAGGGTAGCCCCACGACACTCAGCCTTCTGTATAGGGACTAGGGAGCATCACACACCATATCTAGCAGGGAATTTCCCATGACAGTTCACACCATATGAGTACATATTGTCGATTTGTAGTGCAACAGGTTACCTCACCATTACGTACCACAATTTTGATTCAGATCTACAAAAGGCATCCCTATATGGTAATCAAAGCCTGCAAAATTGCTACTTGGAAGAGATACTTTACAGAAACTCGCGTCATTAACGCTCACAAGTTAAATTAGTTGCTAATTCTCAAACATTATCTTGTTAAAAAAAACACATTCTATTACTGTGCATAGGAGACAGATATCTGTTTGCTCCAACATAATCTGGGGAGACCACTACTGCTAAATAGTGCGGTCGACAGTTATGGAACACCAACTAACATAAGAGCATTGTTCAAACACCGAGGGTTTATCTTGGATGAGCTTATCGCGCTGAATTTCATTTATCTTTTGTCACTTTACTGTGCTTTAGTTTTGACTGGGTAGTAACTGTTGCTGCTTACTGCCACCGTCGATCATCGTACCAAAACATAGAACACAAGTGTGTGCAGAACTGCAGATCCGTCTAAATAAGAGCCGCGCAAGTCAATTCTAGGCCACAGGACCGAGTTATCAGCGGAAGCAACAAGAAGATAATGAAGCGTGTCGAGGGAGCGGCCCCTGGAGGAGGCGGTCGGCCTCGGTGTCCGGATCGGTCATGTTGCGGCCGTGGACATTGAAGCTGAGGGAGGAGAAGAAGGGCACGAAGAAGGCCTCGGCGGCGTTCGGATCCCGCACCCTGACGGCCTCCCTCGCGCCACCGCCGCCCTGCTTCTGCTGGAGGGACGCCATCATTCAGTACTCGACGCTGTGCTGGCGCCTGACCCCGCCCGCGGATGGCGGCCAATCGGGGAACGACGACGACGAGCCGTTCGCGGGCACCGGCATCATGGCGACGTGGAAGCGCGCCGGGAGGTCGTACATGAAGACGCGGAGCGGCGGGGCGGGCGGGCACCTGGCGGCGAAGAGGCGGAGGCCGAGGAGGATGCTGCTGGGGGCGGCGGGCGCGTAGGAGGAGGCGAGGTAGATGACGGTGGAGGAGAGCGCGAAGACGAGGAGCAGGAGGCCGAAGACGGAGGCCACCGTGCGGGCGCTCGGCGCGGCCATGGCCATGGCGGCCTGCCTGGCCGGCGTCGTCTGGTCTGGTGGAAGATTTGGGGCCCCCTCCCCCAGTCGGTCGGGCTGTTGTAATGGGCACGGTGGTTTCTGCTGCCTAGGGGAGTAGTGGGTCAGAAGTCAGGATGTAAATGGCGCGGTTGGTCTCCTCCTCCTCTCCCTTTTCTCCTCTCCCTTTTCTACAGTTTCTTTGAAAGTCGACCCCTGCTCCCCGGGTCTCTCCGACGCTCTCCCCGCCGGCGCTGCCGGTCGGAAGTGGCTAGGAGCTGACGCCGGTCTTCCTGTACATAGTAGGAGTAGTAGTGGTTGTAGTCTCTGGCTTTGTGTCGAATTTCGACTGGATGCCGCGTCTAGGAGTAGGTCGCCAGGTTCCTTCGGCCGGATCTGGCGCGTCCTTTGCTTCTTCTTCCTCGATGCCTTGCTCCGGTGGCAGGAGCCTTGGCTTGGGAGGGAGCGGGAGCTAGGCATCTCTGTCAATAAGGCCGCCTTTCCGTTCTCTTGGAGGCTGGTCGTTCTGGTGCTCTCCCGCGGTGCCAGGCGGTCGTCGGTGATGCTCTCCGTCAAGCCTACATGGTGGAGGTTCGACGAGGCGGGCAGATCTGGTGAGGCCTTCTTCAATAAGCGGGCTGGTGTTTTGCTTCTTCTGCAGAGCGAGCTGGACGCGGCGCTCTTCCTCTTGGCCGGCCGAGGAGGCGAGGGAGAGGAGAAGCTCGGCATTGGGTGCTGCTCTGTTCGAAGAAGGGGAAGACTGGACGTGCTTCTGTGCTCGTCCGAAGCTGTGCGCCTGCGGAGTTCATCCATGATGGCCGCGTCGGCCGCCATGATCCTTGGCCAGCAGAGGCCTCTCCGCGCCGTGATGTGCTCGAGGCACCGCGGTCTCCTCTTCCTCCAGGCCAAAGAAGAGCCAAGATGGAGGATCTTCGATCCGAGCGCGACGTCCCACGCCGATGGTGACCCAAGTGGCATGTTCCCCGGTGTCGCCGGAGGTGGTTGTTGCTCTGGATCTTGCAGCGGCAGAGAGGAAGGACTTGATTGCTTTCCTAACTTTTATTTCCAGGTCCTTCTTGTAAAATCCGAGGACTCCTTTGCTAATCCTGTTTGGATCAGGGTCCTCTTTGTAATTGTACCTGCCAATTAACACAGCTTCTGGGGCCTTCGGGCCTCTTCCCTTGAAAAAAAAAATGGCGCGGTCGCTTTTTTTTTTGAGACCCAGAACTTGTATTCATATAGAAGTAAAGAAGTACATAACCAGATACAAGAACCAGAAATGCACGTAAAACAACAGACAAAAACAAGCCAGGAGAACAACTTCTTCAACCTCCCGACATGGAGCAGAGGGAGCTCCTAGCCCACAGGCGTTGAGAGCCGCAACAATCACCATCTCCAACGAGAAGGATATCTCCGTTGACCCGAACATTGACCGGCGAGATATGCCGAGCTCGCAGCACTCCAAGTCCTCCGAAGCCGTCCACGCTCCAGATCCTGACCTGCCTTCATCACCTCCTGCACAGCACCTCTCATCCCCGCAGTCACCGCCGGAGGGAACGACAACTCGACAACGCCGGGATGGAGGAAAGGGAACTCCACAGTGAGCCGACGACGACGTCGCCCCGCCATCCGCCCGGGAGGAACGACCACTCCATCGATCCGTAGATCGAGGAGAACCAAAACCACCAGACCCGCAGGCCGGTGGGACGAGCACGCCCCCCACCCGCCGTCGCCGGCCAGGATGAGGAAGGAGGGCGGATTTATTTATCCCTAACGACGGCGACAACCTCACCAAATCGCCGCCGGGGAGCCCAAATACAACCCTATCTACACGCCGGGAGACCGGGGACGAGACCCCCACCCCCACCGCCGCCGCAGCGGCGAGGGGCAGCGGGAATCCGCCCCAGCTCCGGCGAGAAAAGGGGATCGCTCTCGAGTCGCCCTGGTCGCCTCTCTCGCTACTGTAGCGGGGAGGAGAAAACAAACCCGAATTCTATAGCTCCGGGGCCAATGGCGCGGTCGCTGGGCGATGCGGCCAGTGCCGCTTCGGCCGCATGTCTGCTACGCGGTTTTTGTTACCGCCACATAATTCTGCATGTCTGCTACGCGGTTTTTGTTACCGCCACATAATTCTTTTCGCGGCACTGTGCGGTTAAATGGCACCGCAACGCCGCGATGCGATTGCAGCTGGTTCGCTGGGCAGCTGTTGCCTGCGCGGGTTGAACAATCATTCCAGAGATCAACGCTGGACTTAACCATGTAAATCAGCGCGTCTGTGAACGTATCCACAGAGATCACTCTAAAATGGAGCGGTCTAGCAATCATTCCAGTGCAAAAATTCTCAGACGAGCAACAAACAATCAACAACTTGTAAATCTTGAAAAAATATTTCTTCTGGAGTTTAAATTCTGCAACAGTATATAACAACATACACCAGAGTATATAACAGCATACACCATATGAGTTCATAATGCTAAAAGCGACAGACTGAGATGACACCAGAGTGCAAAATATAAGAAGCCAACAGGCCACAACCCAACAGCATACACCATCCAGGAAACTACAATCAGTACCAAACCAACGATGCTTTCTGCAACATCAAAACCAAGTACTAGGATCGCCATCTTGACTCAAGAGTAACTGCAGATGCTTCAACAAAACTGAGCTGACTTTGAGCACAGGCAGTTGCAAGTGAACTCTCAGTACAAGAGAACCGTTGTTTGTTCAGACATAAAAGAAACTTGACGTTCCGAGACCTCCACTTTGTCAGATTGCATCAAAACAGTTGCTGCTACCTGGATTAAAGCAAGTCAAAGATCAAACATTAGTTATCCTTCATGTAAGGTGATATTACAATAAACTAACTGAATAAAAGGAAATGGGGCTACAGCATTAGAGTATCAATACATACATCACAATTATATCATCAGCCAAATAAACATTTCTGAAGTTAAAGACGTCACAATTATATTAGCAGCCAAATAAACATTTCTGAAGTTAAAGATCATAATTAATCTAATTAATAACTTGCAGAAACTAGACACCACCAAGAACTGCAGCAGGACAGTGCACACTTTAACCTCTAAATTCAGAGATTTGCCATGATAAACAGTCATCGTCCTGATCCTGTGGTTCAGCTGCAGTACATAGCCAGACATGATAGAAAGTAGAAACAGCTAGATAGTATTGTAACCAATATAAATCATCAGCCCAGTACTACAATTATTTTCAGTACAGAATACAAAATGCACTAGCAGAACATATAGAGGTTTAAAATTGACCAGCAAGAGTACAGTGAAAATATAAAAGAGGGGAAAATCAGGCACTAGCTGATTCCATCGCATACACATTCCATCTAGGGAAACAAATAGTGTTTCTTTTTCTTGTATCGATCAGCAACTAGCTACTTCCTACCTAGACAACATAGAACGGTTCTAGTTCAAGTAAAACGAGCAAGACTATATGTACAGCAGTCACAGCTTAAAAGAGAGTAGAGTGTCAGGACTCAGGACTATACCCGAGCTTGCCGGGAGTAAGATCGCATTCGGCATGGTGGCAATCTTGGTCGTTGCCGACTTGGGAGGAGACAACTCTGCTTCTGCACTTTCTATTGCTCTCTTTCTTTTCTGCATTATCACCATGAATGCAGAAGCTCAATAAAACAAAAAATTGAAAATGCAAAGAGATTACAAAATCAGGCATCAATGGAGAGAGCTATCTCACAATGAATCTCTCCTGCTGAGGAGACAAAGTTGATTCGTCTGCAGTGACCTCAATTGCTCCTTTTCTTCTCTGCGAGATGGGGGTGCTGGCACTGACGATGGGGTCAACGGGTAAATCCCTCTAATCCATGCCGCCGGCGAATCCTACAAAATTGCATCGAACAACAGAAAGGAAATCAGAGGATTTGAAGGTTGATGTGGAGCTGGAGCGGAGGGGAGCCGTTGTGGGGAGAGTGGACACTTACCGTTCGTTGGGGACAGGCGGCCGTTTCTCCCGTCGGCCGAAGATCTCGGCGGCGGTGTCCGGTGGCTGGCCATGGGAGGTTGCGGATGCGCAGATCTTCAAGTGGGGACGAGTGGAGATGCAATCCACGGCGAGGAGGAGACACAGAGAGAGCAATGCCGGTCGCCCGGGGACGTGCGGCCGGATAGGCGGCTAGCGGCGGCGCTCCGCTGCCCAAGACCCTTGCATGGTGGCGGCGCCGCAAGGCCGTGACGCGGTACACAGAGAAGGGGAAGAAGAAGTTGTCGGTCGGCGTGGGCTTCGTGGTTTCGTCGGCTTTGGTGGCTTTGCCACATACGCCACTTAATTACGTGGTAAGCCACATACGCCGTTTACGCTAATTTTTGTATGCGGCGTATGCGGGACCAGCAAACGCCGCTGCCACTTACATCCTGAGTCAGAAGTGGGGATCTCCAACCGTTTTCGTTTCTTTAGACCGAATTGAACTTGCCGAGTGTGATGATTGGGGAGAACATTTTTCTAAGCTGATAATCGTAATTCTCAAGTTTATAAAATTATAAGAAAATCAGAGCGAAAAAAATGTATGCCTACGACGTGGAACTTCGTGGACACTTTTTTTGTTCGACATGGACCTTCGTGAACACTGGGACTACACGGTTGCCATCTAAAGAGGTACCTTCAGACCCCGTTCCATGTCTCTGTATTCGTGTCATCGCATGGGTGCTTCGTAAATTTTCATCATTGTATAGGAATTTGCTAGCAACTTTTTCAATTCCCTAAAAAAAGCAAGTATTTCAATGAAATTACCTTCAAGCAACATGTTTTGTTCTTCGTTACCTTTCCTGTTTATTTTGGATGCAACATCTATCAACCATGTGTTCTCGTTGGTGTATTATCATGTGCTCTGAACCTATAAGATTTCAACTCTTAAAAGAATTAGCGTAGTGTGGAAGTTAAACATCACTTCTTCTTAGCTATATGGCAATCAGTTTATGTTGTACATTTAATATCTAATGCTGTAAATTTTGCCAGAGTTTCTCAACCGTCTGTTTATGTTGCTGCATGTTGTTATATTTTTTTTCTAGAAAAAATGAGATGGCCATGATCAAAGTGTATCGAGGTGCTTCTAATTTCCTTGTTTTTGTTAATGTTTGTCTTTCAATGGGAAACCAAGATGGTGGCTTGAGATCTGAACTAGGTAGCACCGTTGAACTCAAGAGTGTCTTTTGAGCGCAGTAAGCCGGTAACCATCTTTATTGGATTGTGAATATGTTTATTGTGTTCTTTCTAAGCTCGCAACGTTAAGGGTTTACAGATAACTTGTGCGTTCCTAATCGAATCACTTAATGGTTAATGAGAATATTATACGTTCGTTATATTTCTCAATTCCCCCTATTATCTCAAATGAAAGAACAGGGAGATTAATTTTGTTTGATGCTAGATTCTTCACATCGGTGAAAAGAACCCTCTCATCATTATATTTATCCAAACTGTGGTAAAGGCTTATGACGGTTAGTGTTTAGATTCTTCAATTCTGTTTGGCTCATGCATGGTCTAGAGCTGTCTAGATGAGCCCATTTGTGTTTTCTATAGGCCATATGAGAGTTAGTGGGAGTTTAGTGCAAAGTACACTCCTCTTTATTTTGTTCATGCAACATGCACCTTGCTTTAGATGTCTTGATCTCATACATTTCTTCCTCCCTTGAGTGCCAAAAAAAATTTATTTTTATTTTTTAGTGCCAAAAATCGATTGCAAATGGACTTTCACAAATTTTACACAAATCACTGATATTTTTCTAAAAGATGTAAGTACTTCTGTTAGATTATAACATATGAAGGCTACTCTATATTTCATTTGGCTAATGTCCACGTTGGAGGTCTCAGTAGCAAGCAGCAACCACGACCGCAGATGTCCATGTCGTGGAAATCCTAGCGCGAGGCACATTCCTCTTACCGGACACGATCTGGAGCGTAACTTCGCACGATCTGTACCAGCGCACCTCCGCAACATGCCAAACTCCTCCTTGTAGTTTTTTGTCGTCTCCTCCGTAAAATTACAGTGTACTGTATTATTCTTGCTAATAATCTACTACTGTACTAGTATTGTGTTTTTGCTGCAGCGCCAGGCTGGGTCAACAGGTTTCGACACCCGTACGTTCATCATGGCAATGATTCTACGACTTTATGAATAGAAAACTGAAAAATGACATGTGACCCAGTAGTACTTTCTCAATTTGCAAGATTTTCTTTCTCTCGTGTCGGACCTGTACTCCAGTTCGTATATACAGCTGTACAGTAGGCCGTTGCGTATACATGTAGCCCATCATGCTGTATTGTTTGATTTGATTCCAGTGTTTCCAAGTCATAGGAAACAAAAAAGTAAAATAGAAACAAAAGCCGGTGTCACTTTTGAATGTTAGCAGGAGATCTGCTAAATTCATTGATTAGAAAGAGAATTTTTTAAAATTACAAACCGCAGGTGAAAAAGCATGGAAAGAACCATGTCACCCGGTAAGAAAAAGGAAACCTCGGGAAATCAGCCCGGGTGGAAGGGGATAACAGCCCCGGCCATGTTCCAAAGAATGGCTTCATCACGTATTCTCCTAACTAGAAGATCAACATACAGCTCTTCACTCCGAAAAACATGCCGGTTGCGCGCAGAAGTAATTGTTCTCCCATCCCCGGCGCTGCAGTGCATCCGCCGTAAGAATACGATCCAGGGTTGTGGTCCACATGAAAATTTTGCACTTTTCCGGCGACCAACATTTCCATATGGTGGAGGTGGGCAAGGTATGCCGAGCGTGCTGAATATTGACCTGACGTCTCTAGGCGCCAACGAATGGAGTCAGCGATCTCATCATTAAGCTGCACCTCATCAAGAAGGCGGGCAAGCGTTTGCAGTTCAGTCAGCATGTCGGCAGTTAGGCCCTTGCTCAGATCAAGTAGCCATCGGTGATCCTTTAGTGCTTCGCGGACGTTGCGAATTTTCTTGGATGCGATGGCATATAAGGAGGGTGCCAGAACACAGGGGGCAACACCCTGCAACCATCGGTCATGCCAAAAATTGGCAATTGCGCCATTGCCGATCGTGATCTCTGTGGTAGCAGCAAACAAGGCCCTGTCAGTATTTTTTTTTTTTGACCATAACTTCGGCGGGCTCTTAGAGCCAGCCCGAACTTTTATAAATAATCACAACAAACTGTTACAGAGAAGCATTACAAGGTGGAGAGATGAGGGAACTAGCAAATAAAAAGACCGTTACAACATAAATAATCTCAACACCAAGTATTGAGAAAACTAGCAGCAGGCGCAGTTTTGCATCGATATGCCCATAGCCGAACGCCTTCTGAGCATCTTCGGATGACAACACAGTGGTTCATCGATTCCATTGAAAGATAAGGCGTTGCGTCGTTTCCATATGCTCCATGAGATGGCCGTGCAGATAGTGGACTCGACGAGGTTGCGGCTTCGAGCAGTCCAGAGTTCTTGGACAGTGTTGACAGCACGGTGCGCTTGTGGAGGGAAGAAGAAGCTCCAAACTTCCGTTGCGCTAGGGCAGCCGACGAGGAGGTGATCGGTGTCTTCGACTTGCCCGGTTAGTTTTTGGTCCAGTCGACGATCCATCGAGTGAGGTGAAGGACTCGACAACTTAGAGGGTCCCGACTATGGGGTCTGTCCCAAGTCGAGAAAGTGTTCGACTCTGGGGTCTGTCCTGGGTCGAGGCAGTCATTAGGTTCTTCGGGTGCGAGGACTTTTGTCCTGTAGCATGTGTCCTGAAGTGGTGCGTCAGCACCAGTACAGTGTAGGTAGTTAGGACATGCTAGACGTCACCTACAGTGGTTACTAGTCAGTGACACCGTCAACAGTGGCGGTGTGTCATGACATCATAGACCTGTCACATCAAGTCAGATGTGACAGCTTAGTTGACTTTAGACCGGCAGCTCGGCACAACTCCTATTTAAAGGGAGCAATATTAAGATAGAAAATTGAGGCAAACTATTTCTTAGTGGCACACACTCCCCTCTCTCTTCTCCACTCTCTCTCGTTTAAGCTTTAGGGACAACAATTGGTATCAGAGCTAGAGTTCTTTGAGAGATCTCACCGGAGATGGGCGAGCACAGAACTCATCTGCCGGCGGAGATGAAGGAGGCCGCAAGCACGCTGGCAGTCCAGCGGGTTGTGCGAGAGGCCGGTAGTTCATGGCCGCTGCTCACGCGGTCAAACTACGTGGACTGGGTGTTACTCATGCAGGTGAAACTTGAGGCACGCCGTGTTTGGTCCGCCGTGCATGATGGCACGGAGGAGCGCGAGACGGACCGAGCAGCGCTGGAGTACCTGCTGCTCGCCATCCCGCCGGAGATGATCTCCACACTGGCGTCGAAGAAGACGGCCAAGGAGGTGTGGGAGGCGATCAAGACGATGCGGGTCGGAAACACCCGTGTCCGGGAGGCGAAGGCGACGTCGCTCAAGAAGCAGTACGAGGCCATCAAGTTCGGCGACGACGAGAACATCGACGACTTCGCCATACGGCTGTCGTCGCTCGTGTCGCAGCTTGGGGTGCTCGGCGTCACCGTCACTGAGCCGGACACGATCCGTAAGTTTCTCTCGGTCGTTCCCACGAGGTTCTCGCAGATGGCATGCTCCATCGAGACCCTGCTCGACCTCGACAAGCTCCCCATGGAGGAGCTCATCGGCCGCCTCAAAACGGCCGAGGAGCGACATGAGGTGGAGAAGCCGGAGGCCAAGCAGGCTGGCAAACTACTCCTCACGGAGGAGGAGTGGTTCTCCCGGATGCGCCTGCAGGATGGAGGTGGATCCTCCAGCCATGCCGGACGCGGCGGCGGCAAACCACGCGGACGCGGCAGGGGCAGCCCGGCTCGCGGAGCGGGGAACCGCGACACGAAGGACAAGTGTCGCTACTGCAGAGTCGTCGGCCATTGGGCGCGAGACTGTCGCAAGAAGAAGCGCGAGGAGGAAGCCCACCTCATGCGCGGAGGGGATGCGGAAGCACACCTCGTCCATGGCGGAGACAACGAGGACGACAGTGCGCTCCTCATGATGGAGGCCTGCACCATCGCGTCTGCCCCACAGCTCCCTGTTCCGACTCGCCAGGCGGAGTCGGGCACCTCAGAGGCGGCACCCTTGTCTCGACCGGTGGAAGAGTCAGTGACTCGACCGGTGGCGGAGTCAGAGGGATCGTCGACTCCTCCGGAGGAACTCGCGACGATCCGATGGATCACGGAGTGGTACATGGCGACTTGAGAGGAGTCGGCCGTGTCGGGTCGTGAGGACCCGACAGAATCATCGAGTCGGGAGGACTTGACAGCGTTGGCTCAGAAGGAGCTGACCATGGCGACTCGGGAGGAGTTGGCCACCCGGCTCCAGCAGCCGGGAGTGTCGAGTCGCAAGGACTCGACAACCTCGTTGGGTGGAGAGCACACGACAGCCTCGTTGGGTGGAAAGCACTCGACTACGGTGACTCGAGAGGAGTCGACCGTGGTAGCTCAGATGGAGCTGGCCGACCCGACTCGCAAGGAGCCGGTCCTCCTCATGCTAGAGGAGAAGGCGCAGGTCAACCTGGCGCAAGAGGGGGATGCCAAGAAGGGCGTCTGATACCTCGACTCGGGCACCACCAATCACATGACTGGTGACCGCGCCGTGTTCGCGGAACTCGACACAAGCGTCACCGGGACTGTCAAGTTCGGCGACGGCTCGCGAGTCGACATCTGCGGGCAGGGGACAGTGCTCTTCGTCTGCAAGTCAAGCGAGCACCGGGCCGTCACCGGGGTGTACTACATACCCCGGCTGAACACGCAGATCATCAGCCTGGGCCAGTTTGACGAGAATGGCTGCCAGGTGCTGATCGAGGATGGGATCCTCCGGGTGCATGATAGGGAGCGACAGCTCCTGATCAAGGTCAGGCGAGAGCCGAACCGAATGTACAAGCTGCAAGCGAGTCGCGCAGCCGGTGTGCCTAGTCGTGAGCGCCGGCGACGACCCGGCATGGACTTGACATGCGCGGTTCGTGCACCTCAACTTGACAGCTTGCGCCGACTGGCGAAGGGCGAGATGGTACGTGGCCTCCCTTTGGTGGAGCACGTGAACCAACTCTGCGACGCCTGCCTTGCAGGGAAGTTCCGGACAAAGGAGCGACTCGAGCTGGTCCATGGCGACCTCTGTGGGCCGATCACCCCGGCCACTCCGATCGGGAAGAAGTACTTCCTCCTGCTCGTGGACGACCTGTCGTGGTACATGTGGCTCGCCCTTCTCTCGACGAAGGACGAGTCCGCAGCCGCCATCATCCGACTCCAGGCGGGAGCCGAGTCGGAAACCGGCTGCAAGCTGCGCACGCTGCGCACGAATCACGGAGGCGAGTTCACCTCCGGCTCCTTCACAACATACTGCCGAGCTCGGTGTGGAGCGTCACCTGACGGCTCCGTACTCCCCGCAACAGAACGGCGTCGTGGAGCGACGCAACCAGACGATTGTGGGCATGGCCCGCAATCTGTTGAAAGCCAAGAAGGTCCCCGGTGAATTCTGGGGTGAGGCGGTGACGACGGCCATGTTCATCTTGAATAGGTCACCAACCAAGAGCGTGGACGACAAGACACCGTTCGAGGCCTGGCATGGCCGCAAGCCGGACGTGAGCTTCCTGCGCACGTTCGGTGCGTGGTGCATGTCAGGGAGACGCACCCCGGGCTAAAGAAGCTCGACGACCGGAGCAGGCCGATGATCTTCGTCGGGTACCAACCTGGGACGAAGGGATATCGGGCCTATGACCCGGTGACCAACCGCGTGATCATCACGCGAGATGTCGTGTTCGACGAGAACGCGCGCTGGGACTGGAGTTCGCCGGACACGCCGGTGAACACCTTCGGAGACGACTCCTTCACGGTCGAGCACATGGTGTTCGAGCCGCAGCCGACTCCGGGAGACGGGAGTGCGGGTCCTGCACCCGACTCACCGACTCCAGACTCGCCGACTCCAGGAGACGGGAGTGCATCCCCAGCCGGTTCTCCAACGACACCGGAGCAACCGACAGCTGAGTCCCCGACTCCGGCTGTCCCTGGCGTCGAGTTCGTCACGCCGCCATCGAGGTACTCAGGTATGCTCGATGTAGAAGATGACATGAGCTTCGAGCACCGATTCCGCACGCTGCAGAGCGTGTTCGAGGCGGGTCCGGCCCTTGAGCCGGACGAGGAGCTCCACTTCCTTGCCTCCGAAGAGCTAGGCTCGTTCGGGGAGGCGAAGGCGCATGCCAGCTGGAGGCAGGCGATGCAGGAGGAGCTGGAGGCCATCGAGTCGAACTCGACTTGGCGACTAGCCACCTTACCACCGGGTCACCGTGCGATCGGCCTGAAGTGGGTCTACAAGGTGAAGAAGGATGCGCACGGCGCAGTCCTTAAGCACAAGGCTCGCCTGGTGGCGAAGGGCTATGTGCAGCGGCACGGGGTCGACTACGACGAGATCTTCGCAACCGTGGCCCGACTCGAGTCTGTACGGCTACTGCTAGCCGTGGCTGCGAGTACATGGTCGGACGTCCACCACATGGATGTCAAGTCAGCCTTTCTCAACGGCGAGTTGGAGAAAGAGGTGTACGTGCAGCAGCCAACTGGCTTCGCTGCGATGGGGAAGGAGCACCTGGTGCTCCGACTCGACAAGGCGCTCTACGGCCTCAAGCAGGCGCCAAGGGCATGGAACACCAAGCTCGACGCATGCCTTGTCAAGCTCGGCTTCGCAAGGTGCGAGTCGAAGCACGGCATGTACGCGCGAGGAGCGGGCTTCTAGTCGGTGTCTACGTTGATGACTTGGTGATCACGGGCTCGGACTCCAGTGACATCGACAAATTCAAGATGGAGATGTGGAGCTTGTTCCTGATATCCGACCTCGGGTTGTTGAGCTACTATCTCGGCATCGAGGTTCGACAAGGACCCAGCGGGATCGACATCTCGCAGGGTGCCTATGCCCTGAAGCTGCTGGAGAAGGCGGGGATGGCCGGGTGCTATCCCATCCACGCACCCATGAAGCCGCGTTTCAAGCTGTCCAAGTGCAGCACGGCGCCCGCGACGGATGCTACCGAGTACCGGAGCATAGTCGGGAGCCTCCGGTACTTGGTGCACACGAGGCCGGACCTGACCTTCGCAGTCGGGTTGGTATCACGGTTCATGGAGGCTCCGACTCTGGAGCACCTCGCAGCCGTGAAGCACATCCTACGCTACATCGCCTGGTCGCCGTGACTCGGATGTAGATATGGGAGGAATGCAGGTACACCGCGCCTGGTCGGCTACAACGACAGCGACCTGGCGGGCGACGTCGACTCGCGTAAGAGTATGTCGGGCACCCTGTACTTCCTCGGGAGCAGCCTAG
This sequence comes from Poa pratensis, assembly GCA_947311845.1. NCBI lineage: Eukaryota > Viridiplantae > Streptophyta > Magnoliopsida > Poales > Poaceae > Poa > Poa pratensis. Next base: position 9,334,390 of record CAMZMU010000055.1, on the reverse strand, counting down.
TGACCTGGCAGTCCCTAAAGCAGAAGGTCGTAGCTCTGTCGAGCTGCGAGTCGGAGTACGTGGCTGCTGCCACGGCTGCTTGCCAGGGGATCTGGCTGGCTCGGTTGCTGGCCGCGTTCAGCAACGGCGAAGCCGAGCACGTGGTGCTCAAGGTCGACAATAAGTCGGCGATCGCGCTCGCCAAGAATCCCGTCTTCCACGAACGCTCGAAGCACATCGACCTGAAGTACCACTTCATTCGAGATTGCGTGGAGGCGAAGAAGGTCGAGCTGGAGTTCGTGCCCACCGAACACCAACTCGCGGACATGCTGACCAAGCCACTTGGACGAGTCCGCCTGGCAGACCTGCGCACAAGGATCGGCATGGTGGAGGTGTCTCCGGAACTCAAGACTAGGGAGTGATTGTTGGAATAGACTTGTGTGTCCAGTCGACGATCCATCGAGTGAGGTGGAGGACTCGACAACTTAGAGGGTCCCGACTATGGGGTCTGTCCCAAGTCGAGGAAGTGTTTGACTCCGAGGTCTGTCCTGGGTCGAGGCAGTCGCCAGGTTCTTCGGGTGCGAGGACTTTTGTCCTGTAGCCTGTGTACTGAAGTGGTGCGTCAGCACCAGTACAGAGTAGGTAGATAGGACGTGCTAGACGTCACCTACAGTGGTTACTAGTCAGTGACACCGTCAACAGTGGCGGTGTGTCATGGCATCATAGACCAGTCACATCAAGTCGGATGTGACAGCTTAGTTGACTTTAGGCCGGCAGCTCGGTACAACCCATATTTAAAGGGAGGAATACTAAGATAGAAAATTGAGACAAACCATTTCTTAGTGGCACACACTCCCCTCTCTCTTCTCCACTATCTCGCTCTCGTTTAAGTTTTAGGGACAACAGTTTTGTCACAGGGAAGAGGAGAGCCCACCCAAGGTCTTGTCGGCGATTTCCAAGCAGCCCAAAGCCAGCGCAATCTCAGTGCTCTTCCGAATTTAGTTAGGTCATGTACTCCAAGCCCGCCAAGCTCTTTAGGCCTACAGATGATCGACCAATTTACCCGGCAGTGTCCACCATTACAGGAGAAGCACGGCAGCGTTTTTCAATGAGTTTGAGAACCGAAATTGGGATCCTATGAGAAGTCATCATGTAATTACAATCGAGGATAGACCACTCTTTAGTAGCACCAGCCTGCCCTCTCGAGATCAGAGCACCTTTCCAAGAGGCCATCGATCTGTCCAGCAACTCATGCCTAAATACTTGCATGGAAAGTCAGATACTAGGATGTTCAGGGGCTGCAAGATTTCGTCCAAGTCAAGTCCCTCGCATCGGATGGGCATGGCAGCGCTTTTGGCGAGATTAGTATGGAGCGCTTTTGGCGAGGTTAGCATAAATCCGGTGTCACTTTAGCGGTAGCCTACTGTAGCATATGTCATTTCTTGCATACGGGGCAAGGGCGGGTGATGCTTTTCAGCAGAAGCGAAGCCTACCCAGAGGAGGGCAGAGCAGATATTGTGTTTCTCATTTCTCCCTGATAGTCTGATAGATCAAGGTATAAACAGTATATATCCATTGATGTGTATACTTCTCGTCGGCATTCGAAGCCCAGAAAAATGTACCGACTCAAGAAACTGCGGAGATAAAATGTTGGCAGTGACTACCTATGTAGACAGATGTATATGTTCTGAATCTTGTGACAAGTAGTTACATCCCAAAATCCCATGAGTAAGCCAAGCCCTTCCCAACATTTTGGTCAACATCCAGCGGAGCAATGGCCGGGAAATTCCACCCCGACTGGGACTGTCACCTTCCGTGCGGCCTGCTTGGATATAACCTTATGTCTGTCTACCTATGCAGTGTTGGGTAGGACTCGGCCATGATCAGGACAACGAGCGAGGTCCATCCGGTAAACGACCTTGCACCCTTTCCCTTCCCTTTGTTCTTCTGGTCATAGTTCTCCCAGAAGAAGCCTGTTTCATGGTAGTTCCGCACGATGTTCCTGCAAAAAAACGCGAGCAGGCAAGCAACGCCAGCAGAGATCTGTTATTAAGGGTGCACTTCAGCTAATTCCAGTCAGCATGAGAGGAAGATGGGTGTACCGGATCAGGTTTGATCTCAGCTCATCGTACAACTCCCCTGCCCTGCTCATGTACGGGCCGTCCTCTGTAGTACAGCACGATGTTATTAGATCACTGTGCATATGCTGAAGTCTGCGGAAGGGAGAGCATTGCTCATTTCACAGCATTGAGCTGAAGAGTGTACCGTGTGAGTAGTGATGGAGCGCTGAAAGAATCATGTAGTTCATGTTTATCCAGATGGCACCTCTCCAATACGGAGCATCATGCTCCGTGTTACGCTTCATGTACATTGAACTGGACCATGGATCCGCAACATATTATTCAGAATCCAGAAAATGATTTACCCGATAATAGGTATAATATGACTGGCCAGTTACACTTTTTCACATGGATGCTCCATAAGTTCCAGCGTGATAATTAAGTCAAATTCCATAGATCAACATCTGAGTTGTTATTCCTTGCAAAGTGAAATAACTAGTGAACTTCAGATATACCTTGTTCTAGAAAGTGACCGGAGGCCATAATCCGTCCATAAGATAGACCTATCAGATATAAGGTCCAGCTGCTTCTCAAGAACCCATGATTCCTGGACAGAGTTAAATGGTGCTCATCGCTTTAGTAGTTTAGATGAGCATCAGTACCACTAAGCTGGGATGAAAAATACTAAAAGTGAGAAACAAGCAGATGGAAGTTACTAGCTCACAGCTGGAATGGTCCCCATCATGAATGGGAAAAGGCTGACATAACCAACATGGGGTACTAATTGCAACTGAGGGGGTTGTAATGTCTCTCTCAAAAGTTCCCGTCTCATGCCGTCCTTGTCTTTCAATTCATACCATCTCAACCGAACCTTCAACAATGATCTTACAATCAAAATCAATAAACATGTCTGGTAAGCAAAATGACAAAGTTTAGACTTTCGAGGAAGTGCAACACCGACCTTCTCTGTATGGTTACCATAATCAAAATAGGCACCACTTTTGTTATCCAAGTGCATCTGTACAGATGAGAACACTTACAAAAGTGAATGTAACAAAGGAATTATGAAATGCAAATGGAACTCTATTAATCGCTTGAACACGTTTGTGCCATACATAAACTCAATAGCAGTTGATAATTCATGTACTAGTATTTAGCTTCTTCTGAATTAAAAAAAAGTACATAATAAATCATGAATTCAAATCTTTCGTGCAATATTTTTGGTCTCTTACTGGCATATGGAAACCATAATATTGCAATACTATGCAAACAGAAAGATCAGCATGTTCTTCTCGAAAACAACTTACAACTCCCAGGAAATCTGCTTATGAGACCCCTCAGATTCAGGCGGGAAGTAAACAAAAAATACTCAAGTTTTCGATGGCATTAACCACCACAAGTTGCACAGTTTTTTTCTAGTTAAAATGGTTGTATATAAATTTTGTATTATATTCATAATTATTAGCATTGCATCGAGTGCATTTATTCATATCCAAAATGTATTGCACAATTGTTTTATTTCAATACTCCCTCCGTTACTTGTTATAAGGTGTACAGTTTTTCCTGATAAGTCAAACTTGGCTAACTTTGACCAGGATTTTAGAAAAAAATATCAATATTTAAAATACTAAGAAAATAAAATATGAAAACATATTTCATGATGAATCTAATGGTACTGATTTGATATTGTAATTGCTAATAATATTTTTTTAAATCTTGGTCAAAGATTGTAAAGTTTGACTTTTCTGGAAAAACTATACACCCTATAATAAGGAACGGACACGGAGGAGTACTAAATATCTGATTGATCTGGAAACAAAGAAGGCTTCCACAAATGAGAAGAAATTGTCAGAATTTTAAAAGCAATACCTTGTTAAGTGTCCCAAAATCTGAAAGTTGAATTGACATATTATAGTAATCCTGTAGAAGTTCAATGAAGATTTTTCAAGAAGAGGCACCCAGAGAATGGTTGAGACAAAGCCACAAGTCATGGTCTATTCATGATACAGTACCTTCTCAAGAGAGGTGTCCATTTTAAGGAACTCGGCAATTGAGCGCATACAATTCGAAGCTAAAAGCATCCAAGACCGAAGGTCAACATGGCGTTCCTCATCATTAGGGTGAGATGCACGAGGGTAGTCATCCAGCCCAGATGTCAAAGTCTGTACAGAAGTCAGCAACATTAGGCGTGATCATGCTGCTTCAATAATGTAGAGAAGGGAAGGGAAGACACTCTATTCTCAACAACTAAAACTTTCATATTTGTCATTCAAATCAATTAACTATATAGTGGGAGCAAGCAACTAAGAACTGTTCCAAAACCTTCGGGTTTAACTCCCTTGTTGCCATATTGTCTCTTCCATGCCAAAAAAAAGTCCCTTCATATTTCCCTAGAAAAACAAATTCCGGTCAAAAAACTTCAATGATAAACAAGCCTAAGGTATGCAATGTGAACATGACAAGTAGAAGCATAATGGGTAATCCACAGATAATGGAAACATATATGCAGGGTTAGTTAATTCTGATCTAAAAGATGACAGAAGAGACGATCTTATCAGCTGGGTTAACTGTTTGCACTGCTGGCCTAGCTTCGGTTACTTTCTGGGAATTATGGCGAGTTGCTTCCTACAATTAGGGTGTGTTTTCGGTCAGATGCTTATAGATTAAACGTAAAACGCCTTTGCAGGTTCAACATCTTCATGCATTTTCCGAACACTGTCCCCATGCTTGCCAGAACAAAAGCAGACTGTCTCCATTTTATCTTAATAGCAAATATAGAATATAAAACACTGGAACAGCACACTCACCTGACTGTGTACTGTTGAACCACTGAAACCAAGAATTCAGCCGTACATAAACCCTTTCAAGGAAAGTGGATATCTTTTCAGCTTCCTCACCCGAAAACTGGTGTGCATGTATGCCAGTTGCCAAGTCTAAGATGAGAAATTGAAAAAAAAATGATTATACTCACAGGATTGAAAGCAAATTAACAAAATTTTGATATTTTCAGATGCGAAAACTTCTCTCAGCACATAATTTTGTACACATGACCAAAACACCTAATGTCACAAAAAAGGATGCAAGAATGGGACCCATTTATCCCACTTGTTCTCCATTTTGTGCATGTCTAGTACAAAATTTTGGACCAATATTTTGTACTACACATGCACAAAATTGATAACTAGTGGGATAAATGGGTCCCATTCTTGCATCCCTACACAAAATCTGTAAAACTTCTAAGCCTTGTGTTCTCTTGCATATATAAGTGTTATTTTCTATGCCGTGGATATCTGAAGTACGAGGGATAGGGGAACAGGCCAGTGTACTCTGATGGTAGGAAAGTTGTCTAACCTCCGAACCTACCCAGGTTCAAGTCCTAGGAGGACGGCGCAAATCTGGCTATCTCATTCTTTAATAAATCCTAAAAAGCTCCTTCCCCATTTTCATAATAAAAAGAGATGAGGGGCAAAGATGGGGAAATTTTGTGTGTAGCCAGATTATATTTCAAGATTTGTCATTTTAAAGCATGCAAATATGTAATAGATGCAAATTGCAAAATTAAAACAGCAAATCTAGGAAAGAATTTAGATATATCAATTCTAAACACTTGTGAGAACAAGACGTGGTAAAAATGAAGAGCAAGGGAGGAAACAATGTCCTACCCCGTAGCGCAAGAAATAAGGTCGGAGGGTTTCCATTGGAAGGGTACTGCAGAACAAACTCATCGGGAACTTTACTGCATGAAGCCAAAACTAGCTGATATAAGGAATGAGAAATCCTTAGCTATGAGCATCGTTCATCGTTCTTACTGGACACCAACCTTAAAGCTTCAGCTCCTAAGATTTGCTCTCGAGGAATCCATCCATCTGCATTAATTAGATCTAACCAATGGCCAATTATATCCATGGATATATGGGCATCCCAACGCCTGTAAATCGATGGATGTTAAAAAATAAACACAAAGCAACACACCAGCACTAAAGCAAAATTCAGCACATGATGCATCAAAAATTACGAATTGATCAAATGCTTACCAAATGACTAATTGATGGAAGCCCTCATCCCACAGGAAACCCCTAGGGAAGAATGAGCGACTTGGCACAGCTGTATATAGCGCAGCAGGCCAATATGGAATATATTTATCCCCATTTTTTTGCTGCAATGGAAATGCTTCAGACATTTTTATTATGGTATGCAATAACCTAGAATTTCTATCTGGTGTACTAAAAGAAATAGATTCAACACAGTTCTAGTAAGAAGAATAAACTATCCAGGAGTAGCAGGTCACTACACAGAGTAATGCGGCCAACACCCATGAAGAAAAGGAAAGAGATAAGATTATGAGGTGAATCTCAAACTTACTGAAAAACTTTTGGGGAGTGCAATTTTTGACTGCCCGTAGAAGTAACCAATACCACCAAGAAGACTTGATAAGGCAACTCTACCAACAGATAGTTCTTTAGAATCGATCTGCATCAGAGCAACAATTACATCAACATAGATCGACGACAGCCTTGTTAGTCGAGATTTATACATTGCCTAGAGCACCACATATCTCCCTAGCAAAAAATCAATTACTCCCTCCGATCCGGATTAAGTGTCGTAGAAACATAATTACGTACGTACGTTTCAACACTCAACCCGCGACAGTATTTTCGGATCGGAGGGAGTAGCATTTAACGTGCCCTGCAACTGTCAAGAGCACAACACTAGCAAAAATGAATCACCCTATCATGTACACGCACGAAAGCAAATACCAGAGTCAGTTAAAAGTACATTTGACTAGAGAAAGTAAATATATAGATGGTAGGAAACACTAATACAATGAGAAGAAACCAACTCTAGACACTGCTAGTGCTAAGAAAAAGATTGTGGAAAACAAAAAGCTCATCCAATGAGCAGGACGGGAGCACCTTGTTATTGACATTGAAAATTTGATTGTATCTCTCTTCAAAATCCTTCCGTTTCGATTCAAGGCGGGTGCTCAGCATGGGACCTGAAAATCTGGGATCAGTACTGGCATAACAATTAACAAAAAAATGAATATCCTGTAATTCCGAAATTTCAGATTCAACAGAAGGCAAAGATGCAGGTAAAACAGATCTGATATCTAATGCAAGGGAAAAAAAGCAAAGTCAGCTGATGTCTCTTCCTTCAAAATGTTCATTACATGCATATCATGGATGATGGACACAGAATCCCATAATGAATAGATCATATCTCTACGGAGTATGCACTATGCAGCAGAATCACCTGTTAGCCTATTAACACGTTCTGCAGTCATTGGATTTTTGGAGCCAGCTCCTGACAAGAACACTATGTCTATTTTGGCAGGAAGTTTTATGGAAACCTGTAAAAACACAGGGAAATTGTAAATAGCAAAGGCAAAGAATATACTACTCAAGCACCCGGTGTATGTTGACTTATTCTAGGTTTGACAGTTGACAATGCATGAGGGTGTAACATTGTACATTAGTATTGGTGAAATTCTTTTCACCTCTGAATTACCTGATAGACCATTATATTTGAAGAGTCTTCAGTCATGTCTGGCAGGTTAAGGTTCCCACTTTGCATTGCCTGGAAAGATCCGGAAAAGAGGCTAAATGCATTGCAAACACATCTTTATAACATAAACTTATGCACAAGAGTCTAAATCTTGTTTTCTTCCAATAATAAGGTAAATGAAGAAGAGTTTAGATGGTACATTAGTCGCGACGGCTTGTTGAACTAGATCACTTAGATTATGCATATTAATCGACTGGAATCCAGCTCTGTGAATCTCCAAATTGTCCTGTGAGAAACAGAGTTCTATGAACATAAATGTCAACCATATGGCATAATACTGCCACAACGATATGGCATGATATGGCATAATACTGCCATACTAGTAGCAAGCAATACAAAGTAAACTGAAACTACGAGTAACACGGTGGTGAACCTAGAAACAGAAAATGTGTACCTCAGATCTCAAGTGGAGTTCCCAATCACCAATCTCTTCATGCGACCCAGACGCCAAAAGAACAGGACCACTTGAAGGAGGCTCATGTGGGCCCATAGTGATCAACTTTCCTGCTTCATCGGCAATATAGAAGAACAGATGTGTGGTGCTTTCTTGGGCTTCACTTAAACTTGACCTAAATTAATTATAAATGCAGGATGAATTTCTTTTGGTTCCTTAGATAATGTTCAGGTAGCAAGAAATAAAAGATGATAGCTTGCCATGAGTAATTTGGCGATGAAAAGATTAACTAGAGTAAATTATACCATAGATCACGTCACTGAAAACATAATTTTTCTTTCAGTTTGCAACTAATGAATGTTGACTTACCCCTCGTTCTTTGCATCCAATCGAACTGCCCAGTCTCCACCATAGCCACTGCCCTCTGCTTTCTCTTTTAGAAAGCTAGTCGTCAACTGTAAGCCATGATCAGTCAACTCTTGACGTCCATAATCCCTACCATTGTGATCTGCCCACCCATATTTGCTAAGCTCATCAGAATCTTGGCAAACGTGACGAAGAAAATACTGTCCATTTTTCACGCCAATCCACATCAACCCAGCAATTAGAGACAATGGAGTTCTGTAATAAAATTGCATTAGCATGACTTTTCACAGGCTTGGCAGTACAGAGTCGTTAACACATACATATATTATTTCCAACTAGTACAAGAACTGGTGGCCAAAATCAAGGATGAAGCAAGGTTGTGGGTGAGGGCGGGTGCACTTGGCCTAAGGGTCATTCTGCCACCCAACTGGGATGTTCACTGAACCCTTTAACTCTGGATTTGCCTCGTAGGAGGATTGTAAACTAACTATCTACCTTTTCAATGAAATAAAACGCAAAGCTTTTGCGTTTTCTCGAAAAAAAAAGTAGCATCCTGCACCAGCAGCAGAAATAGTACACTACGCCTGCACATGTGTACTAACCGAATGAGAAAAAAAACATTTTTTGTGCCTAATGTTCGTGAGACGAGTAAGTTCAGTAGTTCACAGCTATGAATTGTCATAGATAATTCTAGCATGTCCTGGACGACTAAGAGAACAGAATCATAAAATCATTGCAATTAGCATGTCATAAAGAGCAAGAGGAATAGATCACCAAAGTGAAGCACCTAGCACGAATCCCAAGATAAACATTTGGCCTGTAAGTACCCCAATACAAGCTTTCCTTGTGATCACCTTGGAACTGCAACCAATCAATACTAACCATCAGAAACCTAATATGGATAATACCAAAACTCAATAGTATAAGAGAAACAGGAGCCCTGCATCACATAAAAATAAAATCCATAGCAGAGTACATCAAACAGGGAAAAGGGGCATTATCTCGCCTAGACACTGTACTCTACTTCACGCCTCTTAACGAGTTTAACAAACTTAAGCAAATCAACAGGAAAATTTACTAGCACGCTTAAAGAACTCCGCTGGAGCTCTAACAAAGCATACACAATTTGAATTCGTAGTTCGCTGCACAAATGTAACCAAATGTTTACCCCAAGATCATCTTAACCAGCCATCTCCACCCTGCTGTTCAAACATAGACGTGTTGTCCTAACGTCCACTATGCACTGCTGTAGAAAATCATGAACAATAGTACAGAATAACACCTACCTGAACAATTGAGACGTTCTAACATAGCAAGACAACGAAGGGGTTGACAGGAATAACGCTACGAACCAACGATCCTCACCTGAGGCAGATCCATCATTCGGGGCGCGTCAAGCGGCGTGACGGAGCGCGCCATCCTGCGGAGCGCCGTGGCGCCCTCCGACTCCGGCTCAGCCTGCCACCACCCGCCGGTATACGCCACGAAGGCTACGGACAGGAGGGAAACGGAAGCAATCGCTAGGAGAAGGAGGGTTCGGGCGCTCACGGCCATGAGACGCAGCGGCCCATGGTCGCCGCGGCCACTGCGCCGCGCTGTTGCTGCGGCGGCGGCCCGGCGCGCGTCCGGATCAGGGCCAGAGGAGGAGGGGTCCTCGCGGCTCCTGGAGGCGGCGGATGGTCGACGGGTGGTGCCTCTGCTGCCGCCGCCGGTCATCTGAGAAATCTCGGCGATTTCCCCGTTGCCAGTTTGGTCCGTGGACTGAAATCTCGCCGAGATGAGCGGGGTTTGGATTTCTCCTGGTTTCCGCCTTCTCACGACGTTAACGGGGAAAGCGGTTTTAGGTCTCAGGCACACAAAAAAAAAGATCCACTTTGCTTCAAAAAAAAAAAACCACTTGTTCCATTAGAGCATCTCCAACCGTAGTTGGCAAAATCGGTCCTCAAACTGTCCGCGGACACGTCCGGACGTGTCCGCAGACAGTGACCGGACAGACCCCAAAAACAGCCTCTCCAACCGCATCCCCCATCTCAGACCCCTAAATCCATACAAAGCATGCACGTAGGATTTCGACGTAGATCATCACAGTTCATAGTTCTTCATTTCTGGGGCCGGACATATACAAACTAGCAAAATATGCATATACAAACTAGCAAAATAAACTTCGTCTCTCCGGAGTCGGCGGCGTGGCTTGAATACGGTGGCGGCGCTTCACTCTGGCGCCTTGCCCTTCCCCTTCTCGTCTGCGCCGGGGTGGCGCAGCGCTCAAAGATGGCATACGGGTCGCCGCTAGAGCCGGAGGTGCCGCCGCCGCTCCTGGACCACACCGCCACGAGGCCGCCGCATTCGTCTCCCTCGCCCGCTTGGACTCGGCGATGGCGGCGTCGAACATCTCTCCTTCATCTTGCATAGGGAGGATGGTTTCCTCTTTTGTACTTTTCGCAACAGAATGGAAGAACATAACCTTTGATTTAGTTCCTTAGATGCCCTTAGAAAGAACGATGCAAGAGCAAGAAAGTATATATCCTATGCCTTTCCAGAATCTCGCTATTCTTCCGCGGCCAGATGGTCGGCAGGCTGAAGCGCCAAGTCACGGGTTCGAGTCACACTTCTACCTTAATGACAAGCCGGGGTGGCTTCTCCCCCTCCGGTCTTGTTATTTTTTTTAAACGCCGTGTTATTATCTCCTTTTAATAACCATTGTTCCCCACCTCGATGATGTCAATATTCGTCTTCACCGCATACAGATGAGACAAGTCCTCTTCAATTGGATATCAGCTCTCCCAGTCTGCCGCCGCCGTCATCTAGAGTCTGCAATCTCGGATCAGATCATTCTTGAGACTATGCTGGGTACTTTTCACGTTCCACGCCCAACCACGCATGAAACGTCACACTAGTAGAAAACAGGGCATCCGTGCGCCCTCTTTTGTACCGGTTGGGCACGAACCGGTACTAAAGGAGGCATTAGTATCGGTTTCAGAGGCGAGGCGGCCAGGGCCCCACGGCGAGACCCTTTAGTACCGGTTTGTGTTACGAACCGGTACTAAAGGCCGATCTTTAGACCGGTACTAAAGGGTTGGGACAGGCGGCTGTAGTTGGGGGCCCCACGGCGAGAACCTTTAGTACCGGTTCGTAACACAAACCGGTACTAAAGGCCCATCTTTAGTACCGGTTCGTGATACCAAACCAGACTAAAGGTTTCGCATTTTTCATTTAATACGAAATAATTCATATCTTTAAATCCGTAAATCAAAATTTAACAAATAAAATGTCTAAATCAATTAGAAAAATGAGAGGAATCCAAATATGACAACGATATCATCTTTTGGATAACAAAAATGCATTTAATTTGGCGAAATTACTTTCAAAAAATCGACATAAACTCATTTAAGGGTTATTTACTTCCTCCTCCTCATCGTCATTGACGGAGTCGGGGTCGGAGTATTGAGACATCACACCAGATACATGCATTTTTTGTTAGAATGTATCTAGAGCTTGTTTATCAACTTGAGTCGTTAGTATACGACATATTAAGACTATGTGCGCAGGTTTTTCAATTTTTTGATTGTTTTTTAATTTTTTATGCTTATTTTGAAATTGGTCAAATCTAAGTTTTTTGACCAACATTTAAACAAGTTTAAAACATGAAAATGAAAAATTAAGCCTGGATCCTTCTTAGTCACTCCAAAATGAAAGTTTGGTGATTTTTTTGAAAATTTCATGTTGCAAATCCAAAACAACTTCTTTTCAATCTTAGACTTCCTAGTTTGAGTTTTGAAATATCACACCAGATACATGCATTTTTCGTTCGAATGTATCTATACCTTGTTTATCAACTTGAGTCGTTACTATACGACTTATTAAGACTATGTGCGCTGGTTTTTCAATTTTTTGACTGTATTTGAATTTTTTTATGTTTATTTTGATATTGGTTAAATCTAAGTTTAACTAACATTTAAATAAGTTTAAAACATGAAAAACGAAAAACTAATCAATTTTAATTCCTAGATATGATTAATAGGATGGCATATTTGAATTCCTCTCTTTTTTCTAATCAATTTAGACATTTTATTTGTCAAATTTTGATTTACGGATTTAAAGATATGAATTATTCCATATTAAATATTATTACATAATCACTGTTATTAATTCAAAAATATTATTACATAATCATTGTTATTTATTCAGAAAATAGATTACACAATCATTGTATTTATTCAAATAAATTTTGAAAATTTAAACAATAACAGATTTAAAGATATGAATTATTCCATATTAAATATTATTACATAATCACTGTTATTTATTGAAAAATATTATTACATAATCATTATTATTTATTCAAAATATATTACATAATCATTGTATTTATTTAAATAAATTTTGAAAATTTAAACAATAAAAAATGTAACATCATGACTTAGGAGTTAATATGATTGATAGTATACTATTATTAGTAAGTTCTAACTTCTCATTTGACAGCTAATTTGCAAGGAACTCAAAAGTTAAGCGTGTTCGGGCTGGAGCAGTTTGAGGATAGGTGACTGAATGAGAAGTTTGACCAGAGTATGTACTTTAACCTGAGATTAAGTGTATAACTAGTTTAAGTGTGTGGCTAAGTAATAAATTTCAGAATAGAATTAGGAATATAATTAAGAATAGTATAGAGAATAGAATTGAGAATATAACTGAAAATAAAATTAAAAAATTCCGAGCACCTTTAGTACCGGTTGGTATACCAACCCGTACTAAATGTCCTCTGCCACGCGCGCGCAGCTACGCCCACGTGGAGCCCTTTAACACCGGTTTCTGCTGCAACCGGTACTAAATGGGTACCCCTTTAGTCTCGCTTTATTGGTATCGGTTGCACAACCGGTGCTAAGGGCCCTCTAACACCGGTATTGTTGCCTTGTTTTCTACTAGTGTCAAGACCACATTGTTGGTGTTTCCAAGTTCCAATAATCCAGCACCTTTCGCTGAAATCGAGTAGGCCATTTCTCCTCAAATTACTCAATATATGAAAGCCGGCCGGATACGCGGCTTGAGAGCGCCCCGCGCACTGTTCTTCACTGTAGAAAATGAACAGTGTTGAACAGTGCCACGGTGGGCCCCACCTGCCAGCCTCAGATTGCCCGCACGCACGACTTTTGGTGCAGCATTTTTACAAAAAAAGCCTGCCAAGGACCTGGATGCAAATTGGGAAAAACTTGAGGGCTCCCATGCAAAAAAACCAGCACAATTCCCCTCCCTCTCTCTCTCCCCGTGCGAGCCGGGGATCGTCGGCGACGCCGCCGCGCCCCGCCGCCGCTCCGGTCCTCCCCCTTCAAATCAGAGCATGCAGAAAGCTCCGCCGCTGCGCCCTCCACCTCCTCGACGCGGATCGCGCCCCAACACGCCGTCGCGCGCCGGAATAGCTGCCGCCGCGACCGCTGCCCTCCGCCGCCTCCGCGCATCGCCGGCGCTGCTCCGGCGACCCAAAATGGGCGGCGCCGCCGCCTGCGGGTAGAGCGCGATGAGGCGCGTCCAGCGTGCCCACGCGCGGGTCGTGGCTCGCCGTGGTGCGCCGGCGGCGAGCTCAGTGCCGCCGCGGCCAGATCTAGCCACTGTGACGTCAGCGCGACGTCACAGTGGGCTCCACACGTCAGATTTTTCCCTTTTTTTCTTTTTTGAAAAAATAGCCCAACTTATTTAAATAATTCTGGAAAATTTCTAAATGATGTAAAACCAACAATTTTAAATATGTCCACCAGAAAACATAATAAATATATGAAAGCGGCCACATAAAAAAATGATGACTAATTAAGACATGCGATTGAAATTCAAATTTGAATATTTGACACTTTTAAGTGCCTTCCAAATTGTTCATTTCCTAAATAAATTTCTAAATGATGTAAAACCAACAATTTTAAATATGTCCACCAGAAAAACATAATAAATATATGAAAGCGGCCACACAAAAAAATGATGACTAATTAAGACATGCGATTGAAATTCAAATTTGAAAATTTTAAGTGCCTTCCAAATTGTTCATTTCCTAAATGCTAAAAGAATTCAACTATGGATAAATTCCAAGTTTGAATAGTTTTCCGAAATCTGAACAATCTTCAAGCATAAGTCCACCCTCTTTAACCAATGAGACGTGCGATCAAAATTCAAATTTGAATATTCCAAAATCTTAGGTGCCTTCCAAATTTGTTCATTTTCGTAAACGCTAAAAGAATTCAAATATGGATAAATTCTCAAATTGAACAATTTTCCGAAATCTGAACAATCTTCAGGCATAAGCCCACTCTATTTAACCAATTTCATTAACACATAAAAATCGTCGCCAATTCATGACATTTAATCAAATTCGTAATTCGAAGATTTCAAATTTTTACATGTCTTCCAAACCTTAGCATTTAAAAAACGTAAAAAAAACCACATACGAATGGCTTCTCACTATTAACAATTTAAAAAATTCATCTACTTAATGTAAACTTTTTAAAAAAATTCAATACATTTAAATTTAAACAACTTTTAACTGCAGACATTTTCAAAATTAATTTTTTACGCCACGGTATTTACAAACATGACATCATCTACTTAATGTAAACTTTTTTAAAAATTTCAATACATTTAAACCTGAACAACTTTTGACTGCTGATATTTTCAAAATTAATTTTTTGACGCCACGGTATTTACAAACGTGACATATCAACATCCACATAAAAAAATGTTCAGTACTTATGCCATAAATTTGCTAAATGTTTGCAATTGCGAAAGAATATATCAAAGTCCTTAGAAAAAATACATGCAACACACTTGAAAAAATTCAGTTTGCCAAAAAAATCGAGATACTCTAAAATATATACATCCCACATATTATCTCACATATTGCATATTCTCTAATTATGTAGTTCAAATAAATATTTATGGCATTTCACTACTCTAATTTGAAAAATGTTAGTATGAAATCCAAATGAATTTCCTCTAATTAAGGATTGACTTTAACAAATGCTCATGTACCGAATCCAAATTAATACATGTGCATTTCCACCCGTTGTAGAGTAGAATTTAAAACTAATAATTTCTAAACATTTCAATTTGCTTAAAAAAATTGTAGATGTTCTAAAATATATCAGCAGGCTCACACAGAAAAAGGCCAACTATTTAGAGGGGAAAAAATGTTGGAACATTTTTAGTTGGTGAATATTTGAAGAAAAAGCAAATGCACTCCTCATAATTGTGTATGGTCCAATTTAACAAATGCTCACACTACGTATTCCTCTGATTATGGACACTAATTGACCATCTCAATTAAGCAAAATATTGGCATAAAACTAAATTAACTTTCTCTAAATATGAAATTGAGATGCAATCCTCAAATTATATATTTAATTTACTATATGCTCATACAATGCACATCTTTTGATTACAAAGCTAAATTAATAATTTACACCAACGTACAAACATAATAAAACATTCAAATTTGCCAAGTATTCAAAGCTACCGTAGCATTTAAAAAAAATTGGTCAGCATTTGGACATAACTCAAATACATTTTCTCTAATTACAGTTAAGAATTCATAGCAACATAGACACATATTTAAATACTTCAATTTGCTAAATATTTCGATATTATCTAAACTATATAACAAATGCTCCAAAAAAAAGCAACACTAATTATGTATGACAAAACACATAACATATTTACACAAATTCAAAATAGTCAATATTTGGATGAAATATAGACAAACTTTCCCCATTTGTTAGCACGAATCCAAAAAATATACAGTACCACTACCTACATAAAGGGCGTACCCAGTGCGAGAGCTCCCGCGCTGTGCGGGGTCTGGGGAAGGGTGTCAGTGGCAAGCCTTATCCTCGCCTTGTGCAATGCGAGGAGTCGAGAGACCGCGACTCGAAACTTAATAACTTAAATATTATTTAAAAAAGAAGCACATTCCAACATTTCAAATTGCTAAAATATTTGAGGTATCCCAAAATATATCAACATGTTCGACAAAAAAATTGATACTTCCTAATGCCAAAATACAAACAAACTTAAACAATTCAAATTGCCTAATATTTGTATACATTCTAGGTGCACTTCATCTAATTATGAATTAAAATTTAATAAATGCTCGCAAAAGAAATTTCCTCTGATTATACTATGCAATCAAAAAGAAAAGAAAAAGGTACCAACCATTATTTGCACTACTTATAGCATAATGCAAACGTATTTCAAGATTTCAATTCAGCAAATATTTGAGGAAAATCCAAATTAATTCCCTCCAAATTATGGACAGACTTTAATATATGTCCACATAATGTATTACATTTGATTACGCAATTCAATTAAATTTTCAAGTCAAAATGAAAACTTATTATACCTTCCCAAATTGTTTAATAATCTACAATTAGTAATTTTGCTGAAATCTCTCTAACTATGCACGTAAAATTAAAACATGCTTCGTCCACTAAATGTTTGCATAAAATAAAAATCCATTTCCTCAAATTATGGATTGAATTTAACAAAATTCTTTACAATGCATTTCCTCAAACTATGGAGTTAAATTAGATATTTCGATATTTACGACAAATTACAAAGATACTTCACCATTTCAATTTATGGAATTAAATTAATTCAATGAATGCTGTTTATTTACAATAATGCACATTTTAGTATGAATATGCAGAGAAAATAAGAAGATTTTTCCCCATCTAAGCGATTTTGTTACTTAATCTTCTCAATTTTAAATCATTCCTTTAATACGCTTTGGACATCTGCAATACTTTAATAAAGCATTGTTTACGAAATATTACAACCACAACTTGCCAATAAAAATTTAAAAACTAACAAAGGCGCGTCGTGACGACGCGCAAAATTTCACTAGTAAGGCTTTAACTTAAGCATTTTTTTTTCAAGAACATGCAAGACATGCTCCACACACTGAAAACTACTCCTCACGTCTCTCTGCTACCCGCATGGCTAAGCACCAGGTCTGCACTTCTTCTTTAATTCTACCTATAATAGCATCCTCTGAGGTAAACTTTCCTTCAAAGTTCCTAGAGTTCCTCTCGAGCCATATAGCCCTGCAGCAAGCAATGGCCAGCGTGGCTAAGAATTTCCTTCTCGGTTTTGGTTGACAGCGAGCTAGCTGACTCCACCAAACCTGAAGCGTACTGTCTTGTTGTGGCATGAATTGCCCAAGTCCCTCCTCTGACAGTAGTCGGAACCAAATCGATCTAGCACACGGACATTGCACCGTAAGGTGATCTATCGTTTCTGCATGTTGATCGCAGAATAAACAGAGCAGGGGACCTTGTAGTCCTTTTGCACTCAGTCTTGCACCTGTCCAGCATCGATTTCTGAAGAAATAGGCTTTCGTCCCGCTATATAAATATAGCAACCACCCGATACAAACGTGAGACCACTGCTGGGGCCAACAGCACAAAACAACCCAAAAGGAAAGAAAGAGAGAGAAAGGAAAGAGAAAACAAAGCCAACATCGGCGGATCAACGAAAAACGAAAGTGACTCGCAACCGCTGCGTCCTCTCCGGCAAAGTCCCACCACGATCCTGCCGCGTACCAAACAGCACATCCAAGAAGGAAAGCGACGACGACGCTGCTGTCCGGACAGGTCCTAGGGTTTCCCCCGGTACGCTTCGAGGAGTGGGGAAGGAGCACACCCGACGCCATTCAAGAAGGAAGGACGACACTCACAAGCGTCACCGCGTTGGTGCCAAAACGACGGGGATTTCTCCAGACTCCAAAAAACCCACATCTCGGACAATCTGTAGCGCTCCACCAAAACTTGCCGCCCACCACCAGACGCCACCTCGGTCTTGAAGTCACGAACGCCGTCTCGCCATGGCAAACACTGCGAGGCCAGACTGAAAAGAGACAGCCGTAGACAGTGGGTAGCGGTACCACAACCGCGCGGGAGGGAACAACCTCCACCGCCATAGGCGGTAGCCGACCGGACACAACAACAAGAGCACACCAGACCATTGGAGCCGGAAGGTGGCAGCAGCACTGCCACCTGGAGTACATCCTCCACCGCCACCTGCGGGTGCCGACCGGACACGGTAGCAAGGACACACCAGGCCGGGCAGGCCTGGCCGGGTCCCAAGAGGACCCGTAAAGTCTCCGCCACCACGCTGTTGCACGTAAGCCACGCCGCCGCTACCCTCTCAACCAGCACCATAGGTCCGGCCGGACCCAGCCGGGCCCGCGAAGCTCCCGCCGTCACGGTGCAGCAGGGGCGGTGTCGTCTCCACCAGCCATGTCACAAGCTGCGGCTCGTAGTCAAACTGGAGGCAACTGGGTCACGTCTGGCCCGCCCTGACCCAGATCAGGCCCGAAGGGCCCAGATCTAGGCCGACTGGGCTCCGGCCGAGCGCTCCCCGGCCAGCCCTGCTACCAACGGTAGCACCACCGCCGTGTCCACCATCTATGCCGCCGCACAGACCTCAGCCGCCTGGGAGCACCTCCCGGAGCCACGCCGCCGCGCGCGCGGGCGCCACCGCGAGGGGAACAACAGGTGGCCGGCGCCGCCCGGGCCAAGCCCGGCGACGAACGCCGGCGACGGCGGAGGGGAAGCAGGGAAGGGAGGGCCGAAAAGGGAGGCGGCGGCGCGCGGCCCAGTCGCCCGCGCGGGGGCGACCAGGTCGCGAGAATGAAGGGGAGGAGGGAGGGAGGAGGTGGCGCGGCCGGGGAGAGGCGGCGCTGCCCGCCGGCGGCGCGGTCAAGCTAGGGATCCGGGGTCGAGCCAGCATCGATTTCTGACCGCTAGCCACATAAACAGCTTCTCTTTCAACGGAGCCCCACTGTTCCAGATCAGATCCGCATAACTTAAGCATGTTCATACCATAAAGAATCTATTGAGCGAATGGATCTAAAAACTGGACAATGAAGAGCGGACGTGGAAGAGGATTTTCATGAGAAAATTATCTCCAACCAAATTCTACCTCAGACTAGCTATATATAGAGGCTTCATGACGAAACTGCACGGCATGCCGGAAGGAAGCTTCCATGCCATGCCAATATGCCATCGATCTCAATTCCCAGACAAAGAACCACGCTTTGTACCCTGCGATCGATCTCATCAATCAATGTATGCACTTCCCTCCTTGGAACCTCCACCCGATCATCCCGGCTTGCCGCTCCCACATGGGGCGCGCCATATACCGCTTCCAGTCCTCGACGACGCGCCTGAGGTCGTGCAGCTTGTTCTCCAGCCCGATGCAGCAGGTCGTGTGCACGGTGGCGATACGGTTCAGGTCGCGCCCCAGTTGGCAGAACCCGCTCACGGCGGCGCTGTCCACAAACCTGATCCTGACGCCGATCGGCGGCGCGGCGAGCTCGCGCTTGATCTCGTTGAAGACGAACTGGTCGTGCTCCTTGGGGAACCGCGCCCTGGCCGCGTGCCAGTACGCCATGGCGCGCGCGTTCCTCTCCGTGGCCTTGAAGTAGATGAACCCCGTGTTTGGGTAGTTGCCCAGGGAGTCCGGGTCGCCGAAGTAGAAGTCGCTCGACGTCGTAATGTCCGCCGCCGCCGTGATGTGCACCCTCGGGTCCCTGAACCACGCCACGTCCACATCCTGAAACCACCGCCATGGATCGACGAGCAGCACGTCAATGACTCGCACGAAGCACAATCCAACTATAATATCACATGGTTCCCATTTCCCAAGAACATGTTGTTCCCCGAGAGACAGAAATTGAAGAACGACAAAAAAATGTGACGACGTGCCGTGAAGAGGAGGTTGTAGCCGAGGAGGAGGACGCGGTGCTGGAGCCGCAGCTTGCTCCAGACGAGGTCGAGGTAGTCCTTGGTCATGTAGCTCTTGGCTCCGGAGAGGTCGAGGCCGTCCACGTCAGGGAGGAGGAGGTGGCAGTGCGGGTGCACGGACCGGCACCGGCGGAGCGCGCCCTCGTCCATGGCCACCACCACGATGTGTTTGACAAAGTGCGAGATGTTGATCCCCACGCGGAAGCTCTCCAGGAACGAGTCCAGCAGCGACCCCGGCGCCGCCCACGCCTCGTTCACCGACGTCATGATCACCGTCCGGTCCTCCATGGCCGCCCGCCGCAGCATCCACGCGAACGCGTCGTCGCCGTCACCCGCGCCCGTCTGCACGCAAGAGCCGAGGTGTTCTTGGTAAATTTTTTGGGGAGCAGAGAAGCGACAAGCTGCAACTAAAACTAACAATGGCACAAGAACTGGTCGTACGTACCGCATTGGCAGGAGAACGCTTCGGAACTCTTGCTCTGCTCCGCCGCTCTGTCGCCCCGTTCGCAGCCGGTGCCCTGATGTCCGTCGTCGTGGGCCACGCGGGACCTGCGGTGGCGGTGGAGAAGAAGACGAGCAACGCGGTGGCCGAGGCCGCCCCGAGAAGGAAGATGACCGCCGGCGAGAGGCTGTTCTTGGAGCTCGCCATGCCGGAGCAGATCGATTAACGGCGAGGCGTGCAGGGGATATGATGCATGCTAGTGTTTGCACGTTGCAAGCACTGTTCTCTGTAGGAGGAGTAGTATGTGTATGTGCTACTCCAGCAAGCGGTTCACTGGAGTCCAGATACGCCCTTGCGCCTAACGAGTCGAGTTGACTGCCGACGTAGCAGGACTCATGCTAAAGCTTCAAAACTATCACCATCTGTGAGTTAGGGCATCTCCACCCGTCCCCCCGCCCCCAAGAGGTTTTTAGCGCCGCTTTGCGCCGTTTTTTACCAGTCGCCCCCCCAGAACATCATTTATCGCCGCTTTGCGTCGTTTTTAGCGCCGTTTTGCGCCGACGCATCCAAGCCAAACCCAGCGCGCCGGGGCTCGCTTGGGGGGGGGGGGGGCAAAAGGTGTCCGTGGGTCAGACCTGTCGGCGAGTCACGGCGGTTTCCCT
Source organism: Poa pratensis (assembly GCA_947311845.1). Lineage (NCBI taxonomy): Eukaryota > Viridiplantae > Streptophyta > Magnoliopsida > Poales > Poaceae > Poa > Poa pratensis. Next base: position 9,313,142 of record CAMZMU010000055.1, on the reverse strand, counting down.
CCATATTTTGGCCCTTCCCTCCATAATTTTGCTCTTTCCCTCCATTTCGCCCCCACATACACCCTCCCCCGCCGGCCGATCCTGCCATTTCCCTCAGATCTGCCCGCCATGGCTCCCAGTAAATTCACCGGCCCCCGCGTCGCCGCCGTCGCCGCGCCCTCCGCCGCCTTGGAGGTGAAGACGCAGCCGAGGAAGCCAAGGGCGCCGAAGGAGAGGCCGCCAGGCTGGACCAACGCCAGGTGGATCGCCGACGAAGCGCGTCGGAAGTCCGACAACGCCCAGCGCCGGGCGAGGGAGAAAAGGCAGCGTGAAAAGCTCTTGGCCGAGGGCCTGGCCGAGGCTGCCGCCGAAGAAGAAGAGGTAGAGGAGGAAGGCAGCGTGAAAAGCTCTTGGCCGAGGCTGCGCTCATGGCCAACCAGGGCATCAAGCTCGACCTCCTCAAGACCAACACCGCGGCGAAGAAGAGGAACAACGACCTCGCCTTCCTCATGGGAGGCAACCCGGAGGCGATGGACCCCGAGGTCAGGGCGTGGTTCATGGCGCAGCGGCGCGTGATTCTCAGCCAGATCGCCCCCGCCCCGACCCCGACGGCGACTGCGACGGCGACTGCGACGGCGGACGACACGAGCTCGGCCACTTCGACCTCTGCCCCTACTCCGTCGACCACGCCCATCGATCTCGACGAGGATGCCGAGGTGTCGCCGGCGACCATCTGATCTGATCTGCGTATCAGCAGCATGCCGAATGTGGCCATTTCACCAGATCGCCGAACTGTGGCTTGATCCATTCGCCGAACTATATGGCTTTTTTGTATGATCGCCCAACTGTGGCTGTTTCGATCGTCGAACTCGGGCCGTTTTTGGAGGCGGGAATGAGAACTTTGAAATTATGTTGATTTGTGTTTTCTGGGGGCCGAAACGAGTGGAAACTTCGCCCCCCAGGTCCCAAATAACGCCGGCGCAGACGCAAAAAGGCGCCACACCAAAACCTGGGGGGGGGGGGGGCGAACGGCTGGAGATGCCCTTACTCTGCTGAAGCTAATGAATAAGACAGATGAGCGGGGTCTTACTTAAACGAGATGTGGTTCCATCGTTGCTACAGTAAGCACGAGGACGATGCTAGCTCCCGAAAGCAAGCAAACCCGATCGAGACTGGTGATACTTAAAAATCTAGATCTCGACGTGCACGGTGCATGCATGGTATTGGGAAATAATTCCGACGAGGAAGATGACCGTCGGTCTTGGAGCTCGCCATGCCGGAGCAGAGCGAATAACGGCGTGCCATATGTAGGGGAAAAGAGGCCGGAAAGTGTGTGTGTGTGTTTTTTTGGCTCCCGAGCATCAGTGGTCCTACCAATTTAAAAAACATAAAAAATCAAATTTCTAAGTTTAAAAAAATTCTGAAAATAATCATTGTTCTTAATGAAGTATACTATAAGTGTGCAAAATCTTTTGTATTATGGGCTACACAAAAATGACAAAAGTTGGAATTTAAAACTATACATTATACGCTATTCTCAAATATATTTGTTATTTTGTGTAGCTCAATACATAAAGTATTTTGCATTGCGATTTCCCACCCTTGTAGGATATATCATTAAGAATATGCATGCTTTTCTCAGAATTTTTAAAAAAAATTATATATAGTTTTTTATTTTAAAAAAATGGTGAGATCACTGGAGCTCAGGACTACCAAATCTCTACTCGAAAGAGGCATGCTAGTATTTGCAACTTGCAAGCAGGGAAATCCTATTTGGCTCATATAGATGCACCCACTACCCGAAAACCGTATTTCAATTTTTTTAAATTATACAAAAATTGGGTATACATCCGGACATTCGACAAAAGACATTTTTCTAACTTGTGTGAAAAAGACAATTTTCAGTGCTAAAAAATGATTTTTCACGAGATTTTTTTTCTTTTTAACACATGCCACAATTTTTTTTCCGCAAAACTTTGTGTGCAAACATAAAATGTCCGGATGTACAACCGAGTTTTTGATTTTTTATTTTAAAATGTCCATAATGATGCATCTAAACTTATGAGCCAAAAAGACCCTGTCCCTTGCAAGCATTCTTCTACTACTACTTCACTTTTTCAAAATTAGCCGCATATTTTTTCTAAAAATCAATCAATGTTAATGTTGTAGCAAAAACTATTAACAATAATAAAACTACGCATATATAATTAAAAAATACATTTCATTATGTATTTAATAATATATAATATAACGGCGTTTTGGAGCTCGGGAGCATATGCTCCCGTTATTTTCGGGAAAATAAAAAATAGCAAAACTTTTCAAAAAATTCCGAAAAAAATCTAACGCAAAGATGAGTATGGTACGCCCGCCCGTGATTTTTTTCGAAATTTTTCTTTTTTCCACAGGGCGGCCACGAAGTCATTTCGTTACGAAACAAATCACGGGCGTGTGTACCATACTCATGTTTGCCTGTGATTTTTTTCGGAATTTTTTGAAAAGTTTTTCTATTTATTTTATTTTCCCGAAAATAACGGGAGCATATGAGCTCGGGTGCCATTATGAATTTCCGCTTTGCGCAAACTTGTTGTTTCTCTGCCCTATACTGAACTTGAAGATGAACTCGAGTGAGCGCTTCTCTGAATTTCTTGCGCAAACTTGTTTTTAAAAATTTAGTGGTTGAGTTTGCTGTCAACAGGAATACCTTATAACTGTCATGAGTTTTTCCCCTTTTAAGGATATCCTAGAGATGCTCTTATAAGTGTCCTATTGTTCGAAAAGAGTTTGCCATAGTAGTACGACATGGTTCCATCGTTACATTAACGCGATCGATCGACGAAGAAGCTTCTTGGAGCAAGCGACCGATCAATGTATGTACACTGGTGCTATTTACAGTAAACTAGCCGAGTGTGTCAGTCATGTTTAATTAGTCAAGAAAGTACCTTGCTGTAAGTCTGTAACGTGTGTGTCCGAGTCGTACGGATCTCAGATCAAGTAGTGGCTAAGTGCCCCCCAAGATCCAAATCCAACTTAGTACTTTAAAGTGAGGGGACCGTTCTACCTCTTTTTTTTTTATTCTGCTCAAGATATGTACTCAGCAGATCTTGGCGGAAGCTGCATGGCGGTAAATTGGGCGCGTCGTCACGCCGCGCCTTTAGTGAAAAAAGTAGTGATATATTTGGTAGAAGTTAAATTATGTTGGGAGCAAATCTGTATGCAACAACAAAATGCATTCTTTAGTTTCGTATTTATACACAATGGATATTTGGGTTAATTTTGGTAAATCCATATTGGTTTTGAGATTATTGTGAATGGTTATTTCTCTGTGTGATACCACAATCAGAGGGAACCTATTATGGTTATCTCTAAATATTAGTTAATTTTAGCTTTTTTTAAATTTATTCGTATAATTAGAGAGAGTTTAGTTATATTATCTCTAAATGCTAGCCAAATTGAAATGGTACAGTAACTATGTATTTTGTCTTAAAAATTTAAGTTAATTGTTTATTTAACATCCTAATAATTAGAGGGAAATAAATTTGCATTTTCTCTAGGTATTAATTTAACCATTTTTAAGTTTAAATACATAATTAAAGAGAGTTAAGTTATATTATTTTCAAATATTTAAACTAAATTGAGATGATGAAATGTGTTTTTTTACATTATAATTAGAGTACAAAAATTATGGTTATCTTCAAATATTAGCCAATTAGAGCATTTTATTAATTTTATCTTCCAAGTCGAATAGAGTTTAATTATATTATCTCCAAATGTTAACAAATACAATGTATGATTTTTTTTTAAATTCAACTTCATTTAATCAGAGGGAGTGCATTTGTATTTTCTCCAAATGTTGACTGATTTTGAATGTCGAAAGATGTTCGTATTATGCCATAATTAATTAGAAATTATTTGTCTGATCATTTTGATATGTTTGTCATATTTTTATTTGACAGACAGTTTTTGGATGGTATATTATTTGTTTAATTAAATTGTTTAGATACGTTTTTTTTCATTGTAAATATGTAATTGAACTTCATAGTTGGAGGATATACTTTGTAGTAGTATTGAACAATTTAAATAATTCTCAAAATCTAAAGAGAGTTTATGCTTAAAAATTGTTCAGATTTTGACAATTATTAAAATTAAGTTTTAAAAAATTTACTCATTCTTACGTTCGTAAAATGGTTAGTTGCGAAAGATATTTAAAAGTTTGAAATATGCAAAGTTGGAATTTAATTGCATGCTAAAATGGTTAGTTTTGAAATATATTTAAAAGTTTGAAATATGCAAATTTGGAATTTAATTGCAAGCTATAAATAGACAACATTTATTTTTTGTGGTCATGATGTTATGTTTTTCGTATTTTTCGGGTGGATATGTTCAAAGTTGTTGATTTTATAGTATTTAGTAGTTTGTGAAAATTGTTTAAGTAAATTAGGACCACTTGTTAGGAGTTCATGGATTTTTTATTCCTAAAAAAAATCGAAAATTATTCAAAGTGGGAAGTTTTCCATATTTGATTTATTTTTACGTTCGTAAAATGGTAAGGTTCAAAAGACATTTAAAAGTTTGAAATATTCAAATTTTAAACTAACAGGAGGCCCACGTGTCAGGATTTTATTATTTTTAAAAATTAATAACGAAAAATATTAGAAAACTGACAATGGGGCCCGCAGTACTGAAAGGACAAGGATGTCGCCTAGAGGGGGGGTGAATAGGCGATTAAAACTTTTCCGGTTTAGGCTTGCTAATTGCGGAATAAAACTAGGTGTTTAAATTAACAAGCCAACAACCTAAATAAACTAGGTTCACCTACGTGCACCAACAACTTATGCTAAGCAAGACAAGCAACAAGGTGATAGCAAAAAAGAATCCTTCAAGCACGAAGGCTATCACAATGTAAAGTGCATAAGTAAAGAGGCTCGGGTATAGAAATAACCGAGGCACGCGGAGACGAGGATGTATTCCTGAGTTCCTCCTTCTTAGGGGAGTACGTCTCGTTGGAGAGGTGTGAGGCACCACAAAGGTCGATCTCAACGCCACAAAGGCTCACCCTATTCTCCGATGAACCGCACCACAAAGGTTTGGTTCACCTTCCACTATCGGAATCCTTCGAGGCGAAAATCCGGAGCCTTTCAACAACGATCCGGGGCAAACCCACAACGGGATTGAGGGCTCCCGAACAGCTACAAGTGACCACACAAGGGTCTCAACCACCACACGGGCGTCTAGGGTCCAAGGACCCAAGAGTAACAAGTTCACAAGCTTTCAACTTCCACGAATCCTCGTGGAGAGCACACCGATGCACCAAATGCAAAAGGCAAGAGCACAAGTGCTCAAATCCTTCACTCTCGAATCCCACCACAAGCAACTAATACTTATGGGGGGAGAATAGAGGAAGAACAAAGGGGAGATGCACCAAGAACTTCAAGATCAAGATCTACTAGGTTCCCCTCACTTAGAGGAGAGATGGAATGGATGAGTATGTAGATCTAGATCTCCTCTCAATTTTCCTCAAAGATATGCAAGAATCATGGGAGGGAATGAGAGGAAGACAAGCTTTTTCAAATGTCAACAATGGTGGAGAGAGAGGGGAAAAACGAGCTCAAAGGATTAGGGAACCGTTGGAGAAGAAGGGCGCCTTAAAAAGGTTCCCCAAAATCCAACCGTTATGCCCAGAAAAACGCCGCAGCGGTAGTACCGGGCCAATCCCGGTAGTACCGAGCCGCGTTGACTCGAGGAAGAACGAAGACCAGTCAGCGCTCCCTGAGACGGCGCGCAACGGTACGGTACTACTCCCTTCCCTGTAGTACCGCGCCACTACCGGGGCTACTACCGGGTAAAAACTTCGCGAGGCAGAGAGCCACCCGGAGATGCGGTACTGAGCCCGGTACTGGCCGCGGTAGTACTGCAAGGCAAAAAGTTGGGGTCACCCGGTAGTACCGGGCTTGGGTCGGTACTACCGGCCTAAGAAGAAACCGCAGAAACAGATAAAGAAAACCGCAATAACTTTTGCAAGGAAGCTCCAAACGAGATGAAACCAACGAGGTTGGAAAGGTGGCGACAAGAGGTTGGAAATATTAAGAGTCATAAATACAGAGGAGATATCACACATGGGAGGTGTGGATCTTATCTCGAGAAGGACCGGTAATATTTCCAACACCGAAAACGCAACAAGTTTTCCATCCGGACTCCATTATCTATGATCTTTGGCTTGCTCCGAAGATAATCACAAGCACTACAAGATCATGCATATAAACATCATAGTCCATCAGGTGAGGAGGATAACACAAGAGACGAACCGGTAAACCTCCAACATAAAAAACACCACAAGATATCCAAATGAAATCCGTTTTGATGAACTAGAGCTTGGTATGGAGATGAACACAAGCTCTAAATTCTCACATGGATAAAAGCCAAATAAGAACCAAGAAAAATGATATGACAAGTATGCAAAGGTTTGAGCTCTCCACAAAGATGCGATCAAATTACTCACTTGAGAGCCCCTCTTGATAGTACGCCGTCTATCCTATAATCCGGTCTCCAAATTAACAACACGAGACCGGTAAAATAGAAACCCTATCAAGATCATACCTTTGTCTTGCGCATTCGACTTGAGCTAGATGATGACGATCTTGATCTCTTCAAGTGGACCACCTTTCTTGATTGCGCTTGCTAGCATATGCTTGATGAAGACTTCTCCAAATACTCCCTCATACACCATTATGAGAGAGCCTCGCTTAGCTCCGTCTTCATGTATCCACTTGCGCTTCATATTCTTCTCTTGATATAGATGATGGCTTGGAGATAAACATGAATGTTCACTCAATCTTCTTTCCAAGCCATTCTTGCAATAAGCCCAACTCTTCACATGACCATTCTTCATATAAACCCTTGGATGGAACCTTGGTCATCATGTAATCTTCTGGAGTCCAACACATGAACTCCAATCTTTTCCTATGGACAAGATCTACAAGTATATCTCAATGCAAACATTAGTCCATAAGGATTGTCATTAATTACCAAAACCATGCATGGGGCAACACATGCACTTTCAAGTACGTCACTGTGACGTCAGCGATGCCATGGATGGCAGCCGAGCTCGGGCGTGCTTCGCTCGCCCCAGCACGCCCGCGACCCTGGGAGCGGGCGAATCGGCGCGAGGGCGTCGCGGGGAAGCGGACGGGCGGCGGGGCGTGCCATATGGCCGTCGGAGCCGCCGGCGGCGAGCGAGTCAACGGAGGCGGGCACCGAGCGCTGCGGCGTCGATTCTGCCGTGGTTCGGGAGCTCCGGCACGCGAGACTGGGCGAGCACGGAGAGGAAGCGGCGGCGGAAGCTGTTATGACGTTCGATCTGGACGGGGAGGCGTGCAGTGGCGGCGGTGAGCGTCGGCGGCGGCGGCAAGCTCCGGGCGTGCGGGAGGGAGAGGAGAGGAAGAAGGTGGTTTGTGAACGTTTTGCACCGAAGTCCCTACCGTTTTCAAAAATTGCGTATCGGTCCTTCGGGGGGTTTCTGTAAAGTTTTGTTTCAAGGAAATCCCTGAGTTTTCGACTAATTACAATTAGGTCCTCCCACGGCACTGTTACACTGTAACGGGGCACAGTAAAACAGTGCCGATCGCGCTAGCGCGCTGCGGAAGCGGAATTTTGCTCCGCCTTAATATAGTTAGGTTATGTCTTGATCTCGACGTGCATGGCTAAGCCGTGGGAGATATTTTTTTAGTGGACAAATCATGGAGAGAGACCGACACCAACGTGTGTACTGTACCGTACCTACCGAGTGTTAGCAGTAGCACCGTACGTGTGCTGCTCTACCAGTGGTCCAGTATTAGCTAGAGCGACGTGTCTCGGCGTGGTGCACGGAGAGCCACCGACGCAGCTACGACAGGTTTTTTATTACAGAATGTGATGGACTCCCACTGAACTGAACAGGTGGTATACGCCACGCGACCGGCTTCCGGCACCGGGCGGCCCAGTAACTGAAAAGCCCAGTTCTAGCCCAGTCGCATGCATATCAAACCTAGGGCGAGTGAAAGCAATCAGGCCTTCTTCATTCCCCAGGTCTCTCAGTCGACCACGCACCGCCAAGGAACTCCTCCTCTCCGCCCCGCCGCCGGGAACCTCTACGCGCCCCGCGGCTTGCACTCTCCAGCAGCAGCAGGTGACCTCTCCCTCTCTCACCCTCCTCTGTTTTTCTCTGCCTTAGTGTCTGCCTGCAAATGCTTTAGTGTGTCCTCGGCTGCTTGCACTGAACATTGGGAGGAATGGCAACAAGGGGTAGCGCGGCAATGTGTAGGCTCATTCTGGATCTGGGAGTAGGTTGGCTCAGTAACAGCCAAATTATTCGTTGTTCTGTAGTACTAGTATCCAACCATATGCGTATGAGAAATGGCGGTATTCCTGAGCCTGTGTTCTTGCATCTCCTCGCATATTTGTATCCCCGTCCTGTGCAACTTAGCTGCTAGGTGGTTACTTGTTCTTCAACTGAGTACGGTATCACATTTACACGATCAGCTGTGCTACTTGTTCTGTATTTAAACATGGCGTCTCGCGTTGCAGATTGGGACTATGGCCCTGGCTAATAAGCTTGGTGCTCTGCTCAAGAAAGCCACTGGCTCGAACCCGACTCTCTATCAGGCGATAAGATGCATGTCATCCTCGAAGCTCTTCGTTGGAGGTTGGGCCTCGTTTTAATTTATACCTCTGCTTATCTTCTTCAGAAATAACTTATTTTGTTAGCGGTACTGTTATCTGACTGCTGTGAATGATTGTTGTAGGCCTTTCCTATAGCACAGATGAGTGCGCTCTGAAAGATGCATTTTCCCATTATGGTGAAATTATTGATGGTACGGTGCACCTAATCTTTCTCTGCGCTCTTCTTGGACTGCTGTTGTGGTAATGGTGTGTGATTTTTTATTTTGTTCTCTCCAGCTAAGGTTATCGTCGACCGTGACACTGGAAGGTCTAGAGGTTTTGGGTTTATAACTTACACAGCAGATGAGCACGCTTCATCTGCCATCATGGCCATGGATGGGAAGGTAAATTCATAATCAGGATGAATTCTCTCAGCTTTCTTGTTGTCGTGCGTTATGATACTGATATGATCACTATATATTTTGGCGAGAGGGTTTAGTTTAGGATAATTTTTAAGAACCATATCCTACCCAAAATCTCTCCCATCAAGATAATGTTCCCAAACCTGGCTTTTCAACTACATATTGTAGATTTATGGTGGTCAAATTCCTGTTAATTGCTTGGAAGTTTCAGTGTCCTATTTTTCTGGAGGTCATGATTGTGGCTGAGTAACAAATAATAAGATATGTGGCTGTATATCAGTATATTCAAGCTGGATAACTCACTCTTTCTAGAGGCCATTATCGTGCCTCAGTAACAAATAATAGGATGTTAGGCTATATACCAGTATATTCGAGCTGGATAACTCTACCATGTGATCCAAGTATTGGGAACAGTGATATTGTTCTTATAAGCAAACTTTTTTGTGAATTCTGCCATGGTTCCAGTTGCGAGAAGTATATGTTTTGAAGCTTTGTGTCTAGTGTTATCCGTGAACTTAAGTTTTCCCTTGTCTCAGGATCTACATGGACGCAACATAAGGGTTAGTCCTGCCACTGAGAGGACTAGCGGCTTCCGTGATGGTGGTGGCTATGGAGGTGGTGGTGGCTATGGAGGCGGTGGTTTTGGTGGTGGTGGCGGCGGTTATGGTGGCAACAGAGGTGGTGGTTATGGTGGAGGTGGGGGTAATGACGCCTTCTCTGGCGGTGACAACTTTGCTGCTAGCAACTTTGGTGCTCACAGCGGTTCCACCGGTGTTGATGAGTTCACTAGTGGATCCCCTGGTTCCAACTTTGAAAGCGCCAAGAATGATGATACCATGGACAATCTCTTCAAGGACGCCGAGCCTGACACCTACGCCAGCAAGGGGGTCTAGTCTGATCTACTTTTGCATGTTCCTAGTGATGAACCCTGAACAGATTTGAGGGGAACGATCATCCAGATCAGATAGGTTCTTGCTAGACGTCTATTGTCTAGAGAAGAAAATAACCCATGTTAGGTACCTGTGTTGAGGTGACGATGGGGTGAATGTTCTTTTTCTCTTTAACCATTCTGAAGCTCATCCCTAGTCATCTTAAAGTGTATCATTGAACAAGTCATCTCTTTGACCTTATTAGGTTGTCAAATGGACTGTCAGAGACTTTGCTTTGAAATCTCCAGGTTACTGATATTCAAGTGTGTGTGAAAAGCACAGTGGAGTTTTTTTTTTCTGTTCTGTTTCATGAATCTGAATACGGGAAGCAGCATCATATGTCAAACTCTTGAAACTTTTTTTTTTGCAATGATCTTAACACGAATATACATATTCAGAGCTCAGATAAAGCTTGCGTCATAGTTCATTTGTCGCAGCAGTTCAACCATACACTACATTACAACCGTGTGTGTATGCTCGACCTCTTTTGTGTCATGTGCACAAGTAGTACATGTAAATAGATTACTCTTTGAATAGGATAGTTTCACAAGTATGGAAGGTGTAAAGTCTGGATAAAAAGTTGAACTCACAAAAGGGGTCAAATTTGAACTCTTGAACTCCTAGTCCTTGAAATCAGCATCCTGCACACGGTAGGCGTCCTGCCCATTCCTGAAAGAGGCCTTAGCTAGGCGTGTGGGAGATGCAAAGTCTTGCAGCTCGATGAGGGCCGCCTGGTAGTGCGAGAACGAGGGAAGAATTGATCGTCGAAAGAATGAGGATGAAGATAGATGCCGTGTGGGCCAATGAGAGTAGCGAGTGATAACAGTCGGATTGTCCTTTTCCTGACCGTCAGAACTCTCTGAGAGTCGAGATTTACAGGGATCGGTAAGTACCTGGTGCCGATTTTCGAGATAGGAAGTTTAGGGTTTGATTCCGACCGTCTCTGTAAGTTCAAGGTTTAAAACAGGGTACACTCTTTTCATGATTTGATCATCCCAATCCATAACATCTCCCACCTTCCATGACTTGTTATGTATTATCCGCTGACATCAATTTCAAAGCCATTTTACACCACTCTGATCCTCGTTATGTAGAGGTCTCTGTTAACTGTTATGTATGATCTGGCGTCCCGGCAAGCCTACCCGAGGCAGATCGGGACATGTTTATAAGGCGGTTTTGAACTTGTGATCGAGCTGTGAACTTACACGGAATGGCCAGTAGATGATACTCCAGTTTACAGGAACTACTAACTACAGTGACTAACACCAGACGATACATTCCGACGAAATAAAGTGTCAGTAACAAATACTAGAGCCTCAAAAGAGAACCCAAATCCATGTTCATCAATTAAAAGTATAGATAAGTAATAAAATCGCTTTATCAAAAAAAACTAATTACAGGTGAGCAATTCCTGACCCAAGAATTGACATATATACGTACTGTCTCAGCTAGTGTTTCTGCAGTTCAGACTTCAGAGCCGACCAAATCAAACAGGCAAACGGAGTCAGGGCAGGGCAGCACTGAACCAAGTAAAATGACCATCTTGATCCGGGGAAGAAGAGAAAAAGGTGGCTAACAAACTATGCGGCGTATACGTGTACGCCGATGGCGACGATGACGAGGGTGAGGACGCAGAAGAAGATGACGGCGTGGACGAGGATGGCGATGGCGCTGGTGGCCATGTTGCCGAGCTCCAGCACCCTGTTCCTCGCCGGCAGCTGGAAGAGCAGCCCCGGCGACAGCAGCACGAAAAGGACTACCGCCACGATGATAGCCCCAGTCCGTGCTCTGGTGTGGCGTCGCCGTCGTGCTCCCGATGCCCCCGTTCATAGCTCCGGCTGTCTGATGATCCGGTCCCTGACCTGTAGTAGGTGCTCTGATCTGTGCCGTGCGTGTGTGTATGGACTATGGAGTCACCGATGGATCGAGTTAGCCGGAGCAATGCGGTGGACTGCGGAATATGTAGCGAGGTTGCTTGGCGGTGGCAGCTAGGTAGTCGGCGAGGGAAGGAAGGAATGCGTGCGGTGCTTGCGGGCTAAGGAAGCGCCGGAAAGAAGAAACCAGAGCACGTACACACAGATGCTTCCTCTGCTTCTTCTTTTTGGCTTTATACAGTGTGAGAGGGGGCTCCAGTCTCCAACGAGCTAGGGGAGCTCTTTGGCGTAGTGTTGGCCGAAAGCGAGAGGAAACCTCGATAGCCCCTTAGCGAAAACCGTTAATTTCGTGAATATCGTTCGAAATTTCGACGAAATGTTTTTCCCTGAGGTGGACACGCAGGGGCTTCCAACGCTACACAACAGAGTTTTAGCTTCAGGAGCAAAATTGGGGCGTGGGAGGTGCAATGGCTACATTATCAAAAACTTCGAACTATAATGTGTATGTGGACATACGTTCGTTTAGACATAGACACCAACGATAGATCGGTGACCCATCATAAGTTACGTCCATATTGGTGTGGGATGTACTTACGAGTCTATGGTTGTAATTTTTAAACTATATGGGAACTTGCTATGTGTATACTCGTGATGTTGAAAGTTTGATTTTGAGCATGCGTTTAGTCTCGAGTTTCCACTAGAAATAGCTCAAATGTTAGGCGTCATCAGGAGTATAAAATGATGACTATTGTTACTTTGTTTAAATACATTAGCATAAGTTCTCATGCAGCAATGTACATGTCTGATTGGATTGTGCGGTACACCATGATGGTGGTGTAATAATTGTAATTTGTTTCAAAATTGGTTGGTAACCGGTGTATTGCTACATGATAACAAAATAGGTAAAAAAAGGTTTGACGGAACATATCTAAGTGGCATCCAGTTTTAAAGGCAATGTTGATACGATGCGAACACCGCTACTAACATCACTTGGGGAGAGCAGCACGAGGAGATGAGTTGGACCATGTGCTATTTTTTTATGGCAGTGCTAAAATGCATGAAAGCGTCCATTCAAAATTGTTGCTCCACATGGTGCGAAATATTCATGCAATGGTGTTCCCAATTTAGCATCAGCAGAGATCAACATGCCTAGTAGTATGAAAAGCAGCCATCTCACGTCACGACCCGAGGGGGACAAGGTAGAGCGCAGTGGTATATAAGTGTGAGCGAAGATATGGAACATGCGAAATTTAATGCAATAGTGTCTCGTGTACCCAAGGGGGGAGTAGAGCGCAGTTGTATTTAAGTGCGAGTGAAGATATGGAACATGCTCATACTCCCTCCTTGCCAAGGATTAGGGCGTAAAAAAAAATCACGTTTTTACTCAAGGCTTAAGGCGCAGATGTTTTCACGGGCGATGGCTTCCAAAAATACCCCTTTGATATGTTTGCACGCGTACGTCTTCGTCCTCCTCGTCTCCTGCGCTCGATCTTCGTCCTCCTCGACTCCCACCGCGCCCAATAACTGCAGCCGCCTCCAGCCACCTTATAGATCATGGCGCCGTCCTCCTCGACTCCCTGCACTCGCCCAGTTCCTCTTCCCCGTTGGCCTTTCTTTTCTGCTCTAGGTTCTTCCCATGGCGACGGCGGCCGTGGCAGTTCCGTCCGGTAGGGCGGCGGCGTTCTTGATGCTGGGGGCGGCGTTGGTGGCGCTGGCGGCGGCCTTCCTGCTCATCCCCGCCGTCCGCGCGATGGGGGGAAGGCGGTGGTTCCAGTGGTGGCCTGGGCAGCGACCTGCCCATGGTAGGCCATGGCGGAACCCTCCCTAGGGTTCATGTCGAGCAGCCCCTGGACGTGGAACAATTGATCACGGAGGACATCCGTTTCAGAGAAGAAAAGGAGAACCAGAGGGAGAGGATGACGAATTGGCCTTCCATGGCGCGAACCTTTTATAGGCGCTCGAATTTGAGGGATTCAAAGAAAGAAATTGGCCTTCCATGGCGCTCCATCTAACCCTCTCGATTTGATCTCCACCGTGAGATTTGGGAGCGATCCGTGCCAAAACCTTGTTCCCCAATGGATGCTCTACTAATTCCTCTCCGATTGGGCACCCAATTTTGCCAAGGATTGCCATCTCCATTGATGGTGTGCGTGCTGGGAGAGAAGAACGAGGGAGGGGACACCGTATGGGAGAGACGAGGAGGTGTGTGTGCTGAAAATTTACTGCGTGCATGCAGGGGCAAGGAAGGAAAGAATCTGATTTTTTCCCTCAATCGATTTCCTTCTTAAAAACAGCGCTGAGAAATTTGCGCCTTAAGCCTTGGCAAGGAGGGAGTAGTTCGCAAAGTAGGTCTCTCGTCTACTAAACTGAGGTTGAAATAGAGCTCAGTTGTATTTAAGTGTGAGTAGAGATATATAATATGCTTGTTGTTTGCGAAGTAGCCACCTCTTTAACCTGGGCTGAGGAGTAGATCTCGTTTTTTTTTTTTTTGAAAGGATCCAATTTCATAAAACAGGAACTCAGTACACATTACAAACAGGTCCAGAAAAGAAAGAAAAAACAAAAAAGACCCTGCAACATGCAAAGAACCCCCTGAGCCACCGGAAGAAATTGCAATCGGATCCAGCGCCATCCCCAAGCGCCTAGCCATCACCGGAGTCGCCGTACCACCTGCCGCCGGTGAGATCGCACCTCCACTTTGTAGAAGACCGCTGAGCCGTCCGCCGCAAGCGACGGAAACCGAAGACGTTGAAAGAACACGGCCACACAGCACCATCTCCACCGCTCCACCCATTATCCCGTCGACCCAGTGCCGCCCAGGTCCACCATCAGCAAACCAACCATCTCCGACGGCCGCTCCCTCGCCACCACGGCCGGCCAGAGCAAAGACGCCAAAGAAGACCACCACCACCAGCACCAAAAGCAGATCGTCAACACCCACCCGCCTCTCCCCCCGCCACCAAGGCCAGCCAGAGAAAGAAGGAAAGAGAAGGCGACCCGATGAACCTTCACAGCCTTCCCGGCAACGAGGCCGGAACGGGGACAGGAGGGGAAGGACCACGCCCGACACGCCGACAGCATCGCCACCGTCTTCGACGCCGTCTGCTGGGCACACACACCTAGAGTAGAAGGTTGATACGAGCATATCACATATGCACTATACAACAGTTCTACACTTTTGTTAGAGTTGAATTTGCTTTTGCAATGTCTTTGAAACCCACTGACATCCTAGGATTGAGAAGTATTGGGATTTGCGAGTGTACGAGTCTAGATTTCTAAGAATGAAGTAATAGCACCATGATTGCAACGGGGGAAGGTGTTACCTAGGGAGGTTTACTCGTTCAGCGATTCGTCATGAACTAGCATATTGAATGAAAAATAATTGGAAGGGAAAAGTTCTCTCAACACACGGAAGAAGTTCCGTTGCAATCCGAACCCACGTACGGGGTTTTTGAAGTTAGGTCACCCTCGCGAGATCTGTGATTCATCATGAGCTAGCATGTTGTAACCTAGGGACGTAAGTTGACACAAGTGCAAGTTAAGGTCCGTATCCGAGAGGAGCCTTGGACCTTATCCTCTCCCGCGGAAAGAGAGGCGATATTTCTGAGCCACCCCGTCAGATCCACCTCGCCGCCGGCGGCTCGCCAGTTTCCCTCGCCTCCGTCGGCCGCTTCGGCGGCGGGAGGTGAGGGGAACCTCGGGCCCCGGCATGTACATAGTGTAGGGTTTGCTAGGGTAGTCGTCGGCGGCGTCTAGGAGGCGGTGGCGTGGCGGACGTCGTGTGTTCGTTTTGCAGGTGGGCTCTTCCTCTCCGGCTTCGGCGTTCGTTGGAGCGTCGCGGTCGAGTGCCGCCCTGCGCGTGCTCGCGGCCCTCCGGGGTCGCCGTGCACGCTCATCCCCTTCCAGATCTCGCCGCGGCGGATCTGGTCGACATCACTGAAGCAGCTGGAGGTCAACCGAGGCGACGATGGCGACGGAGCGAGGCGGAGGCTCTCCGGAGTTCGAGGCCCGAAGACTTCCCGTCCGCTTGGAGATCTTCTCCCATCCAAGGTCAATGGAGAAGGAGCGGCGGCGCGCCATCGGCACGTCTTTCTCCTCATCGTCGGCGTCGATCTACAGGAGGATTTGGTTTGTATTTTCTTTGTTCGTGGAGATCCTCTCTGTTCTATCTTGATGTAATCCGGCTGTTTCTTCGCAAAAAAACAGGCCCGTATCCGATGGTTTTATTGATTAAAGTGGGCCCACCTATCAAGAAAATGACCTTGGTTGTATTTTATTCTTTCATAAATCAGTATTTTGAGATCACATCTTTAATTTTATTCACGACTTGAGTCGATTGACCTGCCCGGCCGTATCATTCTTGGAAGCACTTTTACACGCAATCGCCCACATCCGGAAGGTAAAGCGCACGCGACACTCAATCAACACTCACATACACATCAATCCATCACCAAGCCATGCTTGTACTCGTACGCCCCTATCCACGACGACACACGAGTTTTAAGTAGCCGTGGCAAAGTAGCACACTACATCGTACGTGTATGTAGCTGAGAATTACTGGATGGATATACACCGTCGAGACGTCTCAGAATCTTTTTTTTTTCCCTCTATTGCTTGTCGAAAGGAAGCAGAGCACGTACTACGTTGCAATCATAATTCTCGATCGATTTCGTTTAAAAAAAAATCTCGATCGACAAAAACAATCAAAGCAAATAACCATTGTTGCTTCCGCCGGTAGTATACAACAACAAAAGGGGGAGAAGCCATTTTTCACACGGGGATTAACCCATCCTATCCCTAATTGACTAATAAAATTATAAAATTCCGGGACAGATCATCAACGCCACGCCATGAGCTTCTCCGGCGAAGCGCTCACCGGCCGAGCAGCAGAGCCTATCCGACCCTGCGGCGACGGCGGCAGCGAAGTCAACGGCTGCCCCTTGGAGGAGGAGGGGGGCGAAGGGAGGAGGCCGGACGAGAGGGTGGATACGACGCCGGCTAAGCCGAAGAGCAGGGCGACGCCGGCGACCCAGGGCATGAGGAGGAAGCCGATGGCGAAGGTGACGGAGCCGCAGAGCATGAGCGCCATGGACGCGCCCAGGAGCATCGACGCCGCGGCCGCCGCCGACATGCCGCCGCGCGGGAGCACGGGAGGCGCGTCCGTCGTTGGAGCCGAGGCGGGCGCCATGACGGTGACGAGCAGCGCGCAGAGGTCGCGGATGAGGCGCGAGTCGTGGTCGTCCTCCATGGCGAGCTGCTTGCGTGTTGCAGTAGGCGTTTGCATGATGATCTTATCTGAGCGAGGATGTATCGAGCAGAGCAGAGCAGAGCAGAGGAGCGCGCGAGAGAGAAGAGGAAGAAGATGGTGAGAAGGAAAGGGAAAGCGCGGGCGGACAAAGGTCTTTATAGGCCCAATGGCTCGCGGATTGTGCTCTCCAGTTGGTCAGCGTAACAGTCCACGCACGGCACTGACCACCGACCCGGTGGCCTTTACGACACAGACGCGTGGGACCAGAGCACGTCCGGGCCCGCAAGCAGTGAGAATGCTGCTTCTTGTTGGGTGTGCGTCGCGAACGAGGTGATGGGCGTTCCGGATAGGGCAAAGGCAATCGAGTAAAGAAAGGCTGCACGCGTCCTCGGCCGAGTCACGGCTGCATTTGCAGATGCGACCGGTGTTATCCGTTTCCTGACAGATCGGCCCATCCACGCGGCGGCGCCGGCGCCGGCGATGTGCGGCTGCGGAATGCTCTGGGATTTCCCCAAGGAACGGGTCCACGTCGTCGTTTTGGGTCCCGAGAAACGGAAAATGATGGGGCACGGAACGGAAGTGTAGGCGGCCGGTGACGTGCGTGCTGCGGGACTGCGGAAGTTACGAGTAGGGCTGGGCATTCGGTTAGACCAACCAGTTCGGTTCGGTTAATCGGTTGATTGCTAATTTCGGTTTTCACATAATGATGACCGATCGGTCTTCTAGAATACTGCTAACCGAGGATTCGGTGCACCGACCTTTCGGTTCGGTCCTCGGTTTCTAACCGAATACACCGATCTCGCACCAGCATCCATCGAAACAAGCACTCATCAATAAACAAAATCAGAAAAATACACATATGGCTAGAGATGAATTGGGAATGATGCACGCATGCAGTTCTTGCAGCAGCACGGAAGACATGCTCAGTTATCAAGCCGCTGCTCGCGAAGCATGGAACTCGTCAGCCACGATGCCAGGCAGGCGTCGCAGCCGGGGCAGAGGACCAGTTGAAACTGAGATGGAGGCGGTCGCCGCGGGCGAGAAATAGGAGCAAGAGGAAATAGATACCATGGCGCCGGCGCTGGGATCTAGTAGAACTAGAAGTAGTGGAGCATGGCTTCATCTTCTAGCTGGCGGCTGCCATTTCTTGGGGCGACTAGGTTAGATCTTTTCCAGGAACTCTAGGTTTTTTTTTTTTTTTTTTTTGAGAACACAGTACAACACAGACGCTCACAAATACGCACATACACTCACCCCTATGAACGCACGCACGCACACCCTACCCCTATGAGCACCTCTGAAGGACTGAGCCGGCAGATCTTGAGGTTGACGAAGTCACCACAGGCGCCTCGCTGTTGACGGGCACGTCACCTACCACTGAAAGAATAGCGCCGGATAATCCTGGAATAAATCCAGGTAAATGCAAACGCCCATGCCAAGTCTAGGACTTGAACCTGGGTGGGCTGGTTCCACCACAGGGAACCCAACCATCAGAGCCAAGCTCTCTATTATATAATTAAAACACAAGACAATAAACGGTGGAGATTTAGCAAATCAAAGTGAACGGCTAAGATGATTAGATCGATAGACCAATCAGTACCGATGGGTGCCCGCAGCCTAATCTATACGTATTGTTCATGGACTCTCTCACGGACTCTCTGTGTGTCTCCTATTTCAACCACGAAAATTGCTGCCCTAAAAAAAGAAAGAAAACTAGGGCTTCTTTGCGATCAATACTCGCACGGCGAGAGGACGCCGACGACTGCACTGGCGCACCATGTTCATGACCGTCCTCGCGCTTTTGTGTGGCAGTTCAAAGGTCATGTCCATCAACATCTGCCCCTATGGATATGTGCCATTGCTCCAGATCTGTTCATGGCTAATGCAGCGAGGACACCTACGTGGAAATCGACCTGATTGAAAGATCAGCTTCGGGCCGACGCCAGCCGACGGCCACGACGCCCACAGGTACTAACGTAAGCAAGCAGACAGCCATCTCAATGGATCGATCTGCCTTTTAGCTAGCCGCACGTACTAAACTAACCAAGCAGACATGCACCTCTATTGATCGATCTGCCGTTTACCTAGCGGATGCAGTCGCAGGCCACGATTGAAAGCGTGGTGACCGGCACCATGGCCTGCCCGGGCGGATGCAGATCACAGACGTGAGGAGCTGCCGCGCAACAGGATTAATCAACGGAGTATATGTGTTATATGGGTACTGGGAAGATTTTATTCTGTGATTGATCATACGCGGCGGTGAGCGGCAGCTTATTTAGTAACCGCAGATCTGTGACAATGGCTTAGTGGGCCGTGGCCCTAATGCGTGGAGTTGGCCTCTTACTGAATTTTCTCGGTTGTTCGGTGCGTTCGGTTACCCGTGGGATACGACCGAAGTAGCCGAATTAATTTCGGTTTTCTAGATTGCCTGACCGAATTTAGCACTGATTTATTCGGTTTCGGTCAGATCGGTTTCGGTCCCGGTTTTTTCGGTTCGGTCGTTCGGTTTTCGGTTAAAATGCCCACCCCTAGTTACGAGACCTGGTTTCGCGTTATCCTTTCGAGTAACCCACAACTTTCGGTTCCTGACATCTAAATCTGGAGAGCACCGTCCGGTATGGCAGTCGCAGAGGAGAAATAGGGAAATGGGAGGCGGTGCATGACGAAAAGGCGAGCGAGAAATCAGAACCGGCCGGGTGCACCAATTCAATTCGTTGGACGCACATGATATTTCTTGCGGTGCGATGCATTCACGATCTGCGTGCAGTAGGATCGTTAGATTTAACATTGATATTTTTCACTTAGGCGGAATTTTTTCCGGTGGGAGGTGATATTCCCGTCGATAGCGAGACGCCCGTGGTGACTTCGTCAATCTCAAAACCCGACCGCCGGCTCAGTCTTTCGGAGGTGCTCATAGGGGTAGGGTGTGTTCGTGCGTGTGTTCATAGGGTGAATGTGTGCACGTGTATGTGAGCGTCTACGTTGTACTGTGTTTCACAAAAAAAAAATGTGACGAGCTTATCATGGGGTATAGTATGGAGGATGGATGGTTTGATTCCTACCAGTTCAACGAGGAACTAAAAAATGTTTACTCGGTGTGGCTCAAACTCGTTGCTAAATGAGTCGAGTCCACTTTTATTTTAGGCGGTAGAGGAGTTCGAGTTAAACGAGCCGAGTTCATCGCTACTCATTTATCTCGTTTAGTTCGGTAAAAAAATATTCTTGTCTCCGTGAACATTCTTCCATTATTGTTATAGTTTAGCAACTAGATATTACTTGATAGTGTCATATTGTCATTGGTCGTGTAATAACGGTATCATATATATCCAAATAATTAGAAGCAATTATATATAAACGCTATTATAATGTATGTTAACAATTTTTACCGAGCTAAACGAGTTAAACGAGCAAACTCGCGAGTTTTGCGAGCCGAACCGAGTTCCAATTCTGAACTCATTTGTTAAACGAATCGAGCCGAACTGACTCGTTAGTTGAACGACCTTTAAGAGTCGAGCCGCCTTGGACCTTTAAGGCCTACTTGGTACAGTAGAATACAACGTGAAAAACACCTACTCCCCCGCCACGCACAATCCACGAAATAGTTTGACCGGTAGGGCTGGGTTCCACTCAGAACTGGTATCATTACGAGTAGAGATTTATTATACCCAATTTCCAGTCCTCCCGCTACTTTAAAAAAAAATCAAAATTTATACTTAATAGTTCCATAAAAATATGAAAAATAACATGCATATTCTCGATGATGTAACTTATAGAGATGCAAAATCACAATGCAACATAATTTGTATTCTAACCTATACAAAAATGACAAATTTACAAATCTGATTATAGTTAACAATGCATCGTTTCAAATCTCCATATTTTGTCATTTTTGTGTAACCGTATAAAGAATTTTGCATTAAAATTTTGCACGCTTGTAGTATATATATCGTTGAGAACATGATTTGTCTTGGTTTTTCTAAAGTTTTTAAATATATTTTTTGATTTTTTTTTAAATAGAGATCACTAGAGAGAGAAAAAAAAACCAGTTTTCTACCATTACGACCTGTTCAACTGTTCGGGAGTAAAGCGTGGGCTTAGGTGATAGGCGTGGCCGAAACTTCCATCATCAAACAAGAAAGCCCAAGCAGCGTAATGGCTGGGTCGTGAGCGGGGTGACCTCAGGCTGAGATGGCCTGTCAAGGTGTGGCACGCTAATTGGCCCGGATTGTTTTGTTGCGCGTTTACGGCGTCAAATTGGGGCAGAATTTTGAGCTTAACGATGTTAGCTTCGTCTTGGAGATACTAAATGCTACTCCGTACTCTTTTTTTCTTCTTCTGTCTCCATGGCCTTTGGTTAGTGACAACCGTGCTGGCGCACGATTTAACAAAACAAATAGTAAATTTTCGATATAATAAATATGTTAATACCAAGAAAATATCGATTTACATTATTATGTGCACCAACATTATATATATAGCTAGTCAAGACATTTAAAGCTCGTTTAATTCATAGTATTTTCAAAAGATTTGTGTAGTATTGAAATCTTAAACTTTTTTCCTCGGAAGCCATTCTATTCATAAGATCATGTCACGTGAGAATCTTGTTGTGTAATATTAATAGGAAAACGTGAAATTCTAACCTCACCAAAATCAAAAGATTTTCTTCTTCCCATAGGATTTAATTATACATGACATCCCAATGCTATATGTTTTCTATTTCTACATTTTTCTTATCACGTGAATCTAGTGAGCCCTTATTCGATTTTATGTTCCCTTTATGTATAGATAAGTCTTCATTTCTAAGTCGACCAAAGTCACGTATTTGTATGTCAGCCATCTTACGTTTATCCTTTATCTAACTGATTAGGTAATTAGATATTTCCGTACTTACGTTTTATTTTATCGAGTTATTTTTCTTAAACCAGCATGAGTCCATCATGATTCAACCATGCCGATCCATCATGATCTTGACATAGTCATATCTTAAAATATTCTCTTGTAGTCATCATTTCAAATTGTTGATCCCCATGGTTTCACTCATAAGTTGGAACAAGAAACACAAAAACTCCATATTCTTTCACTTTCTTCTTATTTAAAATTTTAATCCAACATGATTTCAAACATTGCCAATGGACAAATCTTTAATATAACTCAATGCAAACATTAGTCTATAGCGATAGTCATCAATTATAAAAACCACACATTGGGAACCATGCACTTTCAGCACTGGCACTACCGCACTAGGGTCGTGTCTCCGGCCATGCTCTATTCCACATCTCTTCCCGTCTCCCATGGATGCATCGGTGGGACAACCTCGCAGGCTCGACCAGCCATCTAGGACGACAGTGCTCAACCTCAATAGCACGTCCCTGTCATCGAGCTGGCGAAGAGACGGCTCCACTGGCAACCGCCCCACCGCTCATTTGTTATCCTCAACTACTCGACTAGGAGCTAGATGAGGCTAGCCCCTCTCACGTAGTCGGCCCGGCAGGGAACGATGGCGAGACTGGCCCTAGCGACTCACCTCCTCCTGGCATCTAAAGTAGATTAGTGTTGGTTTAAATTTCGTTGTAAGATAGCATGTTTCAGTGAAATATCGGTCTTTTCATTAAAAAATTACAAATATTCACAAGGTTTTATTTGAGCTTTGGGACGCCGCTGCGGTGGACAGCCCCTGTTGTGCCGGACATGTGTTGGCACCCGCTTCGGAATGCCGGTGGAGACAGTCTCACGCCCCCACACTAGTCCAAAACTCCGAATTGAACATAAAACTAGAGATTAATGGTGCTCTCTAAAAGATCATCGAGAAAAATATATCGAGCAATCTACCGGTCTTGCTCGCTCGGGCGCACACGCGTGCACGCCAAGCTCTCAAGCCGCCCACGGGATGTAACGTCACGCTGATGACGTATGCATACGACCCCCGCCGGGCCGTCGTATGCGCGCGGTGAGTCATCTCTCTGGAGGAGTAAAAAAAAAGAAGGAAGGCCCTAACCTAGGGGTCAGGCAAGTGGAGCGTCGACACGCGGAGGCCTTCCCTCGGACGGGTGTCGTGTAACATCCCGTCTTTCGATAATCACTTTTCTGATCAAACATGCATTCAGACTCTTTATATCCATCTTTTAATTGGTCCATCGAATCATAAATCCGACCCCTTAGTTGTGTCGGGCTCGTCGAGACAATCGAAATGGACTACTCGTTTGACCAAATCGGACTCCGGATGTAACTTCCATGGTTTTATACATTCAAGGGCTATGATTAAGTGGACATTTCGAAAATATATTTTAATCAAAATAAAAAGGGAACCATCATCTTTATCCCCTCCCAACCGTCAGGTCCTCAACTCCAAACAGCTCACTCCTTCCTTCTTCCCCACGGTGAGCTCCCCTACCATGACGCCTCCTACATGCATATCCCCTGCCTCCCTCCTTTTCCCCTGATCCCTCCCAGCAGCCGACGTTCGATCCTTCCCCAAGGGCAGCCTTGGACCTGTCCTTGAGGAAGAAGAAGCAGGGACGAGAGAAGAACAAGAGGAGGAGAAGGGAGAAGAAGAAGAGAAGATCTTGACCTCTTCCTGCCCGATTTCTCTTGCCCAATCACCAAGGGTGAGTTTCTCCACCATCCATGACCCTCTCATGTGCTGTACATGGTGGTTACTAAGTTCCTAGGGCAGGGGATGAGCGAATCCTTTTAGAGATTAGGGGAAAGTAATTTCCTGCTGCTGTTCTGGGTGTACAGTGCTGGAAATCAGTGATTTCGAGTACCTTATTGGCAAAATCAGAGGTTGGGTCTATGGAATGTTTTGTAACCCTTGTTCCCACGATCGTTTTGAAAGGTTAAACGTCCCAATCGGAGTTGTAAAGCTCCTGTTATTCCAATTTCATTACAGCTGTCCAAAGTTCACAGACAGCAAAGAATAGCGTTTTACCGTGGGTTTTAGGAGCTTTTAGCCTTCATCTAAATTCAAGATTTGCCCCTTCTTAGCTTGTATGTGATGAATACGTTATAATACAAAAAGATTCGGTTAATTCCCATGAGTATTCTTGCTTCCATGCATCTCTGAAGGTAGCTACTCAATATTCTGAAAACTGGAAGCAGCAGAGTAGTATTTGTTGGCTACGACCTTCATAGCTCCATATTCTGAGTTCGAATAGTAGGAGTTATTTGTAGCTAAGTTTCATATGAATCCATAGCCATCTTGTTTGCTTAGTTTCGAGCTTCCTAGCTCGAGATATGAATTCTTTCGTGAAGGGACAGCAAAGGGTTGCTCTCCTGGGATGCGATTAGGACCGTTGCATGTGCTTTCTTTATATGTAGTGATTTGGTGCAATGCTTAAAACTTGTACATGTGTTCCTACAGCAGGTTGCAGCACCAATCCAGCGGAGGTAGCTTCGCACCACCTCCTTCGCAACGGTTGAGGCGAGTACACCGAGCAACAACGGCTAGATTGTTCCCATTATCATTACGTTCATGTTCACCTTATTCATTTACCTTATTGATTTACATTCATGAAATGGTGAACATGGCATTCCCTTGTGTACATTTCAATACACCATACTACTAGTATGCCATAGGGATTGCATTTTCATGGTTTTCTGAAAACAAATTCCATCATGAGTGAACCTCCCTGTTTCCAAGGAATGTTCCTCGCTTTGCGAGTGTATGGGCCCTCGGGTCTGTCCTCATATGGTCCTCTCACGGAGTGAGGGATGGAAAGGAGTTGCGGTGAGACGTCGCCCCTCCTCAGCTTGCCAGCAAAAAGTTCAGAGCCTAGTCCTCGGTCTTATTCGGTTGCGTTATTCCTTCGTGCATTCTCATGCCATTTCAAGCATGGTTCATGTTCATGATACTAATTTCTGATTCTTTTGTTGTGTACTTGCCGAGTCTTTGGACTCACCCCTCGTGGGCTTTGTTCCAGGTACTTCACCGTGAAGCTTTGCAAGTAGATGGAAGGGCGTAGCTCCCATGGGTGTTCACTCACGAAATTTCACCACCCTTTTATCCACCTAGCTTGATCATGATAACTTAAATACCTCAGTTCATGATTTCTGATAGCTAGGATCTACTTGATGTGTATAAACCTGTTATGGTTTGTTTTCGTGACCACTAAGTTCGCTTTCCAAGGTGGTTTGGAATTTGTTAGTTCCCAACTTATGGGGGTGTGCTTGGAACTTGTGGTTTCCATGTTCAGGTGTAGTGTTCTGGTAATGTGGCTCCACCGTTTAGCTATGTGTGTTATGTATGGGCTTTGGTATATGTTTCCGCTGATGTTTTGATCTTGAATACTTTGTTATATCAATTGCCTGTCGTGGATGTCCGTCAGTACAAGGGAGGTGCTGTCGGATTTTCACACTAGCATGTGAAGTGGGTTCTCTGATGGTAACATTCCTCCCTACAAGGAGGGGTGTTATATGTCGACCGGTCGAACATCGTACTAGCAGGCTAGTACAGCATAAAAAATGGCAGGGCGCTGGTCGACCAAGGAAAGGTTGGAGGAAGGCCGGTACTAGAGGCCGGGAGCCGGCCAAATGGCGATGCGCGCCTCCTCTCATTTCGTCCGGGACTCGCGCTTGCCAGGCGTCGCCGGCCGAGTGGTGATCAACTCATGTTCAGGTTCTGCTAGCTGCTTGTTGCTTACTATGAATCTTGCACTAAAACATGTCTACATACATGTGTGTGGTAAGTGACTAGTGTGACTTATATTTTGATACGGAGGGAGTATTATGCATGTATTCTTGCTTCCGTTTGTGTTTGCTCTTCGTCTTCCTTCGTTTTGCCTCACGATGCATGCTTCCATGTCCTTGCCAGCTTGATTCATGGTGATGGCCGGTGTTCTTGCATTTGTTACGGCGTTGGTTCATGGCGTTGCTTGGTTCACAACGTATAGCGTGGGTGTGTGCGTGCGCTCGTGGACAAGTATGAGCTCGGGGTGCGAGCAATGGCGCTCGACGGCATGCTGCTGTTACATGGCTACATGCTCGTGCGCGGCGGCCCGAGGTCCGTTCTTCGCAGTCCGGTCGAGAGGAGGAAGGACGACGGCGCGTCCGTGGCTTCGCCGGGGCACGGGAGGAGAGATAGAGAGGCTCGCGGTGCGCGGGGTGGCTGTCATTGTCGGCGGGAATGCTCGATGGGTGGCCGGTGGAGCTGTCAGAAGGTGAAGCAGTAGCACAGCACACGCGGGCATAGCAACGGGAAAACATGGACGTGTCGATCTAGAGGACCTGCCCACTACTACTACACTTGCTAGAATATGCATGCAGCACGCGAAGGTTTAATTTGTTTTCACTTGCACATTCAATATTCCATTCGCGGGCCGCCGCCTTGTCCCCAAGCACAGCCCAAGGGGCGCCCGCCGCAATACCCAGCCGCAAAGGCGCAAGGGGCACCAGCCGCCCTGCAGCCTGACTGCAGGCAATAGTAAATCTCGGAGTACTTTTCTTGTACGCCTTTTTTGGCGTTAATGACCCCGAGCGCACATGCCCGATCCGAGACGTAATGCAGTGACGGCCGACATGACGCACCTGGCCCTGGCATGGCTCGGTCGGGCAGCAAACGGCGCGGGGTCCCAAGCACGACCGGCCGGCATTGAGCTTCCAGCGAGTGCCAGGTCCTATAAACTCGGACGGCGCCCAATTGGAGGGCCAAATGGACATACGCGCGCCCCTACTCCTGCTCGTCCGCGGCAGCAATGCAGGTTCGTGCCGCTGCTCTCTCTGCTTCATTTGTTCTTCTTGCTTCTTTTCGAGTTTCTCCTCGCCCTATTCTGGACAGTGTCTAGAGATGAGTGGCTCGACGCGTAGTATACTCAGATTCTTGCGGCTTTGGTGTTACTTCTTGTTGTTCTTGCTGCCGCGGCTAGCTGTTGTTGCTGGCTCAAGTTCTTGCTGATTCCAATCCATGGTAACAATTTTCATTGGAGGCTGTTGTTGATTGTTTGGATCTTAGGGAGGACCTGCACCCATAGTTGATACAACATCTGTGTACGCAACGATTTCTGTCACGGGAGGCCCATTGGTGGGAGCTTCTTAATTAGTCGGCCGTGTCCGTTAGCAAACTACTCAAAACCTAGGTTCAGATCTTGCTGTTTACTCTTTTCTTCTTACTTCCAATTGCTCAGCAAATGTAACATCAAGCGGCCCAGCCTAAGACCAAATCTGTTACAACTGAGTTGCCTACCATTTTTTTGGTACCAGCAAATGAGGGCCAACGTAGATGTAGGTCCATGTCTCATCATCCAGCAAAGCTACTGCACATAAACCTCACATCGATTGTATGGAATAGAAACCAACCATTTTTGCGAGGAAATCACAAGCCAGCCTGACCCTACCAAGCAGTCATTTTTTACTTACTGCATATATGGATATGATCATCCTCACCAACTTGAACTGATCTCTTGCATATGACAGGAGGGAAGACGCTGCAGATTTCATAGGTTCAGAAAACATCACAGATAGTCCCAGGAGGGTACAAGGTAAAACAGCTTGTCATGCACCAGGTCTCCTTACTTTAGCAGGACACACACGCACTGTTTAGTATTAATCCACCACCCTTTTATTGAACTTGCCACTCCTGTCTTGCACCACAGAAGCAGCAGCCTTGACAACCCTTTCATACCCAATAATTGGGGAAGAGTGTGGCATCAGTACCAGATGCATGCACAGCACAGGACTGCTCAAGCCCTTCCTTCCTCCTGTCCCCTAGGCCCATTGGAGTTCTCGCCGCTCCCGCTCCCGCTCGTGCTTGCGCCGCCATTTTGTTGTGCCAACATCTGCACTCCAGCAAACAACAAAGCAAAGCTGAAATATGGTCTCTCGGATGCTGAAAACTTAATTTGGTAATGCAGTAAGATCCTGTGACTAGTCTTTTTATTGCTTGAACTCTCCTTTCCAGAGAATCTGCCAGCTCTCCTGCCAGGTTTCGTTTCAGAACTTAAAATGTCCTGTTTTCAGGTTACTGACAGGATCTATTCTGCTTGTCTCCATTTTGTCTGCCATTTCAGGCAGCCTGCAATATGAACAGGCTTACTGATGCTATGGAATAAGCTATACAGTTCTCAGACAAATGGCAACAGAATCAATCTATACAATCTAGTGACTTTTTTCTATAGTACCTACTTCCTCCGTCCACTAATGTAAGACGTTTCGGCAAGCTAGAACAGAGGAAGTATCGTTTACCAAGATTAGGAACTAGAATTGCACACATTCAGGCCCATCCTCTGAAGATACAAATACTTTGGTGAACTTTCCGTAGTGTTTAAGAGAGGATAATCAAAATGAAAAAATATGCACCCTACAGTCCCACACCATTACGCAACAATATTTACTCAGTAGGAGGAAATTATATCTGTCAAGAAATCAACATGTATTTGTTACGTCTAGTTAGAGCGTCTAGAGCGAGACATGGTAAAGCTGTGAGCTGCTGATTTTTGTTTTTTGTTTTCGCGGGGAGCAATAGAAGTAGGATTACAACCCCGCAGGATAGGCTCCAAAATCTCTACAGGACCTGACCCGATTCACTGTCGCCGTTCTCCCCTCAGTTCTTCCCAAACAGTGAGCTGCTGAATTAGTGGAAATGGCCAAAAACAGAGCCTTTTTCTGATGGCACAATGGTGCAGTAGGAACCAGAAACCTGATTCCTTGATACAAATGTTGATTAAAAGTGTCAATAGAGCCATTACCTTCTTGGATTTTGTGTTCCTCAAAGCATGTGTCAGGAGTTTCTCCAGTTTCTCTAGCTTATGAGCATCTGAGTCGTCAGCATTATTTTCAAGAGACCTGCAGGATTTCACATAACCAGCTTAGGGCAAAACACAGTAAATAATACAATAGGAGATATTGTGAAAGGCCTCGAGGGATACCAGGAAGCAATCTCTCTAAGCCTTGACTGTATATTTGAAGGATCTTCATCCTGGTTCAGGACCAAAATCATGTCAGAGATATGTGAGCACATATATAAGCAATGATACAATTTGGCTATTCTGGATATAATGTGGTATAATTGCAACGTAGTCCTAGTTTATAGAATATAGATAGCTGTTTGGATAAATTGGTAGTTAATTTTTTTAATCCATATTTGCGTTCATTTTGCTGGTCTTCTGCACATGCGCCATTATCCTTGATTACAAACACTTCATCATGCACAACTCATTTTCATGGCAACTTAAGAAATATATAGATGCTTGAATCCACAGTATGATGCTTGGCAGCTAAATCTTCCACACCTAAACAAGCTCTAAGCTATGTAATAATAAAAAGCTATATAGATTCTTTTACATTGTTGCTACTTGCATCGCCTTCATTCTGGTTCTTTCCGGCTCCCGAGAATTTCTGATATCGGTCATATGTACCTTCTATGCTGAAACAAATGTATCACATTAATATTTCGAAACTCAGTGTACTTTTAAAGCTTTAAGGCTCTGACTGGCAATTTCAAACTAAATTTTCAGCACCATGGGAAAACAGTAAAATGCAACTCATGTATTTCTCTTTTATAATTTGGTAAAGACCTGTATATAGGTCCATCATATCTCTACCTCCACAAACAATATCCACCTATTGTAATTTTGGAAGCTTCTGTATCAGCTTTTATAAAACCAGCTGCTTTTTCACACTTGGCTATTTGAAGAATCGGTAGCATTACTAGCCTTGAGATATATTCTTAGCCTTCTTATATCCTGAACTCTTGAGTGAGTTTACTTTTCATTCTAAAACTTTGTTTGTTGCAAATAAACCTTAAACTCTTAAAAAAAGTTCACATCCCGTCCAACCCGAGAAAAACGGTGGCATGAACACAAAAAACCCGGTTCCGCCAACCGAACCATGGCGTGCCCTTCTCAGAGACCTCCTTCTCTCTCCTTCCCCCCTTACTTCAGTTGTCTAGTTTTGTGTCGGCTACCATGCCCAAGTAGTCACGCCCTCACATACAATAGCACCGCCACACCGTGACGCCCTCCATGCCAAGTAGCACCTCACCATCCCGCCCCCTTTCCCTAGAATCGCCATGACTGCTCTTAGCACAACACCACCACATCGGCCTCTTGAAGCTTATTGGCTAGTTGTGCCTTCCCCCTTGAAGGAAAGAGCAAGGTTGCATGAATCGAGGATGGACTACAATGGCACGAATGACGAGTGTGAATACACCGATGAGCTTGACATTGTTCCTACAAGCAAGAAAACACAGACGAGTTGTGGGTGTTGGCGAGTGGGGTGTATGATAGGACGGATGAGCTCGAGGGTCGACATGGACAAGAAGAGAGCCACGACAGACTAGCGGTGGCAGCTTGAGACAACATGGGCACTTGTATTGGGAGGATTGGGAATTTAACGTTCCGATGGAGATTTTGACAAGAGGGGTGGCTAACTTTACTCGATCGAACTGCCTAGTCATAGGTGGAGAACTTATTCCTGTAAAAGAATGCCCCCTCCTTCGTCCAAGGGGGCATTTCCTTCCTTGCGGTTGTGTGTTCGAATAGAGGAGACCAATAATTCGGCGTAGACAATGACATATGGGAAAATTCACTTTGCCTAACATTAGCATAAGCAATAATATAGGGCTTCAAGCATCCCTTGGTGCAACTATCAAAGTTTCGAAGGTAGTTATGTGCCATAGAGAAGAGCAATCTAGGTCAATGATCTATCCACTCCTTTTTTTTCATGGGTGACCATGTTCTACATACTCCAAGGAAGCTCGAGACCCAAACTCAACTTTTCTAGGAAAGCCCTTACATATGGCTCAAGAAATAGGCCTACGTAGTGCCTGGTCTCTTACATCGATGGGACTACTTCACATGCATTACATCAAACATGCGGTAAGGGATGTCGTATTTCACTCCTTTCCCTACTTCATTATGCCTCACAAGAAATGTGAGGGAAGCATCATAACCCTCATGGTCCACAAAGCATCCTTTCAAGGTAGTCCTTTATACTTCAAAGGGTCCGTAAAAGGACAAGTTATGAGAGTGACGATTCTACACTTAAGACATCGCTAGCTTTCTCATCTTGGAAGATGCTAGGCAAACTTGTGGGGACAATTGTTGTAGGGTACATTTGGATCAAACACAAGTTGATTGGAGCACACATTTCATTGAAGGAAGAAGCCATAGGGGACTATGTTAGAAGTAATCTTGTCATATCTATATGCATTATGTTTCTAGCTTAGTCAGGAAGTATCTAGAGTATGTAGAAGTCCTAATAGATGTGAGGAAGTATCTAGAGTATGTAGGAGTTCTAGTAGAAGTAAAAGTCTGCTGTTCTGTAGTAGTTTCTAGAGTACTGAACCGACCTACTGTTCAGTGAACAGTAACCGACCTAGCTAGGCTATATAAGGAGATGTACTCCTTTGTATGAGAACTAAGCTTGTGTGATATATTGTGAAGATATATAGAGCTTCATATATTCCTGGTGTGTGACTGTGTAAGAGTGAGGGGTGTGTGTGAAGCACAACCATATTAGAAGGGAGCTAAGTGATTTAGCTTCCAACAATTGGTATCAGAGCCGCGTTGTGTGTTGTGTTAGCTCGAGTGAGATATGGAGAAGGATGGAGATAGAGTTTCCATTCGATACCCTATGCTCACAAAGAGCAACTACTTGGCATGGTCTATCAAGATGAAGGTGTTAATGCGTGCCCAAAGGCTTTGGGACGCTGTCGAACCAAAAGATCCAAAGGTGCCCCCGAAGGAGAGTAAGGATCAAACGGCGTTGGCTGCAATTTACCAAGGGATACCAGAGGACATGCTCTCCCTGGTGTACGGAAAGGAGACAGCCAAGGAGACCTGGGAGGCCCTGAAGATTATGCACATGGGTGCTGAGCGTGCGAAGGATGCCAAGGTACAAACTCTCAAGACGGAATTCGAGGGGCTGCGCATGAAGGAGTCAGAATCTGTTGATAATTTCGCCTCCCGGTTGACAACCATCGTAAACCAGATCCGAGCACTTGGTGAGGAGTTTGAGGAGGTGTATGCCGTCAAGAAGTTCCTTCGTGCTGTCCCCAACAAGTTTCTCCAGATTGCCTCGACCATCGAACAATTTGGCGATCTCAAGACCATGACGATGGAAGAGGTCATTGGGCGACTGAAGGCGCACGAGGAGCGCCTACGAGGAAGTGGTGATGTTGATGAGGAGCACTTGCTGCTGACCCGTGCAGAGTGGAAGGCAAGATACGGGGCTGAGAGCTCATCGCGAGGAGGGCGTGGTGGAGGCCGTGGCCGTGGCCGGACTTGGGATAAGTCTGAGGTGAAGTGCTACAACTGCCCTAATTTTGGACTTTATGCTTATGAGTGTCCAGAGAAGAACAACAAAGCACTCTTTGGTGAGGCTCTCTCTGACGATGATGAGCCAGCACTCCTGTGAGAGGGGTGTTCATAGTGCACGTCCAATGGTGTGATACTGTTAGACTGTGCACGTGCGGTGGTGTGATACCATCGTTATAGAGGGCGTCGGTGTGAGGCCGACCACTATGGTGTGATGCCACTGTCTACGAAAAGGTTGGTGTGAAGCCAATGACGCTGGTGTGATGCCATCGTCAAGTCGAAGAGTCGGTGTGAGGCCGACGACAGTGGTGTGCGGCCAATGGCACATGGAAGATCGGTGTGAAACCGAATCGGTGGTGTGATGCCATGTTATATGGAGTCAGTGTGAGGCTGACAAGCACGGTGTGATGCCGTTGCCAAACAAGAGGCGGTGTGAGGCCGTCACGAGATGAAGCACATGGTCCAGGTGATCTGGATTAGAGGATCTAGTTGATATGACAAGATTAAGGGGGAGATTGTTAGAAGTAATCTTGTCATATCTATATGCATTATGTTTCTAGCTTAGTCAGGAAGTATCTAGAGTATGTAGAAGTCCTACTAGATGTGAGGAAGTATCTAGAGTATGTAGGAGTTCTAGTAGAAGTAAAAGTCTGCTGTTCTGTAGTAGTTTCTAGAGTACTAAACCGACCTACTGTTCAGTGAACAGTAACCGACCTAGCTAGGCTATATAAGATGTACTCCTTTATATGAGAACTAAGCTTGTGTGATATATTGTGAAGATATATAGAGCTTCATATATTCCTGGTGTGTGACTGTGTAAGAGTGAGGGGTGTGTGTGAAGCACAACCATATTAGAAGGGAGCTAAGTGATTTAGCTTCCAACAAACTAGTCAACATCGTCGTCATAAAGTTGAAGATCCTTGATTGCAAAAGCCTCTCAAAGGTACACACTACATTCGAGCAATGCCATTGAACTTTTGAAGAAATTGGAAGCAATAGGTTTGGTAAAATTTTATGGTTGTTCCCATGTTGTGAGATAGATGTTCTTCTAGAACATAAGTTAATCTCCACTCTTTCTCTCATTGGTACCTCCTCTATTGAGAAGCTCTTGAAATGAGTTAGCATTGGTATTTTGCTCAAGCATAAACCTTTAGTTTAGATTATCATCATTGATATAAAAGAAACATTTGATCACCATTTGAACCAACTTGATATGATAGATCTACCATTTCATAATTTGGAACACATACCATGATCTACTCGCTCTTCTGCCTAGGTGGGAAACATATCTTATAAGATAGGATGTTTCGAGAAGCTTAAGTTGCTAGACAACAATAAAATGACTCCAGGATAAGAGTGGCTAGGATGCCTTTGAAAGCCTTTGACGAAACATTAGGACCTTTTGACTGCTTGTTCGATGGCATTGAGAGATGCCTCCATTTGGAGGCATGATTTTGGGGATGTTTGCACGATAGCAGTGAGATGTCGAGCTGGCATGTCCCGTCGAGGTGTCCTATTAACGAGCATCACAATGGTTCAATGATTTGACGAGTGGCCACCATCCATCCTCGTATTATTGAATCTCTGTCGCGTCTCCATCCACGCAAGAGCGTTATGCATGATAACTTTAAGGAGTTCTTATGTGAACCCACTTTTTTTAATACCTTTGGTCTTGGCCTATATGACACTTGAGGCTAGAAAACCCAATATCCGCCACTTTAGCATTATCCCTATGTATTAGTGGCATTTTCCTTCTAATTTTGTTATTGTTCTTCCATCTTCCTATACTTGTCTCTCTCACTATCTCAACTGAAACCTCTATCCATGGAGGCTCCATCATCACTCCTATTCTATTGTGATATTCCTCACAAGGTACATCACAAGGGCTTAAAGAGGATGTGCTTATGCAAATAATGGCGGAGCCAAAAATTCGAGAAAGAGGGAGCCAAATAGTTCAAAAAATTCTAAGGCCCACTGAACCATGCTATACTAACTGACATTCTTTGAAATATAGAGGATCAGAAAGCATGTATACAGAAAAAAGACCAGGGAGAGCCCCAACCCCTGCCAGTTTCCCCAATGGATGTGAAAGCATGACAACCCAACTGTGAGCATGCGTATCAAATGTGGCATTATTTGAATTGAACTTCAACAAGAACTTTTTGTACCAGGTATGATTATGGTTCCATTGAACATTGACGAAGAGTAGAGAATGCATACCAATAGTACAAATAACAAGGGCAGTGGCCACACTAGGTGAACAGAGAAAAGACGGGACA
This sequence comes from Poa pratensis, assembly GCA_947311845.1. Lineage (NCBI taxonomy): Eukaryota > Viridiplantae > Streptophyta > Magnoliopsida > Poales > Poaceae > Poa > Poa pratensis. Next base: position 9,278,529 of record CAMZMU010000055.1, on the reverse strand, counting down.
CAACAATGATATGGTTGGTTGTGACTAAGGGACCTTTGCAACTTGTACCAAGCTTCATTATGGATCCCTTCAGCACTGAAGGACACATAACAACAATGACAATGGCCACACTTGGTTACTAGAGAAGAGAGGGCATCACGACGAGATGGTGCTTGAAGCTTAGATTGTTTTGATAGGGCTTCAACATGTATATTTTGGATGTCACAAGCATCTCGTCACGAACAAGAGGTCAATCGGGGAGAAATAGGTAAGAACAAAAAAATGAGATGTGATAGTCGTTTATACTTCTAGGAAAAATCATTTGGTGGAAGAGGCTATGGGTAAGATTAAAGTTACACCATGAGTTAAGAGTAAACTAAATAACCCAACTCAAGAACAAGTTGAGCTCACAAGAATGAGTTGAAATGCTACCATGAGATACATGTCAAATTAAATAAGCTAAATGAGACATGCGTTAAATGACCAAAGTATAACCTTTCAAAGTTAAATGACATGAATTAAATAGCCTTAATCATAATGTATCATCAAATTGTCAATTCAAGTTGGGATGAAATTTTACATGTAGATTATAAGAAGATATATTCAGAAACATTAGCAAGGAAAACCACATCATGTGATCACAAGAACATATCTAAACGTGAAATTTCTCCATATGTTTCAATGTTATAGAAATTATCACAAAGTCAAACAAAGAAGCTTTCCCTTTGCTAATCAATATATTCTACTACTCGTATCCATGCACACAACATGAAATATTTACGAATCTAGATTAAACTTTCTTAACTACCTCATGTTTGGCACAAACACACATTTAATTGTATTGAAAGAAAATAAATCCAGCGACAGAGTGGAAGTTAGTACCACACTATATGCTCTCTTTTATGAGAACACTATTTCTGGAAAAACGTTAAAATCTTTTATGTTCGGCATTAAAAACTTGAAAAGGCACGCTTTCGTGACTCTTTAAAAGAGGAAATTTTTTTTTTCTTACAAAGCTAAAGGTATCTTCAATCATGTAAAAAAAATCCCATGAAGTAAATACTTCAAAAGAAAAGGGAGTTTCACATTGAAGCTCCAAACATAGCAATATTCAAGTGATATGCAACTTTACAAACAAGAGTACGAGTTCAATAAAATCCAAATATCTACATATCAAACAACCATATGAACAAATACTATTAGTGAAACATGGTAATTTTTATGTCAATGTAGGCACCATCACCACCATATGAAGCAAAATTCTTGTAAATCTCTTTTGTTGCCGCAATTCTCCACTTCTCCTTGTATGTACATGACAAAAACAAAAAACATTCTAAAAATTCATAATTTTAATATAATCATGGATAAAATTTTGAGTTAAGTAAATAATGTGAGAATGTTGGTTTGAAATTCACTATAAAAACATCTATAAAAAGATAAAGATCTCTTAATGTTCATTTTTTAATTATAATTGATATTTATAGTCCATGTTATATTTTATAAATAATTAACACATAGTAAAGTATACCTTGAATGTTTGTCCTGGAGACATAATTTGAGAAGTTAATCCTATATATGTTAATTTCCCATCATAATGAGATCATATGAACTTTATAGATTTTGTTTCTTAATTTTAAGGTATCTTATTTTATAATTAGTACAAGCACTGACTTTTATTTTTGTACCACAAGTGTTTCTAAATATTCATCTAGTTACAATTCTCCCACGACTCTGTTTTACCTTATTATTTTTTCACTTAGAGATATTTTAGCACATGTTGTTTTACTACCTTTCACGAATTTTACGTGACAATCGACACATATTGCTTTTTTAAACATGCCTCATATTGCTTTTAGTTTAACTTTACCATGTAGTTTTCTTATGTTTGTTCAAGTTGTTGGTAGGTCTACGATTCGTCCCCAGTCGCATATTCTTGTCGACGCTAGTGTGTTGGTTGTCCCTAGTCCCATTAGAACGTCGTTTACACGTGTCAAACGAAAGTAATGAAAAAAGGTCGCTGCCTTAATGGACCTGGGTCGTCGAGTCCAGTGCTCGTGATGTTTGGCCGAACGTCGCGAGTAGCCTCGACGTTCCCTAGGAGCAACAAAAACTTCACATACGCATGTATAACTATTAATCCATAACATATTCATATGATCGCGGAAACGTCGCGGGTGTTCGCCTACGACATTTTGGACCTCGATCACCGATTGTTTTGTAGTGCAATAAAAATACTAGGATGGTAGCAAGAGTCATTTAGAAAAGTGTAGGATTAGGAAAGAGTCTACTTGTGTAAGGAATGGTCTAATTAGTCTAATCCTATTAGGAAAGGTCTAAGGGTCTAAACATCCACCATATAAGTATGTCATGTATCTAGGGTTGAGAGAAGTAAAAACAAACAATCTAATCTAGCACGTTTATTCTTTCTTAACAACCTATGTCTACCCAATCCCTCACAGCCACGTTGTCTGGCTATTGTCTGCGCGATAGTTGTTCCATTGTGGATTTAACTTCAGAACATTCGGAATCAATGCAAGGAGTTCTGTAGCGAAAAGCATATGCTTATATTGTTGGACAAGATGCATAGTTCAAATTTATTAGATATAATTTATCATATTTCTTTGTGAAATCGTAATGCAAGCAAACAGAGATAGAATTTGGGTTAGAACTTACAATCTTCCAAGGAATTAAGTTATAGGTAAGCTGCTAGGGCCCTGGTCTACGTTCCAGGTCGTGGGTAGGATGACCCTTAGCCCGGCCATGCCGGATGTGGGAAGTCACCAAGGGTTGTGGTCCATGCACTCATAGCGATGTTTCTAGATTATCCTAGGCAAGGAGAGTGATGGAGGAGAGGCCCTTGCGAAGTGGCTTGGGCATGTATTGTCTAGCATGTTGCCACCAGTACATCAACGATGTATTTTGATTCGACGCTTTGACAATCATCCTCCACCAAGCCAGGATCTCATGTCGGGCCTGTCGGGAGAAGGGGCACTTGAGGAGGTGGTGGTGAATGGTGGTCGCATAGAGGACATCGCGGTGGTGTTGGAGGCCATGACAAGCGAGGCAGTTGGCACTCCAGCACTGGTTCTGATATGCGAGCCAATGGATGATTTTGACCCTTGGCGACGCCCAGGTTTTGCATATCAGCTTCTAGGTATTGAAAGTCACGGATTCGTGGAAGGTGGACACATAGCAGGTCTGCACTGCGTATATGCCACTCTCCGCCCACTTCCATTGGAGGTAATATGGCTCCTCGATGAAGGCAACATGCTCGATCACGTGCCATAGCCGTAGGTACTGTCTGATCTATTGGATACCCAAACCAGCATGTATGTTTCGTGCCCAATTGATGGTGTGAAGGCCATTGGCTACCTTCCTATGTTTTTTCTCCTCTTGGGGATTCACGTGTATAGGAGCTCTCCCACATCTAGTGGATGGCGGGTTATCTATTCTTCAATATGTTGATGATACAATTCTTTTTATGGAACATGACAGGAAAAGCGAGAAACCTGAAATTAATTTTATCAGCGTTCATGCAACTTTCCGGTCTAAAGATTAATTTCCATAAAAGCGAATTGTTTTGCTCAGGACGATGCTACCATGTATGCTGAGTTATTCGGTTGTGGTAAGGTCAGTTTCCAATCAGCTATCTTGGCACCCCGATTCATTTCAGGAGGCTTACGATTGCTCATTGGAAGCATGTTGAGTAAAGGCTCCAAAATAGGTTGAGTAGTTGGAAAGGAAAATTACTGTCCTTGGGTGGTAGATTGGTTCTCATAAATTCAGTCCTAAGTAACATGGTGTTGTATATGATTTCCTTCTTCCAATTACCAAAGGGAGTTTTGCATCGATTGGATTATTTTCGATCAAGATTCTTTTGGCAAGGGACAATGAGAAAAAGAAATATCGACGGCTAAATGGAATGTAGTGTGCCACCCCAAAGATCAAGGAGGTCTAGTGATTCATGACCTAGATGTCAAGAATAGAGCCCTTCTCGGTAAATAGCTGTTCAAGCTTCTTACCGAAGATGGGGTATGGCAAACTCTTCTAAGGAGAAAGTATATTGGCTCAAGTGCGGTATCACAGTTTTCTTGCAAACCAGGTGATTCACTCTTTTGGGCTGGCCTAATGCCAACGAAGAAATTATTCTTCCCTTTTTTCCATCAAAGATCGTTCAGAGATAAGGTTCTGTGAGGATAGGTGGCTAGGTACTACCACACTCCGAGAACAATATCCAGCTTTATAAAACATTGTCCTTGACGTCACAAAAGCGATACGCTCGCTCAGGTGTTGGAAAATACCCCACCAAATGTGACGTTCAGAAGAGATCTTGTTGCCCCCCGGCTAGCATCTTGGAATGAGTTGCTACAACGTCTGACTTTAGTTAATCTGGCGAGGGGACTGATGAGTTTCGTTGGAATTTGCACAAGAGTGGTAAATTCTCGGTGGACTCTATGTACAAAGATCTAATTCAACCGGACGTGCCAATAGATGATAACAAGAAAATTTGGAAGATGAAGATTCCACTAAAAAAAAGGTCTTTGCGTGGTATCTTTGTCGAGGGGTAATTTTAACTAAAGATAGCCTTGCAAAACGCAATTCACATGGCAGTATAAAGTGTGTCTTCTGTCATAAGGACGAGACTATCAATCACTTACTCTTTGAATGTAATTTGCTGGTTCTATATGGTCAATCATCCAGATAGGTTCTACCTTATACCCACCATGAAGCATTGCTAATATTTTTGGCAATTGGCTAAATGGTGTAGATCATAGGTTTAAACGACTTATTCGGGTGGCAGCGCTTGCTGTTATATGGTCGCTTTGGCTGTGTAGAAATGACAAGGTTTTTAATGACAAAAATTCTTCTCTCATGCAGGTTATTTATAGGAGTACATCTACGCTCCGTTCTTGGTCACCGTTGCAACGTGTGGAGCATCACGACCTATTTACGGAGGTGTGTACAAGACTGGAGGATACGGCGAGGGACTTTTTATCCCAACATGGATGGCAGCATAATTTGCGGATCGACCCTCTACCACCATAGGCGTTTTTACAATTTCTCATCGTGATATGTAATTCGCCTTTTCTTTCTTTTCGTACTACTGAACTTGTGACGGTTGTGTGCATCCTAGCAATGCAGAGGCCGGGTGTAATGTTTAAATTATTTTAAGTAATAAAACTCCCTTTATCGAAAAAAGTGTATAGGAGCGGTGCGACCTTGAGTTCACGTGTTGATGGTCCACGATGGAGTACAATATTCAGACGGTGGATGACGATGATGGGGCAGCCGACGACGGTGACAACACAGGGGCGAGGGGGACGTGGGCGACGACCTTGACTACTCGGCCTGCTACAAAAAATAGTACTCGATCTAGGCTTTAGTTTCAATTCGGTTCAAATTTGTAAAATCTAACCTAAATTTGAATGGAATTTGCTGGTTCCGTTAGATTCTTGTTTGCATCGGCGGCGGTGGAGTGATGTCCACCACATCAGCAACAAAAGGTAAGTTCGTGGGGAGATCCCCTTGTACCTGAGCTCTACGAGTTTTTTACGGGTTCTAGTAGGAGCCCACTAGAGTTGAATTTTAGGCCTTTGCTCTAAAAAAGGTTTAGGGGTCTTGCTGGAGTTGCTCTAATTGTTTGTAGGGAAGCGCATGTTCTTTTGTTGGTGGAATTTCAAGCATTTACGTGATCATTCTTGTGTGAGGACTGAGCTTGCTCAAAGGATGTGCAATACACAGTTGTCGCATTGGATGTGAAGAAAATTGTATTTTTTCGTATTCCCTTATTGTGATAGTAAATAACAATTGCGTTGTTACCATATGTTGAATTTGAAAACATATGCTACAAAGTAAATCATACGATGCTTTCTTATATTTCAAAAGGAGAAAGTACAAAAGCATGACATAATTAATTGCATACAGTGCTTGATTAATGATGTTATTGACTTCATACTAATGGTTGTTTGTTGTGAATGTTGTATGAGGAAGGATATAATGGCTAGCATGTTTGTTATGATGGAGAATCACACAACAATGGAGTGTTGACTTCGCGAACACTCGTGCTAGAATATTGGTGAACTTATGCGACATTTTTCTTTGCGATTGTTGATTGAAATGTAGCATTTACATGCGACATTTGTGCGGTACAGCCGAGGGGCATGTGGAGGATAAGAATTGTGTGGCTTTGTATATGTAACTCAAGTATCATCATATTTGACTTATCTGTGATTCTTAATTGTTAATAGGGATCATAAGGGAAGTAAATGATGCTTTATTATGTTAGAGAAATGGAACAAGGATACCCAAGGAATGATTTTTATGTGATTGTCTAATGCGTATGTTTTTATTCACTCATGATGATTGGAAATGACACATTTATGAGTTTTATTTATTCGATGAGAAATTTTGGGTTGAACATGAAATATATGATATGATGTTTTGACAGGTTGTTCTTGAACACTAGCAAGTTATAAGGATACTATAGTAAATTTAGGCCATAATTTACGAACGTCACTTGATTTTTTACATATTGACGTTATTTTGTGTAAATAGGTAAGGTAACTGGTAATCTTCTAGTGGAATGGTAAATAACATGTCAAACGAGGATTGTAGTCTTTGATGTGAATCAATTGTTTTTAGAGAGCCTTGTCTTTTCTGAATCTTATGTGGAGTATTCAATCGTTTTATTAATTTACGGAGCGATGGTGTTGATGTGCTAAAGATGACTTCATAAAATGCCAATATGGGTCCATCTTAGTCAGGGGAACATATTAAGAGACTATGTAGTCATCACATTATAACTCCCATTAATTTTGGTTGAGGAAAACATGATGAACGATCATGCATCACTTGCGGAGAGTCTTGCCACGTTGGTGTGAGTTGGATGCGAGGACGATGTCAATACGAGTATGCATTGCATAAGCACTTGGTGGAATCTTTATTGAATGAGCAGCCCTCACAAGAGATTTGTGCAATGTGGCATGATACTTTTTGCCCTATAGATGACTAAACTTATGCATATCATATCCTTGATGCCACATTCATGAACAATGTATAACTGTTGAAATAATGAAGGGTAATGTTGGCAATTGTATTTAAGCTCAAGTGATGATGAAGCTTTCGCATAATGTGTGGTTACGCACAATCCCGAGGTCGAACACCCACACTTACGCTCTCAACTGCCAAGAGGCCCTGCTCTCCATAGCTGGCTAGAGGGGCCAACTAGAGATAGCGACTCGAGTGCTTTGATGTTGCTCGTTTGCCATGTTTTCTATTATCCAATTTTGCTCTCGTTTTTCCAATTTATAATTAATAGAGTTAAATCGTTAGTATAATTCTTTAAGGGTAGTTGGAGGGATGCCGCCCTCCAATGTAATGGTTTCTCGGCGCGCACGCAAGCGTCCTCCACACGGGGGACACACAACATGATAAGTTGTGCCTTGTGATTCACCTGTTGCGTGGGAGGGGATCAATAATCACCCTTTTGAGGAGGTGACTCTTAAACTAACAATACTTAGCGCATGTCCACTCTTCGAAAGTGAAGATGAAGAATTTGGTTGAAACCAAGTTTTATCTAGATCTGCAACTTGAACATTCCCCTTATAAGATTTTACTGCACGAGTCCATCTACACCAAAAAGGTGTTAAGAGAATTAGATTTGATAAGACATGTCTTTTAAGGTATAATGATTGGAGGAGGGGGGAGCTTTACCACACGATACGGAGACGTCATGCCTCAGAAAGAGGGGGACAAAATTTAAGACTAGGATTCCCCTACTTGAGTGTTGTTAGAGTACTCATGTGTCTCACACGTTGTACACGACCATATATTTGAGTTTGTTGTCAATTCGCTTACTAAGTACAGTTCCGAGCCTACGGGCAGACACTGGAAAGGCGCCAAGAATGTTTCCGATACCTATAAGGGGCAAAAACTTTTGGACCATTCTATAAGAGAAATCAAGACCTATCATTGACAGGCTATTCTGATAGAGAGTACCTATTAGACTAAAAAATAATAGCATTGTATGAAGTATCACAAGAGTGTGTATAGTTTCGATGAATGATTCACCACATACGGTAGAAGTGTTGGCTAAACACCGTACAAACCCATTACCATTATCGATGAAGATAATCCAGTTTGTATTGCACAAGTGCAACGGAACTGTGTGAAGACTAATCTCACAAAGCATACCAATCCCAACTTTTTCTATGCGCACGAGCTGCAGGAAATGAATGAGATCAGAATACCGCACACTAGTCCTATGAATACCTCGCTGACTTGTTCACTAAATTGAAATCATGTTTCAAGAGTGCGTTCATGGAATCGAAATGATGAAATTGAGAGGGATTTATGATCCGGGAGAGATTCTTCACACATCCATATGTGAATCTCGATCAAGATTATCGAGTACTCAAGCCGATGTTTAGTGTAATGTACCCTTTTCTCTTATACGAGTTTTCCTAGTGTTTCTCATAATGATGTACTTTACGAGCAAATTCATGCAACATGAGGTAGACGTATTTTTCCATATTTTTCCACAAGGGTTTTGTGTTTTTCAGACATAGACAAGGCAGGATATTATACCAAGGCGAAATATTGGGAAACTATTTTTTCGCGAAAATGCAAAAGCCTATAGAGAGGCCACCCCACACCATACAACTCAACCCAGCGATCTAGATTAGGGGAGAAGTTGTGCGAGTCCATGGGCCCTGCGCTCACCCAAGAACAAGCCTCAGTCTTGATGGTTTCCACCAAAGCGCTCGTGCGTTGTCGAAGATGATCGTGTTCCGTTGCTTCCAAATCCACCGCGCCGTTAGCATGATCACCGAAGAGGTGCCCTTACGCAACAAGCGGGGGTGGAATTGAGTAACGACCACCAGTCCACGAAATCGTCCTCCACAACCAGCGGCCTAGATGTTGATCGTATCCAGGAGAGTACCTCATGCCAGATCGTCCGTGAGAACGAACACCCAGTGAGTATGTGGGGCATTGATTCCGCCGCCTGGTTGCACATCGGGCAACTTGCTTAATGTGCTAGTCCGCGACGTGCTAGTCGTTCATCCATCCAACAACGATCCAAACAAGCGAGCCACACGAAGATTTTCACCCTAGGTGGTGCCTAAGTCTTCCAACTCAACTTTCAAGATCGTGATTCTATCGCCCCATGGAACAAGTCATCATAGGAAGACTTGGAGGAGTATTGGCCATCGGATGTCCAACGCCAAATCATCTTGTCAGACTGCTCGGGTAAGTGCACCTCTTGGGAAAGATTCAAATCTGAACATACTGCCAGAGAGCAAGCGGACTCAAAACGCCCGAAATGTCCAAAATCCACCGGCACTCAACCAACGTCTCTCGTACCGTCCGCTTTTTCCCGGGGCTTCTTTGATATCAGCACGAACCGGTTCTACGCTACGTCCTTCATTGATTTACCCTCCATCCTGGCCAAAAAAAATTACCCTCCATCTGTATGTCCACCCAGAAGAGGGCCGTGGAGCCCAAGGGACATCTCCGTGGATGCATCAAAGATCTGACGCTTATCACCCGAGAACTACATGTCGAGCCCCCACCATGGCCGCTGGTGGTCAGTGCGCAACTTGCATAACCAGCGAACCCTTAGGCTTACCGACGTGCGAGCCAAATCCGGGATACCCAACCCTCCTAGCAGGAACAGGCGACACACCCTGGGCCAGTTTACGTGGCAGTGACCGCCATTCGTGTCCGCCCTCCTAGCCCCAACGGAAGCCCGTAGGATCTTTTCTAGCTTTTTATGGGTTTTTTCACACTTAATACCATGAGCTGTCGGAGGGAAATCGTCGGTAGTACCTTTGACCAACGCGAGCCGCCCCGCCTTAGGCATCAATATCATAGGCACTTTCCAACTAGGCAACTTGTCTGCAAGCCAAGAGGGTTTTCCCTGCATTTTATCCTTATAGAGGAACTAGTGTGGCCCCACTTTTTTAGTAGAAGTTTTCCCTGCGTTTTATCCTTATCTACCTACCCATCTCCAATTAGTTATATACATATTGTATTATATTGCACGGAGACACACCATTGATAATAAATAGCAGCCCCACTTATTTCCTTGGGTCAATTTAGTTTCTGGGTATGTGATTAATCTCCATGCATATATATTTCATCCACGATTTGCTCCACGCTTTTAGACCGGACTCGTCCGCAAAGGTGGACACTCCTACGCATCTAGTAGGCCTGACGTCAAATTTGGCATCCGAAAAGTCAGCCCAATCGAAGTCCGCAATCACCATGCAGGCAGCCTGCGTTGGTTCAGGTCGGTTTGCGGCTGGTCACCGGAGCTGAGCAAGTACCTATGGCTGGCCTAGGGAACGGGCGCGGGGCTCCAAGTGTCTCCTATGCTACGCTCAACAACAGGAAGACGCGGTCCACGCCATTAGAGAAGCTTCCCCGGAGCACCACCCTTTTCTCTCGAAGGAAGCAAACCGTCATTCTAAAAAAACAGAGCTCGTGCTCATGCTCATGCTCATGGAAGGCGGTGCCACATGTACTGTCAGTGTACTGTGTACAGACAAGAAACCAAGAACCTAAACAGAGTCGCGCAAGGCGGTAAGCCTGTGGGAGATTGTCTCGAGCATATGGCGTATGCCCGCGAAGAGCAGGCGTCGCTTGCCATTACGAGATGCCAAGGGGGGGAAAGCGGATTCAAACCACACCGGGATCGGAGCAAATCGATCAAGCCCAACTATTGGGATTGCAATTGCAGAGGAGCAATTCGACTAGCGGACAAGTAAAGGGCGAGGCGGCGCACCTGGAGGAGGAGTACTCGTATAGCTTGCCGGCTGGGGAGAAGACAAGCAGCGCGACGTCGGCGTCGCAGAGGAGCGCGAGCTCGAAGGCCTTCTTGAAGAGCCCCGAGCGGCGCTTGGAGAATCGCACCTGGCGGCTCGTCCGGTCCTCGATCCGCCGCAGCTCCACCCGCCCACGCCGCGTCATCCCTTCCCTTCTCCGGCCACGCGCCGCTCGTCTATCCCTCTCTCGGTGGTGGTTGGAACGGAAGGGATCAGGGGAGGTGTGTGCCGGTGACGGTGAGGGGACTGACGGACGGCAGTGGGGTGCACGGGGAGAGGCACCGGCCGTGTGGGGGTGACGAGGGCCCCATCTGTTGACGACTCTGCTGTAGTACACGGGCGCTGATTGGGTAGGTCGGTATCCTCGGTGGTTTCTGCTCCGCGCACACAGCCGAGCTTCACTCCATGATCTAAAGCTACATATAATTTATTTTAAGATCATGACATGACTGACGAATAAACTTTATGTGCTGATTAAATGTTGATTAATCCAACACCCTGTTGATCGTAGTACTTTTTGTACAGAATCCACTATACGGCTTTGTTTATAAACCATGAACCAAATCCCTGAGCCCTGGGGCCAGGTAAACTTAGTAAATTCCAGTTTAGGCATGCGTGAGGTGAACCTGGTTTTGCTTTATTCAAACGGGACCGGAGCAGGTGGAGGTGCCATGCAGGGGCGGTGATTCACTACGTGGACACTGACTCACCCCATCGTTATCCCACCAAGCTCCACGCTGTAACAAAAGAACAGTACTCACCGCCGCCCAGGCTGCAATTTGTGGACGCGGAGGGCTCCAGCAAGGACGACGCCCGGGCAGACGCGGGCGAAATATCTTTGTGGGCCCGGGGGAAGGCCGGTGTGCCGAAATAGTTAAAGTCTGTGAGGTCCATGTATATATAAAAGTTCGACAGATTTAGTCTCCAAAACGACCTCCACGTCGCCCTTTTCTCGCGCGCCGTCGAATCAGCGTGTTGGACGGACCAGATCAAGTCTATCTACAGTAACACTGTAGCATAGTAATTTCTACCAATGAGGAGCGGACACGTCGCGCTGCAGCGTCTCTTTTGCAAAAAACCGCCCGCAAAGGACCTGTTTGCAAATTGCCGAAACGCCAGGGATGTACGTGTAAAATTGCCAGAACACAGCCCCTCCTCTCTTCTCTCCCGCGCGGCCGAAATTCGGCGGCGCCGCCGACGCGTCTCACCGCCGTCTCGCGCCTCCCCGGCCACATCGAACGCCACAACGAGGTTCGCCGCCGCATATTCTACCTTCTTGCCGTGGATCCTGTGCTGGGACGCCGCGTAGTTGCCGGAAAAGCCGCCGCCGTGGATCCTGTGCTGGGATGCACTCGCTCCCGCGTCTCAGCTCGCCGTTACGCGCCTCCGGCGAGCTCGCGGCCGTCGCGCCGCCTCCGGCCAGCGGTGACGTCACAGCGACGTGCACGCGTGCTGGACTCCAAATGGGCCGCCAATTGGGCCGGCCTGGCTACTACGCAGCTGGGTCGACCCTTTCTATTTTTTTCCCTTCTGTTTTTTTCCTTTTCCCTGATTTTCTTTTTCCAAAAACTTTTGAAACTTTTGAAATATAACTTCCACAAATTTCAAATCTGTACTGCTTTAAAGCGTGGACATTTCAAAATTTGCATTCAAAATGTGAATATTTCAAACAATTTCAGAAGAAAAAAAAATATATTCCCCCAAGCCATTACTTCTCTCTAAAAGATCTGATTAATTTCTAGGTTTTTCCCCCTCCTGATTTAGTTCCTTTTAACAAAATAGCTGAATGCTGAAAAAAACATTACCATTAAATATATTCAACATGACAATAATTCAAAATAATGCAAACAAATTGTCAAAATAATGCAAACAAATTCGACATCACTAATGTTTTTTAATCCTTAATATATTTCTCTTTTCCTTACTATAGTTTTTATTACACTTAAAGATAATCATGTAATAAAGTTGCTAAATAATGAGATATGATGTTAGTTGTTATATATACAATATTAATGTTCATGTATGTCATAGTGAATATAATTCCAACTCTCAACTCTATTTGCATTACAATTGTGCATGTCATTTCCCTTTGATATAATAGCACTGAAAACATTTCATTAAACCACGTCTCTAGATTCAGTGGAAATATAGTATTTCCTGCATCCATGGATTACCAGTGCATGCCACTCATGAACAATATGTAGTGTATTTTTTATGTTCTGCTACATTATAGTATCATTATGTTGTGGCAAAGATCTGAAAAGTGTAGTCGGACAAATATCTAGATGGATGTTTGTAGCTATGTTATCTTAAACGATAACACTATGGTCTACTAGCCTTCCATGATGTGATATCATATGTTTCTGGAAGGAGTGGAATCAATTGATTGGTAGGTTTAATCTATGTCTTAGTTTTCCAGAAAATATAAAGAATGTACATCCGCTTCCTCGAATGATGTACTCTTTTTTTTAATGGGTATCCGGGCCTCTGCATCGTGATGATGTACACAGCCGTTTTATATTAAAAATAAGAAGTCTCAAATTATGCAATTCAACTTTCCACTGATGTACACAGTTTTCTGTTTTAAAATTTGCTTAGCACATAGTATCGGCCATGAAGTTTTTCTCAAATATAATCACTCTAAAACATGAGTATACGTATTACATGCCTAGGCAATAAATATTTCAGTTTGGAAAAAGTGATCAAGATCATTTTTTCTAAGAGTGCAAAAATACTACAGTTTTTACTAATACCACGGTATAGAATATTATAGTTTTTGTTACCAAACACGTAGTTCAAACCATGATATTTTCAAAAAGCACTGTTGAATACTTTGAAAAAACAATCGCTATCAAACGCACCCTAACCATGAAGCGTGTCTTTCTTCTTTTAATTAATCAAACTCCTTCGTAAAGAACTACCAACCTAGATGAAAGTGTTTGAGCATGGTCTTGTGGATGCGTAGCTGATTCCAGCAACCGCACCATGCATTATCTAGATCAGATAGGGCGCGTTTGGTAGCCTGCAGAATTCTTGAACCAGACTCCTCAGGTACAACTATTTGGTGATTGGATGCCTATGTGAGCCCCTGGGCCAGACCAGCGCGTTTCTCAAAGCACTCTCGGAGCAAGCCCGATGTCTACTACGCGCTTCTATTCATGTAGACAGTGTTGGGCCTCCAAGTACAGAGATTTGTAGGACAGCAGTAATTTTCCCTTAAGTGAGTAACGCAAGATTTATCAAACTCTGTGAGGTAGAGGTTAAAGGTATCTCTCTCAAGCAACTCTATAATTAAGATACAAGAAGTCTCTTGTGTCCCCAACACACCTAATACAATTGTCAGTTGTATGGGTGCACTAGTTCGGCGAAGAGATAGTAAAATGCAAGTGATATGGATGATAACGAGTAAAATTTATAATCAGTAATAAAAATGGCAGCAAGCAAACATGTAACAAAAGTGACTAGAAACAGTGTTCCGATGATTGAAAAATAGGTCATAGGGATCATACTTTCGCTAGGGATCTCTCTCAACACGTTAGCACAACTGAAAGCAAGCAAGTGCTAGTCGGAACTATTCTTCTTCTTGATGAAACAAGAGTACTATGCGTAGGGCTACAAAAGCACACCTCAAAGTCTGACTAAACAAACACTACAATTTCAAAAAGAATAATCCAAGGTAAATATCACTCTAGATAATCTATTATCCAAAGAGTCACACACGGCACCACACTGTCACCATGGCTTTGTGTTGTCAATAATAACTCCGAAAATTGTACTAGATAAACCAATTGAGTAGCATAACATTACATAAGAATTCAGCAACACTAACAATGCTCACGATCACATAAAGATCACACAATGGGAGAAAGAGATAGCCACATAGCTATAGTAGAGCCCTCAGCGCTGATGAAGCAATACTCCCAGCGCATCATGGGAGGCAGTAACGGCGATGAAGATGGCTCCGGGGGCAATTCCCCGTCCCGGCAGGGTGCCGGAACAGAGACTTTTGTTCCCCGAAACTAGGGTTTGATGGCGGTGCTCGGAGTCTTTTCTGGAGAAAACCTTCGGGGTTCTAGGGTTTTCGGAGACGAGGCAATTTATAGGCGAAAGGGCAACGTCGGTGGGCAGCCAGGGCCACCAGGTGGCAAAGGGGCGCGGGTGCACCCCCACCCACGTGGTGGGCCTGCGTCCTTCACCTGTTTGGCCTCTGGGGTCCTCCTTTGAGCAGTGCCTTCGTTCCATTGATGAAATAAATCACGTAAATTTGCAGGTCTTTTGGAGAATATTTCCTGACTAGGATTTCTAGGACAAAAAGACATCAGCAAACATGAACTGGCACTGGGCATCTTGTTAAGAGGTTAGTCTCAGAAAATATATAAAAATGATACTAAAACATTATAAAAACATGTGGCATTGACATATAAATAAGCATGGAACATCAAAAATTGTAGATATGTTGGAGATGTATCAGCATCCCAAGCTTAATTCATGCTCGTCCTCGAGTAGGTAAATGATAACAGAATAATTTTTGAGGAGGCATGCAACTAACACAATCTTGATCAAATAGTAACGTACAGCATGTGAGCTTAGATAAACAATCATTCAAAGCAAGTGTCTAAAGAATATTAAACAAACAATGGTTAATCATGACAGTCAATCAACCAAGAACTTTTTTCGCGGGTCATGCTTTGGAGACTTGAGACCGTACAAGGTTCATTATAGATGATTTAATTATCCAACATAGCAACTATATCCTTCTCTCAAGCATCTAGTATTTTTCACATTAATAGAAAGGATCTAGTCAAGTGAAAATAAACATAAACAACATGTATCAACTGTTTCAAAGTTTACTGACCAACCGGTGAGCGTAAGCATATGGTTTTGGCACCAGGATGTTTGGGCAAAGAGAACATTAATAGAGGTTTGGAAGGCCAATGGAAGAAAGTCTCACACAGCTATAAATGATCATTAGACAGGAGGAAGTCTTATAATCGAAGCTATGCAAGGAGTAGTGTTTGCCATGCAAATGATGCACATAGAGCTATATGTATTTGAAAGCTCTCCAATGGAACTAGTGGGGGTGCATCTAACTCGGTTGCTCACGAAGACCTAGAGCACATTTGAGGAGGCTCATCATTGGAATATATAACCCAAGTTCTATAATGAAAAATTCCCCACATAGTTATACTAGATGAAACATGAAAACTCTCTCAAATGAAGCATAGGTGCTACTAGCACAAGCATGAAACTATGAAGCATGGGTGCTAGACATGAGCACAAATATGATATCTCTGAAACAATGGTGCTACTAGCAAAAAATATGATGACTCTGAAGCATAGGTGCTAAAACATGAACACAAGTGTGATATAAAGGATAGTAATGTTGCCCCTCTCTCTTTATTTCTTTCTTTCTTTTTTTCTTTTTCTTTTTTTCTTTTTTTCTTTTTTTCTTTTTCTGTTTTTGAATGGCCTCCATGGCTCTTTCTCTTTCTCTCGCTCACAGGTAGGGGCAACACTCTAATAAAGACACACTTTTTGTACAAATAACTCAAAATGACTAAAACATAATTTATGAAACTGAAAGCCTCTGCCAGTGTAGCAGGAGGTGCAATGATCTAGCGTAACATGGATAAACCACACGTCAGTTGTATATGATCATGCAAAGCACTAAATGATAATAATGAAAAATGACAACAAGTCATGTAATATGAATGGCCTCCATGGCTCTTTTCACTTTTCTCTCCCTCACTGTAGGGGCAACATTCTAATATGATGACACACTTTTTGTACAAATAACTCATAATGAACAAAACATGATGTATGAAACTGTGTGTCTTTGCCAGTGTAGCATGATGTGCAATGATCTAGCACAACATGGGTAAACTACACATCAGCTGTATAGAATCATGCAAAGCAATATATAACAATGATGAATGAGAACAAATCGTGTAATGTAAGATGGAAGTTGCATGCCAATATATCTCGGAACAGCTATGGAAATGCTGTGGTAGGTAGGTATGGTGGCTGTTTTGAGGAAGATGTATAGGCTTATGTGTAGGAGAACAAGAGGAGGTCCTCCCACGGGGTTTGGATGTACTGGCGAAGTATGCACCAAGTCTCAATGTGAGAAGAGGGCAATGCACATCACCGAAGAGGCTAGCAAAATTTGGATGGTGGAAGTGCCAAAAACCGAATTTCAACATTAGTAAAAAAGAACTCACAAGTTTATTGTTCGCAACTAGCAAGGTGAACATACAGAGAATGATCATAGTCACTCCAAGCAGGGCCGTTCACGACGGTACAAGTACCCCGTTAGATCCCTCGACCTTCACACGCAACTAAACCATTACGGAGTACCTTCAGACTTAAAGAGCTATCAAGAACGACTATTCTTCAACAATTAATAGAGTATGTAGTACGGACCAAGATTTACGGCAACACCACTACTTAGCCTCAACTTAATTAACTAGCAAGATTAAGCATCTATTCATTTAATACCTCAAGAAATTGCAAGGAAACAAGTTATCAAAATTCACATGATTAACAATACCATGCAAGTTTTCCGACATACCACACCACATGCATAGCATTTTAGTTCCAAACACCAATCAACTTATTTGAACAACTCTCTAAACATATATGAATGAAAATACCAGAGAGTACTTCCTAACTACAAAACTAATAGCTCTGAATAAGAGATACATGAAAAACAAGAGCTAGAAGCAAAAATAATGAAAAGCTAAACACTCAACGCATAAAAGTGTAGAACATGAGTGTTTTATAAAAAGCGGAGAGTGTCTCTCTCCCAAACAAGAATATAAGGATCAAGCATTGTTAAGACTAGAGAACTAAACATAAACAAACTGAAAATAAAAATAAACTGATGCTCCAAGAATAACACATAATATGTGAAGCAATAAAATATAGTACCAAGGGTGAAAACTGATGATTGTTGATGAAGAAGGGGATGCCTTGGGCATCCCCAAGCTTAGACGCTCGTGACTTCTTGAATATTGCAGAGGAGGTCCATGGGGAGCCTCCCCAAGCTTGAGCTTATATCCCTTCTTGATCTTCATTCATCACTTCGCTCTTGAATATTTGAAAACTTCGTTCACACAAAACTTCTCACAAACTTCATTAGAGGGGTTAGTTCTCGAAAAATAAAATCTTCCTTCAGTTCCAAAGCACATATCATGAACTTATTTTTAAACATTAGCTATTTTCAGCAAGATCCAAGTGATTTTCTCCCCCTCAAAAGAACATCACTTTGCCCTAAAAGAAGCAATGCAAAACTAAAACAGAATCTGTCAAAAACAGAACAGATGTTAAAGATGAATTTTTTCGGGATACTTCTGGACCTCAAATCAGAAAACTCAAAACTAGAGAAAGGTAGGCAAAACCCTAATGATTGCTGTAAAAACATTTCAACCACAGATGACGCTCTGTGATTGTTTGGATTTTCGAACAGTAAGGAACAGAAATCTGTTTCTAGACAGCAAACTCATAAATTAGTTTCCCTCTCTTTAGAGGCTATTCTTGGCACAAAAAACCAAAACAAAAAGATACAAAAGACGTGTTACAGAAGTAAGAGCCACCTTGACTCAAAGAAAAACAAAAACAAACAGAAAGTAAAAATAAAATGGGTTGTCTCCCATAAGCGCTTTTCTTTAAACCCTTTTAGCTAGGCATGATAATTTTGATGATGCTCTCATAAGAATAAGAGTTGAACATATAAGAGAGCATCAAGAAGCATGTATATAAACGCTATTATAATTTATGTTAACAATTTTACCAAGCTAAGCGAGCAAACTCGTGAGTTTTAGGTGTCGAGCCGAGTTTCAATTCGGACCTCGTTTGTTAAACGAGTCGAGCCAAACTGATTCGTTAGTTGACCGAGATTTAACGGTCCAATTTCAGGCCTACCTGGGTGTCCCTGGGGAATAGAACGCGACAATAGTAATACAGGACAATACATCGCGAAGAATGCCTGCTCCCCGCACACAATCCACATAATTGTTTGACCGGTACGGCTGGGTTCCACTTCATACTACTCCCTCCGTTTCATATTAATTGACTTGGTTTTGTCCAAAAACGGATGTATCTATACTTGTTTAGTATTATACATTCATGTGTTGTCAAATGTGTGTCAATTAATTTGGAACGGAGAGAGTAGTACTATAGTTGCTATCATTACGAGTAGAGATTTCTTGTACCGATCTTCGGTACTCTCGCTACTTTAAAAAAATCAAAAATTATATTTAAAAGTTTTAGAAAAGTCTTAAAAACATCATACATGTTTTAATTGACAGCTAAACAAGTATAGATACATCCATATTTGGACAAAACGTATTACGATGTGCCACGTTTATAGTATACATCGTTGGAAACATGCATAATTTTTTTTCAGTTTTTTATTGAACTTTTAAATACAATTGTTGAATTATTTTAAATAGAGATCAAGAGCAAAAAAACACTTTTCTATCGTTACAGCATGTTCAACTTTTCGGGAGTAAAGCGTGGGCTTAGCCGCTTAGGTGATAGGCCTGGCCGAAACTTCCATCATCAAACAGGCAAGCCTAAGGAAGATACTCCCGCTTCTATAAAAAATTCGAAAAATATATTTAAAAGTTTTAGAAAAGTCTTAAAAACATCATACATGTTCTCGATGATGTAACTTATAGAGATGCAAAATCACAATGAGAAATACTTTGTCTTCCAACCTACACAAAAATATAAAAAATACAGATCCGATGATTATAGTTAACAATGCATAGTTTCAAATCTTCAAATTTTGTCTTTTTTATAGACTATATTATAAATAAATTTGCATTAAGATTTTGCACGCTTATAGTATATATCATTGGGAACATGCATAATTTTTGTCATTTTTTGAAACTTTTAAATATAATTTTTGAATTTTAAAAAATAGAGTTCGCTACAGCTCGAGAGAAAAAAAAACTACTTTTCTATCATTACGGCCTGTTCAACTGTTCTTGAGTAATGCGTGGGCTTAGATGATAGGCCTGGCCGAAACTTCCATCATCAAACAGGCAAGCCCAAGCAGCGTAATGGCTGGGTCGTGCGCGGGGTGACCTCAGGTTGAGATTGCGTGTGGCACGCTAATTGGGTTGAAGAAAACAATCCGGCCCGAATCTCAATTGTTGCTCGTTTACGGCGTAAAATTGGGTCAGATTTTTCAGTTTAACGATGTTAGCTTCGTCTTGGAGATGGAAATCACTAGAAAAAGGGTTCCCTTTGTAAAGGGAACCAAGCGGACCATCTGGTGATGACAAGTGTCGCTTTCTCCTTCGTGCGGTACCAACAGTTGCACGCATATTCGCCAAGTGTCACAACCATATTGAAAGTGGGAGCAGGAGAGAGAAAGGCACACGGGAGGTGGGAGGACAGCTTTTTCCCTTTTATTTTTCAAAACCGAAACTTCAAAACGAAATATCTTGAGATCCGTTTATCTAAATTACGAACCGTTTTCACTTTTGAGCTCCTCGCGTCGAGATTTTCAAAACTAGATCCCATGTTGATATGTTTCGACGAACTTTATTTTTGTACTTCCGGTTATGAATAGTTGTACAACTTGTGTCTGTTACTTTGTACAACCATTTTTGTGTACTTTGTACTTCCTGTTTTTTATACTTTTGTATGATGAGAGAGAAGGGATAGTGAGGTGGGAGGAAAACTTTTTCCCTTTTATTTTTCTAAACCGAATGTTTGAAATGAAATATCTCGAGAACCGTTTATCAAAATTACGAACCGTTTCCATTTTTGAGGTCCTCGCGTCGAAATCTTCAAAACTAGATCCCATGTTGATAGGTTTCGAGAAACTTTTTTTTCTGTACTTCTAGTTATGTATAGTTGTACAACCTGTTCTGTGCAGTTGTACAACCCGTGTCTGTACAAACTGTGTCTGCTAGTTATACAAAATATGTTATGTAGTTGTACAACCCGTGTCTCGTTGTTGTACAACATGTGTCTCTGTTGTTGTTGTACAACCTGTGTCTATGTAGTTGTATAACCTGTGACTGTACAATCTGTGTTTGTCTAGTTGTACAATGTGTACTATATAGTTGTATAACTTGTGACTGTATAGTTGTACAACTTGTCTGTACAATCTGTTTCTATTTAGTTTTTTAAACTGTGTCTGTACATTTAGCAGCAACATGAGCATATATATATCCAGCGCCCCTCTATATAGTTGTCCAATATTCTCTATTTAATTTGTACAACATGCTTTATTTAATTGTACTGGCTACTTAATAAGTACTAAGTGTTGTTAGTACCAAATAAATGCCTTACAGAACCAGAATGAACGATATCTGGAACGATGTACATGGGGGGCTTTGTACGCGTGTCCAACGATCGATCCCTGCCTAGCCACTGATGTACGTGCGGGGACATTAGTTCGTACGATGATCGATCCGAGTCGCACGTGACGGACGTACGCGCGGGGCTTCCTTGCGAACCACGGCCTTCGCGGAGCTTTCGTAACGAGCCCGTCCACTTGCTGCCGCCGTATAAGCATGTGGTGACGTGATCGTTTTCCCTTTCGCTCCCTCTCGCGGGGTGGCACGTGGCGCGCTGCACGGTAACCAGTTTCCTTCGTGAAGGGTGCCTTCGCCTAGTGATACCCCTTGGAGATGCTAAATGTTTCTCCCTCCGTTTTTTAATATAAGCTGAATTAATCTAGGTTTTGCCACATCTCGTGCCTTACGTCGCCACCGTAGTCTACTCCCTCCCGAGCGTCGGCATGCACCGGCGATCGGGAGAGCAGGTCTCCGGAACCAGTCGCCTTTGTGATCCTGTACGGGAGAGGGCAAATTAGGTTTTTGGGAAGCGTCTCGCGCGACTGCTCGCCGTTTCCACCACGGGTCGTCTTCCGAACAAGTCCGGCGGTCCTGCCTACCGCCGCCTCAAGCGTCGTCTATTTCGACCCATCTTCACCAACGTCGTCGTCCTCAACAATCTCGCTGCCAATTTGGAAGCGCTGAACTTGGCTGCATCAACGACTACTTCCTCTACGACCATTCGGTATGTGCGACGTATTCCGAACTACTGTGTTATTATGGATATGTTGGCGTATATGTTGCTACTGTTCATGTTGCTTAGTACGTCTAGTGTGTTCGTATTTCACATGTTAGGATGACTCCAACGGGGCGACGCATCGAGTCCGCGCGCCTTCGTTCCTGTCCGCGGGGGCCAAAAACACGGCCCAACGGGGCGACGCAAACGGACCGCAGTCGGTTTTTTTGTCCGCCGCGACCCATTCTTGGCCCAAATTTGGGCCACCGATGCGTCGGGCGCGGACGCGAGCGGAGCGCTAGCGTGTCCTGCCCTAGTCCGCCCCTGGCCCGCACGTCATACCATTCCCCACCCCAATCTCCTCCGCCTCTCTCGCCCCTCCCGCCGCCACCCCGCCGTCGTTCCCTCGATGAACTATTGGTCTTATTTTTATTTGGTTTGTAAGACTATGCATGAAACAATTTGTTATTTGTGAAACAATTTGTATTATTTGCTGAATTATTTAGTTTGTAACAACTATGTGATAAACCATTTGGATTGTATTATTTGGATTGTATAATTTATTTTGTTTCCTATATACTTGTTTTGTATGGATTGATAAAAATGATAAAAATGATCAAAAACCCTGGCCGGGCGGATTCGATGCGTCGGCCCACCCCCCTATATATGAATGAAAATGTCTCATATATGGCCTGTTTAACTAAAAAAACATGCGGGCGGATTCGATGCGTCGTCCCGTTGGGGGCACTGGCCAGAAAGGGGCGGACATGGGCCGGACGCGCGTCCGTTCCTCGACCCAAACGGACAAAACGCGGACCAAACGCGCGTCCGTTTGGGTCGCCCCGTTGGAGTCATCCTTAGTAGCTGGTATTGTCATGTTTAATATTCTAAAATTAATCATAAAATTATTGCCTAATTTTCCAACAGCTAGCCCCTCTCGTGTAGTTGGCCCGAGGGGAGCAACGATGACCCTAGCGAGTCACCTCCTCCTGGCATTTAAATTAGATTAGTGCCAGTTTAAATTTCGTTATAATTTAGTTAGTTTCAGTCCATTCATTAAAAATTTACATATTTCACAAAGTTTTATCTGAACTTTGGGGGGCCGCTTTGCTGGACCTGTGTTCGGCACCCGTAAAACCGGATACATATCCGGGAGTGCCGGTGTAGAGACACTCTCACGCCTCCACACTAGTCCGAAACTCCGAATACAGCATAAAACCAGAGATTAATGGTGCTTCCTGAAAGATCATCGAGAAATAAAGTCGTCTACAGTCGATCGAGCAATCTACGGTGTTCACATGGAGCACCTAGCTGGCTACAGAAGACTCTGGCATATCTACGAGCGGACGCAAGGCGCTGATTCAGCTAGGCAGCCGATGATGGCTGGCTACACGTGTGTGCGCCCGAGCGAGCAGCCGCGCGCGTACCGCCAGACTCGGGCAAGTGGAGCGTCGACACGCGGAGGCCTTCCCTCGGACGGGTGTCGACCGGTCGAACATCGTAGAGGAAAGGTTGGGCAAGCTAGTGCAGGATAAAAAATGACAGGGCGCTGGTCGACCAAGGAAAGGTTGGAGGAAGGCCGGTACTAGAGGCCGGGAGCCGGCCAAATGGCGATGCGCGCCTCCTCTCGTTTCGTCCAGGACTCGCGCTTGCCAGGCGTCGCCGGCCGAGTGGTGGTGATTAGCTCGGCCTGTTGAGGTTCTGCTGCTTCTTGCTTATTATGCATGTATTCTTGCTTCCGTTTGTACTATTTGCTCTTCGTTTTGCCTCTCGATGCATGCTTCCATGTCCTCCAGATGTCCTTGCCAGCTTGATTCATGGAGATGGCCGATGTTCTTGCATTTGTTATTCATGGCGTTGCTTGGTTCACAACGTATAGCGTGGGTGTGTCGGGGTGTGCGTGCGCTCGTGGACAAGTATGAGCTCGATCGGGGTGCAAGCAATGGCGCTCGACGGCATGCTGTTGTTACATGGCTACATGCTCATGCGCGGCGGCCCGAGGTCCGGTCGAGAGGAGGAAGGAGGACGGCGCGTCCGTGGCTTCGCCGGGGCACGGGAGGAGAGATAGAGAGGCGCGCGGTGCGCGAGGTGGCTGTCATCGTCGGCGGGAATGCTCGATGGGTGGCCGGTGGAGCTGTCAGCTGAAGGTGAAGTAGTAGCACAGCAAACGCGGGCGCGGCGCCGGCGAGGCTGGGTGAGAGCGCGCTCGCCAGGCAGGTTGCCGCCGCTGGCAATTACGAAGCATAGCAACGGGAACGTGTCGATCTAGAGGACCTTCCCACTACTACTACTACACTTGCTAGAATATGCATGCAGCACGCGAAGGTTTAATTTGTTTTCACTTGCACATTCAATATTCCATTCGCGGGCCGCCGCCTTGTCCCCAAGCACACGCCAAGGGGCGCCCGTCGCAATACCCAGCCGCAAAGGCGCAAGGGGCACCAGCCGCCCTGCAGCCTGACTGCAGGCAATAGTAAACACGGTATCCGCCTACTACTTTTCTTCTACGCCTTTTTTGGCGTGTTAATGATGCGAAACAGTGAACCCCGAGCGCACATGCCCGATCCGAGACGTAATGCAGTGACGGCCGACATGACGCACCTGGCCCTGGCATGGCTCGGTCGGGCAGTAAACGGCGCGGGGTCCCAAGCACGACCGGCCGGCATTGAGCTTCCAGCGAGTGCCAGGTCCTATAAACTCGGACGGCGCCCAATTGGAGGGCCAAATGGACATACGCGCGCCCCTATTCCTGCTCGTCCGTGGCAGCAATGCAGGTTCGTGCCGCTGCTCTCTCTGCTTCATTTGTTCTTCTTGCTTCTTTTCGAGTTTCTCCTCGCCCTATTCTGGACAGTGTCTAGAGATGAGTGGCTCGACGCGTAGTATACTCAGATTCTTGCGGCTTTGGTGTTACTTCTTGTTGTTCTTGCTGCCGCGGCTAGCTGTTGTTGCTGGCTCAAGTTCTTGCTGATTCCAATCCATGGCTAACAATTTTCGTTGGAGGCTGTCGTTGATTGTTTGGATCTTAGGGAGGACCTGCACCCATAGTTGATACAACATCTGTGTACGCAACGATTTCTGTCACGGGAGGCCCATTGGTGGGAGCTTCTTAATTAGTCGGCCGTGTCCGTTAGCAAACTACTCAAAACCTAGGTTCAGATCTTGCTGTTTACTCTTTCTCTTCTTACTTCCAATTGCTCAGCAAATGAAACATCAAGCGGCCCAGCCTAAGACCAAATCTGTTACAACTGAGTTGCCTACCATTTTTTTTGGTACCAGCAAATGAGGGCCAACGTAGATGTAGGTCCATGTCTCATCATCCAGCAAAGCTACTGCACATAAACTTCACATCGATTGTATGGAATAGAAACCAACCATTTTTGCGAGGAAATCACAAGCCAGCCTGACCCTACCAAGCAGTCATTTTTTACTTACTGCATATATGGATATGATCATCCTCACCAACTTGAACTGATCTCTTGCATATGACAGGAGGGAAGACGCTGCAGATTTCATAGATTCAGAAAACATCACAGATAGTCCCAGGAGGGTACAAGGTAAAACAGCTTGTCATGCACCAGGTCTCCTTACTTTAGCAGGACACACACACGCACTGTTTAGTATTAATCCACCACCCTTTTATTGAACTTGCCACTCCTGTCTTGCACCACAGAAGCAGCAGCCTTGACAACCCTTTCATACCCAATAATTGGGGAAGAGTGTGGCATCAGTACCAGATGCATGCACAGCACAGGACTGCTCAAGCCCTTCCTTCCTCCTGTCCCCTAGGCCCATTGGAGTTCTCGCCGCTCCCGCTCCCGCTCGTGCTTGCGCCGCCATTTTGTTGTGCCAACATCTGCACTCCAGCAAACAACAAAGCAAAGCTGAAATATGGTCTCTCGGATGCTGAAAACTTAATTTGGTAATGCAGTAAGATCCTGTGACTAGTCTTTTTATTGCTTGAACTCTCCTTTCCAGAGAATCTGCCAGCTCTCCTGCCAGGTTTCGTTTCAGAACTTAAAATGTCCTGTTTTCAGGTTACTGACAGGATCTATTCTGCTTGTCTCCATTTTGTCTGCCATTTCAGGCAGCCTGCAATATGAACAGGCTTACTGATGCTATGGAATAAGCTATACAGTTCTCAGACAAATGGCAACAGAATCAATCTATACAATCTAGTGACTTTTTTCTATAGTACCTACTTCCTCCGTCCACTAATGTAAGACGTTTCGGCAAGCTAGAACAGAGGAAGTATCGTTTACCAAGATTAGGAACTAGAATTGCACACATTCAGGCCCATCCTCTGAAGATACAAATACTTTGGTGAACTTTCCGTAGTGTTTAAGAGAGGATAATCAAAATGAAAAAATATGCACCCTACAGTCCCACACCATTACGCAACAATATTTACTCAGTAGGAGGAAATTATATCTGTCAAGAAATCAACATGTATTTGTTACGTCTAGTTAGAGCGTCTAGAGCGAGACATGGTAAAGCTGTGAGCTGCTGATTTTTGTTTTTTGTTTTCGCGGGGAGCAATAGAAGTAGGATTACAACCCCGCAGGATAGGCTCCAAAATCTCTACAGGACCTGACCCGATTCACTGTCGCCGTTCTCCCTCAGTTCTTCCCAAACAGTGAGCTGCTGAATTAGTGGAAATGGCCAAAAACAGAGCCTTTTTCTGATGGCACAATGGTGCAGTAGGAACCAGAAACCTGATTCCTTGATACAAATGTTGATTAAAAGTGTCAATAGAGCCATTACCTTCTTGGATTTTGTGTTCCTCAAAGCATGTGTCAGGAGTTTCTCCAGTTTCTCTAGCTTTTAGCATCTGAGTCGTCAGCATTATTTTCAAGAGACCTGCAGGATTTCACATAACCAGCTTAGGGCAAAACACAGTAAATAATACAATAGGAGATATTGTGAAAGGCCTCGAGGGATACCAGGAAGCAATCTCTCTAAGCCTTGACTGTATATTTGAAGGATCTTCATCCTGGTTCAGGACCAAAATCATGTCAGAGATATGTGAGCACATATATAAGCAATGATACAATTTGGCTATTCTGGATATAATGTGGTATAATTGCAACCTAGTCCTAGTTTATAGAATATAGATAGCTGTTTGGATAAATTGGTAGTTAATTTTTTTAATCCATATTTGCGTTCATTTTGCTGGTCTTCTGCACATGCGCCATTATCCTTGATTACAAACACTTCATCATGCACAACTCATTTTCATGGCAACTTAAGAAATATATAGATGCTTGAATCCACAGTATGATGCTTGGCAGCTAAATCTTCCACACCTAAACAAGCTCTAAGCTATGTAAATAATAAAAAGCTATATAGATTCTTTTACATTGTTGCTACTTGCATCGCCTTCATTCTGGTTCTTTCCGGCTCCTGAGAATTTCTGATATCGGTCATATGTACCTTCTATGCTGAAACAAATGTATCACATTAATATTTCGAAACTCAGTGTACTTTTAAAGCTTTAAGGCTCTGACTGGCAATTTCAAACTAAATTTTCAGCACCATGGGAAAACAGTAAAATGCAACTCATGTATTTCTCTTTTATAATTTGGTAAAGACCTGTATATAGGTCCATCATATCTCTACCTCCACAAACAATATCCACCTATTGTAATTTTGGAAGCTTCTGTATCAGCTTTTATAAAACCAGCTGCTTTTTCACACTTGGCTATTTGAAGAATCGGTAGCATTACTAGCCTTGAGATATATTCTTAGCCTTCTTATATCCTGAACTCTTGAGTGAGTTTACTTTTCATTCTAAAACTTTGTTTGTTGCAAATAAACCTTAAACTCTTAAAAAAAGTTCACATCCCGTCCAACCCGAGAAAAACGGTGGCATGAACACAAAAAACCCGGTTCCGCCAACCGAACCATGGCGTGCCCTTCTCAGAGACCTCCTTCTCTCTCCTTCCCCCCTTACTTCAGTTGTCTATTTTGTGTCGGCTACCATGCCCAAGTAGTCACGCCCTCACATACAATAGCACCGCCACACCGTGACGCCCTCCATGCCAAGTAGCACCTCACCATCCCGCCCCCTTTCCCTAGAATCGCCATGACTGCTCTTAGCACAACACCACCACATCGGCCTCTTGAAGCTTATTGGCTAGTTGTGCCTTCCCCCTTGAAGGAAAGAGCAAGGTTGCATGAATCGAGGATGGACTACAATGGCACGAATGACGAGTGTGAATACAACGATGAGCTTGACATTGTTCCTACAAGCAAGAAAACACAGACGAGTTGTGGGTGTTGGCGAGTGGGGTGTATGATAGGACGGATGAGCTCGAGGGTCGACATGGACAAGAAGAGAGCCACGACAGACTAGCGGTGGCAGCTTGAGACAACATGGGCACTTGTATTGGGAGGATTGGGAATTTAACGTTCCGATGGAGATTTTGACAAGAGGGGTGGCTAACTTTACTCGATCGAACTGCAAGTCATAGGTGGAGAACTTATTCCTGTAAAAGAATGCCCCCTCCTTCGTCCAAGGGGGCATTTCCTTCCTTGCGGTTGTGTCTTCGAATAGAGGAGACCAATAATTCGGCGTAGACAATGACATATGGGAAAATTCACTTTGCCTAACATTAGCATAAGCAATAATATAGGGCTTCAAGCATCCCTTGGTGCAACTATCAAAGTTTCGAAGGTAGTTATGTGCCATAGAGAAGAGCAATCTAGGTCAATGATCTATCCACTCCTTTTTTTTCATGGGTGACCATGTTCTACATACTCCAAGGAAGCTCGAGACCCAAACTCAACTTTTCTAGGAAAGCCCTTACATATGGCTCAAGAAATAGGCCTACGTAGTGCCTGGTCTCTTACATCGATGGGACTACTTCACATGCATTACATCAAACATGCGGTAAGGGATGTCGTATTTCACTCCTTTCCCTACTTCATTATGCCTCACAAGAAATGTGAGGGAAGCATCATAACCCTCATGGTCCACAAAGCATCCTTTCAAGGTAGTCCTTTATACTTCAAAGGGTCCGTAAAAGGACAAGTTATGAGAGTGACGATTCTACACTTAAGACATCGCTAGCTTTCTCATCTTGGAAGATGTTAGGCAAACTTGTGGGGACAATTGTTGTAGGGTACATTTGGATCAAACACAAGTTGATTGGAGCACACATTTCATTGAAGGAAGAAGCCATAGGGGACTATGTTAGAAGTAATCTTGTCATATCTATATGCATTATGTTTCTAGCTTAGTCAGGAAGTATCTAGAGTATGTAGAAGTCCTAATAGATGTGAGGAAGTATCTAGAGTATGTAGGAGTTCTAGTAGAAGTAAAAGTCTGCTGTTCTGTAGTAGTTTCTAGAGTACTGAACCGACCTACTGTTCAGTGAACAGTAACCGACCTAGCTAGGCTATATAAGGAGATGTACTCCTTTGTATGAGAACTAAGCTTGTGTGATATATTGTGAAGATATATAGAGCTTCATATATTCCTGGTGTGTGACTGTGTAAGAGTGAGGGGTGTGTGTGAAGCACAACCATATAGAAGGGAGCTAAGTGATTTAGCTTCCAACAATTGGTATCAGAGCCACGTTGTGTGTTGTGTTAGCTCGAGTGAGATATGGAGAAGGATGGAGATAGAGTTTCCATTCGATACCCTATGCTCACAAAGAGCAACTACTTGGCATGGTCTATCAAGATGAAGGTGTTAATGCGTGCCCAAAGGCTTTGGACGCTGTCGAACCAAAAGATCCAAAGGTGCCCCCGAAGGAGAGTAAGGATCAAATGGCGTTGGCTGCAATTTACCAAGGGATACCAGAGGACATGCTCTCCCTGGTGTACGGAAAGGAGACAGCCAAGGAGACCTGGGAGGCCCTGAAGATTATGCACATGGGTGCTGAGCGTGCGAAGGATGCCAAGGTACAAACTCTCAAGACGGAATTCGAGGGGCTGCGCATGAAGGAGTCAGAATCTGTTGATAATTTCGCCTCCCGGTTGACAACCATCGTAAAGCAGATCCGAGCACTTGGTGAGGAGTTTGAGGAGGTGTATGCCGTCAAGAAGTTCCTTCGTGCTGTCCCCAACAAGTTTCTCCAGATTGCCTCGACCATCGAACAATTTGGCGATCTCAAGACCATGACAATGGAAGAGGTCATTGGGCGACTGAAGGCGCACGAGGAGCGCCTACGAGGAAGTGGTGATGTTGATGAGGAGCACTTGCTGCTGACCCGTGCAGAGTGGAAGGCAAGATACGGGGCTGAGAGCTCATCGCGAGGAGGAGGGCGTGGTGGAGGCCGTGGCCGTGGCCGGACTTGGGATAAGTCTGAGGTGAAGTGCTACAACTGCCCTAATTTTGGACATTATGCTTATGAGTGTCCAGAGAAGAACAACAAAGCACTCTTTGGTGAGTCTCTCTCTGACGATGATGAGCCAGCACTCCTGTGAGAGGGGTGTTCATAGTGCACGTCCAATGGTGTGATACTGTTAGACTGTGAACGTGCGGTGGTGTGATACCATCGTTATAGAGGGCGTCGGTGTGAGGCCGACCACTATGGTGTGGTGCCACTGTCTACGAAAAGGTTGGTGTGAAGCCAATGACGCTGGTGTGATGCCATCGTCAAGTCGAAGAGTCGGTGTGAGGCCGACGACAGTGGTGTGAGGCCACTGGCACATGGAAGATCGGTGTGAAACCGAATCGGTGGTGTGATGCCATGTTATATGGAGTCAGTGTGAGGCTGATGTAGCGTACCTGCACTTAAAATATGGCAAGGTACCTGTGTATAGTGCAAACCCCTGGATCGTTTCATTTGCACACACAGTTTAAGATGTAGTATCACAACAAAGTATCATTATTACGTCGAATGATCCAGACTTGGTAAAATATTCATTACAACTTGCATAGCATATAGCTAGCTTGAAAGAGTAAAGCAGCGGAAATAATAATCCTCATGGAGTCCTCATCCTTTGCATGTGCCACAGGCGAAAACATGTTGGTTGCAGACTCGAAACCCTTAACGAAACTCACTCGTCGTCAGAACAATCTGCAACAAAATAAAATTTTGCAACAGAGTGGGTCAGATACCATTAAAAATGGATCTGGCAAGTGACACTATGTGGACACTTAATGGAATAACTCTATAGCCTATATGCATATTTGGCTGGTGGAGTTTCAAGGCTATTTTGCATAAAAGCCAATTTTGCCTAACACTTTGTAAAACATTTTCTTCAAAAGTTGGAGACGATATGGTATAAGACCATAGTCTCATCTACCCTTGTTCACCATCAAGTTTTACTTTCGAAATTGGAATGATGAAGCCTCCGTTGAATCCTTGATCAGCTGCTCAAATTGTCCGTAACCGGGGACACGGCTAAGTACTTAGTTTTTAACTCTGCAGAGGTTGTGCACTTTCACCATTAGACCCAACAAACCCAAACTATCCTCAAGCACTCAAACTGTGCTAAGGAAAAGGAGAGAGTTGAGACGAGACTTTTCAGAAGCATTTTCCCATCCCATACCGACTTGACGCGCTCCCATTCTAACCATTCTACCACCACCTGTCAAGTCGGGACGAGTCCACGCAACTTAATCCATCTAGCCAGAGCCCATATGACTAATGGCTGCACGGTAAGCAACTTCACTTAGAGAAAACCTTGGCCCCTTAATACCCTGGGTGGCAACCACAAGTGACCATCCCTTAGAGGTCACCCCTAAGAGATGACACTCAACCTTTCCATCATCTTTTCATAACCAAGTCCACCCAGGTGGTAAATTAACTTAGTAGAATTAAGCTTTTCAATAAAACACTTTTGCATAGCATCAATATTTCTACTAAGTTATCAATAGGATTCTAGACACAACTAGTAAAAAGGAGATATTAGTTTTAGCATAGCAATACTATCCTACACATGCATATAAAGATATACACTAATTAATGCATAATAAAATACTTAGGAAAATTCATGAGGGGTGTGCCACTTGCCTTGGCAAACAGAAGTGTAGTAGTAGCAGTTGCAACCACTTTCGTCTCTCTCCGGAATTTCTAACAATTCAAACAAATCACAAATAAACATTCAATCATAAATGCAACACTTGGAAAAATATGATATGCATGAGATGCAGGATGATACGAAGAAATGTGGTATGAAAGACAAGCAAAACAATATAAGGAAGAAGACATAAACTAACTTAATCCAAAATGGCTAAGGCAAGGTCAAGGTTGAGTAAAATAAACTGGATAACACAACTTGAAAAGTTGTAAGGCTACTCTATATCTTCACAATTTTGGTCTTTAATTAATCTTCAACTCCTTGGTAGCATAATTGATCTTCAATGGTCTTCATTGATCTCTGTCCAAGGTGAGAGATAGAAATTAGAAAGAAGAAAAGATAGAAAGAATGTAGTAGTTGGTCTTCCAAGCATCTTCAATTTCTTTGTAACTTTCTCCTTGGTGTGTTGACTCCATTGAAAATGTGGACTTGATGGTTCTGCAGACTTGATTGTTGGTAGCATCAAGGTTGGTCTTGAATATAACTTAGTCACTATGAAGTCTAAGAGAAGAAGAAGTAAAGAGAATGGGAAGAAAGACTTAGAAATTGTAGCTGGTTGGTCTTTATGAACTTCCTCTTGATGTCTTCTAAGTCCTTTCTTCTTGGAGATGCTTCTGGAGTCTTGTTTTCATGCTAAGTCCCTTTGATTTCCACTAATTTCTAACTTAGTGGTTTTTGACTAGGAGAGTCAAAAGAGCTAACATGCATCCTCCAAAACTTCTAAGGAGGCAAGTCATGTGAAATTATAAAATAATACTAAGGAAAAGTAAACTAATTAAGAGGTGCTAGATTTTGCTAAGGAAAATACTTTAAAACAATAGTTGATAATTTCCTAAGGACAAACATTTGTCAAAGCAAGTACTTAGAATATTTTCTAAGGAAAACAACTAAGTTTTCAAAATGCTAAGTTTTTCTAAGGAAAAGATTTAACACATTTAGGATATAGAAATTTTTCTAAGGAAAAAGTGTTGTCAAAATTTTATTACTCAAAATTTTCTAAGGAAGAAATAACACTTTTGTGGGAAAGGTGAAATATTTCTAAGTTATTTTGCATCTAACATGATCATCATGACTTAGCTAAAATTTCTATTCGAAATTAATGTGGAAAACAATTTTAATATAATTTACTTATTAAAATAACACCTAAAAAGCAATAAAAACAATTTACATGCAAAAACACATAAAAACACTTCTACAAAAATACAGAGCAATGCTACGGCCATTATTTATACAAACAAAAATATAGCAAAATATTTTGCTCAATTATCAATTTTTATAATTAAATTATAGCCAAAATATCAATTAAACCATTTTTAAAATTTATCTAAATTAATTTCGTCCAACCTCAAATTAAGCATACAGAAAGTTTCTACACATTATTAGCTTTCCAAAAATATAAATTTCATAAATTTTGGCTAAAGGAATAAAAATTAATAATGAATCTAAAATCTAGGGACTAATCTGTGACGCGCAGGGGCTAGAACGTAAAGAAAACTGAAAAGATCTTCGCGCTGAAGTCCTCCGTCGACGTGGCGTCTTCTGGTTGGTGCGGAGCTGCTGACTGTGCTGCTGACGCTGCTGCTGACTGGGCTGTCGACGTGGCGCGCTCTGATTCGCCGGTACCGGTTCATCGGATGGATCTAATCTCACGCGTTAAAACGAGATCGGACGGCCGAGATTCGTTTGGCCTAAAACGAGCGGCGCTGTTCGCCGGAAACCTAGCTCCCGCGGCGGCGCCATGGCCGGAGTTGGTGTTCTAGTGCTACAGAGAGATCGGGGATGCGTGTCTTATACCTACGGATGCAGAAAGGCGTGGCGGAGACGATGACGAAACTGGCGGTGTCGGGGTGCTCCGGCTGGCCCAGGATTGCTCGCCGGAGTCGAGGAAGCGGCGGCGAGCTCCTGTCGAGGATGGATACGACGTTCTGGTGCATGCAAAAATGCGGGACAGGGTCAGATCGATGCGCAGCGATGAAATAAGAAGAAAGAGATAGATGGTAGGGCTCGGGGTGTCCTGTACTCGCCGGGATCGATGGAGTTCGCCGGCGGCCGTGGCGGCGCTCCGTGGATGATCTCGAGCAGCCTGGGGGCTCTCGGGTTTCGGTTTCTGGGGCAAAAGAGAGAGGAGGGAGCGGGGTTTATATGGGGCAGAAGATATCGATAAAATCCGTTTAAACGCGACGAATCCGGAGCGTATTTGGTGCTAGGGTTCGGGGAGTTCTTCTTGCGCACGACGTTGAAGACGGTGACGTCACCGCTTGCGTCACTGGTGGGGCCCACCTGTCATTGACAGAGAGAGAGGGAAGCTGGCGTGGGCTGCTGTTGGGCTGGAACTGGGCCGCGCACGCGGGGTAGAGAAGAGGTATAGAAGTTGGGCTTCGGCCCAATTAGCTAGGGTTCCCTTTTTTTTTTCAAAAGCTTTTCTTTTCTTTTCCTAAAAACTTTAATAACTTTTTAAATACAAAACCGAATTAAGTCAAACCAATTTCTATAGTTTTGTAAAAACCAACTCTTTTAATTTGAAAACCTCAAATAATATTTTCCAAAACATTTTGTCTAAATTTTTGAAATATGTTTAAATGAATTTTGGACATATTAATGTCTTTTGAAAACTATAGGGTTTTATAATTTCCTTCTGAAATTATATTTTAAACCAAAGGAAAATATGAGTAATAATATTACATATCACTCAAAGGGTAATTTGCATAAAAACTCATTCTGTTTAAAAAGGGTTTGATAATTCAAAATGAATTTGAAACTCATTTTATAAATCAAATAAATAATTTCCTTCAAAGGCAATACTATAAACTTGAAAATATAGAATGGGTAAGTAATAGAATAATTATCCATACAAACAAACAACTCACAACCAAACACACTATTCAAATAGAAATCATTTTGATTTCCAAACTAGGTTTTTAATAAACAATATGACACTTGTTGTCCAATTTTAAAATAGGTTTAAAACAATCAGAGGTGGCTTAAATAAAACTTGAATACCACAAGATAAACATTTTGCAAGAATATATTTCAACAAATACAAACAAGCACAAGCAACATTAAAAGAACAATATAGTTCAAAAGTCAAAAGAAATTGGAGCATAATTTGCTCTACTAATATATTTTCTTAAATATGTTTTCAAGTGGAAATTTATTTCCCACTTTTGAAATAACCAAATGCAAACAATGCTATATGATGATGAATGCATGCATGATTTTTCTTTTCAAAGCAAAATACATAGTAGTTTTCAAAAGTTTTAAATTTTTCTGATTTTTCAGCTTTTTGAAAAGCTAGGGATGTTACAGACTACCACCCTTAAAAGGAATCTCGTCCCCGAGATTCGAAAAGGCTAGCAAAAGGTTGTGACGGTATGGCTACCACCCTTAAAAGTATTTTTGTGGGTAGGGAAAACTTTCAGAACGTACCATTTACTTCTTCCACGTTGATGTGGTTCACATATCCTTTGTCAAAAGGATTTGACTTGGTGGCTTCTTCTACCTTGTTCTCAGGGCATTCATTTGAGTAATGTCCCTTATTTCTGCACATGTAACAGGTGATGTGGCTGATATCTTTCCTGGGTTCAGGATTTGGGCGGTGTTGTCCATTGTTATTGTTACCAGCATGTCCATTTCCCTTGTGGTCTCCATTGCTTTCCTTGAATCCACCATTGTGATCAAGCTGCTTGAGGTGACTTCCTCCACCATGGTGATTCTCATATTTGTGAACATGGTTCACATTAGGAGTAATGTACCTTTTGAATGAAGGCTCAGAAAGATGTTTATTGTAACTCCGCTTTCTGTTCTTTTTAGGTCTTTGCAGTGCTAAAAGGTCCTCTATCTCTTGTTTATCATATTCTATCACAAAGGCTGACGATCTGGTTCGCTTAATGGGGCAATCTCGAGAGAAATGACCTTCCTCCTCACATGAGTAACAGCATTTAGTGGTGACCTTCGAAGTGTGGGGGTGAGTTCTGAGTCTGGCTTCATTCATCTTCTCGGGGCAGTTATTGGCATAGTGCCCTGTGTTCTTGCATTTGAAGCACATCACTTGACTAATGTTTCTCTTGTGGGGGTTGTTCTGGAGTTTCTTCTCTGATTCTTCTACTTCCAAGGTCTTCCTGATAGTATGTTGCATCCCCTCTTGTATTTGCTGCCTAGCTTGCTGCACTATGGAATAGAGTTGACATTGTGATGGGATGTGGTTTGTTGCCTCACACAAAAAGCAAGTAACTAGGGTTGTGGGACATCCGTCTTGGAGAGAGACACCATGGGGCCACTCATCATGACATTCCTTGGATGTGTGTCCTATTTCTCCACACGTCTGGCAGGCTTGAGGTTTTCTCAAAACACTTCCTTGGAATTTCGTGTTACCTATGTCAATCTGTGGTGTTTTGGTGTTACTGTTGGCCATGTGGTGACGCATCAGCTGCACAATGTGGGTCTGATTATCCAACAGTTGTTGCATCCCTTGGGGTAACTCTTTGTTGCAGTTGTTGACTTGCTTTTGGGCCATGAGTTGCATCAACTGACTCTGGGCTTCTAATAGTTGCATTGCATTTGTCATCTCATCATCGTTGATACTTTGGCAAGGCATCTGTTTAGGTTTAGCATAGATGAGTAAAAGATAGACAGATCTAAGAGAAATATTCCTACCCATACAAGCAATTTAACAATCAAACACACAGAATAAAACTCACAAATTTTTGAGAAAAACAACTAGTCGTCTTTGGATCGAAAGTATGCCCAGGATATGGGGAAACAATATGATAGTACTGCCATACCACAATTTGATAGGTCAATACATCAGCATGGTTTCTTTATTCTAATACATAATGGGGTCTAGTCTATCTCTTTCTTGAGTGCATCGAGTTCTTCCTTTATTTCCTTGAGTTCATCAAGGTATTTCTGAGTGTTGTGGAGTCTAAATCGAAGTCTTCTTCCAAGGTTTTCGATGGCCTCCCATGCTGCACTTCTTGCGGAATCAAGGAATGATGTTCGAATTATTGGGTTTGTGAACATGCAGCAACCTTCGGTCTTGTGGTCATCGTCTTTGTTCTTGTATAGATGGAGTTGCACCCACCAGTACTCTTGACCTTCACCCATGAAAGGAAAACCTTTGTAGACTGCAGCTCCTTCAAGTCCCATGCTCAACATGAGGTCCTTCAACGCTTTTGGAAACTCAGTCTCACATTCCAAGGTCATGGTCATTGCTGGACCTTTCTTGAGTGATTCCAGGAGGCGGGACATCTATAAATAAGAGAAGGCATTTAGATCACGAATAGTTAAGAAGTTACAAGAATGATATCAAAAGTTTTTAGACAAAGAGCAAATAAGTTTTGTCCTATGGGCTTTCTTATTTCGAACCAGACTTAGGGTTTCGAACCTACAGGCAACACTATGCTCTGATACCATCTGTAGCGTACCTGCACTTAAAATATGGCAAGGTACCTGTGTATAGTGCAAACCCCTGGATCGTTTCATTTGCACACACAGTTTAAGATGTAGTATCACAACAAAGTATCATTATTACGTCGAATGATCCAGACTTGGTAAAATATTCATTACAACTTGCATAGCATATAGCTAGCTTGAAAGAGTAAAGCAGCGGAAATAATAATCCTCATGGAGTCCTCATCCTTTGCATGTGCCACAGGCGAAAACATGTTGGTTGCAGACTCGAAACCCTTAACGAAACTCACTCGTCGTCAGAACAATCTGCAACAAAATAAAATTTTGCAACAGAGTGGGTCAGATACCATTAAAAATGGATCTGGCAAGTGACACTATGTGGACACTTAATGGAATAACTCTATAGCCTATATGCATATTTGGCTGGTGGAGTTTCAAGGCTATTTTGCATAAAAGCCAATTTTGCCTAACACTTTGTAAAACATTTTCTTCAAAAGTTGGAGACGATATGGTATAAGACCATAGTCTCATCTACCCTTGTTCACCATCAAGTTTTACTTTCGAAATTGGAATGATGAAGCCTCCGTTGAATCCTTGATCAGCTGCTCAAATTGTCCGTAACCGGGGACACGGCTAAGTACTTAGTTTTTAACTCTGCAGAGGTTGTGCACTTTCACCATTAGACCCAACAAACCCAAACTATCCTCAAGCACTCAAACTGTGCTAAGGAAAAGGAGAGAGTTGAGACGAGACTTTTCAGAAGCATTTTCCCATCCCATACCGACTTGACGCGCTCCCATTCTAACCATTCTACCACCACCTGTCAAGTCGGGACGAGTCCACGCAACTTAATCCATCTAGCCAGAGCCCATATGACTAATGGCTGCACGGTAAGCAACTTCACTTAGAGAAAACCTTGGCCCCTTAATACCCTGGGTGGCAACCACAAGTGACCATCCCTTAGAGGTCACCCCTAAGAGATGACACTCAACCTTTCCATCATCTTTTCATAACCAAGTCCACCCAGGTGGTAAATTAACTTAGTAGAATTAAGCTTTTCAATAAAACACTTTTGCATAGCATCAATATTTCTACTAAGTTATCAATAGGATTCTAGACACAACTAGTAAAAAGGAGATATTAGTTTTAGCATAGCAATACTATCCTACACATGCATATAAAGATATACACTAATTAATGCATAATAAAATACTTAGGAAAATTCATGAGGGGTGTGCCACTTGCCTTGGCAAACAGAAGTGTAGTAGTAGCAGTTGCAACCACTTTCGTCTCTCTCCGGAATTTCTAACAATTCAAACAAATCACAAATAAACATTCAATCATAAATGCAACACTTGGAAAAATATGATATGCATGAGATGCAGGATGATACGAAGAAATGTGGTATGAAAGACAAGCAAAACAATATAAGGAAGAAGACATAAACTAACTTAATCCAAAATGGCTAAGGCAAGGTCAAGGTTGAGTAAAATAAACTGGATAACACAACTTGAAAAGTTGTAAGGCTACTCTATATCTTCACAATTTTGGTCTTTAATTAATCTTCAACTCCTTGGTAGCATAATTGATCTTCAATGGTCTTCATTGATCTCTGTCCAAGGTGAGAGATAGAAATTAGAAAGAAGAAAAGATAGAAAGAATGTAGTAGTTGGTCTTCCAAGCATCTTCAATTTCTTTGTAACTTTCTCCTTGGTGTGTTGACTCCATTGAAAATGTGGACTTGATGGTTCTGCAGACTTGATTGTTGGTAGCATCAAGGTTGGTCTTGAATATAACTTAGTCACTATGAAGTCTAAGAGAAGAAGAAGTAAAGAGAATGGGAAGAAAGACTTAGAAATTGTAGCTGGTTGGTCTTTATGAACTTCCTCTTGATGTCTTCTAAGTCCTTTCTTCTTGGAGATGCTTCTGGAGTCTTGTTTTCATGCTAAGTCCTTCTTTGATTTCCACTAATTTCTAACTTAGTGGTTTTTGACTAGGAGAGTCAAAAGAGCTAACATGCATCCTCCAAAACTTCTAAGGAGGCAAGTCATGTGAAATTATAAAATAATACTAAGGAAAAGTAAACTAATTAAGAGGTGCTAGATTTTGCTAAGGAAAATACTTTAAAACAATAGTTGATAATTTCCTAAGGACAAACATTTGTCAAAGCAAGTACTTAGAATATTTTCTAAGGAAAACAACTAAGTTTTCAAAATGCTAAGTTTTTCTAAGGAAAAGATTTAACACATTTAGGATATAGAAATTTTTCTAAGGAAAAAGTGTTGTCAAAATTTTATTACTCAAAATTTTCTAAGGAAGAAATAACACTTTTGTGGGAAAGGTGAAATATTTCTAAGTTATTTTGCATCTAACATGATCATCATGACTTAGCTAAAATTTCTATTCGAAATTAATGTGGAAAACAATTTTAATATAATTTACTTATTAAAATAACACCTAAAAAGCAATAAAAACAATTTACATGCAAAAACACATAAAAACACTTCTACAAAAATACAGAGCAATGCTACGGCCATTATTTATACAAACAAAAATATAGCAAAATATTTTGCTCAATTATCAATTTTTATAATTAAATTATAGCCAAAATATCAATTAAACCATTTTTAAAATTTATCTAAATTAATTTCGTCCAACCTCAAATTAAGCATACAGAAAGTTTCTACACATTATTAGCTTTCCAAAAATATAAATTTCATAAATTTTGGCTAAAGGAATAAAAATTAATAATGAATCTAAAATCTAGGGACTAATCTGTGACGCGCAGGGGCTAGAACGTAAAGAAAACTGAAAAGATCTTCGCGCTGAAGTCCTCCGTCGACGTGGCGTCTTCTGGTTGGTGCGGAGCTGCTGACTGTGCTGCTGACGCTGCTGCTGACTGGCTGTCGACGTGGCGCGCTCTGATTCGCCGGTACCGGTTCATCGGATGGATCTAATCTCACGCGTTAAAACGAGATCGGACGGCCGAGATTCGTTTGGCCTAAAACGAGCGGCGCTGTTCGCCGGAAACCTAGCTCCCGCGGCGGCGCCATGGCCGGAGTTGGTGTTCTAGTGCTACAGAGAGATCGGGGATGCGTGTCTTATACCTACGGATGCAGAAAGGCGTGGCGGAGACGATGACGAAACTGGCGGTGTCGGGGTGCTCCGGCTGGCCCAGGATTGCTCGCCGGAGTCGAGGAAGCGGCGGCGAGCTCCTGTCGAGGATGGATACGACGTTCTGGTGCATGCAAAAATGCGGGACAGGGTCAGATCGATGCGCAGCGATGAAATAAGAAGAAAGAGATAGATGGTAGGGCTCGGGGTGTCCTGTACTCGCCG
Organism: Poa pratensis; assembly: GCA_947311845.1. Classification (NCBI taxonomy): domain Eukaryota; kingdom Viridiplantae; phylum Streptophyta; class Magnoliopsida; order Poales; family Poaceae; genus Poa; species Poa pratensis. Next base: position 9,237,910 of record CAMZMU010000055.1, on the reverse strand, counting down.
GGATCGATGGAGTTCGCCGGCGGCCGTGGCGGCGCTCCGTGGATGATCTCGAGCAGCCTGGGGGCTCTCGGGTTTCGGTTTCTGGGGCAAAAGAGAGAGGAGGGAGCGGGGTTTATATGGGGCAGAAGATATCGGATAAAATCCGTTTAAACGCGACGAATCCGGAGCGTATTTGGTGCTAGGGTTCGGGGAGTTCTTCTTGCGCACGACGTTGAAGACGGTGACGTCACCGCTTGCGTCACTGGTGGGGCCCACCTGTCATTGACAGAGAGAGAGGGAAGCTGGCGTGGGCTGCTGTTGGGCTGGAACTGGGCCGCGCACGCGGGGTAGAGAAGAGGTATAGAAGTTGGGCTTCGGCCCAATTAGCTAGGGTTCCCTTTTTTTTATTCAAAAGCTTTTCTTTTCTTTTCCTAAAAACTTTAATAACTTTTTAAATACAAAACCGAATTAAGTCAAACCAATTTCTATAGTTTTGTAAAAACCAACTCTTTTAATTTGAAAACCTCAAATAATATTTTCCAAAACATTTTGTCTAAATTTTTGAAATATGTTTAAATGAATTTTGGACATATTAATGTCTTTTGAAAACTATAGGGTTTTATAATTTCCTTCTGAAATTATATTTTAAACCAAAGGAAAATATGAGTAATAATATTACATATCACTCAAAGGGTAATTTGCATAAAAACTCATTCTGTTTAAAAAGGGTTTGATAATTCAAAATGAATTTGAAACTCATTTTATAAATCAAATAAATAATTTCCTTCAAAGGCAATACTATAAACTTGAAAATATAGAATGGGTAAGTAATAGAATAATTATCCATACAAACAAACAACTCACAACCAAACACACTATTCAAATAGAAATCATTTTGATTTCCAAACTAGGTTTTTAATAAACAATATGACACTTGTTGTCCAATTTTAAAATAGGTTTAAAACAATCAGAGGTGGCTTAAATAAAACTTGAATACCACAAGATAAACATTTTGCAAGAATATATTTCAACAAATACAAACAAGCACAAGCAACATTAAAAGAACAATATAGTTCAAAAGTCAAAAGAAATTGGAGCATAATTTGCTCTACTAATATATTTTCTTAAATATGTTTTCAAGTGGAAATTTATTTCCCACTTTTGAAATAACCAAATGCAAACAATGCTATATGATGATGAATGCATGCATGATTTTTCTTTTCAAAGCAAAATACATAGTAGTTTTCAAAAGTTTTAAATTTTTCTGATTTTTCAGCTTTTTGAAAAGCTAGGGATGTTACAGCTGACAAGCACGGTGTGATGCCGTTGCCAAACAAGAGGCGGTGTGAGGCCGTCACGAGATGAAGCACATGGTCCAGGTGATCTGGATTAGAGGATCTAGTTGATATGACAAGATTAAGGGGAGATTGTTAGAAGTAATCTTGTCATATCTATATGCATTATGTTTCTAGCTTAGTCAGGAAGTATCTAGAGTATGTAGAAGTCCTAGTAGATGTGAGGAAGTATCTAGAGTATGTAGGAGTTCTAGTAGAAGTAAAAGTCTGCTGTTCTGTAGTAGTTTCTAGAGTACTAAACCGACCTACTGTTCAGTGAACAGTAACCGACCTAGCTAGGCTATATAAGATGTACTCCTTTATATGAGAACTAAGCTTGTGTGATATATTGTGAAGATATATAGAGCTTCATATATTCCTGGTGTGTGACTGTGTAAGAGTGAGGGGTGTGTGTGAAGCACAACCATATTAGAAGGGAGCTAAGTGATTTAGCTTCCAACAAACTAGTCAACATCGTCGTCATAAAGTTGAAGATCCTTGATTGCAAAAGCCTCTCGAAGGTACACACTACATTCGAGCAATGCCATTGAACTTTTGAAGAAATTGGAAGCAATAGGTTTGGTAAAATTTTATGGTTGTTCCCATGTTGTGAGATAGATGTTCTTCTAGAACATAAGTTAATCTCCACTCTTTCTCTCATTGGTACCTCCTCTATTGAGAAGCTCTTGAAATGAGTTAGCATTGGTATTTTGCTCAAGCATAAACCTTTAGTTTAGATTATCATCATTGATATAAAAGAAACATTTGATCACCATTTGAACCAACTTGATATGATAGATCTACCATTTCATAATTTGGAACACATACCATGATCTACTCGCTCTTCTGCCTAGGTGGGAAACATATCTTATAAGATAGGATGTTTCGAGAAGCTTAAGTTGCTAGACAACAATAAAATGACTCCAGGATAAGAGTGGCTAGGATGCCTTTGAAAGCCTTTGACGAAATATTAGGACCTTTTGACTGCTTGTTCGATGGCATTGAGAGATGCCTCCATTTGGAGGCATGATTTTGGGGATGTTTGCACGATAGCAGTGAGATGTCGAGCTGGCCCCGTCGAGGTGTCCTATTAACGAGCATCACAATGGTTCAATGATTTGACGAGTGGCCACCATCCATCCTCGTATTATTGAATCTCTGCGCGTCTCCATCCACGCAAGAGCGTTATGCATGATAACTTTAAGGAGTTCTTATGTGAACCCACTTTTTTTAATACCTTTGGTCTTGGCCTATATGCACTTGAGGCTAGAAAACCCAATATCCGCCACTTTAGCATTATCCCTATGTATTAGTGGCATTTTCCTTCTAATTTTGTTATTGTTCTTCCATCTTCCTATACTTGTCTCTCTCACTATCTCAACTGAAACCTCTATCCATGGAGGCTCCATCATCACTCCTATTCTATTGTGATATTCCTCACAAGGTACATCACAAGGGCTTAAAGAGGATGTGCTTATGCAAATAATGGCGGAGCCAAAAATTTGAGAAAGAGGGAGCCAAATAGTTCAAAAAATTCTAAGGCCCACTGAACCATGCTATACTAACTGACATTCTTTGAAATATAGAGGATCAGAAAGCATGTATACAGAAAAAAGACTAGGGAGAGCCCCAACCCCTGCCAGTTTCCCCAATGGATGTGAAAGCATGACAACCCAACTGTGAGCATGCGAATCAAATGTGGCATTATTTGAATTGAACTTCAACAAGACTTTTTGTACCAGGTATGATTATGGTTCCATTGAACATTGACGAAGAGTAGAGAATGCATACCAATAGTACAAATAACAAGGGCAGTGGCCACACTAGGTGAACAGAGAAAAGACGGGACACAACAATGATATGGTTGGTTGTGACTAAGGGACCTTTGCAACTTGTACCAAGCTTCATTATGGATCCCTTCAGCACTGAAGGACACATAACAACAATGACAATGGCCACACTAGGTTACTAGAGAAGAGAGGGCATCACGACGAGATGGTGCTTGAAGCTTAGATTGTTTTGATAGGGCTTCAACATGTATATTTTGGATGTCACAAGCATCTCGTCACGAACAAGAGGTCAATCGGGGAGAAATAGGTAAGAACAAAAAAATGAGATGTGATAGTCGTTTATACTTCTAGGAAAAATCATTTGGTGGAAGAGGCTATGGGTAAGATTAAAGTTACACCATGAGTTAAGAGTAAACTAAATAACCCAACTCAAGAACAAGTTGAGCTCACAAGAATGAGTTGAAATGCTACCATGAGATACATGTCAAATTAAATAAGCTAAATGAGACATGCGTTAAATGACCAAAGTATAACCTTTCAAAGTTAAATGACATGAATTAAATAGCCTTAATCATAATGTATCATCAAATTGTCAATTCAAGTTGGGATGAAATTTTACATGTAGATTATAAGAAGATATATTCAGAAACATTAGCAAGGAAAACCACATCATGTGATCACAAGAACATATCTAAACGTGAAATTTCTCCATATGTTTCAATGTTATAGAAATTATCACAAAGTCAAACAAAGAAGCTTTCCCTTTGCTAATCAATATATTCTACTACTCGTATCCATGCACACAACATGAAATATTTACGAATCTAGATTAAACTTTCTTAACTACCTCATGTTTGGCACAAACACACATTTAATTGTATTGAAAGAAAATAAATCCAGCGACAGAGTGGAAGTTAGTACCACACTATATGCTCTCTTTTATGAGAACACTATTTCTGGAAAAACGTTAAAATCTTTTATGTTCGGCATTAAAAACTTGAAAAGGCACGCTTTCGTGACTCTTTAAAAGAGGAAATTATATTTTTTTTTCTTACAAAGCTAAAGGTATCTTCAATCATGTAAAAAAAATCCCATGAAGTAAATACTTCAAAAGAAAAGGGAGTTTCACATTGAAGCGCCAAACATAGCAATATTCAAGTGATATGCAACTTTACAAACAAGAGTACGAGTTCAATAAAATCCAAATATCTACATATCAAACAACCATATGAACAAATACTATTAGTGAAACATGGTAATTTTTATGTCAATGTAGGCACCATCACCACCATATGAAGCAAAATTCTTGTAAATCTCTTTTGTTGCCGCAATTCTCCACTTCTCCTTGTATGTACATGACAAAAACAAAAAACATTCTAAAAATTCATAATTTTAATATAATCATGGATAAAATTTTGAGTTAAGTAAATAATGTGAGAATGTTGGTTTGAAATTCACTATAAAAACATCTATAAAAAGATAAAGATCTCTTAATGTTCATTTTTTAATTATAATTGATATTTATAGTCCATGTTATATTTTATAAATAATTAACACATAGTAAAGTATACCTTGAATGTTTGTCCTGGAGACATAATTTGAGAAGTTAATCCTATATATGTTAATTTCCCATCATAATGAGATCATATGAACTTTATAGATTTTGTTTCTTAATTTTAAGGTATCTTATTTTATAATTAGTACAAGCACTGACTTTTATTTTTGTACCACAAGTGTTTCTAAATATTCATCTAGTTACAATTCTCCCACGACTCTGTTTTACCTTATTATTTTTTCACTTAGAGATATTTTAGCACATGTTGTTTTACTACCTTTCACGAATTTTACGTGACAATCGACACATATTGCTTTTTTAAACATGCCTCATATTGCTTTTAGTTTAACTTTACCATGTAGTTTTCTTATGTTTGTTCAAGTTGTTGGTAGGTCTACGATTCGTCCCCAGTCGCATATTCTTGTCGACGCTAGTGTGTTGGTTGTCCCTAGTCCCATTAGAACGTCGTTTACCACGTGTCAAACGAAAGTAATGAAAAAAGGTCGCTGCCTTAATGGACCTGGGTCGTCGAGTCCAGTGCTCGTGATGTTTGGCCGAACGTCGCGAGTAGCCTCGACGTTCCCTAGGAGCAACAAAAACTTCACATACGCATGTATAACTATTAATCCATAACATATTCATATGATCGCGGGAAACGTCGCGGGTGTTCGCCTACGACATTTTGGACCTCGATCACCGATTGTTTTGTAGTGCAATAAAAATACTAGGATGGTAGCAAGAGTCATTTAGAAAAGTGTAGGATTAGGAAAGAGTCTACTTGTGTAAGGAATGGTCTAATTAGTCTAATCCTATTAGGAAAGGTCTAAGGGTCTAAACATCCACCATATAAGTATGTCATGTATCTAGGGTTGAGAGAAGTAAAAACAAACAATCTAATCTAGCACGTTTATTCTTTCTTAACAACCTATGTCTACCCAATCCCTCACAGCCACGTTGTCTGGCTATTGTCTGCGCGATAGTTGTTCCATTGTGGATTTAACTTCAGAACATTCGGAATCAATGCAAGGAGTTCTGTAGCGAAAAGCATATGCTTATGTTGTTGGACAAGATGCATAGTTCAAATTTATTAGATATAATTTATCATATTTCTTTGTGAAATCGTAATGCAAGCAAACAGAGATAGAATTTGGGTTAGAACTTACAATCTTCCAAGGAATTAAGTTATAGGTAAGCTGCTAGGGCCCTGGTCTACGTTCCAGGTCGTGGGTAGGATGACCCTTAGCCCGGCCATGCCGGATGTGGGAAGTCACCAAGGGTTGTGGTCCATGCACTCATAGCGATGTTTCTAGATTATCCTAGGCAAGGAGAGTGATGGAGGAGAGGCCCTTGCGAAGTGGCTTGGGCATGTATTGTCTAGCATGTTGCCACCAGTACATCAACGATGTATTTTGATTCGACGCTTTGACAATCATCCTCCACCAAGCCAGGATCTCATGTCGGGCCTGTCGGGAGAAGGGGCACTTGAGGAGGTGGTGGTGAATGGTGGTCGCATAGAGGACATCGCGGGTGGTGTTGGAGGCCATGACAAGCGAGGCAGTTGGCACTCCAGCACTGGTTCTGATATGCGAGCCAATGGATGATTTTGACCCTTGGCGACGCCCAGGTTTTGCATATCAGCTTCTAGGTATTGAAAGTCACGGATTCGTGGAAGGTGGACACATAGCAGGTCTGCACTGCGTATATGCCACTCTCCGCCCACTTCCATTGGAGGTAATATGGCTCCTCGATGAAGGCAACATGCTCGATCACGTGCCATAGCCGTAGGTACTGTCTGATCTATTGGATACCCAAACCAGCATGTATGTTTCGTGCCCAATTGATGGTGTGAAGGCCATTGGCTACCTTCCTATGTTTTTTCTCCTCTTGGGGATTCACGTGTATAGGAGCTCTCCCACATCTAGTGGATGGCGGGTTATCTATTCTTCAATATGTTGATGATACAATTCTTTTTATGGAACATGACAGGAAAAGGCGAGAAACCTGAAATTAATTTTATCAGCGTTCATGCAACTTTCCGGTCTAAAGATTAATTTCCATAAAAGCGAATTGTTTTGCTCAGGACGATGCTACCATGTATGCTGAGTTATTCGGTTGTGGGTAAGGTCAGTTTCCAATCAGCTATCTTGGCACCCCGATTCATTTCAGGAGGCTTACGATTGCTCATTGGAAGCATGTTGAGTAAAGGCTCCAAAATAGGTTGAGTAGTTGGAAAGGAAAATTACTGTCCTTGGGTGGTAGATTGGTTCTCATAAATTCAGTCCTAAGTAACATGGTGTTGTATATGATTTCCTTCTTCCAATTACCAAAGGGAGTTTTGCATCGATTGGATTATTTTCGATCAAGATTCTTTTGGCAAGGGACAATGAGAAAAAAAATATCGACTGGCTAAATGGAATGTAGTGTGCCACCCCAAAGATCAAGGAGGTCTAGTGATTCATGACCTAGATGTCAAGAATAGAGCCCTTCTCGGTAAATAGCTGTTCAAGCTTCTTACCGAAGATGGGGTATGGCAAACTCTTCTAAGGAGAAAGTATATTGGCTCAAGTGCGGTATCACAGTTTTCTTGCAAACCAGGTGATTCACTCTTTTGGGCTGGCCTAATGCCAACGAAGAAATTATTCTTCCCTTTTTTCCATCAAAGATCGTTCAGAGATAAGGTTCTGTGAGGATAGGTGGCTAGGTACTACCACACTCCGAGAACAATATCCAGCTTTATAAAACATTGTCCTTGACGTCACAAAAGCGATACGCTCGCTCAGGTGTTGGAAAATACCCCACCAAATGTGACGTTCAGAAGAGATCTTGTTGCCCCCGGCTAGCATCTTGGAATGAGTTGCTACAACGTCTGACTTTAGTTAATCTGGCGAGGGGACTGATGAGTTTCGTTGGAATTTGCACAAGAGTGGTAAATTCTCGGTGGACTCTATGTACAAAGATCTAATTCAACCGGACGTGCCAATAGATGATAACAAGAAAATTTGGAAGATGAAGATTCCACTAAAAAACAAGGTCTTTGCGTGGTATCTTTGTCGAGGGGTAATTTTAACTAAAGATAGCCTTGCAAAACGCAATTCACATGGCAGTATAAAGTGTGTCTTCTGTCATAAGGACGAGACTATCAATCACTTACTCTTTGAATGTAATTTGCTGGTTCTATATGGTCAATCATCCAGATAGGTTCTACCTTATACCCACCATGAAGCATTGCTAATATTTTTGGCAATTGGCTAAATGGTGTAGATCATAGGTTTAAACGACTTATTCGGGTGGCAGCGCTTGCTGTTATATGGTCGCTTTGGCTGTGTAGAAATGACAAGGTTTTTAATGACAAAAATTCTTCTCTCATGCAGGTTATTTATAGGAGTACATCTACGCTCCGTTCTTGGTCACCGTTGCAACGTGTGGAGCATCACGACCTGTTTACGGAGGTGTGTACAAGACTGGAGGATACGGCGAGGGACTTTTTATCCCAACATGGATGGCAGCATAATTTGCGGATCGACCCTCTACCACCATAGGCGTTTTTACAATTTCTCATCGTGATATGTAATTCGCCTTTTCTTTCTTTTCGTACTACTGAACTTGTGACGGTTGTGTGCATCCTAGCAATGCAGAGGCCGGGTGTAATGTTTAAATTATTTTAAGTAATAAAACTCCCTTTATCGAAAAAAGTGTATAGGAGCGGTGCGACCTTGAGTTCACGTGTTGATGGTCCACGACGGAGTACAATATTCAGACGGTGGATGACGATGATGGGGCAGCCGACGACGGTGACAGCACAGGGGCGAGGGGGACGTGGGCGACGACCTTGACTACTCGGCCTGCTACAAAAAATAGTACTCGATCTAGGCTTTAGTTTCAATTCGGTTCAAATTTGTAAAATCTAACCTAAATTTGAATGGAATTTGCTGGTTCCGTTAGATTCTTGTTTGCATCGGCGGCGGTGGAGTGATGTCCACCACATCAGCAACAAAAGGTAAGTTCGTGGGAGATCCCCTTGTACCTGAGCTCTACGAGTTTTTTACGGGTTCTAGTAGGAGCCCACTAGAGTTGAATTTTAGGCCTTTGCTCTAAAAAAGGTTTAGGGGTCTTGCTGGAGTTGCTCTAATTGTTTGTAGGGAAGCGCATGTTCTTTTGTTGGTGGAATTTCAAGCATTTACGTGATCATTCTTGTGTGAGGACTGAGCTTGCTCAAAGGATGTGCAATACACAGTTGTCGCATTGGATGTGAAGAAAATTGTATTTTTTCGTATTCCTTATTGTGATAGTAAATAACAATTGCGTTGTTACCATATGTTGAATTTGAAAACATATGCTACAAAGTAAATCATACGATGCTTTCTTATATTTCAAAAGGAGAAAGTACAAAAGCATGACATAATTAATTGCATACAGTGCTTGATTAATGATGTTATTGACTTCATACTAATGGTTGTTTGTTGTGAATGTTGTATGAGGAAGGATATAATGGCTAGCATGTTTGTTATGATGGAGAATCACACAACAATGGAGTGTTGACTTCGCGAACACTCGTGCTAGAATATTGGTGAACTTATGCGACATTTTTCTTTGCGATTGTTGATTGAAATGTAGCATTTACATGCGACATTTGTGCGGTACAGCCGAGGGGCATGTGGAGGATAAGAATTGTGTGGCTTTGTATATGTAACTCAAGTATCATCATATTTGACTTATCTGTGATTCTTAATTGTTAATAGGGATCATAAGGGAAGTAAATGATGCTTTATTATGTTAGAGAAATGGAACAAGGATACCCAAGGAATGATTTTTATGTGATTGTCTAATGCGTATGTTTTTATTCACTCATGATGATTGGAAATGACACATTTATGAGTTTTATTTATTCGATGAGAAATTTTGGGTTGAACATGAAATATATGATATGATGTTTTGACAGGTTGTTCTTGAACACTAGCAAGTTATAAGGATACTATAGTAAATTTAGGCCATAATTTACGAACGTCACTTGATTTTTTACATATTGACGTTATTTTGTGTAAATAGGTAAGGTATGGTAATCTTCTAGTGGAATGGTAAATAACATGTCAAACGAGGATTGTAGTCTTTGATGTGAAATCAATTGTTTTTAGAGAGCCTTGTCTTTTCTGAATCTTATGTGGAGTATTCAATCGTTTTATTAATTTACGGAGCGATGGTGTTGATGTGCTAAAGATGACTTCATAAAATGCCAATATGGGTCCATCTTAGTCAGGGGAACATATTAAGAGACTATGTAGTCATCACATTATAACTCCCATTAATTTTGGTTGAGGAAAACATGATGAACGATCATGCATCACTTGCGGAGAGTCTTGCCACGTTGGTGTGAGTTGGATGCGAGGACGATGTCAATACGAGTATGCATTGCATAAGCACTTGGTGGAATCTTTATTGAATGAGCAGCCCTCACAAGAGATTTGTGCAATGTGGCATGATACTTTTTGCCCTATAGATGACTAAACTTATGCATATCATATCCTTGATGCCACATTCATGAACAATGTATAACTGTTGAAATAATGAAGGTAATGTTGGCAATTGTATTTCAAGCTCAAGTGATGATGAAGCTTTCGCATAATGTGTGGTTACGCACAATCCCGAGGTCGAACACCCACACTTACGCTCTCAACTGCCAAGAGGCCCTGCTCTCCATAGCTGGCTAGAGGGGCCAACTAGAGATAGCGACTCGAGTGCTTTGATGTTGCTCGTTTGCCATGTTTTCTATTATCCAATTTTGCTCTCGTTTTTCCAATTTATAATTAATAGAGTTAAATCGTTAGTATAATTCTTTAAGGGTAGTTGGAGGGATGCCGCCCTCCAATGTAATGGTTTCTCGGCGCGCACGCAAGCGTCCTCCACACGGGGGACACACAACATGATAAGTTGTGCCTTGTGATTCACCTGTTGCGTGGGAGGGGATCAATAATCACCCTTTTGAGGAGGTGACTCTTAAACTAACAATACTTAGCGCACTCTTCGAAAGTGAAGATGAAGAATTTGGTTGAAACCAAGTTTTATCTAGGTCTGCAACTTGAACATTCCCCTTATAAGATTTTACTGCACGAGTCCATCTACACCAAAAAGGTGTTAAGAGAATTAGATTTGATAAGACATGTCTTTTAAGGTATAATGATTGGAGGAGGGGGGAGCTTTACCACACGATACGGAGACGTCATGCCTCAGAAAGAGGGGGACAAAATTTAAGACTAGGATTCCCCTACTTGAGTGTTGTTAGAGTACTCATGTGTCTCACACGTTGTACACGACCATATATTTGAGTTTGTTGTCAATTCGCTTACTAAGTACAGTTCCGAGCCTACGGGCAGACACTGGAAAGGCGCCAAGAATGTTTCCGATACCTATAAGGGGCAAAAACTTTTGGACCATTCTATAAGAGAAATCAAGACCTATCATTGACAGGCTATTCTGATAGAGAGTACCTATTAGACTAAAAAATAATAGCATTGTATGAAGTATCACAAGAGTGTGTATAGTTTCGATGAATGATTCACCACATACGGTAGAAGTGTTGGCTAAACACCGTACAAACCCATTACCATTATCGATGAAGATAATCCAGTTTGTATTGCACAAGTGCAACGGAACTGTGTGAAGACTAATCTCACAAAGCATACCAATCCCAACTTTTTCTATGCGCACGAGCTGCAGGAAATGAATGAGATCAGAATACCGCACACTAGTCCTATGAATACCTCGCTGACTTGTTCACTAAATTGAAATCATGTTTCAAGAGTGCGTTCATGGAATCGAAATGATGAAATTGAGAGGGATTTATGATCCGGGGAGATTCTTCACACATCCATATGTGAATCTCGATCAAGATTATCGAGTACTCAAGCGATGTTTAGTGTAATGTACCCTTTTCTCTTATACGAGTTTTCCTAGTGTTTCTCATAATGATGTACTTTACGAGCAAATTCATGCAACATGAGGTAGACGTATTTTTCCATATTTTTCCACAAGGGTTTTGTGTTTTTCAGACATAGACAAGGCAGGATATTATACCAAGGCGAAATATTGGGAAACTATTTTTTCGCGAAAATGCAAAAGCCTATAGAGAGGCCACCCCACACCATACAACTCAACCCAGCGATCTAGATTAGGGGAGAAGTTGTGCGAGTCCATGGGCCCTGCGCTCACCCAAGAACAAGCCTCAGTCTTGATGGTTTCCACCAAAGCGCTCGTGCGTTGTCGAAGATGATCGTGTTCCGTTGCTTCCAAATCCACCGCGCCGTTAGCATGATCACCGAAGAGGTGCCCTTACGCAACAAGCGGGGGTGGAATTGAGTAACGACCACCAGTCCACGAAATCGTCCTCCACAACCAGCGGCCTAGATGTTGATCGTATCCAGGAGAGTACCTCATGCCCGTGAGAACGAACACCCAGTGAGTATGTGGGGCATTGATTCCGCCGCCTGGTTGCACATCGGGCAACTTGCTTAATGTGCTAGTCCGCGACGTGCTAGTCGTTCATCCATCCAACAACGATCCAAACAAGCGAGCCACACGAAGATTTTCACCCTAGGTGGTGCCTAAGTCTTCCAACTCAACTTTCAAGATCGTGATTCTATCGCCCCATGGAACAAGTCATCATAGGAAGACTTGGAGGAGTATTGGCCATCGGATGTCCAACGCCAAATCATCTTGTCAGACTGCTCGGGTAAGTGCACCTCTTGGGGAAAGATTCAAATCTGAACATACTGCCAGAGAGCAAGCGGACTCAAAACGCCCGAAATGTCCAAAATCCACCGGCACTCAACCAACGTCTCTCGTACCGTCCGCTTTTTCCCGGGGCTTCTTTGATATCAGCACGAACCGGTTCTACGCTACGTCCTTCATTGATTTACCCTCCATCCTGGCCAAAAAAAATTACCCTCCATCTGTATGTCCACCCAGAAGAGGGCCGTGGAGCCCAAGGGACATCTCCGTGGATGCATCAAAGATCTGACGCTTATCACCCGAGAACTACATGTCGAGCCCCCGCCATGGCCGCTGGTGGTCAGTGCGCAACTTGCATAACCAGCGAACCCTTAGGCTTACCGACGTGCGAGCCAAATCCGGGATACCCAACCCTCCTAGCAGGAACAGGCGACACACCCTGGGCCAGTTTACGTGGCAGTGACCGCCATTCGTGTCCGCCCTCCTAGCCCCAACGGAAGCCCGTAGGATCTTTTCTAGCTTTTTAAGGGTTTTTTTCACACTTAATACCATGAGCTGTCGGAGGGAAATCGTCGGTAGTACCTTTGACCAACGCGAGCCGCCCCGCCTTAGGCATCAATATCATAGGCACTTTCCAACTAGGCAACTTGTCTGCAAGCCAAGAGGGTTTTCCCTGCATTTTATCCTTATAGAGGAACTAGTGTGGCCCCACTTTTTTAGTAGAAGTTTTCCCTGCGTTTTATCCTTATCTACCTACCCATCTCCAATTAGTTATATACATATTGTATTATATTGCACGGAGACACACCATTGATAATAAATAGCAGCCCCACTTATTTCCTTGGGTCAATTTAGTTTTGGGTATGTGATTAATCTCCATGCATATATATTTCATCCACGATTTGCTCCACGCTTTTAGACCGGACTCGTCCGCAAAGGTGGACACTCCTACGCATCTAGTAGGCCTGACGTCAAATTTGGCATCCGAAAAGTCAGCCCAATCGAAGTCCGCAATCACCATGCAGGCAGCCTGCGTTGGTTCAGGTCGGTTTGCGGCTGGTCACCGGAGCTGAGCAAGTACCTATGGCTGGCCTAGGGAACGGGCGCGGGGCTCCAAGTGTCTCCTATGCTACGCTCAACAACAGGAAGACGCGGTCCACGCCATTAGAGAAGCTTCCCCGGAGCACCACCCTTTTCTCTCGAAGGAAGCAAACCGTCAGTCATTCTAAAAAACAGAGCTCGTGCTCATGCTCATGCTCATGCTCATGCTCATGCTCATGCTCATGGAAGGCGGTGCCACATGTACTGTCAGTGTACAGATAAGAAACCAAGAACCTAAACAGAGTCGCGCAAGGCGGTAAGCCTGTGGGAGATTGTCTCGAGCATATGGCGTATGCCCGCGAAGAGCAGGCGTCGCTTGCCATTACGAGATGCCAAGGGGGGGAAAGCGGATTCAAACCACACCGGGATCGGAGCAAATCGATCAAGCCCAACTATTGGGATTGCAATTGCAGAGGAGCAATTCGACTAGCGGACAAGTAAAGGGCGAGGCGGCGCACCTGGAGGAGGAGTACTCGTATAGCTTGCCGGCTGGGGAGAAGACAAGCAGCGCGACGTCGGCGTCGCAGAGGAGCGCGAGCTCGAAGGCCTTCTTGAAGAGCCCCGAGCGGCGCTTGGAGAATCGCACCTGGCGGCTCGTCCGGTCCTCGATCCGCCGCAGCTCCACCCGCCCACGCCGCGTCATCCCTTCCCTTCTCCGGCCACGCGCCGCTCGTCTATCCCTCTCTCGGTGGTGGTTGGAACGGAAGGGATCAGGGGAGGTGTGTGCCGGTGACGGTGAGGGGACTGACGGACGGCAGTGGGGTGCACGGGGAGAGGCACCGGCCGTGTGGGGGTGACGAGGGCCCCATCTGTTGACGACTCTGCTGTAGTACACGGGCGCTGATTGGGTAGGTCGGTATCCTCGGTGGTTTCTGCTCCGCGCACACAGCCGAGCTTCACTCCATGATCTAAAGCTACATATAATTTATTTTAAGATCATGACATGACTGACGAATAAACTTTATGTGCTGATTAAATGTTGATTAATCCAACACCCTGTTGATCGTAGTACTTTTTGTACAGAATCCACTATACGGCTTTGTTTATAAACCATGAACCAAATCCCTGAGCCCTGGGGCCAGGTAAACTTAGTAAATTCCAGTTTAGGCATGCGTGAGGTGAACCTGGTTTTGCTTTATTCAAACGGGACCGGAGCAGGTGGAGGTGCCATGCAGGGGCGGTGATTCACTACGTGGACACTGACTCACCCCATCGTTATCCCACCAAGCTCCACGCTGTAACAAAAGAACAGTACTCACCGCCGCCCAGGCTGCAATTTGTGGACGCGGAGGGCTCCAGCAAGGACGACGCCCGGGCAGACGCGGGCGAAATATCTTTGTGGGCCCGGGGGAAGGCCGGTGTGCCGAAATAGTTAAAGTCTGTGAGGTCCATGTATATATAAAAGTTCGACAGATTTAGTCTCCAAAACGACCTCCACGTCGCCCTTTTCTCGCGCGCCGTCGAATCAGCGTGTTGGACGGACCAGATCAAGTCTATCTACAGTAACACTGTAGCATAGTAATTTCTACCAATGAGGAGCGGACACGTCGCGCTGCAGCGTCTCTTTTGCAAAAAACCGCCCGCAAAGGACCTGTTTGCAAATTGCCGAAACGCCAGGGATGTACGTGTAAAATTGCCAGAACACAGCCCCTCCTCTCTTCTCTCCCGCGCGGCCGAAATTCGGCGGCGCCGCCGACGCGTCTCACCGCCGTCTCGCGCCTCCCCGGCCACATCGAACGCCACAACGAGGTTCGCCGCCGCATATTCTACCTTCTTGCCGTGGATCCTGTGCTGGGACGCCGCGTAGTTGCCGGAAAAGCCGCCGCCGTGGATCCTGTGCTGGGATGCACTCGCTCCCGCGTCTCAGCTCGCCGTTACGCGCCTCCGGCGAGCTCGCGGCCGTCGCGCCGCCTCCGGCCAGCGGTGACGTCACAGCGACGTGCACGCGTGCTGGACTCCAAATGGGCCGCCAATTGGGCCGGCCTGGCTACTACGCAGCTGGGTCGACCCTTTCTATTTTTTTCCCTTCTGTTTTTTTCCTTTTCCCTGATTTTCTTTTTCCAAAAACTTTTGAAACTTTTGAAATATAACTTCCACAAATTTCAAATCTGTACTGCTTTAAAGCGTGGACATTTCAAAATTTGCATTCAAAATGTGAATATTTCAAACAATTTCAGAAGAAAAAAAAATATATTCCCCCAAGCCATTACTTCTCTCTAAAAGATCTGATTAATTTCTAGGTTTTTCCCCCTCCTGATTTAGTTCCTTTTAACAAAATAGCTGAATGCTGAAAAAAACATTACCATTAAATATATTCAACATGACAATAATTCAAAATAATGCAAACAAATTGTCAAAATAATGCAAACAAATTCGACATCACTAATGTTTTTTAATCCTTAATATATTTCTCTTTTCCTTACTATAGTTTTTATTACACTTAAAGATAATCATGTAATAAAGTTGCTAAATAATGAGATATGATGTTAGTTGTTATATATACAATATTAATGTTCATGTATGTCATAGTGAATATAATTCCAACTCTCAACTCTATTTGCATTACAATTGTGCATGTCATTTCCCTTTGATATAATAGCACTGAAAACATTTCATTAAACCACGTCTCTAGATTCAGTGGAAATATAGTATTTCCTGCATCCATGGATTACCAGTGCATGCCACTCATGAACAATATGTAGTGTATTTTTTATGTTCTGCTACATTATAGTATCATTATGTTGTGGCAAAGATCTGAAAAGTGTAGTCGGACAAATATCTAGATGGATGTTTGTAGCTATGTTATCTTAAACGATAACACTATGGTCTACTAGCCTTCCATGATGTGATATCATATGTTTCTGGAAGGAGTGGAATCAATTGATTGGTAGGTTTAATCTATGTCTTAGTTTTCCAGAAAATATAAAGAATGTACATCCGCTTCCTCGAATGATGTACTCTTTTTTTTAATGGGTATCCGGGCCTCTGCATCGTGATGATGCACACAGCCGTTTTATATTAAAAATAAGAAGTCTCAAATTATGCAATTCAACTTTCCACTGATGTACACAGTTTTCTGTTTTAAAATTTGCTTAGCACATAGTATCGGCCATGAAGTTTTTCTCAAATATAATCACTCTAAAACATGAGTATACGTATTACATGCCTAGGCAATAAATATTTCAGTTTGGAAAAAGTGATCAAGATCATTTTTTCTAAGAGTGCA
This sequence comes from Poa pratensis, assembly GCA_947311845.1. NCBI lineage: Eukaryota > Viridiplantae > Streptophyta > Magnoliopsida > Poales > Poaceae > Poa > Poa pratensis. Next base: position 9,221,203 of record CAMZMU010000055.1, on the reverse strand, counting down.
AAAATACTACAGTTTTTACTAATACCACGGTATAGAATATTATAGTTTTTGTTACCAAACACGTAGTTCAAACCATGATATTTTCAAAAAGCACTGTTGAATACTTTGAAAAAACAATCGCTATCAAACGCACCCTAACCATGAAGCGTGTCTTTCTTCTTTTAATTAATCAAACTCCTTCGTAAAGAACTACCAACCTAGATGAAAGTGTTTGAGCATGGTCTTGTGGATGCGTAGCTGATTCCAGCAACCGCACCATGCATTATCTAGATCAGATAGGGCGCGTTTGGTAGCCTGCAGAATTCTTGAACCAGACTCCTCAGGTACAACTATTTGGTGATTGGATGCCTATGTGAGCCCCTGGGCCAGACCAGCGCGTTTCTCAAAGCACTCTCGGAGCAAGCCCGATGTCTACTACGCGCTTCTATTCATGTAGACAGTGTTGGGCCTCCAAGTACAGAGATTTGTAGGACAGCAGTAATTTTCCCTTAAGTGAGTAACGCAAGATTTATCAAACTCTGTGAGGTAGAGGTTAAAGGTATCTCTCTCAAGCAACTCTATAATTAAGATACAAGAAGTCTCTTGTGTCCCCAACACACCTAATACAATTGTCAGTTGTATGGGTGCACTAGTTCGGCGAAGAGATAGTAAAATGCAAGTGATATGGATGATAACGAGTAAAATTTATAATCAGTAATAAAAATGGCAGCAAGCAAACATGTAACAAAAGTGACTAGAAACAGTGTTCCGATGATTGAAAAATAGGTCATAGGGATCATACTTTCGCTAGGGATCTCTCTCAACACGTTAGCACAACTGAAAGCAAGCAAGTGCTAGTCGGAACTATTCTTCTTCTTGATGAAACAAGAGTACTATGCGTAGGGCTACAAAAGCACACCTCAAAGTCTGACTAAACAAACACTACAATTTCAAAAAGAATAATCCAAGGTAAATATCACTCTAGATAATCTATTATCCAAAGAGTCACACACGGCACCACACTGTCACCATGGCTTTGTGTTGTCAATAATAACTCCGAAAATTGTACTAGATAAACCAATTGAGTAGCATAACATTACATAAGAATTCAGCAACACTAACAATGCTCACGATCACATAAAGATCACACAATGGGAGAAAGAGATAGCCACATAGCTATAGTAGAGCCCTCAGCGCTGATGAAGCAATACTCCCAGCGCATCATGGGAGGCAGTAACGGCGATGAAGATGGCTCCGGGGGCAATTCCCCGTCCCGGCAGGGTGCCGGAACAGAGACTTTTGTTCCCCGAAACTAGGGTTTGATGGCGGTGCTCGGAGTCTTTTCTGGAGAAAACCTTCGGGGTTCTAGGGTTTTCGGAGACGAGGCAATTTATAGGCGAAAGGGCAACGTCGGTGGGCAGCCAGGGCCACCAGGTGGCAAAGGGGCGCGGGTGCACCCCCACCCACGTGGTGGGCCTGCGTCCTTCACCTGTTTGGCCTCTGGGGTCCTCCTTTGAGCAGTGCCTTCGTTCCATTGATGAAATAAATCACGTAAATTTGCAGGTCTTTTGGAGAATATTTCCTGACTAGGATTTCTAGGACAAAAAGACATCAGCAAACATGAACTGGCACTGGGCATCTTGTTAAGAGGTTAGTCTCAGAAAATATATAAAAATGATACTAAAACATTATAAAAACATGTGGCATTGACATATAAATAAGCATGGAACATCAAAAATTGTAGATATGTTGGAGATGTATCAGCATCCCAAGCTTAATTCATGCTCGTCCTCGAGTAGGTAAATGATAACAGAATAATTTTTGAGGAGGCATGCAACTAACACAATCTTGATCAAATAGTAACGTACAGCATGTGAGCTTAGATAAACAATCATTCAAAGCAAGTGTCTAAAGAATATTAAACAAACAATGGTTAATCATGACAGTCAATCAACCAAGAACTTTTTTCGCGGGTCATGCTTTGGAGACTTGAGACCGTACAAGGTTCATTATAGATGATTTAATTATCCAACATAGCAACTATATCCTTCTCTCAAGCATCTAGTATTTTTCACATTAATAGAAAGGATCTAGTCAAGTGAAAATAAACATAAACAACATGTATCAACTGTTTCAAAGTTTACTGACCAACCGGTGAGCGTAAGCATATGGTTTTGGCACCAGGATGTTTGGGCAAAGAGAACATTAATAGAGGTTTGGAAGGCCAATGGAAGAAAGTCTCACACAGCTATAAATGATCATTAGACAGGAGGAAGTCTTATAATCGAAGCTATGCAAGGAGTAGTGTTTGCCATGCAAATGATGCACATAGAGCTATATGTATTTGAAAGCTCTCCAATGGAACTAGTGGGGGTGCATCTAACTCGGTTGCTCACGAAGACCTAGAGCACATTTGAGGAGGCTCATCATTGGAATATATAACCCAAGTTCTATAATGAAAAATTCCCCACATAGTTATACTAGATGAAACATGAAAACTCTCTCAAATGAAGCATAGGTGCTACTAGCACAAGCATGAAACTATGAAGCATGGGTGCTAGACATGAGCACAAATATGATATCTCTGAAACAATGGTGCTACTAGCAAAAAATATGATGACTCTGAAGCATAGGTGCTAAAACATGAACACAAGTGTGATATAAAGGATAGTAATGTTGCCCCTCTCTCTTTATTTCTTTCTTTCTTTTTTTCTTTTTCTTTTTTTCTTTTTTTCTTTTTTTCTTTTTCTGTTTTTGAATGGCCTCCATGGCTCTTTCTCTTTCTCTCGCTCACAGGTAGGGGCAACACTCTAATAAAGACACACTTTTTGTACAAATAACTCAAAATGACTAAAACATAATTTATGAAACTGAAAGCCTCTGCCAGTGTAGCAGGAGGTGCAATGATCTAGCGTAACATGGATAAACCACACGTCAGTTGTATATGATCATGCAAAGCACTAAATGATAATAATGAAAAATGACAACAAGTCATGTAATATGAATGGCCTCCATGGCTCTTTTCACTTTTCTCTCCCTCACTGTAGGGGCAACATTCTAATATGATGACACACTTTTTGTACAAATAACTCATAATGAACAAAACATGATGTATGAAACTGTGTGTCTTTGCCAGTGTAGCATGATGTGCAATGATCTAGCACAACATGGGTAAACTACACATCAGCTGTATAGAATCATGCAAAGCAATATATAACAATGATGAATGAGAACAAATCGTGTAATGTAAGATGGAAGTTGCATGCCAATATATCTCGGAACAGCTATGGAAATGCTGTGGTAGGTAGGTATGGTGGCTGTTTTGAGGAAGATGTATAGGCTTATGTGTAGGAGAACAAGAGGAGGTCCTCCCACGGGGTTTGGATGTACTGGCGAAGTATGCACCAAGTCTCAATGTGAGAAGAGGGCAATGCACATCACCGAAGAGGCTAGCAAAATTTGGATGGTGGAAGTGCCAAAAACCGAATTTCAACATTAGTAAAAAAGAACTCACAAGTTTATTGTTCGCAACTAGCAAGGTGAACATACAGAGAATGATCATAGTCACTCCAAGCAGGGCCGTTCACGACGGTACAAGTACCCCGTTAGATCCCTCGACCTTCACACGCAACTAAACCATTACGGAGTACCTTCAGACTTAAAGAGCTATCAAGAACGACTATTCTTCAACAATTAATAGAGTATGTAGTACGGACCAAGATTTACGGCAACACCACTACTTAGCCTCAACTTAATTAACTAGCAAGATTAAGCATCTATTCATTTAATACCTCAAGAAATTGCAAGGAAACAAGTTATCAAAATTCACATGATTAACAATACCATGCAAGTTTTCCGACATACCACACCACATGCATAGCATTTTAGTTCCAAACACCAATCAACTTATTTGAACAACTCTCTAAACATATATGAATGAAAATACCAGAGAGTACTTCCTAACTACAAAACTAATAGCTCTGAATAAGAGATACATGAAAAACAAGAGCTAGAAGCAAAAATAATGAAAAGCTAAACACTCAACGCATAAAAGTGTAGAACATGAGTGTTTTATAAAAAGCGGAGAGTGTCTCTCTCCCAAACAAGAATATAAGGATCAAGCATTGTTAAGACTAGAGAACTAAACATAAACAAACTGAAAATAAAAATAAACTGATGCTCCAAGAATAACACATAATATGTGAAGCAATAAAATATAGTACCAAGGGTGAAAACTGATGATTGTTGATGAAGAAGGGGATGCCTTGGGCATCCCCAAGCTTAGACGCTCGTGACTTCTTGAATATTGCAGAGGAGGTCCATGGGGAGCCTCCCCAAGCTTGAGCTTATATCCCTTCTTGATCTTCATTCATCACTTCGCTCTTGAATATTTGAAAACTTCGTTCACACAAAACTTCTCACAAACTTCATTAGAGGGGTTAGTTCTCGAAAAATAAAATCTTCCTTCAGTTCCAAAGCACATATCATGAACTTATTTTTAAACATTAGCTATTTTCAGCAAGATCCAAGTGATTTTCTCCCCCTCAAAAGAACATCACTTTGCCCTAAAAGAAGCAATGCAAAACTAAAACAGAATCTGTCAAAAACAGAACAGATGTTAAAGATGAATTTTTTCGGGATACTTCTGGACCTCAAATCAGAAAACTCAAAACTAGAGAAAGGTAGGCAAAACCCTAATGATTGCTGTAAAAACATTTCAACCACAGATGACGCTCTGTGATTGTTTGGATTTTCGAACAGTAAGGAACAGAAATCTGTTTCTAGACAGCAAACTCATAAATTAGTTTCCCTCTCTTTAGAGGCTATTCTTGGCACAAAAAACCAAAACAAAAAGATACAAAAGACGTGTTACAGAAGTAAGAGCCACCTTGACTCAAAGAAAAACAAAAACAAACAGAAAGTAAAAATAAAATGGGTTGTCTCCCATAAGCGCTTTTCTTTAAACCCTTTTAGCTAGGCATGATAATTTTGATGATGCTCTCATAAGAATAAGAGTTGAACATATAAGAGAGCATCAAGAAGCATGTATATAAACGCTATTATAATTTATGTTAACAATTTTACCAAGCTAAGCGAGCAAACTCGTGAGTTTTAGGTGTCGAGCCGAGTTTCAATTCGGACCTCGTTTGTTAAACGAGTCGAGCCAAACTGATTCGTTAGTTGACCGAGATTTAACGGTCCAATTTCAGGCCTACCTGGGTGTCCCTGGGGAATAGAACGCGACAATAGTAATACAGGACAATACATCGCGAAGAATGCCTGCCCCGCCGCACACAATCCACATAATTGTTTGACCGGTACGGCTGGGTTCCACTTCATACTACTCCCTCCGTTTCATATTAATTGACTTGGTTTTGTCCAAAAACGGATGTATCTATACTTGTTTAGTATTATACATTCATGTGTTGTCAAATGTGTGTCAATTAATTTGGAACGGAGAGAGTAGTACTATAGTTGCTATCATTACGAGTAGAGATTTCTTGTACCGATCTTCGGTACTCTCGCTACTTTAAAAAAATCAAAAATTATATTTAAAAGTTTTAGAAAAGTCTTAAAAACATCATACATGTTTTAATTGACAGCTAAACAAGTATAGATACATCCATATTTGGACAAAACGTATTACGATGTGCCACGTTTATAGTATACATCGTTGGAAACATGCATAATTTTTTTTCAGTTTTTTATTGAACTTTTAAATACAATTGTTGAATTATTTTAAATAGAGATCAAGAGCAAAAAAACACTTTTCTATCGTTACAGCATGTTCAACTTTTCGGGAGTAAAGCGTGGGCTTAGCCGCTTAGGTGATAGGCCTGGCCGAAACTTCCATCATCAAACAGGCAAGCCTAAGGAAGATACTCCCGCTTCTATAAAAAATTCGAAAAATATATTTAAAAGTTTTAGAAAAGTCTTAAAAACATCATACATGTTCTCGATGATGTAACTTATAGAGATGCAAAATCACAATGAGAAATACTTTGTCTTCCAACCTACACAAAAATATAAAAAATACAGATCCGATGATTATAGTTAACAATGCATAGTTTCAAATCTTCAAATTTTGTCTTTTTTATAGACTATATTATAAATAAATTTGCATTAAGATTTTGCACGCTTATAGTATATATCATTGGGAACATGCATAATTTTTGTCATTTTTTGAAACTTTTAAATATAATTTTTGAATTTTAAAAAATAGAGTTCGCTACAGCTCGAGAGAAAAAAAAACTACTTTTCTATCATTACGGCCTGTTCAACTGTTCTTGAGTAATGCGTGGGCTTAGATGATAGGCCTGGCCGAAACTTCCATCATCAAACAGGCAAGCCCAAGCAGCGTAATGGCTGGGTCGTGCGCGGGGTGACCTCAGGTTGAGATTGCGTGTGGCACGCTAATTGGGTTGAAGAAAACAATCCGGCCCGAATCTCAATTGTTGCTCGTTTACGGCGTAAAATTGGGTCAGATTTTTCAGTTTAACGATGTTAGCTTCGTCTTGGAGATGGAAATCACTAGAAAAAGGGTTCCCTTTGTAAAGGGAACCAAGCGGACCATCTGGTGATGACAAGTGTCGCTTTCTCCTTCGTGCGGTACCAACAGTTGCACGCATATTCGCCAAGTGTCACAACCATATTGAAAGTGGGAGCAGGAGAGAGAAAGGCACACGGGAGGTGGGAGGACAGCTTTTTCCCTTTTATTTTTCAAAACCGAAACTTCAAAACGAAATATCTTGAGATCCGTTTATCTAAATTACGAACCGTTTTCACTTTTGAGCTCCTCGCGTCGAGATTTTCAAAACTAGATCCCATGTTGATATGTTTCGACGAACTTTATTTTTGTACTTCCGGTTATGAATAGTTGTACAACTTGTGTCTGTTACTTTGTACAACCATTTTTGTGTACTTTGTACTTCCTGTTTTTTATACTTTTGTATGATGAGAGAGAAGGGATAGTGAGGTGGGAGGAAAACTTTTTCCCTTTTATTTTTCTAAACCGAATGTTTGAAATGAAATATCTCGAGAACCGTTTATCAAAATTACGAACCGTTTCCATTTTTGAGGTCCTCGCGTCGAAATCTTCAAAACTAGATCCCATGTTGATAGGTTTCGAGAAACTTTTTTTTCTGTACTTCTAGTTATGTATAGTTGTACAACCTGTTCTGTGCAGTTGTACAACCCGTGTCTGTACAAACTGTGTCTGCTAGTTATACAAAATATGTTATGTAGTTGTACAACCCGTGTCTCGTTGTTGTACAACATGTGTCTCTGTTGTTGTTGTACAACCTGTGTCTATGTAGTTGTATAACCTGTGACTGTACAATCTGTGTTTGTCTAGTTGTACAATGTGTACTATATAGTTGTATAACTTGTGACTGTATAGTTGTACAACTTGTCTGTACAATCTGTTTCTATTTAGTTTTTTAAACTGTGTCTGTACATTTAGCAGCAACATGAGCATATATATATCCAGCGCCCCTCTATATAGTTGTCCAATATTCTCTATTTAATTTGTACAACATGCTTTATTTAATTGTACTGGCTACTTAATAAGTACTAAGTGTTGTTAGTACCAAATAAATGCCTTACAGAACCAGAATGAACGATATCTGGAACGATGTACATGGGGGGCTTTGTACGCGTGTCCAACGATCGATCCCTGCCTAGCCACTGATGTACGTGCGGGGACATTAGTTCGTACGATGATCGATCCGAGTCGCACGTGACGGACGTACGCGCGGGGCTTCCTTGCGAACCACGGCCTTCGCGGAGCTTTCGTAACGAGCCCGTCCACTTGCTGCCGCCGTATAAGCATGTGGTGACGTGATCGTTTTCCCTTTCGCTCCCTCTCGCGGGGTGGCACGTGGCGCGCTGCACGGTAACCAGTTTCCTTCGTGAAGGGTGCCTTCGCCTAGTGATACCCCTTGGAGATGCTAAATGTTTCTCCCTCCGTTTTTTAATATAAGCTGAATTAATCTAGGTTTTGCCACATCTCGTGCCTTACGTCGCCACCGTAGTCTACTCCCTCCCGAGCGTCGGCATGCACCGGCGATCGGGAGAGCAGGTCTCCGGAACCAGTCGCCTTTGTGATCCTGTACGGGAGAGGGCAAATTAGGTTTTTGGGAAGCGTCTCGCGCGACTGCTCGCCGTTTCCACCACGGGTCGTCTTCCGAACAAGTCCGGCGGTCCTGCCTACCGCCGCCTCAAGCGTCGTCTATTTCGACCCATCTTCACCAACGTCGTCGTCCTCAACAATCTCGCTGCCAATTTGGAAGCGCTGAACTTGGCTGCATCAACGACTACTTCCTCTACGACCATTCGGTATGTGCGACGTATTCCGAACTACTGTGTTATTATGGATATGTTGGCGTATATGTTGCTACTGTTCATGTTGCTTAGTACGTCTAGTGTGTTCGTATTTCACATGTTAGGATGACTCCAACGGGGCGACGCATCGAGTCCGCGCGCCTTCGTTCCTGTCCGCGGGGGCCAAAAACACGGCCCAACGGGGCGACGCAAACGGACCGCAGTCGGTTTTTTTGTCCGCCGCGACCCATTCTTGGCCCAAATTTGGGCCACCGATGCGTCGGGCGCGGACGCGAGCGGAGCGCTAGCGTGTCCTGCCCTAGTCCGCCCCTGGCCCGCACGTCATACCATTCCCCACCCCAATCTCCTCCGCCTCTCTCGCCCCTCCCGCCGCCACCCCGCCGTCGTTCCCTCGATGAACTATTGGTCTTATTTTTATTTGGTTTGTAAGACTATGCATGAAACAATTTGTTATTTGTGAAACAATTTGTATTATTTGCTGAATTATTTAGTTTGTAACAACTATGTGATAAACCATTTGGATTGTATTATTTGGATTGTATAATTTATTTTGTTTCCTATATACTTGTTTTGTATGGATTGATAAAAATGATAAAAATGATCAAAAACCCTGGCCGGGCGGATTCGATGCGTCGGCCCACCCCCCTATATATGAATGAAAATGTCTCATATATGGCCTGTTTAACTAAAAAAACATGCGGGCGGATTCGATGCGTCGTCCCGTTGGGGGCACTGGCCAGAAAGGGGCGGACATGGGCCGGACGCGCGTCCGTTCCTCGACCCAAACGGACAAAACGCGGACCAAACGCGCGTCCGTTTGGGTCACCCCGTTGGAGTCATCCTTAGTAGCTGGTATTGTCATGTTTAATATTCTAAAATTAATCATAAAATTATTGCCTAATTTTCCAACAGCTAGCCCCTCTCGTGTAGTTGGCCCGAGGGGAGCAACGATGACCCTAGCGAGTCACCTCCTCCTGGCATTTAAATTAGATTAGTGCCAGTTTAAATTTCGTTATAATTTAGTTAGTTTCAGTCCATTCATTAAAAATTTACATATTTCACAAAGTTTTATCTGAACTTTGGGGGGCCGCTTTGCTGGACCTGTGTTCGGCACCCGTAAAACCGGATACATATCCGGGAGTGCCGGTGTAGAGACACTCTCACGCCTCCACACTAGTCCGAAACTCCGAATACAGCATAAAACCAGAGATTAATGGTGCTTCCTGAAAGATCATCGAGAAATAAAGTCGTCTACAGTCGATCGAGCAATCTACGGTGTTCACATGGAGCACCTAGCTGGCTACAGAAGACTCTGGCATATCTACGAGCGGACGCAAGGCGCTGATTCAGCTAGGCAGCCGATGATGGCTGGCTACACGTGTGTGCGCCCGAGCGAGCAGCCGCGCGCGTACCGCCAGACTCGGGCAAGTGGAGCGTCGACACGCGGAGGCCTTCCCTCGGACGGGTGTCGACCGGTCGAACATCGTAGAGGAAAGGTTGGGCAAGCTAGTGCAGGATAAAAAATGACAGGGCGCTGGTCGACCAAGGAAAGGTTGGAGGAAGGCCGGTACTAGAGGCCGGGAGCCGGCCAAATGGCGATGCGCGCCTCCTCTCGTTTCGTCCAGGACTCGCGCTTGCCAGGCGTCGCCGGCCGAGTGGTGGTGATTAGCTCGGCCTGTTGAGGTTCTGCTGCTTCTTGCTTATTATGCATGTATTCTTGCTTCCGTTTGTACTATTTGCTCTTCGTTTTGCCTCTCGATGCATGCTTCCATGTCCTCCAGATGTCCTTGCCAGCTTGATTCATGGAGATGGCCGATGTTCTTGCATTTGTTATTCATGGCGTTGCTTGGTTCACAACGTATAGCGTGGGTGTGTCGGGGTGTGCGTGCGCTCGTGGACAAGTATGAGCTCGATCGGGGTGCAAGCAATGGCGCTCGACGGCATGCTGTTGTTACATGGCTACATGCTCATGCGCGGCGGCCCGAGGTCCGGTCGAGAGGAGGAAGGAGGACGGCGCGTCCGTGGCTTCGCCGGGGCACGGGAGGAGAGATAGAGAGGCGCGCGGTGCGCGAGGTGGCTGTCATCGTCGGCGGGAATGCTCGATGGGTGGCCGGTGGAGCTGTCAGCTGAAGGTGAAGTAGTAGCACAGCAAACGCGGGCGCGGCGCCGGCGAGGCTGGGTGAGAGCGCGCTCGCCAGGCAGGTTGCCGCCGCTGGCAATTACGAAGCATAGCAACGGGAACGTGTCGATCTAGAGGACCTTCCCACTACTACTACTACACTTGCTAGAATATGCATGCAGCACGCGAAGGTTTAATTTGTTTTCACTTGCACATTCAATATTCCATTCGCGGGCCGCCGCCTTGTCCCCAAGCACACGCCAAGGGGCGCCCGTCGCAATACCCAGCCGCAAAGGCGCAAGGGGCACCAGCCGCCCTGCAGCCTGACTGCAGGCAATAGTAAACACGGTATCCGCCTACTACTTTTCTTCTACGCCTTTTTTGGCGTGTTAATGATGCGAAACAGTGAACCCCGAGCGCACATGCCCGATCCGAGACGTAATGCAGTGACGGCCGACATGACGCACCTGGCCCTGGCATGGCTCGGTCGGGCAGTAAACGGCGCGGGGTCCCAAGCACGACCGGCCGGCATTGAGCTTCCAGCGAGTGCCAGGTCCTATAAACTCGGACGGCGCCCAATTGGAGGGCCAAATGGACATACGCGCGCCCCTATTCCTGCTCGTCCGTGGCAGCAATGCAGGTTCGTGCCGCTGCTCTCTCTGCTTCATTTGTTCTTCTTGCTTCTTTTCGAGTTTCTCCTCGCCCTATTCTGGACAGTGTCTAGAGATGAGTGGCTCGACGCGTAGTATACTCAGATTCTTGCGGCTTTGGTGTTACTTCTTGTTGTTCTTGCTGCCGCGGCTAGCTGTTGTTGCTGGCTCAAGTTCTTGCTGATTCCAATCCATGGCTAACAATTTTCGTTGGAGGCTGTCGTTGATTGTTTGGATCTTAGGGAGGACCTGCACCCATAGTTGATACAACATCTGTGTACGCAACGATTTCTGTCACGGGAGGCCCATTGGTGGGAGCTTCTTAATTAGTCGGCCGTGTCCGTTAGCAAACTACTCAAAACCTAGGTTCAGATCTTGCTGTTTACTCTTTCTCTTCTTACTTCCAATTGCTCAGCAAATGAAACATCAAGCGGCCCAGCCTAAGACCAAATCTGTTACAACTGAGTTGCCTACCATTTTTTTTGGTACCAGCAAATGAGGGCCAACGTAGATGTAGGTCCATGTCTCATCATCCAGCAAAGCTACTGCACATAAACTTCACATCGATTGTATGGAATAGAAACCAACCATTTTTGCGAGGAAATCACAAGCCAGCCTGACCCTACCAAGCAGTCATTTTTTACTTACTGCATATATGGATATGATCATCCTCACCAACTTGAACTGATCTCTTGCATATGACAGGAGGGAAGACGCTGCAGATTTCATAGATTCAGAAAACATCACAGATAGTCCCAGGAGGGTACAAGGTAAAACAGCTTGTCATGCACCAGGTCTCCTTACTTTAGCAGGACACACACACGCACTGCTTAGTATTAATCCACCACCCTTTTATTGAACTTGCCACTCCTGTCTTGCACCACAGAAGCAGCAGCCTTGACAACCCTTTCATACCCAATAATTGGGGAAGAGTGTGGCATCAGTACCAGATGCATGCACAGCACAGGACTGCTCAAGCCCTTCCTTCCTCCTGTCCCCTAGGCCCATTGGAGTTCTCGCCGCTCCCGCTCCCGCTCGTGCTTGCGCCGCCATTTTGTTGTGCCAACATCTGCACTCCAGCAAACAACAAAGCAAAGCTGAAATATGGTCTCTCGGATGCTGAAAACTTAATTTGGTAATGCAGTAAGATCCTGTGACTAGTCTTTTTATTGCTTGAACTCTCCTTTCCAGAGAATCTGCCAGCTCTCCTGCCAGGTTTCGTTTCAGAACTTAAAATGTCCTGTTTTCAGGTTACTGACAGGATCTATTCTGCTTGTCTCCATTTTGTCTGCCATTTCAGGCAGCCTGCAATATGAACAGGCTTACTGATGCTATGGAATAAGCTATACAGTTCTCAGACAAATGGCAACAGAATCAATCTATACAATCTAGTGACTTTTTTCTATAGTACCTACTTCCTCCGTCCACTAATGTAAGACGTTTCGGCAAGCTAGAACAGAGGAAGTATCGTTTACCAAGATTAGGAACTAGAATTGCACACATTCAGGCCCATCCTCTGAAGATACAAATACTTTGGTGAACTTTCCGTAGTGTTTAAGAGAGGATAATCAAAATGAAAAAATATGCACCCTACAGTCCCACACCATTACGCAACAATATTTACTCAGTAGGAGGAAATTATATCTGTCAAGAAATCAACATGTATTTGTTACGTCTAGTTAGAGCGTCATGGTAAAGCTGTGAGCTGCTGATTTTTGTTTTTTGTTTTCGCGGGGAGCAATAGAAGTAGGATTACAACCCCGCAGGATAGGCTCCAAAATCTCTACAGGACCTGACCCGATTCACTGTCGCCGTTCTCCCTCAGTTCTTCCCAAACAGTGAGCTGCTGAATTAGTGGAAATGGCCAAAAACAGAGCCTTTTTCTGATGGCACAATGGTGCAGTAGGAACCAGAAACCTGATTCCTTGATACAAATGTTGATTAAAAGTGTCAATAGAGCCATTACCTTCTTGGATTTTGTGTTCCTCAAAGCATGTGTCAGGAGTTTCTCCAGTTTCTCTAGCTTATGAGCATCTGAGTCGTCAGCATTATTTTCAAGAGACCTGCAGGATTTCACATAACCAGCTTAGGGCAAAACACAGTAAATAATACAATAGGAGATATTGTGAAAGGCCTCGAGGGATACCAGGAAGCAATCTCTCTAAGCCTTGACTGTATATTTGAAGGATCTTCATCCTGGTTCAGGACCAAAATCATGTCAGAGATATGTGAGCACATATATAAGCAATGATACAATTTGGCTATTCTGGATATAATGTGGTATAATTGCAACGTAGTCCTAGTTTATAGAATATAGATAGCTGTTTGGATAAATTGGTAGTTAATTTTTTTAATCCATATTTGCGTTCATTTTGCTGGTCTTCTGCACATGCGCCATTATCCTTGATTACAAACACTTCATCATGCACAACTCATTTTCATGGCAACTTAAGAAATATATAGATGCTTGAATCCACAGTATGATGCTTGGCAGCTAAATCTTCCACACCTAAACAAGCTCTAAGCTATGTAATAATAAAAAGCTATATAGATTCTTTTACATTGTTGCTACTTGCATCGCCTTCATTCTGGTTCTTTCCGGCTCCCGAGAATTTCTGATATCGGTCATATGTACCTTCTATGCTGAAACAAATGTATCACATTAATATTTCGAAACTCAGTGTACTTTTAAAGCTTTAAGGCTCTGACTGGCAATTTCAAACTAAATTTTCAGCACCATGGGAAAACAGTAAAATGCAACTCATGTATTTCTCTTTTATAATTTGGTAAAGACCTGTATATAGGTCCATCATATCTCTACCTCCACAAACAATATCCACCTATTGTAATTTTGGAAGCTTCTGTATCAGCTTTTATAAAACCAGCTGCTTTTTCACACTTGGCTATTTGAAGAATCGGTAGCATTACTAGCCTTGAGATATATTCTTAGCCTTCTTATATCCTGAACTCTTGAGTGAGTTTACTTTTCATTCTAAAACTTTGTTTGTTGCAAATAAACCTTAAACTCTTAAAAAAAGTTCACATCCCGTCCAACCCGAGAAAAACGGTGGCATGAACACAAAAAACCCGGTTCCGCCAACCGAACCATGGCGTGCCCTTCTCAGAGACCTCCTTCTCTCTCCTTCCCCCCTTACTTCAGTTGTCTAGTTTTGTGTCGGCTACCATGCCCAAGTAGTCACGCCCTCACATACAATAGCACCGCCACACCGTGACGCCCTCCATGCCAAGTAGCACCTCACCATCCCGCCCCCTTTCCCTAGAATCGCCATGACTGCTCTTAGCACAACACCACCACATCGGCCTCTTGAAGCTTATTGGCTAGTTGTGCCTTCCCCCTTGAAGGAAAGAGCAAGGTTGCATGAATCGAGGATGGACTACAATGGCACGAATGACGAGTGTGAATACACCGATGAGCTTGACATTGTTCCTACAAGCAAGAAAACACAGACGAGTTGTGGGTGTTGGCGAGTGGGTGTATGATAGGACGGATGAGCTCGAGGGTCGACATGGACAAGAAGAGAGCCACGACAGACTAGCTAGCGGTGGCAGCTTGAGACAACATGGGCACTTGTATTGGGAGGATTGGGAATTTAACGTTCCGATGGAGATTTTGACAAGAGGGGTGGCTAACTTTACTCGATCGAACTGCCTAGTCATAGGTGGAGAACTTATTCCTGTAAAAGAATGCCCCCTCCTTCGTCCAAGGGGGCATTTCCTTCCTTGCGGTTGTGTGTTCGAATAGAGGAGACCAATAATTCGGCGTAGACAATGACATATGGGAAAATTCACTTTGCCTAACATTAGCATAAGCAATAATATAGGGCTTCAAGCATCCCTTGGTGCAACTATCAAAGTTTCGAAGGTAGTTATGTGCCATAGAGAAGAGCAATCTAGGTCAATGATCTATCCACTCCTTTTTTTTCATGGGTGACCATGTTCTACATACTCCAAGGAAGCTCGAGACCCAAACTCAACTTTTCTAGGAAAGCCCTTACATATGGCTCAAGAAATAGGCCTACGTAGTGCCTGGTCTCTTACATCGATGGGACTACTTCACATGCATTACATCAAACATGCGGTAAGGGATGTCGTATTTCACTCCTTTCCCTACTTCATTATGCCTCACAAGAAATGTGAGGGAAGCATCATAACCCTCATGGTCCACAAAGCATCCTTTCAAGGTAGTCCTTTATACTTCAAAGGGTCCGTAAAAGGACAAGTTATGAGAGTGACGATTCTACACTTAAGACATCGCTAGCTTTCTCATCTTGGAAGATGCTAGGCAAACTTGTGGGGACAATTGTTGTAGGGTACATTTGGATCAAACACAAGTTGATTGGAGCACACATTTCATTGAAGGAAGAAGCCATAGGGGACTATGTTAGAAGTAATCTTGTCATATCTATATGCATTATGTTTCTAGCTTAGTCAGGAAGTATCTAGAGTATGTAGAAGTCCTAATAGATGTGAGGAAGTATCTAGAGTATGTAGGAGTTCTAGTAGAAGTAAAAGTCTGCTGTTCTGTAGTAGTTTCTAGAGTACTGAACCGACCTACTGTTCAGTGAACAGTAACCGACCTAGCTAGGCTATATAAGGAGATGTACTCCTTTGTATGAGAACTAAGCTTGTGTGATATATTGTGAAGATATATAGAGCTTCATATATTCCTGGTGTGTGACTGTGTAAGAGTGAGGGGTGTGTGTGAAGCACAACCATATTAGAAGGGAGCTAAGTGATTTAGCTTCCAACAACTGGTATCAGAGCCGCGTTGTGTGTTGTGTTAGCTCGAGTGAGATATGGAGAAGGATGGAGATAGAGTTTCCATTCGATACCCTATGCTCACAAAGAGCAACTACTTGGCATGGTCTATCAAGATGAAGGTGTTAATGCGTGCCCAAAGGCTTTGGGACGCTGTCGAACCAAAAGATCCAAAGGTGCCCCCGAAGGAGAGTAAGGATCAAACGGCGTTGGCTGCAATTTACCAAGGGATACCAGAGGACATGCTCTCCCTGGTGTACGGAAAGGAGACAGCCAAGGAGACCTGGGAGGCCCTGAAGATTATGCACATGGGTGCTGAGCGTGCGAAGGATGCCAAGGTACAAACTCTCAAGACGGAATTCGAGGGGCTGCGCATGAAGGAGTCAGAATCTGTTGATAATTTCGCCTCCCGGTTGACAACCATCGTAAACCAGATCCGAGCACTTGGTGAGGAGTTTGAGGGGTGTATGCCGTCAAGAAGTTCCTTCGTGCTGTCCCCAACAAGTTTCTCCAGATTGCCTCGACCATCGAACAATTTGGCGATCTCAAGACCATGACGATGGAAGAGGTCATTGGGCGACTGAAGGCGCACGAGGAGCGCCTACGAGGAAGTGGTGATGTTGATGAGGAGCACTTGCTGCTGACCCGTGCAGAGTGGAAGGCAAGATACGGGGCTGAGAGCTCATCGCGAGGAGGGCGTGGTGGAGGCCGTGGCCGTGGCCGGACTTGGGATAAGTCTGAGGTGAAGTGCTACAACTGCCCTAATTTTGGACTTTATGCTTATGAGTGTCCAGAGAAGAACAACAAAGCACTCTTTGGTGAGGCTCTCTCTGACGATGATGAGCCAGCACTCCTGTGAGAGGGGTGTTCATAGTGCACGTCCAATGGTGTGATACTGTTAGACTGTGCACGTGCGGTGGTGTGATACCATCGTTATAGAGGGCGTCGGTGTGAGGCCGACCACTATGGTGTGATGCCACTGTCTACGAAAAGGTTGGTGTGAAGCCAATGACGCTGGTGTGATGCCATCGTCAAGTCGAAGAGTCGGTGTGAGGCCGACGACAGTGGTGTGCGGCCAATGGCACATGGAAGATCGGTGTGAAACCGAATCGGTGGTGTGATGCCATGTTATATGGAGTCAGCGTGAGGCTGACAAGCACGGTGTGATGCCGTTGCCAAACAAGAGGCGGTGTGAGGCCGTCACGAGATGAAGCACATGGTCCAGGTGATCTGGATTAGAGGATCTAGTTGATATGACAAGATTAAGGGGGAGATTGTTAGAAGTAATCTTGTCATATCTATATGCATTATGTTTCTAGCTTAGTCAGGAAGTATCTAGAGTATGTAGAAGTCCTACTAGATGTGAGGAAGTATCTAGAGTATGTAGGAGTTCTAGTAGAAGTAAAAGTCTGCTGTTCTGTAGTAGTTTCTAGAGTACTAAACCGACCTACTGTTCAGTGAACAGTAACCGACCTAGCTAGGCTATATAAGATGTACTCCTTTATAAGAGAACTAAGCTTGTGTGATATATTGTGAAGATATATAGAGCTTCATATATTCCTGGTGTGTGACTGTGTAAGAGTGAGGGGTGTGTGTGAAGCACAACCATATTAGAAGGGAGCTAAGTGATTTAGCTTCCAACAAACTAGTCAACATCGTCATCATAAAGTTGAAGATCCTTGATTGCAAAAGCCTCTCAAAGGTACACACTACATTCGAGCAATGCCATTGAACTTTTGAAGAAATTGGAAGCAATAGGTTTGGTAAAATTTTATGGTTGTTCCCATGTTGTGAGATAGATGTTCTTCTAGAACATAAGTTAATCTCCACTCTTTCTCTCATTGGTACCTCCTCTATTGAGAAGCTCTTGAAATGAGTTAGCATTGGTATTTTGCTCAAGCATAAACCTTTAGTTTAGATTATCATCATTGATATAAAAGAAACATGTGATCACCATTTGAACCAACTTGATATGATAGATCTACCATTTCATAATTTGGAACACATACCATGATCTACTCGCTCTTCTGCCTAGGTGGGAAACATATCTTATAAGATAGGATGTTTCGAGAAGCTTAAGTTGCTAGACAACAATAAAATGACTCCAGGATAAGAGTGGCTAGGATGCCTTTGAAAGCCTTTGACGAAACATTAGGACCTTTTGACTGCTTGTTCGATGGCATTGAGAGATGCCTCCATTTGGAGGCATGATTTTGGGGATGTTTGCACGATAGCAGTGAGATGTCGAGCTGGCATGTCCCGTCGAGGTGTCCTATTAACGAGCATCACAATGGTTCAATGATTTGACGAGTGGCCACCATCCATCCTCGTATTATTGAATCTCTGTCGCGTCTCCATCCACGCAAGAGCGTTATGCATGATAACTTTAAGGAGTTCTTATGTGAACCCACTTTTTTTAATACCTTTGGTCTTGGCCTATATGACACTTGAGGCTAGAAAACCCAATATCCGCCACTTTAGCATTATCCCTATGTATTAGTGGCATTTTCCTTCTAATTTTGTTATTGTTCTTCCATCTTCCTATACTTGTCTCTCTCACTATCTCAACTGAAACCTCTATCCATGGAGGCTCCATCATCACTCCTATTCTATTGTGATATTCCTCACAAGGTACATCACAAGGGCTTAAAGAGGATGTGCTTATGCAAATAATGGCGGAGCCAAAAATTCGAGAAAGAGGGAGCCAAATAGTTCAAAAAATTCTAAGGCCCACTGAACCATGCTATACTAACTGACATTCTTTGAAATATAGAGGATCAGAAAGCATGTATACAGAAAAAAGACCAGGGAGAGCCCCAACCCCTGCCAGTTTCCCCAATGGATGTGAAAGCATGACAACCCAACTGTGAGCATGCGTATCAAATGTGGCATTATTTGAATTGAACTTCAACAAGAACTTTTTGTACCAGGTATGATTATGGTTCCATTGAACATTGACGAAGAGTAGAGAATGCATACCAATAGTACAAATAACAAGGGCAGTGGCCACACTAGGTGAACAGAGAAAAGACGGGACACAACAATGATATGGTTGGTTGTGACTAAGGGACCTTTGCAACTTGTACCAAGCTTCATTATGGATCCCTTCAGCACTGAAGGACACATAACAACAATGACAATGGCCACACTTGGTTACTAGAGAAGAGAGGGCATCACGACGAGATGGTGCTTGAAGCTTAGATTGTTTTGATAGGGCTTCAACATGTATATTTTGGATGTCACAAGCATCTCGTCACGAACAAGAGGTCAATCGGGGAGAAATAGGTAAGAACAAAAAAATGAGATGTGATAGTCGTTTATACTTCTAGGAAAAATCATTTGGTGGAAGAGGCTATGGGTAAGATTAAAGTTACACCATGAGTTAAGAGTAAACTAAATAACCCAACTCAAGAACAAGTTGAGCTCACAAGAATGAGTTGAAATGCTACCATGAGATACATGTCAAATTAAATAAGCTAAATGAGACATGCGTTAAATGACCAAAGTATAACCTTTCAAAGTTAAATGACATGAATTAAATAGCCTTAATCATAATGTATCATCAAATTGTCAATTCAAGTTGGGATGAAATTTTACATGTAGATTATAAGAAGATATATCAGAAACATTAGCAAGGAAAACCACATCATGTGATCACAAGAACATATCTAAACGTGAAATTTCTCCATATGTTTCAATGTTATAGAAATTATCACAAAGTCAAACAAAGAAGCTTTCCCTTTGCTAATCAATATATTCTACTACTCGTATCCATGCACACAACATGAAATATTTACGAATCTAGATTAAACTTTCTTAACTACCTCATGTTTGGCACAAACACACATTTAATTGTATTGAAAGAAAATAAATCCAGCGACAGAGTGGAAGTTAGTACCACACTATATGCTCTCTTTTATGAGAACACTATTTCTGGAAAAACGTTAAAATCTTTTATGTTCGGCATTAAAAACTTGAAAAGGCACGCTTTCGTGACTCTTTAAAAGAGGAAATTTTTTTTTTCTTACAAAGCTAAAGGTATCTTCAATCATGTAAAAAAAATCCCATGAAGTAAATACTTCAAAAGAAAAGGGAGTTTCACATTGAAGCTCCAAACATAGCAATATTCAAGTGATATGCAACTTTACAAACAAGAGTACGAGTTCAATAAAATCCAAATATCTACATATCAAACAACCATATGAACAAATACTATTAGTGAAACATGGTAATTTTTATGTCAATGTAGGCACCATCACCACCATATGAAGCAAAATTCTTGTAAATCTCTTTTGTTGCCGCAATTCTCCACTTCTCCTTGTATGTACATGACAAAAACAAAAAACATTCTAAAAATTCATAATTTTAATATAATCATGGATAAAATTTTGAGTTAAGTAAATAATGTGAGAATGTTGGTTTGAAATTCACTATAAAAACATCTATAAAAAGATAAAGATCTCTTAATGTTCATTTTTTAATTATAATTGATATTTATAGTCCATGTTATATTTTATAAATAATTAACACATAGTAAAGTATACCTTGAATGTTTGTCCTGGAGACATAATTTGAGAAGTTAATCCTATATATGTTAATTTCCCATCATAATGAGATCATATGAACTTTATAGATTTTGTTTCTTAATTTTAAGGTATCTTATTTTATAATTAGTACAAGCACTGACTTTTATTTTTGTACCACAAGTGTTTCTAAATATTCATCTAGTTACAATTCTCCCACGACTCTGTTTTACCTTATTATTTTTTCACTTAGAGATATTTTAGCACATGTTGTTTTACTACCTTTCACGAATTTTACGTGACAATCGACACATATTGCTTTTTTAAACATGCCTCATATTGCTTTTAGTTTAACTTTACCATGTAGTTTTCTTATGTTTGTTCAAGTTGTTGGTAGGTCTACGATTCGTCCCCAGCCGCATATTCTTGTCGACGCTAGTGTGTTGGTTGTCCCTAGTCCCATTAGAACGTCGTTTATCACGTGTCAAACGAAAGTAATGAAAAAAGGTCGCTGCCTTAATGGACCTGGGTCGTCGAGTCCAGTGCTCGTGATGTTTGGCCGAACGTCGCGAGTAGCCTCGACGTTCCCTAGGAGCAACAAAAACTTCACATACGCATGTATAACTATTAATCCATAACATATTCATATGATCGCGGAAACGTCGCGGGTGTTCGCCTACGACATTTTGGACCTCGATCACCGATTGTTTTGTAGTGCAATAAAAATACTAGGATGGTAGCAAGAGTCATTTAGAAAAGTGTAGGATTAGGAAAGAGTCTACTTGTGTAAGGAATGGTCTAATTAGTCTAATCCTATTAGGAAAGGTCTAAGGGTCTAAACATCCACCATATAAGTATGTCATGTATCTAGGGTTGAGAGAAGTAAAAACAAACAATCTAATCTAGCACGTTTATTCTTTCTTAACAACCTATGTCTACCCAATCCCTCACAGCCACGTTGTCTGGCTATTGTCTGCGCGATAGTTGTTCCATTGTGGATTTAACTTCAGAACATTCGGAATCAATGCAAGGAGTTCTGTAGCGAAAAGCATATGCTTATATTGTTGGACAAGATGCATAGTTCAAATTTATTAGATATAATTTATCATATTTCTTTGTGAAATCGTAATGCAAGCAAACAGAGATAGAATTTGGGTTAGAACTTACAATCTTCCAAGGAATTAAGTTATAGGTAAGCTGCTAGGGCCCTGGTCTACGTTCCAGGTCGTGGGTAGGATGACCCTTAGCCCGGCCATGCCGGATGTGGGAAGTCACCAAGGGTTGTGGTCCATGCACTCATAGCGATGTTTCTAGATTATCCTAGGCAAGGAGAGTGATGGAGGAGAGGCCCTTGCGAAGTGGCTTGGGCATGTATTGTCTAGCATGTTGCCACCAGTACATCAACGATGTATTTTGATTCGACGCTTTGACAATCATCCTCCACCAAGCCAGGATCTCATGTCGGGCCTGTCGGGAGAAGGGGCACTTGAGGAGGTGGTGGTGAATGGTGGTCGCATAGAGGACATCGCGGTGGTGTTGGAGGCCATGACAAGCGAGGCAGTTGGCACTCCAGCACTGGTTCTGATATGCGAGCCAATGGATGATTTTGACCCTTGGCGACGCCCAGGTTTTGCATATCAGCTTCTAGGTATTGAAAGTCACGGATTCGTGGAAGGTGGACACATAGCAGGTCTGCACTGCGTATATGCCACTCTCCGCCCACTTCCATTGGAGGTAATATGGCTCCTCAATGAAGGCAACATGCTCGATCACGTGCCATAGCCGTAGGTACTGTCTGATCTATTGGATACCCAAACCAGCATGTATGTTTCGTGCCCAATTGATGGTGTGAAGGCCATTGGCTACCTTCCTATGTTTTTTCTCCTCTTGGGGATTCACGTGTATAGGAACTCTCCCACATCTAGTGGATGGCGGGTTATCTATTCTTCAATATGTTGATGATACAATTCTTTTTATGGAATATGACAGGAAAAGACGAGAAACCTGAAATTAATTTTATCAGCGTTCATGCAACTTTCCGGTCTAAAGATTAATTTCCATAAAAGCGAATTGTTTTGCTCAGGACGATGCTACCATGTATGCTGAGTTATTCGGTTGTGAGTAAGGTCAGTTTCCAATCAGCTATCTTGGCACCCCGATTCATTTCAGGAGGCTTACGATTGCTCATTGGAAGCATGTTGAGTAAAGGCTCCAAAATAGGTTGAGTAGTTGGAAAGGAAAATTACTGTCCTTGGGTGATAGATTGGTTCTCATAAATTCAGTCCTAAGTAACATGGTGTTGTATATGATTTCCTTCTTCCAATTACCAAAGGGAGTTTTGCATCGATTGAATTATTTTCGATCAAGATTCTTTTGGCAAGGGACAATGAGAAAAAGAAATATCGACCGGCTAAATGGAATGTAGTGTGCCACCCCAAAGATCAAGGAGGTCTAGTGATTCATGACCTAGATGTCAAGAATAGAGCCCTTCTCGGTAAATAGCGTTCAAGCTTCTTACCGAAGATGGGGTATGGCAAACTCTTCTAAGAGAAAGTATATTGGCTCAAGTGCGGTATCACAGTTTTCTTGCAAACCAGGTGATTCACTCTTTTGGGCTGGCCTAATGCCAACGAAGAAATTATTCTTCCCTTTTTTCCATCAAAGATCGTTCAGAGATAAGGTTCTGTGAGGATAGGTGGCTAGGTACTACCACACTCCGAGAACAATATCCAGCTTTATAAAACATTGTCCTTGACGTCACAAAAGCGATACGCTCGCTCAGGTGTTGGAAAATACCCCACCAAATGTGACGTTCAGAAGAGATCTTGTTGCCCCCCGGCTAGCATCTTGGAATGAGTTGCTACAACGTCTGACTTTAGTTAATCTGGCGAGGGGACTGATGAGTTTCGTTGGAATTTGCACAAGAGTGGTAAATTCTCGGTGGACTCTATGTACAAAGATCTAATTCAACCGGACGTGCCAATAGATGATAACAAGAAAATTTGGAAGATGAAGATTCCACTAAAAAATAAGGTCTTTGCGTGGTATCTTTGTCGAGGGGTAATTTTAACTAAAGATAGCCTTGCAAAACGCAATTCACATGGCAGTATAAAGTGTGTCTTCTGTTATAAGGACGAGACTATCAATCACTTACTCTTTGAATGTAATTTGCTGGTTCTATATGGTCAATCATCCAGATAGGTTCTACCTTATACCCACCATGAAGCATTGCTAATATTTTTGGCAATTGGCTAAATGGTGTAGATCATAGGTTTAAATGACTTATTCGGGTGGCAGCGCTTGCTGTTATATGGTCGCTTTGGCTGTGTAGAAATGACAAGGTTTTTAATGACAAAAATTCTTCTCTCATGCAGGTTATTTATAGGAGTACATCTACGCTCCATTCTTGGTCACCGTTGTAACGTGTGGAGCATCACGACCTATTTACGGAGGTGTGTACAAGACTGGAGGATACGGCGAGGGACTTTTTATCCCAACATGGATGGCAGCATAATTTGCGGATCGACCCTCTACCACCATAGGCGTTTTTACAATTTCTCATCGTGATATGTAATTCGCCTTTTCTTTCTTTTCGTACTACTAAACTTGTGACGGTTGTGTGCATCCTAGCAATGCAGAGGTCGGGTGTAATGTTTAAATTATTTTAAGTAATAAAACTCCCTTTATCGAAAAAAGTGTATAGGAGCGGTGCGACCTTGAGTTCACGTGTTGATGGTCCACGATGGAGTACAATATTCAGACGGTGGATGACGATGATGGGGCAGCCGACGACGGTGACAACACAGGAGGCGAGGGGGACGTGGGCAACGACCTTGACTACTCGGCCTGCTACAAAAAATAGTACTCGATCTAGGCTTTAGTTTCAATTCGGTTCAAATTTGTAAAATCTAACCTAAATTTGAATGGAATTTGCTGGTTCCGTTAGACTCTTGTTTGCATCGGCGGCGGTGGAGTGATGTCCACCACATCAGCAACAAAAGGTAAGTTCGTGGGGAGATCCCCTTGTACCTGAGCTCTACGAGTTTTTTACGGGTTCTAGTAGGAGCCCACTAGAGTTGAATTTTAGGCCTTTGCTCTAAAAAAGGTTTAGGGGTCTTGCTGGAGTTGCTCTAATTGTTTGTAGGGAAGCGCATGTTCTTTTGTTGGTGGAATTTCAAGCATTTACGTGATCATTCTTGTGTGAGGACTGAGCTTGCTCAAAGGATGTGCAATACACAGTTGTCGCATTGGATGTGAAGAAAATTGTATTTTTTCGTATTCCCTTATTGTGATAGTAAATAACAATTGCGTTGTTACCATATGTTGAATTTGAAAACATATGCTACAAAGTAAATCATACGATGCTTTCTTATATTTCAAAAGGAGAAAGTACAAAAGCATGACATAATTAATTGCATACAGTGCTTGATTAATGATGTTATTGACTTCATACTAATGGTTGTTTGTTGTGAATGTTGTATGAGGAAGGATATAATGGCTAGCATGTTTGTTATGATGGAGAATCACACAACAATGGAGTGTTGACTTCGCGAACACTCGTGCTAGAATATTGGTGAACTTATGCGACATTTTTCTTTGCGATTGTTGATTGAAATGTACCATTTACATGCGACATTTGTGCGGTACAGCCGAGGGGCATGTGGAGGATAAGAATTGTGTGGCTTTGTATATGTAACTCAAGTATCATCATATTTGACTTATCTGTGATTCTTAATTGTTAATAGGGATCATAAGGGAAGTAAATGATGCTTTATTATGTTAGAGAAATGGAACAAGGATACCCAAGGAATGATTTTTATGTGATTGTCTAATGCGTATGTTTTTATTCACTCATGATGATTGGAAATGACACATTTATGAGTTTTATTTATTCGATGAGAAATTTTGGGTTGAACATGAAATATATGATATGATGTTTTGACAGGTTGTTCTTGAACACTAGCAAGTTATAAGGATACTATAGTAAATTTAGGCCATAATTTACGAACGTCACTTGATTTTTTACATATTGACGTTATTTTGTGTAAATAGGTAACTGGTAATCTTCTAGTGGAATGGTAAATAACATGTCAAACGAGGATTGTAGTCTTTGATGTGAATCAATTGTTTTTAGAGAGCCTTGTCTTTTCTGAATCTTATGTGGAGTATTCAATCGTTTTATTAATTTACGGAGCGATGGTGTTGATGTGCTAAAGATGACTTCATAAAATGCCAATATGGGTCCATCTTAGTCAGGGGAACATATTAAGAGACTATGTAGTCATCACATTATAACTCCCATTAATTTTGGTTGAGGAAAACATGATGAACGATCATGCATCACTTGCGGAGAGTCTTGCCACGTTGGTGTGAGTTGGATGCGAGGACGATGTCAATACGAGTATGCATTGCATAAGCACTTGGTGGAATCTTTATTGAATGAGCAGCCCTCACAAGAGATTTGTGCAATGTGGCATGATACTTTTTGCCCTATAGATGACTAAACTTATGCATATCATATCCTTGATGCCACATTCATGAACAATGTATAACTGTTGAAATAATGAAGGGTAATGTTGGCAATTGTATTTAAGGCTCAAGTGATGATGAAGCTTTCGCATAATGTGTGGTTACGCACAATCCCGAGGTCGAACACCCACACTTACGCTCTCAACTGCCAAGAGGCCCTGCTCTCCATAGCTGGCTAGAGGGGCCAACTAGAGATAGCGACTCGAGTGCTTTGATGTTGCTCGTTTGCCATGTTTTCTATTATCCAATTTTGCTCTCGTTTTTCCAATTTATAATTAATAGAGTTAAATCGTTAGTATAATTCTTTAAGGGTAGTTGGAGGGATGCCGCCCTCCAATGTAATGGTTTCTCGGCGCGCACGCAAGCGTCCTCCACACGGGGGACACACAACATGATAAGTTGTGCCTTGTGATTCACCTGTTGCGTGGGAGGGGATCAATAATCACCCTTTTGAGGAGGTGACTCTTAAACTAACAATACTTAGCGCATGTCCACTCTTCGAAAGTGAAGATGAAGAATTTGGTTGAAACCAAGTTTTATCTAGATCTGCAACTTGAACATTCCCCTTATAAGATTTTACTGCACGAGTCCATCTACACCAAAAAGGTGTTAAGAGAATTAGATTTGATAAGACATGTCTTTTTAAGGTATAATGATTGGAGGAGGGGGGAGCTTTACCACACGATACGGAGACGTCATGCCTCAGAAAGAGGGGGACAAAATTTAAGACTAGGATTCCCCTACTTGAGTGTTGTTAGAGTACTCATGTGTCTCACACGTTGTACACGACCATATATTTGAGTTTGTTGTCAATTCGCTTACTAAGTACAGTTCCGAGCCTACGGGCAGACACTGGAAAGGCGCCAAGAATGTTTCCGATACCTATAAGGGGCAAAAACTTTTGGACCATTCTATAAGAGAAATCAAGACCTATCATTGACAGGCTATTCTGATAGAGAGTACCTATTAGACTAAAAAATAATAGCATTGTATGAAGTATCACAAGAGTGTGTATAGTTTCGATGAATGATTCACCACATACGGTAGAAGTGTTGGCTAAACACCGTACAAACCCATTACCATTATCGATGAAGATAATCCAGTTTGTATTGCACAAGTGCAACGGAACTGTGTGAAGACTAATCTCACAAAGCATACCAATCCCAACTTTTTCTATGCGCACGAGCTGCAGGAAATGAATGAGATCAGAATACCGCACACTAGTCCTATGAATACCTCGCTGACTTGTTCACTAAATTGAAATCATGTTTCAAGAGTGCGTTCATGGAATCGAAATGATGAAATTGAGAGGGATTTATGATCCGGGAGAGATTCTTCACACATCCATATGTGAATCTCGATCAAGATTATCGAGTACTCAAGCCGATGTTTAGTGTAATGTACCCTTTTCTCTTATACGAGTTTTCCTAGTGTTTCTCATAATGATGTACTTTACGAGCAAATTCATGCAACATGAGGTAGACGTATTTTTCCATATTTTTCCACAAGGGTTTTGTGTTTTTCAGACATAGACAAGGCAGGATATTATACCAAGGCGAAATATTGGGAAACTATTTTTTCGCGAAAATGCAAAAGCCTATAGAGAGGCCACCCCACACCATACAACTCAACCCAGCGATCTAGATTAGGGGAGAAGTTGTGCGAGTCCATGGGCCCTGCGCTCACCCAAGAACAAGCCTCAGTCTTGATGGTTTCCACCAAAGCGCTCGTGCGTTGTCGAAGATGATCGTGTTCCGTTGCTTCCAAATCCACCGCGCCGTTAGCATGATCACCGAAGAGGTGCCCTTACGCAACAAGCGGGGGTGGAATTGAGTAACGACCACCAGTCCACGAAATCGTCCTCCACAACCAGCGGCCTAGATGTTGATCGTATCCAGGAGAGTACCTCATGCCAGATCGTCCGTGAGAACGAACACCCAGTGAGTATGTGGGGCATTGATTCCGCCGCCTGGTTGCACATCGGGCAACTTGCTTAATGTGCTAGTCCGCGACGTGCTAGTCGTTCATCCATCCAACAACGATCCAAACAAGCGAGCCACACGAAGATTTTCACCCTAGGTGGTGCCTAAGTCTTCCAACTCAACTTTCAAGATCGTGATTCTATCGCCCCATGGAACAAGTCATCATAGGAAGACTTGGAGGAGTATTGGCCATCGGATGTCCAACGCCAAATCATCTTGTCAGACTGCTCGGGTAAGTGCACCTCTTGGGGAAAGATTCAAATCTGAACATACTGCCAGAGAGCAAGCGGACTCAAAACGCCCGAAATGTCCAAAATCCACCGGCACTCAACCAACGTCTCTCGTACCGTCCGCTTTTTCCCGGGGCTTCTTTGATATCAGCACGAACCGGTTCTACGCTACGTCCTTCATTGATTTACCCTCCATCCTAGCCAAAAAAAATTACCCTCCATCTGTATGTCCACCCAGAAGAGGGCCGTGGAGCCCAAGGGACATCTCCGTGGATGCATCAAAGATCTGATGCTTATCACCCGAGAACTACATGTCGAGCCCCCACCATGGCCGCTGGTGGTCAGTGCGCAACTTGCATAACCAGCGAACCCTTAGGCTTACCGACGTGCGAGCCAAATCCGGGATACCCAACCCTCCTAGCAGGAACAGGCGACACACCCTGGGCCAGTTTACGTGGCAGTGACCGCCATTCGTGTCCGCCCTCCTAGCCCCAACGGAAGCCCCGTAGGATCTTTTCTAGCTTTTTATGGGGTTTTTTCACACTTAATACCATGAGCTGTCGGAGGGAAATCGTCGGTAGTACCTTTGACCAACGCGAGCCGCCCCGCCTTAGGCATCAATATCATAGGCACTTTCCAACTAGGCAACTTGTCTGCAAGCCAAGAGGGTTTTCCCTGCATTTTATCCTTATAGAGGAACTAGTGTGGCCCCACTTTTTTAGTAGAAGTTTTCCCTGCGTTTTATCCTTATCTACCTACCCATCTCCAATTAGTTATATACATATTGTATTATATTGCAGGAGACACACCATTGATAATAAAGAGCAGCCCCACTTATTTCCTTGGGTCAATTTAGTTTCTGGGTATGTGATTAATCTCCATGCATATATATTTCATCCACGATTTGCTCCACGCTTTTAGACCGGACTCGTCCGCAAAGGTGGACACTCCTACGCATCTAGTAGGCCTGACGTCAAATTTGGCATCCGAAAAGTCAGCCCAATCGAAGTCCGCAATCACCATGCAGGCAGCCTGCGTTGGTTCAGGTCGGTTTGCGGCTGGTCACCGGAGCTGAGCAAGTACCTATGGCTGGCCTAGGGAACGGGCGCGGGGCTCCAAGTGTCTCCTATGCTACGCTCAACAACAGGAAGACGCGGTCCACGCC
Organism: Poa pratensis; assembly: GCA_947311845.1. NCBI lineage: Eukaryota > Viridiplantae > Streptophyta > Magnoliopsida > Poales > Poaceae > Poa > Poa pratensis. The sequence goes on along the minus strand of CAMZMU010000055.1, from coordinate 9,191,904 downwards.
ATTAGAGAAGCTTCCCCGGAGCACCACCCTTTTCTCTCGAAGGAAGCAAACCGTCAGTCATTCTAAAAAAACAGAGCTCGTGCTCATGCTCATGCTCATGGAAGGCGGTGCCACATGTACTGTCAGTGTACTGTGTACAGACAAGAAACCAAGAACCTAAACAGAGTCGCGCAAGGCGGTAAGCCTGTGGGAGATTGTCTCGAGCATATGGCGTATGCCCGCGAAAAGCAGGCGTCGCTTGCCATTACGAGATGCCAAGGGGGGGAAAGCGGATTCAAACCACACCGGGATCGGAGCAAATCGATCAAGCCCAACTATTGGGATTGCAATTGCAGAGGAGCAATTCGACTAGCGGACAAGTAAAGGGCGAGGCGGCGCACCTGGAGGAGGAGTACTCGTATAGCTTGCCGGCTGGGGAGAAGACGAGCAGCGCGACCTCGGCGTCGCAGAGGAGCGCGAGCTCGAAGGCCTTCTTGAAGAGCCCGAGCGGCGCTTGGAGAATCGCACCTGGCGGCTCGTCCGGTCCTCGATCCGCCGCAGCTCCACCCGCCCCCGCCGCGTCATCCCTTCCTTCTCCGGCCACGCGCCGCTCGTCTATCCCTCTCTCGGTGGTGGTTGGAACGGAAGGGATCAGGGGAGGTGTGTGCCGGTGACGGTGAGGGGACTGACGGACGGCAGTGGGGTGCACGGGGAGAGGCACCGGCCGTGTGGGGGTACGAGGGCCCCATCTGTTGACGACTCTGCTGTAGTACACAGTCGCGGGCGCTGATTGGGTAGGTCGGTATCCTCTGGGTTTTCTGCTCCGCGCACACAACCGAGCTTCACTCCATGATCTAAAAAGCTACAGATAATATATTTTAAGATCATGACATGACTGACGAATAAACTTTATGTGCTGATTAAATGTTGATTAATCCAACACCCTGTTGATCGTAGTACTTTTTGTACAGAATCCACTATACGGCTTTGTTTATAAACCATGAACCAAATCCCTGAGCCCTGGGGCCAGGTAAACTTAGTAAATTCCAGTTTAGGCATGCGTGAGGTGAACCTGGTTTTGCTTTATTCAAACGGGACCGGAGCAGGTGGAGGTGCCATGCAGGGGCGGTGATTCACTACGTGGACTACTGACTCACCCCATCGTTATCCCACCAAGCTCCACGCTGTAACAAAAGAACAGTACTCACCGCCGCCCAGGCTGCAATTTGTGGACGCGGAGGGCTCCAGCAAGGACGACGCCCGGGCAGACGCGGGCGAAATATCTTTGTGGGCCCGGGGGAAGGCCGGTGTGCCGAAATAGTTAAAGTCTGTGAGGATAAGGATTCCATGTATATATAAAAGTTCGACACATTCAGTCTCCAAAACGACCTCCACGTCGCCCTTTTCTCGCGCGCCGTCCAATCAGCGTGTTGGACGGACCAGATCAAGTCTATCTACAGTAACACTGTAGCAGAGTAATTTCTACCAATGAGGAGCGGACACGTCGCGCTGCAGCGTCTCTTTTGCAAAAAACCGCCCGCAAAGGACCTGTTTGCAAATTGCCGAAACGCCAGGGATGTACGTGTAAAATTGTCAGAACACAGCCCCTCCTCTCTTCTCTCCCGCGCGGCCGAAATTCGGCGGCGCCGCCGACGCGTCTCACCGCCGTCTCGCGCCTCCCCGGCCACATCGAACGCCACAGCGAGGTTCGCCGCCGCATATTCTACCTTCTCGCCGTGGATCCTGTGCTGGACGCCGCGTAGTTGCCGGAAAAGCCGCCGCCGTGCCACTGCCCCTCCGCCGCGATTCGACGACGTCGGCGACGCCACGGCGAACTAAAAGCGACGGCGCCGCCACTCGCGTGCTCCCCGCGTCGAGACGCGTCGGATGCACTCGCTCCCGCGTCTCAGCTCGCCGTGACGCGCCTCCGGCGAGCTCGCGGCCGCCGCCCGCCTCCGGCCAGCGGTGACGTCACAGCGACGTGCACGCGTGCTGGACTCCAAATGGGCCGCCAATTGGGCCGGCCTGGCTACTACGCAGCTGGGTCGACCCTTTCTATTTTTTTTCCCTTCTGTTTTTTTCCTTTTCCCTGATTTTCTTTTTCCAAAAACTTTTGAAACTTTTGAAATATAACTTCCACAAATTTCAAATCTGTACTGCTTTAAAGCGTGGACATTTCAAAATTTGCATTCAAAATGTGAATATTTCAAACAATTTCAGAAAAAAAAATATATTCCCCCAAGCCATTACTTCTCTCTAAAAGATCTGATTAATTTCTAGGTTTTTCCCCCTCCTGATTTAGTTCCTTTTAACAAAATAGCTGAATGCTGAAAAAAACATTACCATTAAATATATTCAACATGACAATAATTCAAAATAATGCAAACAAATTGTCAAGAAAAAAATAAAATCATCAAAATTTCAAATTGGACACAAACAAAAAAAACACCACAATTACATTATACAAGAAAAAAAATGCAAGTAATGTATGTATATCAATATTTCCAAAAAATTACAAAATGCCAAACTTTTCCTACAAATGTTTAAACTTTTCACAAAAATAGTGCAGATATTGTGTCAAGAAATTATATAAAATTATCACAATTCCAAATTCCCCATAATTCAAAATAATGCAAATAATTTGTCCAGACAAAAAATAAAACTACCAAAGAAGAAGTAAAAATACCAAATTTTAAAATTTTCCACAATAAAAAAACACCACAATTATATTATGCACAAAAAAAATGCAAGACATACATACATATATAGAAAAATCCAAAAATTTCCAACATACCAAACTTTTTCTAGAAATTTTCATACTTTTCACAAAATAATGCAAATATTGTGTAAACAAAATATGTAACATTATCAAAATTCCAAATTCCCCATATTTCAAACTAATGCACATAATTTATCCAAACAAAAAAAGTAAAATTACCAAATTCTCACCAAAAAAAATAACACAGTTACATTACACCCAAAAAAATGCAAACAATATGTATAAAGAAAAAACATAAATTTACAAATTGCCAAATTATCCCAACAAATTTTCAAACTTTCCACAAAATACTATACTAATTTGCCAATTTTTTTTTTGCAAATTCCCCAAATTTTCAAAATCCAGATAAATTTCACAGCAAGCCCACTGTCAAGACTTTTACCATTCCCCTAAACAATTTCTACATAATTATTAAAACGGTAACATGTGGGTACCGAATGCCAAATATTTCACAAATAGGGGAAAAATGAATTTAGACAAGAAAAAAACTCCTAACCTATACTAAATTTAGCCTACATTTGTCAATCTTCCCCAATTCAAATAATATTCACATTTCAATAATTTTCTTCCAATAAAAAAAGAGATTTATGAAATTTGCCAAACTTTGGTAAGTAAAAAAAAGGTACCTATTCCTGCCAAATAAACAAATAAATTTGAATAATTCAAATTAGCCTATATTAAGACAAGTTTAGGGAAAATAACAACATTTCAAATTACAACGGACACGATTAATATCTACACAAAATCCAAATTGCCTTTCTCTTATTTTACGCATTTAATTTTATTAAATATCGACTAAATAGAATAACCTCTAAAAATTCCCATCCGGAAAAAAACAAAAGATACAACAAAATGCTCCAACAAAACAAATACTAATTATTTACATCAAAAGACAAATACGTTCAAACACTTCAGATTAGTAAATATTTGAAAAAAAAACTTCCTCCTTAAAACAATTTATACAACATGAAATTATTTCTATATATACCCTCGAGAAAAAATATTGTTTCCAAATTCAATACAATCAAATTTCGAATTTCGATATTCCAAAATCTTAAATACATACGAAATCTAATCATTTTACAAACATAAAATGGTTTGAATCTACAAAACACCCCAACTTGAACAATACTTAAAATGTAAACAATTTTTGAACGCAAACTTCCTTCGACTTCACTAATTTAAAACTGCATAATTTTTAAATGAACATGTTACCAAATTTAAATTACGCCGCAAAACAAAAACCGGAAAAAATTCTATACATGCCCATCGGCAAAATATAAAAAATATATCAAAATACTAGGGAAAAAATTGTCAGCTATTTTTCACACAAACCAAATGAGTTTTTAAAATTTAAATTGTCCTACATTCGGAGAATTTATGGGAAAACCACCCTTATTTGACCATTCCAACTCAAATTTCAAATTCACATACTTAAAATTTCAAATACCTCCAAAATCTAATCATTTTTGCGAACTTTCAAAGACTACAAATTTGAATACATTTCAATGCAACAAATTTTAACAACCTCGAAAAATCTCCTAATCATAAACTTCTCCGAATTCAAATAATATCATATGCATACTTCCAAAAAAACATATTCGAAAATCATCAGACGGACGCGCGGCATTGCCGCGCTAACTATCCCTAGTACCGTGAAAGGCAAGTGTTGCTTGGATTGCATGATTCCGAGCCTGTGCAACTGTGACGGCGACGTAACCAAAGCAGGAGGAAGCTGTTAAGAGCCAGCACAATAGAGTGACGTGGACGGGTTATAAGGATTAAATTAATATATTTGTGCTTAGTTGAAGGAGAGAGAAGAGGAGAGAGAAGAGGAGTGGGCTCTCATGCAAGAGCCAGCTCTAGCACGTGCTCCTAAGCACTTTGTGAGAGTGAATGGTGGGCCATGTATCAATAAAATAGATCATCTTTTTGTCTTACTATTATACATGTTGATTATAAAGATGGCTATAGATGACATGACATTGTCTTATAGCCAACACTTGACTCTACTATTGTTCTTGCTCTAACAACTGTGTCACAATCATCTCAAATAAAAACATAAAAACACAGAAACCATGTTTCTCAGGGCGCATGAAGGGTGAGGGGCTGAGGGCACCCTCACGCGAGGCACACTCGGGTGGCACGTGGCGCCGGTGAGGCCGCGGGTCAACCAAGCACGACACTGCAAGGGTTGCGCTGCGCGGCACATTTTTTCTTTGTTTTTTTTTTTTTTGTGTTTTCAAAAGACACTCTCAAAGCTGATCACGGGGTAAAGGGTTAAAATAGGCGTGTCCAGTGAGCATGACAAGTGTTTTTTGTTTGCCGAGTGATTTTTTCTGAGTGTTTTATCATGGCACTCACCAAAGTTGTTCGTTAGTCGAGTGCCGGATAAAAATGCACTTGAAAATTTAGTTGGCACTCGCCATTGTGGCTAATTCCGCTACTGCTCGATGGTTGCGACCAGGTATTCTTGATTGTCTTTAGAGCACCATGCACATTGTCACGATGAGGGTCGACCATACTCTTCGGTGATGCTCTCTGCTAGACTAATACTTGTGATTTGTGCTTCTCCTTGATCCTTATAAACATTATTTTCTTCCGCCTTTGCCCACTTCCCACTCTCTTTATACCAATTCCGAATCTATGCATAGAACCTCTTGTATCGGATTCAGTCATCTCATCTGGTTTCGGTTCTGATTCCTAACAAAATAGATGTAGTAGTGGTGGAAGCCCAAAGCTTTAGTTGATCCAGTATATGGTGTACTTCTCGCCATCATCTTTTCAATGCCAAATGAGCGGCACACTATACCATTAAATCCAATTTTGTGAGATCAAGTCGAGAAGTTTCTTCAGGTAGTACCAGGTTATAAACTTTTCAAAAGTCAACTCTCGATCTCCCCCATTTATATGATTCAGTAGCAGAGCATCCTCCCATCCCTTCCTTATATTTCGCATCTACTCTTGCATCTCATGGTACTTCATTGGAACATATTCCTGACCATATTCACAAATGACGTTTTGTTTGCTGTTCGATCATCGCAATGATGTCCCAAAACTCTAGAATCTTGTTATGATTTGAGATCGTAATTTTTTTCAGCCGAAGCCACCTACTAGCGATCAATTAACATTATGCAGGTGAGCAATTGGAACGTAAGTTTTTATTATGATATCCTCTATAGAATTGCAGATGTGAACTTCTAGGAAGTTTGCTCGCATGGATATGAACAAATACAACACGATCATCTGGTTTGACATATTTCTCAATCGAAACACTCCTATTTGGACAAGGTGGATGCACTTTGGCTTCTTGATGATGTTACTCTCATTACTTAGCATTTTATATCTTGTACACTTGCTTAACTTGCAATGAAACGGCTCTGACTAGATATATTTTCATCGGTGTTTTGAATATGGTAGATCTATTGTTTATGTTAGATGAAGCTGGATATATAGGTGTGTTCTTTGGAATTTCGTCAAATGTCTCGAGGGCTTGCATTCAAGCTTTATTTAGGCTACCCAGATGATTCGTTATTGGAAAAGGATGAGCATTTCAAGATTTTAGATCAAATTCGACATGACTAATGTTTTTTAATCCTTAATATATTTCTCTTTTCCTTACTATAGTTTTCGATTACACTTAAAGATAATCATGTAATAAAGTTGCTAAATAATGAGATGTGATGTTAGTTGTTATATATACAATATTAATGTTCATGTATGTCATAGTGAATATAATTCCAACTCTCAACTCTATTTGCATTACAATTGTGCAGGTCATTTCCCTTTGATATAATAGCACTGAAAACATTTCATTAAACCACCTCTCTAGATTCAGTGGAAATATAGTATTTCCTGCATCCATGGATTACCAGTGCATGCCACTCATGAACAATATGTAGTGTATTTTTATGTTTCTGCTACATTATAGTATCATTATGTTGTGGCAAGATCTGAAAAGTGAAGAGTCGGACAAATATCTAGATGGATGTTTGTAGCTATGTTATCTTAAACTATAACACTATGGTCTACTAGCCTTCCATGATGTGATCTCATATGTTTCTGGAAGGAGTGGAATCAATTGATTGGTAGGTTTAATCTATGTCTTAGTTTTCCAGAAAATATAAAAGAATGTACAGCCGCTTCCTCGAATGATGTACTCTTTTTTTAAATGGTATCCGGGCCTCTGCATCGTGATGATGCACACAGCCATTTTAATATTAAAAATAAGAAGTATCAAATTATGCAATTCAACTTGAAAAATGATGTACACAGTTTTTTGTTTTAAAATTTGCTTAGCACATAGTATCGGCCATGAAGTTTTTCTCAAATATAATCACTCTAAAACATGAGTATACGTATTACATGCCTAGGCAATAAATATTTCAGTTTGGAAAAAGCGATCAAGATCATTTTTTCTAAGAGTGCAAAAATACTACAGTTTTTACTAATACCACGGTATAGAATATTATAGTTTTTGTTACCAAACACGTAGTTGAAACCATGCTATTTTCAGAAAGCACTGTTGAATACTTTGAAAAAATAATCGCTATCAAACGCACCCTAACCATGAAGCATGTATTTCTTCTTTAATTAATCAAACTCCTTCGTAAAGAACTACCAACCTAGATGAAAGTGTTTGAGCATGGTCTTTTTTTGAATTTTTCCACATATATTAAACCAACAAAGAGTACACGATTACATTGATTACAAAAACAAAACTAAAAAAGACGAGCAAATCTATGAGATCTTCAAGCTCTTTCTTCATCCATGACACAATCTTGTACTTTTCTGAAGGCAGCCGTAGAACAACGCCGAAAACACCAAACCACATACCTGTGAATACCACCGAAGGTTCTCCCTTTTTAATTTTGAGCCGCAATGCCAAGGTTTTGTGCACGCACGTAGCCATTAAATTAATCAAGCAACATCGGCAAGAGCACCACCACTGATATTCCAGGGACAAATAACCGTACCACTTTGTCGACGTCGTTGGGAGACGAGAGAACGAATCACCATTGCCGAAGATGTAGTAGCCGGGATAGATATTGCGAGGACAAACCCCTCGCGGCAATCATGAGAAACAATCCAAGATTGATCTGGCGAAACAAGATCTGAAGAACCATACCTAGACAAACTTAATCTTCCAAAGACACCATTGACGTCGAGAAGAAGATCTCGCCGTCGAACGAAGTGCGGAAGACCACTTATTGCAGACAATGCCATCTCCATTGACGAAGAAGACCAAACTCTAACATTAAGGACCCTTGTGTAGCGCCCTGCGCAGGTCCGAGGTCCCACCCCTGCTAGTGCCAGAGCGGCAACTAGAAGGCGAGGACCCGTCAAATCCAAGACGAAGGCGACGATGAAGAAGTAGATCGGCGTCGGCGGCGGCGCTAGGGTTGAAACCCTAGGCCGCCGCCTCTATTCTTTCTTTTTGTGTTTTCTGTGTTTGAGCATGTCTTGTGGATGCTAGCTGATTCCAGCAACCGCACCATGCATGATCTAGATCAGATAGGGCGTGTTTTGTAGCCTGCAGAATTCTCGAACCAGACTCCTCAGGTACAACTATTATGTGATTGGATGCCTATATGAGCCCCTGGGCCAGACCAGTGCGTTTCTCAAAGCACTCTCGGAGCAGGCCTGATGTCTACTACGCACTTCTATTCATGTAGACAGTGTTGGGCCTCCAAGTATAGAGATTTGTAGGATAACAGCAATTTTCCCTTAAGTGAGTAACCCAAGATTTATTGAACTCAGTGAGGTAGAGGTTAAAGATATCTCCTTAAGCAACTCTGCAATTAAGATACAAGAAGTCTCTTGTGTCCCCAACACACCTAATACAATTGTCAATTGTATGGGTGTACTAGTTTGGCGAAGAGATAGTAAAATGCAAGTGATATGGATGGTAACGAGTAAAATTTATAATCAGTAATAAAAATGGCAGCAAGCAAACATGTAACAAAAGTGACTAGAAACGGTGTTCCGATGATTGAAAACAAGGCCTAGGGATCATACTTTCGCTAGGGATCTCTCTCAACACGTTAGCACAAGTGAAAGCAAGCAAGTGCTAGTCGGAACTATTTCTTCTCTGATAAAACAAGAGTACTATGCGTAGGGCTACAAAAACACACCTCAAAGTCTGACTAAACAAACACTACAATTTCACAAAGAATAATCCAAGGTAAATATCACTCTAGATAATCTATTATCCAAAGAGTCACACACGGCACCACACTTCACCATGGCTTTGTGTTGTCAATAATAACTCTGGAAATTGTACTAGATAACCAATTGAGTAGCATAACATTACATAAGAATTCAGCGACACTAACAATGCTCACGATCACATAAAGATCACACCATGGGAGAGAGATAACCACACAGCTATAGTAGAGCCCTCAGCCCCGATGAAGCACTACACCGGGCGCATCATGGATGCAGCAACGGCGATGAAGATAGCTCTGGGGGCAATTCCCCGTCCCGGGCAGGGTGCCGGAACAGAGACTTCTGTTCCCCGAACTAGGGTTTGATGGCGGCGCTCGATCTTTTCTAGAGAAAACCTTCGGGTTCTAGGGCTTTCGGGGACGAGCCAATTTATAGGCGAAAGGGCGACGTCGGTGGGCAGCCAGGGCCACCAGGCGTCAAAGGGGCGCGGTGCACCCCCACCCGCCGGTGGGCCTGCCTCTTCACCTGTTTGGCCTCTGGTCCTCCTTCGAGCAGTGCCTTTGTTCCATTGCTGAAATAAATCACGTAAATTTCCAGGTCTTTCGGAGAATATTTCCTGAGTAGGATTTCTGGGACAAAAACACAGCACACAGGAACTGACACTAGGCATCTTTTAATAGTTTAGTCTCAAATATAAATATATATAATAAATGATAACTAAAACATTATAAAAACACGTGGCATGACATATAAATAAGCATGGAACATCAAAATTATAGAATGTTGGAGATGTATCAGCATCCCAAGCTTAAATCCTGCTCGTCCTCGAGTAGGTAAATGATAACAGAATAATTTTGAGGAGACATGCAACTAACACAATCTTGAACAAATAGTAAATACATCATGTGAGCTTAGATAAACAATCATTCAAATCAAGTGTCTAAAGAATATTAAGCAAACAATGGTTAATCATGACAGTCAATCAACCAAGAACTTTTTTCGTGGGTCATGCTTGGAGACTTGAGACCGTACAAGGTCATTATAGATGATTAAGTACCAACATAGCAACTCTATCCTTCTCTCAAGCATCTAGTATTTTTCACATCAACAGAAAGATCAGTCAAGTGAAAATAAACATAAACACATGTATCAACTGTTTCAAAGTTTACTGACCAACCGTGAGCGTAAGCAATATGGTTTGGCACCAGGATGTTTTGGCAAAGAGAACATTAATGGAGGTTTGGAAAGCCAATGGAAGAAAGTCTCACACAGCTATAAATGATCATTAGACAAGAGGAGTCTTATAATCGAAGCTATGCAAGGAGTAGTGATTGCCATGCAAATGATTGCACATAGAGCTATATGTAATATGAAAGCTCTCCAATGGAACTAGTGGGGTGCATCTAACTCGGTTGCTCATGAAGACCTAGAGCACATTTGAGGAGGCTCATCATTGAATATATAACCCAAGTTCTATAATGAAAAATTCCCCACATAGTTATACTAGATGAAACAGAAAACTCTCTCAAATGAAGCATAGTTGCTAATAGCAGAAGTATGAAACTATGAAGCATGGTTCTAGACATGAGCACAAATATGATATCTCTGAAACAATGGTGCTACTAGCAAAAAATATGATGACTCTGAAGCATAGGTGCCAAAACATGAACACAAGTGTGATATAAAGGATAGTAATGTTGTCCCTTCTCTCTTTATTTCTTTCTTCTTTCTTTTTTTCTTTTTCATTTTTTTCTTTTTTTTTCTTTTTTCCTTTTCGTTTTTAAATGGCCTCCATGGCTCTTTCTCTTTCTCTCGCTCACAGGTAGGGGTATATGACTCCCAAGTGCAGGAGATCAATTATAGTACCTTTCGATTAGAAAATGTTGTCGAACCCGGGAGGAGTAAAGGTATTGGTTAACAAGAATGATAAATAAAACAATGAAAGATGCAAGTGTTTTTGGATTTTTGGTTGTATAGTTGCAAGAAAGTAAAAATGCTGAATATAAATGATAGCAAGTAAAAAGCTCTCAAGAGAGAAAGCCCAATCCTCTATGTGGCAAGAGGACAAGCTCAAGTGATGTGTAACTTATATGTGGAAAACGTTCCCGAGGGCGGCATGGATACTGCTAGGCATAGAGATTTATTAAACAACACGTTGAATATCTTGTCAAGTTTTAATCTTCTTTGGACGGAGCCATTGTTAGGTATAGCTAAATAAATAAACTAAACCCCTTATGATGGATCATGTGGCCAAGTAAATGACTGCACAAGAATTATTAAGACATAAATCCCACCATAGCATTACACTCTAAGGTCCCCGATACTAATACCCTCATAATGCAACTTCATGACTCGGTCTCAGGTTTACATGTCCCCCAAGTCTCCCTCAATTCATTACACTACGGTTTCTCCTATGAGCCCATATAGGTGAAGTGTTGTGCAGTCGACGTTCGCACAACACCATCATAGAATCACATAAAAAGATAAACACTAGACAAAATACCAACACATGTCATATATAAATCATTGCCAATTCATCCTATGCCCTCAGGAACATACGGGAACTACTCACAACGTGCAAACATAATGATATTCAGTGGCATAAGTGGTACAACACAATCTGAAAATAACTTCACCTCCAAATAATGACAAGTACTCAATCACAAACATGAATAGTAGCACAAGACAAGTATCTAGGGTATAGCAACTCTCAAACTACGAGGGGAACGAGAGATCACGGAGAGATGATGGAGATGGTGCTGGTCTTGGTGATGGTGATGATGTAGAGGCCTCCTCCCACGCCAAGGAGGAGAGGTGATGACGATGACGATGATTTCCCCCTTCTCCGGAGCTCCGGAGCAGCAGGATCTGACCCCCCTCGGAGGGAATCAGGAGTTTCGCCGCCCCGCGGCCTCGGATGGACTTGGGAAAATTAGGGTAACTTTTCGGGCGAGACGAAGGCGTGTTAAAAAGCCCCGAGCGAGGAAGTGCCCGAGGCTCCAGATGGTGGGCCCCACGCGGCCAAAGAATCTGGCCGCGTGGGCCCCCCTCTTTTGGGCCTCGTGGCTCTCCTCCCTTCGATCTTCTTCCCACTGCTGTTCTCCCGATGAAAAACCAGCTGTGCAATTTTCCTTTTTATTTGGGTCCCTGTAGCTCCTGAAACATTAAAAACAAGAAAAAGGAGGTTTTCTGCCTCCCAGAAATTAAATACCAAAAATAGGGACTTTGTATGAAAGTCCCATAAATCATCTAAAACATGTAAAAACAATGATATAACAATGCAATAACATTCTAATATGATAATATAAGTTGTATAAATGATGATATAAAATGCACGTATCAACTCCCCCAAGCTTAAACCTTTACTCGTCCTCGAGTAAGTAAGGACATAGATCATTACATGCATCAATGGACTTATGGTTGATAAATAAATACGAGCATTGTATCATCATCATATTCAATTGCAATGAAAGATTAATGAACTAAAACTCATACACATGAGGGCAACATAAGTAGAAGCTCTAGCAATCACCCCTTACTTTTGAAGGCAAATAACCATTGTATGTTGGACAATTGAATCATACTCTTTTTCACATGCTTTTGCTCTTATGGCAAGCATTATAATATTTTATACTTTGCTGAAATTTAAAGACAAGATAAACTCTCATTGGATAACAAGTTAAAGAAGACAAATGAAAAGATAGATATAAAATTTTACACCCTTGCTTCACTAGTAACTAGTGCAAACTTTAGTCATGGATATTTCAATCAAGTTCTATGCTCAACAACCTTTATCTTACACTTTCCATGGCTAACTGAATCAGGTGCCTTCCTTTTCATACACTTTCAAGAGCATAAGTATTGAAATCCATGATTCATTAATTTGCTCAAAAGATACTAGATTCTAACAAGAGTGTTTCATATCCTTTTCATTAACCCTTCCTAACTTTTTATCCTACAAGACTATATCTCAACCTTAAACTATTAATTTCAAGTCATATGACTCATTCTCTTTACTTATTTTATAATGAGGTAATTCTACAATTGTCCAACACACTCAAGTTAATTAAATTCAAGGCAAGATGTGACTGAAACCTCTAAATATGCCACGCTCATTTGCATGAGTGTTACCCATAAATCTCCAAACAAGAGAATCATGGATGACACCATACTTTAATATTCATTGATAAACCACAAGATAGGGATACATGATAATGCTCCATGAGCTCACACACGCCTAAGAGAGATTGATAACTAAACGATAAAAGCAAAACACACCATGACTAGATAGATATGATAAACTAGTAAAGATAAAGACTAGGTTGAACTCCCCCAAGCTTGACGTTTTGCTAGAGCCTCCTCTGCTGCAGCCTCTTCTTTCTCATATTCCTCCTCCCATTCCGCCATCTTCCATGGGAAAGGCCTTCCATCACGGAAAGATGTAGGTGGATTATTATACCTGAGGGTAGCAGCTTCTGCAATCTTCTTGAAGCGTTCTTCATACTCGCAGTTCTGGTTCTCTACATCCCACATAAAGCATTGGATCTGTCCAACTTCTCGATGACGTCCTTGTATCTTTCTTCCAGATCTTCGAGCCTCTCCTTGTACTCTTCAACCTTCTTCTCCAGCTCCAGGTTCATGAAGTGATGAGCATCAAGGCTGCGTTCAACAACAGTGCCATACCTGAAGGTCTTCTCCTCCAGATCATCCAGCCTTTCCTCCACCGTGCCGGTGGTCTTGGGAGCCTTCACCTCCTCCACGAGCATCACACCCTCCTTGAAGGAAATCATCTTCGGCGGTGCCATCACGGAGTTGAGGTAGTGGTTCACAACACCTCCCTTGGGGAGGCTCTCCCCTTCATGGTTGGATTCGGAGCTAGACATGGCTAAAACCTGACAGACAGAAACAGCAAAAGCAAAGATCGCTCGAGAACGCTCGGTGCGAGATTAGATCGGCGAAGGGGTATATATTGACGGTTTTTAGGTCAAGACGAAGCGTCGGAGACGAAAACGAGACGAACGGGACTCCGAGGGGCAAAAGGAGTGGGCCCACGCGGCCAAAGAATCTGGCCGCGTGGGACCCCCTCTTTCCTTCTCGGCTCCGTTCCTTCCAGGTTTTCTTGTCCCACACGTTAATTTCCATAAAAAATGACTTCCGTAAAATTTACGCAATTCCGAGAAACTTTCCAACACAAAAGTTACCTATTATTGATTTTGGGTTTCTGAAACTGCAAATTCTTCGCAATTACCTCCTCCGGTGTCTTAAATTCAACTCCTCCACCTTTCCATGAAGCTCTTCCTGCAATATAATGTTTAAGGCGTTGTCCATTGACTACATGAGGTTTACCTTTCATATCACCGTGAAGACGGATAGCTCCTGAACGGTACACCTCCTGTATCACTAATGGTCCCTGCCACTTTGAAGCTAACTTCCCTGCAGAAAACTTGAAACGAGAGTTGTATAATAAAACTTGATCACCTACTTTGAATTCTTTCTTAATTTTCTTGTCATGCCAAATCTTAACTTTCTCTTTAAACATTCTGGCACTTTCATAAGCTTCATTTCTCCATTCATCTAGTAGGTTTAAATCAAGAATTCTCTTCTCTCCCGCAGTTTTAAAATCAAAGTTCAATTGTTTAATAGCCCATCTAGCTTTATGTTCTAATTCCACAGGTAAATGACAAGCTTTTCCATAAACCATTTTATAAGGAGACATTCCCATAGGATTTTTAAAAGCAGTTCTATAAGCCCAATGCATCATTAATTTTAAGTGGCCAGTCAGACCTAGACTTATTCACTGTCTTTTCCAAAATGAGTTTAATTTCCCTATTACTTAATTCAACTTGTCCACTTGTTTGGGGATGATAAGGAGATGCAACTCTATGGTTAACATTATATTTTGCCAATGTTTTCCTAAGAATACCATGTAAGAAATGAGAACCACCATCAGTAATTAAAAACCTAGGAACACCAAACCTGGGGAAAATGATGTCCTGAAGCATCGTCATTGCTGTGGCATGATCTGCACTTTTGGTTGGAATTGCTTCCACCCACTTTGTAACATAATCCACTGCAACCAAAATATGAGTATGCTTTGTCTTTGATGCTGGGAAAGGTCCCATAAAGTCAAAACCCCACACATCAAATGGCTCAAGTGGTAAAGAATAATTCATAGGCATTTCATTTCTCCTACCAATATTTCCTACTCTTTGACATTTATCACAAGATTTAACATATTCAGCACAATCCTTAAATAAAGTAGGCCAATAAAAACCAGATTGTAATACCTTTGCACCTGTACGATCTCCTGCATGATGCCCTCCATAGGGACTGTCATGACAATCTCTTATAATAGCCTGTTGTTCATGCTCAGGTACACAACGTCTAATAATACCATCCACACTTTTCTTATAAAGGAAAGGATCATCCCAAAAATAATGTCTAAGATCATAAAAGAATTTCTTTCTTTGTTGAAAAGTGAAGTGTGGTGGTAAAACTTTACCAACAATAAAATTTGCATAGTTGGCAAACCATGGAGATGCAACTTTAGCACTAGAAACATTAATATTTGCAAGTTGTTCATTAACAAAACTATCATTAATAGGAATAGGATCATCAGGTATATTTTCCATTCTAGAAAGATGATCAGCTACTTGATTATCTTCCCCTTTCCTATCAACAATGTGTAAATCAAATTCTTGCAATAAAAGTACCCATCTTATTAATCTAGGCTTAGCATCTTTCTTATTCATTAAATATTTAATAGCAGAATGATCAGTATGTATTGTGACTTTGGAATCAGTAATATAAGGTCTAAACTTGTCACAAGCAAATAGCACTGCTAAAAATTCTTTTTCAGTTGTAGCATAATTCCTTTGAGCAGCATCAAGTGTTCTACTAGCATAATAAATAACATTCAGTTTCTTATCAACACGTTGGCCCAAAACAGCCCCAACTGCATAATCACTAGCATCACACATAATTTCAAAAGGCAATTTCCAATCAGGAGGTTGAATAATAGGAGCACTTATTAAAGCATTCTTCAAAATATTAAAGGACTCAATACAATCATCATTAAAAGAGAAAGGAACATCCTTTTGCAAAAGATTGGTTAGAGGTTTTGATATTTTGGAGAAATCTTTAATAAACCTACGGTAAAAACCTGCATGCCCAAGAAAACTTCTTATACCTTTGATGTCCCTTGGGTATGGCAGCTTTTCAATAGCTTCTATCTTTGCTGGGTCAACTTCTATTCCTCTTCCAGAAATCTTATGCCCAAGACAATACCTTCAGTAACCATGAAGTGACACTTCTCCCAATTAAAACTAAGTGTTGGTCTTCACATCGCTGCAAAACTTTGTTAAGGTTGAACAAGCAATTATCGAAGGAAGTACCATACACAGAAAAATCATCCATAAAACTTCCATTATCTTTTCAATATAATCAGCAAATATAGCATTCATGCATCTTTGAAAAGTAGCAGGAGCATTGCACAAACCGAATGGCATTCTCCTATAAGCAAATGTACCATATGGGCAAGTAAAAGTGGTTTTTCTTGATCATCTTATGGACAGGAATTTGGAGAAACCTGAATAACCATCTAAATAGCAAAAGTGAGAGTGTTTAGATAACCTTTCTAACATTTGATCAATAAATGGCAATGGGTAATGATCTTTACGAGTTGCTTTATTTAACTTCCTGAAATCAATACACATCCTATAACCAACAACAGTACGTTGAGCCACAAGTTCATCCTCATCATTTGGAACAACAGTCATTCCACCCTTTTTAGGAACACAATGAACAGGACTAACCCACTTACTATCAGCTATGGGATAAATGATACCAGCTTCAATAAGTCTTATTACCTCTTTTCTTACCACTTCTTTCATTTTTGGATGGAGACGGCGTTGATAATCAACAACAGGTTTTGCATCCTCCTCCAAATTAATTTTATGCATACATAGAGCTGGGCTTATACCTTTAAGATCATCAAGAGAGTATCCAATGGCTGGTCGGTGAGCTTTAAGCACATCAAGTAATTTTCTTCTTCTTCAGCTGAAAGGTTAGCACTAATAATGACAGGATATATGCTCTTCTCATCCAAATATGCATATTTAAGATTTTAGGCAAAGGTTTTAATTCAAAACTAGGATCCCCTTTAGGTGGTGGTAGCACTCCTAAATTATCAGGTGGGATATGCAATTGTAATTGTGGGGTTGTTGCCATAATATTTGTTCTAAACATCTTTTTCTCATCATTAAATGGTTCATCTTGATTAAGCATATAACGTTCTACCACGTCTGATGAAGCTACAGCTATATGAGCAAGAGTTTCAATTACATCTTCAGAAATTGGCTCTTTCTCTGAATGTTTATCAGCAAATTTAGAAAAGTTGAATTCAAGTTTTTCTCCAGCACATTTAATAAACACTTTCTCTTTAAGCAAATTAATTTCAGCACCAACAGTGTGTAAGAAAGGTCTACCAAAAATGATAGGACAAAATGAATCTTGAGGACAACCAAGCACAATAAAATCAGCAGGATATTTTATTTTGCCAACCAATACTTCAACATCTCTAACAATTCCAAGTGGATTAATATAATCTTTATTAGCAAGTTGAATTGTCATACCTGTCTCTTCCATAATGATAGGATCAATATCAGGCTTGATTTCAAGATAAAGAGAATATGGAATGACACTAATACTTGCTCCAATATCACACAAACCATGATAACTTGAAGTCCCAATAGAGCATGATATAACAGGCTTACCAACCTTGGCCGAATTGCCTTTAACAACTTTAGTAGCATCTTCACATAAATAAACATCAACAGGGTCTTCTTCATTTAATTGTTTGATAATGAAATTTGACTGTTGACTTCCACCTGTTCATAAGGCTGAGATCTTCTTTTACTCTTGTTAGTAACAGCAATAAGTAAATTCTCCTTAACTTGGTTTGGATATGGAGGTGGTTCAACATACTCTCAATTGTCACAGATGACACTGGTTCTACCTGTTTAATAACTTTAGGAACAACAATAGATTGTTTAACAGGTTCAACATAAACTTCAAACCCACTTTTAGGAACACCAATATGATCAGCAAAAGTTTTAGCTATCTCAATTATAACATAAGGATCAAGAAAATTATCACTCAGATTTTAAACAAAATAGAAGTAGAGAAGTTCTCTACACATGAATATCATAGTCCAAATAGGGCTCATTACCTTTATCAAGATCCCAATGACAGTATTCTCAGCAATAGTCTCCAATAAATTCCATGCTTCTTCTTCAGTATTATTTGTAAAACTTCCACCAGATGAATTATCCAGAAATTCCTTTTGTTGCCTTGGTAGCCTCACATAAAAGTTTATCATATAATTTTCCTTGTAAGATCATGACAAGGATTCTTGCGAAGGAGTTCCTTTAACCTCCCCCAAGCTTGAGTAATACTCTCTCCCAGATGTGGCCAGAAATTAAATATATAGCAGCGGTTCTCATAAGCTTCTTTAGGAGTAAAATATTAAGAAAGAAAACCTTCCTCAAAATACTCCATTCATAGTGACTTCTTCATCCAAAGACCTGAACCAAATACGAGCATTACCAGATAAAGACAAATATAATAGCTTCCTTTTTACCTGATCTTCAGAAATACCAGGAAGCCTAAATAAACCACATATGTCTTCAATTGTCTCCACGTGTTCACGTGCAGACTTAGTTCCATCCCTGTAAATGGATTTTTCATAACTCTTTTAACATGACCAATGGGAATTTTAAATCCCACTTTAGGTACCTCAGACACAGTAGTTTCAACCACTTTAGGAGTAGCATAAGCACTTTCATATAAAGCAAGATGCAGCGAGGCACGATTCATAAATGCCATAGTAACAATGAGATAAAACAGTAAATAAAATTCAGCTTTCAAGTTTCCTTACCAAACTTCTTACCAATAGCGCTACGCTCCCCGGCAACGGCGCCAGAAAAGTATCTTGATGACTCCCAAGTGCAGGAGATCAATTGTAGTACCTTTCGATTAGAAAAGGTTGTCGAACCCACGAGGAGCTGAAGGTATTGGTTAGCAAGAATGATAAATAAAACAATGAAAGATGCAAGTGTTTTTGGGATTTTTTTGTATAGTTGCAAGAAAGTAAAAATGCTGAATATAAATGATAGCAAGTAAAAGCTCTCAAAGAGAGAAAGCCCAATCCTCTATGTGGCAAGAGGACAAGCTCAAGTGATGTGTAACTTATATGTGGAAAACGTTCCCGAGGGCGGCATGGATATTGCTAGGCATAGAGATTTATTAAACAACACGTTGAATATCTTGTCAAGTTTTAATCTTCTTTGGACGGAGCCATTGTTAGGTATAGCTAAATAAATAAACTAAACCCCTTATGATGGATCATGTGGCCAAGTAAATGACTGCACAAGAATTATTAAGACATAAAGTCCCACCATAGCATTACACTCTAAGGTCCCCGATACTAATACCCTCATAATGCAACTTCATGACTCGGTCTCAGGTTTACATGTCCCCCAAGTCTCCCTCAATTCATTACACTACGGTGTTCTCCTATGAGCCCATATAGGTGAAGTGTTGTGCAGTCGACGTTCGCACAACACCATCATAGAATCACATAAAAAGATAAACACTAGACAAAATACCAACACATGTCATATATAAATCATTGCCAATTCATCCTATGCCCTCAGGAACATACGGGAACTACTCACAACGTGCAAACATAATGATATTCAGTGGCATAAGTGGTACAACACAATCTGAAAATATAACTTCACCTCCAAATAATGACAAGTACTCAATCACAAACATGAATAGTAGCACACAAGTATCTAGGGTATAGCAACTCTCAAACTACGAGGGGAACGGAGTGGATCACGGAGATGATGATGGAGATGGTGCTGGTCTTGGTGATGGTGATGATGTAGAGGCCTCCTCCCACGCCAAGGAGGAGAGGTGATGACGATGACGATGATTTCCCCCTTCTCGGAGCTCCGGAGCAGCAGGATCTGACCCCCCTCGGAGGGAATCAGGAGTTTCGCCGCCGCCGCGGCCTCGGATGGACTTGGGAAAATTAGGGCGTAACTTTTCGGGCGAGACGAAGGCGTGCTAAAAAGCCCCGAGCGAGGAAGTGCCCGAGGCTCAGATGGTGGGCCCCAGCGGCCAAAGAATCTGGCCGCGTGGGCCCCCCTCTTTTGGGCCTCGTGGCTCTCCTCCCTTCGATCTTCTTCCCACTACTGTTCTCCCGATGAAAAACCAGCTGTGCAATTTTCTTTTCTTATTTGGGTCCCTGTAGCTCCTGAAACATTAAAAACAAGAAAAAGGAGGTTTTCTGCCTCCCAGAAATTAAATACCAAAAATAGGGACTTTGTATGAAAGTCCCATAAATCATCTAAAACATGTAAAAATAATGATATAACAATGCCAATAACATTCTAATATGATAATATAAGTTATATAAATGATGATATAAAATGCACGTATCAGGGTAACACTCTAATAAAGACACACTTTTTGTACAAATATCTCAAAAAGACTAAAACATAATATATGAAACTGAAAGCCTCTGCCAGTGTAGCAGGAGGTGCAATGATCTAGCGTAACATGGGTAAACCACACGTCAGCTGTATATGATCATGCAAAGCACTAAATAATAATAATGAAAAATGACAACAAGTCATGTAATGTATGATGATGGAAATGCATGGCAATATATCTTGGAACAACTATGGAAATGTTGTGGTAGGTAGGTATGGTGGTTGTTTTGAGGAAGATGTATAGGCTTATGTGTAGGAGAACAAGAGCAGGTCCTCCCACGGGGTTTGGATGTACTGGCGAAGTATGCACCAAGTCTCAATGTGAGAAGAGGGCAACGCACATCACCGAATAGGCTAGCAAAATTTGGATGGTGGAAGTGCCAAAAACCAAAGCTCAACATTAGTAAAAAAGAACTCACAAGTTTATTGTTCACAACTAGCAAGGTCAACAGACAGAGAATGATCATAGTCACTCCAAGGAGGGGCCGTTAACGGCGGTACAAGTACCCCGTTAGATCCCTCGACCTTCACACGCAACTAAACCATTACAGAGTACCTTCAGACTTAAAGAGCTATCAAGAACGACTATCCTTCAGAAATTAATAGAGTATGTAGTATGGACCAAGCTTTACGGCAACACCACTACTTAGCCTCAACTTAATTAACCAGCAAGATTAAGCATCTATTCATTTAATACCTCAAGAAATAGGAAGGAAACAAGTTATCAAAATTCACATGATTAACAATACCATGCAAGATTTCCGACATACCACACCACATGCATAGCATTTTAGTTCCAAACACCAATCAACTTATTTGAACAACTCTCTAAACAAATATGAATGAAAATACGAGAGAGTACTTCCTAACTACAAAAACTAATAGTTCTGAATAAGAGATACATGAAAAACAAGAGCTAGAAGCAAAAATAATGAAAAGCTAAACACTCAACACATAAAAGTGAAGAACAAGAGTGTTTTATGAAAAAGCGGAGCGTGTCTCTCTCCCAAACAAGAATATAAGGATCAAGCATTGTTAAGACCAGAGAACTAAACATAAACAAACTGAAAATAAAAACAAACTGACGCTCCAAGAATAACACATAATATGTGAAGCAATAAAAATATAGTACCACGGGTGAAAACTGATGATTGTTGATGAAGAAGGGGATGCCTTGGGCATCCCCAAGCTTAGACGCTTGTGACTTCTTGAATATTGCATAGGAGGTCCATGGGGAGCCTCCCCAAGCTTGAGCTTATATCCCTTCTTGATCTTCATTCATCACTTCGCTCTTGAATATTTGAAAACTTCATTCTCACAAAACTTCTCACAAACTTCATTAGAGGGGTTAGTTCTTGAAAAATAAAATCTTCCTTCAGTTCCAAAGCACATATCATGAACTTATTTTTAAACATTAGCTATTGTCAGCAAGATCCAAGTGATTTTCTACCCCTCAAAAGAACTTCACTTTGCCCGTAAAAGAAGCAATGCAAAACTAAAACAGAATCCGTCAAAAACAGAACAGATGGTAAAGATGAATTTTTTCGGGATACTTCTGGACCTCAAATCAGAAAACTCAAAACTAGAGAAAGGTAGGCAAAACCCTGATGATTGCTGTAAAAACATTTTAGCCACAGATGACGCTCTGTGATTGTTTGGATTTTCGAACAGTAAGGAACAAAAATCTGTTTCTGGACAGCAAACTCATAAATTAGTTTCCCTCTCTTTAGAGGCTATTCTTGGCACAAAAAACCAAAACAAAAAGATACAAAGGACGTGTTACAGAAGTAACAGCCACCTTGACTCAAAGAAAAATAAAAACAAATAGAAAGTAAAAATAAAATGGGTTGTCTCCCATAAGCGCTTTTCTTTAAAGCCTTTTAGCTAGGCATGATAATTTTGATGATGCCCTCATAGGAATAAGAGTTGAACATATAAGAGAGCATCAAGAAGCATGTATAAAACATGTTTAAATCTAACACACTTCCTATGCATAGGAGTCTTGTAAGAAAACAAATCAATGAAGCACAAAGTGACTAGCATAGGAAGGCAAAACAAGTGCAACTTCAAAACTTTCAACATAAAGAGAGGAGACATAATGTTATTGAGATATATGAAACCGTGTCTCCATCTCTCATAATGACCATTAGGTCTTAAAGCAACCAGCATATCAAAGCAACACAAAAGAAAGCTCAAAACTTTCATCATAAAGAGAGAAAATTTAATAACATGAAGATTTCTATAACCATATTTTCCTCTCTCAAAATAATTCTCAGTAGCATCATGAATAGACTCAACAATATAGTTATCACATAAAACATTCTCATCATGATCCATATGCATAAAAGTATTACTACTCTCCGCATAAATATAGTCATTATCATTAGTAATAGTGGGAGCAAAACTATCACAGCCAATATTGTAATCATCATAAATTGGAGGCATAGTATAATCATAATAAACTTTATCCTTAATAATAGATGGACTGAAAATATCATATTCATCACTGTAAACATCATATATAGGAGGCATATCATAATCACAAAAAACTTTAGCCTCAATAGTAGGTGCAACTAAAATATCATAATCATTATCATCACCATATATTGGAGGCAAAGTATCATCAAAGCAAATTTCCTCCTCAAAGCTTGGGGGACTAAAAATATCATATTCATCAAAACCTGCTTCCCCAAGCTTAGAGCTTTCCATGGCATTAGCAATAATGGTGTTCAAAAAATGTATGCTAATAACATTGCCACTATCATGCAAACAAAGTTCCATACGTTTTTTTAATTTTCTCTTCAAACACATCATGTCCTAACTCAAGATAAATTTCGTAAAGCTCTCTCATTTTTGTTGTTGTTTTCCATTAAGCCTAACTAGTGAAATAAAAACAAGAAACAAAAAGGTAAAATTGCAAGATCTAAAGGTGATACCTTCAAGCACTCACCTCCCCGGCAACGGCGCCATAAAAGAGCTTGATGTCTACTACGCGCTTCTATTCCTATAGACAGTGTTGGACCACCAAGTGCAGAGGTTTGTAGGACACCACCAATTTTCCCTTAAGTGAGTAACCCAAGGTTTATCGAACTCAGGGAAGTAGAGGTCAAAGGTATCCCTCTCAAGCAACCCTGCAATTAAGATACAAGAAGTCTCTTGTGTGCCTAACACACCTAATACAATTGTCAGTTGTACAGGTGCACTAGTTCAGCAAAGAGATAGTAAAATGCAAGTGATATGGATGCCAACGAGTGATATTTGTAATCTGTAATAAAAATGGCAGCAAGCAAACATGTAACAAAAGTGACTAGAAACGGTGTTCCGATGATTGGAAACAAGGCCTAGGGATCATACTTTCGCTAGGGATCTCTCTCAACACGTTAGCACAACTGAAAGCAAACAAGTGCTACTCGGAACTATTCTTCTTGATAAAACAAGAGTACTATGCGTAGGGCTACAAAAGCACACCTCAAAGTCTGACTAAACAAACACCACAATTCCACAAAGAATAAATTCAAGGTAAATATCACTCTAGATAATATATTATCCAAAGAGCCACACACACCACCACACTGTCACCAAGGCTTTGTGTTGTCAACAATAACTCTGGAAATTATACTAGATAAACCAATTGAGTAGCATAACATTACATAAGAATTCAGCGACACTAACAATGTTCATGATCACATAAAGATCACACCATGGGAGAGAGAGATAACCACGTAGCTATAGTAGAGCCCTCAGCCCTGATGAAGGACTACTCCCGGCGCATCATGGGAGACAGCAACGGTGATGAAGATGGCTCCCGGGGCAATTCCCCGTCCCGACAGGATGCCGGATCAGAGACTTTTGTCCCCCGAAACTAGGGTTTGATGGCGGCGGCGCTCGGAGTCTTTTCTAGAGAAAACCTTCGGGGTTCTAGGGTTTTCAGGGACGAG
The DNA here is from genome assembly GCA_947311845.1 of Poa pratensis. Lineage (NCBI taxonomy): Eukaryota > Viridiplantae > Streptophyta > Magnoliopsida > Poales > Poaceae > Poa > Poa pratensis. Next base: position 9,167,479 of record CAMZMU010000055.1, on the reverse strand, counting down.
GCAATTTATAGGCGAAAGGGCGACGTCGGTGGGAAGCCAGGGCCACCAGGCGGCCTAGGGGCACGAGTCCACCCCCACCCACACGGTGGGCCCGCCTCCTTCACCTGTTTGGCATCCGGGGTCCTCCTTCGGGCAGTGCCTTCGTTCCATTGCAGAAATAAATCACGTAAATTTGTAGGTCTTTCGGAGAATATTTCCCGACTATGATTTTCGGGACAAAAAGACATCAGAAAACAGGAACTGGCACTGGGCATCTTGTTAATAGGTTAGTCCCAGAAAATATATAAAAATGATACTAAAACATTATAAAAACATGTGGCATTGACATATAAATAAGCATGGAACATCAAAAATTGTAGATATGTTGGAGACGTATCAAGGCCCGCCACAGGGATCGGCCGAACTGGCCATTTTTTCTGGGCCTGGCCGAGCGGAGCGCAAGGTTCGCACGCAGGTGTACTCGTGGGAGACGCCGCGTCCTTTCGGGAACACATGCCATTTATTCCCCTCATCGCTCACTCTCCCACTCACTCCAACCCATCCAGTCGCTCGTCTCCCTCTTCTCTCTCTCCGTCGGCCCCACCCTAAGCCGTGTCGGGGGGTCGTCTGGTGCCCTTGGCCCACATCAGGCGCTCCCCTGTGACCTAAAACTTCGAGAAGGCACTTCGTTTTATTTTTTTGTCCCCGTCTCGGGGCGGAACCGAGACAGAGAAGAAATAGCTCTCCGGCAGGCAAAAATCTGCCAGGAAAATTCCCTCCGGGGCGGGGAAATCGTCGCCATCGTCACCGCCATCATGTCGGGCTTCATCGAGATCATCATCTACATCATCTCCACCGCCAACACCATCATCCCCGCCGCTCTACTTCGTTCCGCTATAACATCTAGGAATGTACCTTGTCTAGTTCATAGGGGAGACTCTCCCGGTGTTGATTACTCCTTGTGGTTGATGCCTTTGAGTTTTATCGGTGAATTAATTTTATGACCAGATTGTTATACATCATTATATCACCTCTGATCATGATCCATATGATGTCTTGTGAGTAGTTCGTTTAGTTCTTTTTTTCAAAAAAAAAGTTCATTTAGTTCTTGATGACATGGGAGAAGTCTTGTTGCTAGAAGTGGAATTATGTTGAGTAATATTTAATGGATTGATATTTAACTTGTGGTGTTATTCTTCTAGTGGTGTCATGTGAACGTCGACTACATGATACTTCACTTTTATGGACCTAGGGGAATGCATTTTGTATTTAGTTTACTTATTGTGGGGTTACCGGAGCGATAGAAACCTAAACCCCCGTTGATAAGCTAGTGCACGAGGGAGCGTAGGATCTCAGAGTTTAAGATTGTGGTTAGATTTATCTTAATTACTCCCTCGCATTTGCGGAAGCTTGCAAGGGGTGTAATCACAAGTATGTACTGGTTCAAGTAAGGGCGGTGCATTAGCATAGGTTCACCCACACAACACTTATCAAAACATTGAAGATTAACCAACAGTATGAAGCGAAAGTAACTTGACGATTTTCCCGTGTGTCCTCAGGAACGTTTTAGCCATCTTAAGTAAAACAACCGGCTAGTCCTTTGTGCTAAAAATGATTGGGCCACTCGCTGCAATTATTCTTGCTCTCTTTTATTTACTCGCACTTTATTTATCGGCTATTATAAAAACCTCTAAAAACTTGTCTGCTACAGTGAAACCTTTCTCGAAACTGCTTGTCAACACCTTCTGCTCCTCGTTGGGTTCGACACTCTTATTTATCGAAAGTACTGCGATAGATCCCCTATACTTGTGGGTCATCAAGACTATTTTCTGGCGGCGTTGCCGGGGAGTGAAGCGCTATTGGTAAGGAGAACTTTATTGTAAGTGCTGTTTTTATTTATGTTTGCTATTTTATTTTACTATGGATCTTTCTCCATTCGAAGCACTGTTTGGGAGTGATTTCATCGCTACTGCAATGGCGAATGATCCTCCACCTGCTAAAAAAAATCCGTTTAAAATACCTATGAGAATTGTTGATCGTGTTATGAATAACCGCTATGCAGGAGATGGAACTGTCCATCCTGGTTGTCACTTACTTTTTATACATGAATTATGCGGATTATTTAATATTGTAGGTATTTCAATGGAAGCAATCATGAGCAAATTGTTCACTATATCACTGAAAGATAGAGCATTGGATTGGTATAGGCTGCTTCTAGATTATGCAAATTCATGAAAGATTGGACCCTAAATGGGCTTCTAGATTAGGGTTTACATTCGAGTTTCATTTTCATTGTGAAATGTATCTAAGAAATGAATAAAAATTGATCGGTTTTGATAAATTTTCTCTATTTTGTGCCGGCACTGTACTAGTCTTTATCGCCAAGCTTGTATCGAAACCTCGTCCGGCTCCTTCCGGCGGCGTTTATCGCCCATTTATCCTGCCCCGCCGAACCACGCCTAGCGACCGCCGAGCAGCAGCCACACACATCTGTAGCATCATCCCGACCAGATCGGGTCAGAGTGGGCCGGCGCACCGCCACCAACAGCCAGCGCGAGCTCCAGCTTCTGGGTGTCACAGTCGCCATCTCCGACGTCACGCCGAGCCTGGCACGGCCGTGGCCCTTCCGGTCCAGATCGGGCCCAGGGTTGGGCCCAAATCGTGCCTGTGCGCCGCCGCTCATCTTTGATCTGTGGCGCCATGGTTGTTGCCTCCAGTCACGTGGACGGCTCCACCACCTCGCCCTCCTTGCTTGCCCCGTCGCTCCACCATGCTCCGTCGCCCCGTACAACCCCACCGCCGCGACCTCTGCTCCGCTCGTAGGAGAGCCGCCACAGCGCGCTCACACTCCCCTCCGCCTTTGACGGGCCGGGGCGTCGCCACCGCCGCAGGCCGGCAGCGATAGCGGCCAGGGAGCGCACGAGGGAGGCCGGCTGCGGGCGAGTTTGGTTGGCCTCCGGAGCCCTCGAGCGGGAGCGGCCAGGGAAGCGAAGGGGAAAGAGTTTTTTGGGTGAAGAAATATGACTGTTTTGCACCCAACACACTGAAAAGTGGTAGTCTGATATGGCTCGCACGGAAAAAAGGTGGGCTACAAGATGACAGTCGTCCAATCCGATTCGAACCGAAAAAAGTTACTGTAGGACGACCTACAATCGCCATCGCGACCTATCCAAACTTAATACTCCCTCTTATTCTCTGTTTCATAATATAAGATATTTTATTTATTCCAATACAAACTACATACGGATCTATATAAATGTATTTTAGTGTGTAGATTCACTCATTTTACTCGGTAAATAGTCGGTATTGAAATATCTAAAACGTCTTATATTATAAAACGGAGGGGGAGTAGTAAAGAAGAAAAGATTGTAAAGACAAACTCAAATATATTCTGTTCAACTATAAATATGTCCAGATACTGAGTCAGCTGATCTCCAGCTTTCCGGTGGATCAGAGGAAACATGCAATAAGTGCAAGTAGCAGTACGGTGTAAGATAAGCCTTCTAACCGTTCAGCTCCTGCAAGAGACACAAATGGCGATCGAAATTATGTGAGCAAAATCAATCCCACATACATAGACAAACGCAACATAATTTGACAAATCAATCTGCTCACCGGACGATGACGGCGGCGGCAATGCGGCCGTGAACGGATATTCAGGTGTCAGCGGCGGGAGCAGCTTCCCTGAAGAAAAAATATATATAATCAATAGCGATCACAGATTCAATCGGGCGTAGGGTAAAGATTGGTACGCACGAACGAACCTGCGCATGAAGTGGTGATGGACACGAGAATCGAGGCGTCCCTGAGGCACTGGGTGGTGACGTTGACCATGGCGCGGGTGCTGTCGAACTCCGGCCCGATGAGCTTGGCGACGTCGCCGCGCAGGACGTGCATGAGGCAGCACGGCTGCTGGGCCACTGTAGCGTTCACCTGGACGCAGCACGCCTGCGGAATCGCGTCGGTGCGGTGCTCGATGAAGTCCAGGCACGACAGCAGGCGCTGCAGCGTCGGCACGCACGTCGCCGGCTCGTCGGAGCCGCCGCTGGCGGCAGGTTTCGATCTGGCGGTGGGAGGCGTTGGAGCTGCCGCGGCGGCGGTGCAGAGCAGGAAGAGGACGCAAGCGAAGATCAGTTTGGAGGCCATTGTCCCGATCGTAGGTTTCGGGGTTTGTCTACTCCGTGGCGAGCGATCTGGTAATATAGTCCGACGTCTTGGGATATCGTGTCGGCGGAAAACGGGGCTGTTTAAACCACTTTATCTCGGCAAGCCCATCGTGTACATGGTTTGTTACAGAGTTGGCCGAATTAACAACATCCGTACACATTAAAGCAATTAGTCATTTTAAACCGAAACATGTGTGTGCTCAATACCACGTGGGTCCATCCCTATCCTTTGTGATTAGAAGTAGGGTTCCAAGTATATTTGATGCTGCTTCCCCCGATCCAACTGCTGCTCTGCCTCTAACGTGTAATCCTCACTTGCAAATGCAATGAGATTATCAAATATAAATATTAAATTTTTATAAAGAATTTTCTTATTTAAAAGGTTTAAATATTACACCCAGCCTCTGCATAAGAATGCACCGACCGCAATCCAAAAATTCGAAAAAACTAAAAAAAGCAGTACGAGACAAATTACAATCATGATATAAAACATCCAAACCTATGGAGGACCAATCCGCCGATCAAGCGACCATCCATCTTGGATAAAAATATCGCTCGCCACATTTTCCTGTCGTGCACATGCCTCCGTAGAGGGGTCTCGATACCCCTGCCGTTGTAATGTGGACCACAAACGAAAAATAGCTGTGTACCGGTAGAGTACCTACAGTGGAGAGAAATCTTTATCATTATTATTTTTGTCATTTCTACACAGTCAAAGCGAATGAACATCAAGAGGAAGTGTGTTGATCTGGATACCCATTGTCCGATGTGTAATCGGGCGGATGAGGATGGTGGCCATCTTTTCCTAAAATGCAAACAAGTAAAACCTGTATGGCGCAATCTTCTAGTGGCTCCAAACAGCACAGAATCCACAGGTGATGTTCCAGATGATTGAACAGCTCCCAGCTCCTAAATAAGAACTGGTCTTCATTCTTTTGTGGGATTGGTGGTCAACTTGAAACAAGAAGAATGCTGAAGGGAAGGATCGGAACACAGCAGAGGTCTGTCACCTGATACAAAGACGCGCTCTAGACTTCCTGAATGTAGGGTTGCCAGTCTGTGTGGCACCTATTGCTCCTGGTGCCATGGCGCCGGCAAGGAAAGTACCCTGGGAAAAACCTTCGAACAATAGAGTCAGCAGCCGTCTTCGTCTCGCTCTCCGCGTCTTCGCAAAACTGACAGTTTTTATTTTCCACAAAACAATTCGCAGAAAGGAGGAGGAAAGAGCGGTCGCTCTCTGCGTGTCCGTCCCTGCGTCTCCTCGACGAAAACGAGGTGAGCGCCCACCCCTTCTCTCCCTCCGTCTTCGTCTCGCTTGCTTGCTTGCTTTGGAGAGGAACCGTTCCTACTCCACCGCCGCCGGCCGCCGCTTCCCCGGCGGTTCCGTTGCGTTGAGCTGGGTTTCGTGCGTTTGGGGCGTCTTCGAGCATCCTCGCCAGTCGGCGGCGGCTTGCAGGGGTTCGGGGGAGTCCTATACGGAGGGTCCGCGGATCAACAATGACGATTCCTCTCCGTGGTTACTGGATTAGAAGCAGCGCACATTTACAATGTTTGTGTGCCCTGAGGTGTTTTGGTTGCTACGGTTCTTTAATTAGGTTGTGGTTGGAAACTAAACATAAATTTTCAGGCATAGATTTTGATGTGTTAGTAGTGCCCTTGTTTTCTTCTATTGGAATGCTGCTGTCTGCCATGATACGTCATCTCTCTTCGCTTTTGTTCAATTGATTGTTTACTATATGAATATGGATTTGGCGCCATTGAGACCCCATGCTGGTAGCTAAGCGCAATACCGACTTGAATATTATGATTGCCTGTTAAAACAAGGCTGAGAAACTTATTTACACAGATATGGAGTGCAACAGAGATGACAAAATCAGATCAAAGGAGCTCGCTGAAAGGAAGTTCAAGGAGAACGACTTTGCGGGTGCAAAGAAGTTTGCCTTGAAAGGAAAGGCTCTTTTCGAGCTTGAGGGCATTGATAAGATGATTCTAGCCTTGGATGTCCACCTAAAGGCATAAACAAAGTTTGGAGGGGAGCATGACTGGTATGGCATACTAGAAGTATCAACTCGTGATGGTGATGACTGATGAGATTATCAGGAAGCAGTACAAGAAGCTGGCCTTACAAACTCACCCAGACAAGAACAGCTTCATTGGTGCTGATGGTGCTTTCAAGCTCATCTCGGATGCATGGAAAACCTTGTCTGACAAAAATAAGAGAACACTTTATGATCAGAGGAGGTACATAAGTTTTTTAGGAGTCCTCCACCATTATAACTCTCAAGTAAATGTTGAGAACACTTCCAGATACTCTATGCCAAGTATGAATGGTTTCTGCAGACAAAATACTGCCCCAGCCTCACCTGCCAATGTGCCACGCCATGATATTCCAACGCCAGGCAGATTTTGGACATGCTGCAAATCTTGTCGCATGAACTTTCAATACGAAAGCATGTGCTTGGGCCAATTTTTGTGGTGTCCAGCTTGCCTTAAATCGTTTGAGGGTGCAGAAGTTCCTCCTCCACCTAACGCACCGAAGCCAATGGATACTAATACTAGTATGGGTGGCGCAGCAGTTCCTGGTAAGGCAAAGCCAAGAAAAGGAGTGGCTAGTGGCAGCCAAAATCGTGATCCTATGCTGCAGCGGTGTTCTTCAACCAAATCTGCAGCCAGTGCACGCACTTCACAAAAAGTGCGACAGACACATGGTACTGTTCCAGGCTCTTCCTTTGGGTCATCAATTCCAGCAACAAAGGATAAGGAAACAGCAAGGAAGAGAACTAGGAAAGTTGTGCTACAGTCAACAAGCTCTGTCCTTGATGGGGACTCAAGTTCAAAGATGCCCACAACAAAAAGAAAGGCTCCTTCCACTGATCGGGCATCAGGAACCAAGAGATGCAAGGAGTTTTCTAGTTGTCTTAACGATGAAGCTGTCGCGACCAGCCCCATTAAAGTGACGGAGCAGTTGGATATGCGAGGCATACCAATGGACAAGATGAAGCTCCAATATCGGGAGAAATTGGAGGAGTTCAACAGGGACAACGCCAATGTGGAGAACCAACAAAAGATACATTCTAGTAGTCAGAAAATAAACAAAGGGGTTGGATGCACCACAGCAGTTGATACGAAGAAAATAAAGAGGACACAAAGCAGTAGTTCGGTCCATCCAATACAAGATAAGGGGAAGGGGCTGGCTGGCAAAAGAGTTGTTTTGGAAGAAAAGGAGGGGGCACAGAACAGCAAACATGTTGGTTCAGAAGAAATGGGGTCATGGGAGTGGAAGAAACCTGAAATACGTTTTGTGTACACTACCAGGAGAAGCCGCAAGGAACAAGAACCATCTCCTGATGAAATGCTTCTCCCTGATGCAGATTTTTGCAGTTTTGGTGATCATTCTGAAAGCTCTTTCCAGAAGGATCAAGTGTGGGCCACATATGATGAAGAAGATGGCATGCCTCGCTACTATGCTCTGATCCGTAAAGTGCACTCCACACACCCATTCAAAGTTAGACTTGCATTCCTCAAAGCGGTTGACTCTGATGAGTTTGGAAGTTCAGATTGGCTCTCATGTGGGTACTCCAACACCTGTGGCGATTTCAGGACTGGTGTGTCCAAAGATATTGACCAACTGAATGCATTCTCTCATGTTGTCGCATGGGGGAAAGGTCCAGGTAGAGTCATAAGAATTTTTCCCAAGAAAGGTGATATCTGGGCCCTGTACCAGAACTGGTCTGCTGAGTGGGACAAACATACACCCGATGAGACAATGTACAAGTATGAGCTGGTACAGGTCCTTGACAGCTACAGCCCAGGTGAAGGCATTTCTGCCATGCCTATCGTGAAAGTCACTGGTTTTGTGTTAGTGTTCAAGCCACTTCTTGACCCAACAAAAAGCAGGAGGATTCCAAACGAGGAAATGTTGCGGTTTTCGCACCAGGTGCCATTCCATGTCCTTACTGGTGAAGAAGCTCAGAACTCTCCTAAGGGGTGCTATGAACTGGATCCAGGCTCAACTCCAAAGGAACTTCTTCACAGGTAGTTCCAGAGTCTGATGATGCCACCGAAGCTTGCTCTGTACTCCCGCTCCACCAGAGATTTTTTGTTTCACTTCTTTCAACCTGGTGTTTTGTTGAATGTTGTGGTTTCTCTAGAACTATACCATATATACCCGGGTCTTTTGACTGACCTGTATATATACTCCCCATGTATACCCCCATATTCTGTCATGTAGCAGCATCCTTTTCAAGGGTAAACATACCTTGGATGTTGAAGTCTACTGTCTCACTCAACTCTCTGAATATACCTACTGTGCTTAGCTTTTCAATGTTTCTTTATGGTTACATCCAAAACAATAGATGTTAAGAATGTACCTGACATTTATTATCTGTGTATGGTGCTGATCCTAGTTGCCACAAAAGGTTGCTGTGGTGCCTCTTGGAATGTACAAATTTATCTGGGCACGTCTAGTGTCTCAGCTTTGAGGTAATGCGTTTTGTTTTACTGCCACTGAAGTCATTTTGCTTTGTTAAATCTCTTTAACATGTTAACTTATGAAAAATTTGCTGCATCTGTGAAAATTCTTTGCATCTCTTTAGCTTTATTGATCAAACTGGATTATGATAAGAAATGATTTAGCTTTAATTTGTTACCGCCGCCTGATAAAATATTATGCCATGTTAATTTAATTTGTGAATAGTATTTGCGCTTAGTTAGACCCGTGGTTACTCTGGTTCCATTTCAGTTGGTGCCTTGGTGTCTATGCAATGATCCACTTCCTGAAATTATAACGCCTGAATGCCGGATGAATTTCCTTTGCACCCAGATGATTGTTTTGTACAGCATTGAACTTCCATTAGGGACATAAATATCTTCAATTTGACCATCATGTCAACACCAGGATGCAGATCACTTGCTGCTCCGAATATCCTTTGTGCAAAGGGTGTCGTGTCAAAGGTGAAATATTTCCCAGATGTTTATCACATCTTCCTTGTATATACAAGGTCAAATGCTGAATTTGACCTATATATACACTCCCCATGTATACCGTAAATGCGTTGTGGCTCACGGCGCTGACGCTCCGTGAAATCTGACAATCCACTTCACATGCAACTTACGATCATGAGGTCTCCCTCTTTTTTTTTGTATTCTTGTAGTACTAGTTTCGTATCTATAGTATAAGTGACAGTGACACTTGCCCCATCTACTAAGACCATATGCAATAAATGCAAAGCATGCATGCACGCACCTGGTATTAATTGCATATAATAAGGCCATACTAGTCACGTTAATTAGTATTGGACTAATTATTGCGATTAACACTCATGCATGCACACATGACATTTTTAAACACGAGTTTCTATATGCACAATTAAAAAATATTCAGATTTAAAAACATTCAAATTTCAAAAATGTTTAGATTTAAAAAATCAAAATTAAACAATGTTTAGAATTGAAAAATATTTAAAAAAACTGAATGAAAAATGTTCATAACTATAAATTGTTCGGACTAAAAAAATTCAAATTTTAAAAATGCTCAAAATACAAAATTGCTCATATTTAAAAAAGTTCAGATTCAAAAAACAAGTTTCAAAATTTTCAAAACTGAAATTTTTTCAGATTTTCAAGAAAAAATCAAAATTACTTCGAGAATGAAAAATTGTTCAGATTTAAAAAAAGGTTAAAATATTAAAACAGTTCAAAATTAAAAAATTCACATTTTAAAAAATGGCCAAATTGAAAAAATAATAGATTTAAAAATAATATTAAAAAATTTAGGTTTGAAAAGTGTTCATATTTTCAAAACGCAAATTTCAATATTCTTTCGGGAACTGAAAATTGTTCAGATTTAATGAAATGATCACATTTTAAAAACCAAAACTAAAATATGTTCATATTAAGAAAAATTCAAATTAAAAAATGTTCATAACTAGCAATTGTTTGAATTTACAAATGTTCGAATTTTAATAATGTTCAGATTTAGAAAAATATCCAAATTCAAAAAATGTTCAGAATTAAATTTGTTTAGATTTTAAAAAATAATAAAATTTAAAAAATGTTCAAAATAAAAAATGCTCTGATTTTTAAAAATTCCAATTTGAAAAAATGTTCATAATGGAAAATGGTTTAGATATAAAAACAATAATGTTTTTATTTTAATAAAACTGACAATTTCATATTCCAGCCTTTTTGAATTTTAAACTTTTAAATCTGACATTTTCAAAAATTACTAGTTAAATGTCCGTGTGTTGCCACGGTCATTATTTATTTTCACCCTTACAAGGATCTTAAATCCAGCTGAGGGAGGCATCGAGACGCTCCGGGGGAGGATGGCACCGACGGTGGCCACCACGCCATATCTTTCCCGACGCTGTCGGCGGGTGGTCTTCCGGTTCTCACGTCGGCTTTTCCCTTTTTTATGGGCTTTTCCCCATTTTCAAGTGGTTGGATGAAGTTGGGGGAGAGTTAGGAACACAAGGGGTTATATGCAAATGTATAACGTGGGTGTTCCGGTCCGTTAGATATAAATCGAACGATCCTAGATGAAAGATGGCAGGCACACCATCATCACCAACTGTGGTTTTTATAGGATAGGATAGGATGTAGAGATTGTTTAAATGCAAAAAGATAAATTATTAGAATTCCATGAGTTGTGGCATTGCCAGTTAAGTCATATTGGAAAGTGATGCATAAACTCCACTCTAGTGGGTTGTCGAAGTCAATTGATCATGAGTCTCTTGACGCATGCAAAACTTGTCCAATGGATAATGACTAAAACTCCGTTCATAGGCCATGATGAACGGGCAGCTGACTGGCAATCATACTCATGGTTTCGCAATTAGTAGGGTTGTGTGTAGTGGATTATTTTACTTCATTTCCTAATCAGATAGTTTAAATGGAAATACATATTTCTATGTAAAGAGACATAAGATTGAGAAAATTTGAGTTGTCAAAGAATCTCAGCGTGAAGTAAAAATCATTTGTAACAAGATATAATTCCTAGCTTGTTCATGGAATTAAAGTTACAAGGTTTAGCTAGATTCTAAAGAGTTGCGGAATCTTTCTACAACTTAGGTCACCCGGAACACCATAAGTATATGGAGTGCCCAAGTGACATAATCAACCTTGTTTCGGTGGGATGGATTAAGGATGTTAAACTGTCATCATACCTTTTGTAGTTATGCTTTAGAGACTGGCGCTTTACACTAAAACAAAGCCATCTAAATTCTTTTTGTGATGTAAAGTGTTTACAATAAGACACAAAATGTGTGTATCCTTCTTTTAAGGTTATCCCAAATATTGGGAATTCCTCCCACCACCAAGGACAAATCATTTGTCGGGGTCTTCTAGAGGAATTATTTCTTGCAGAAAGTCAGTGGGAGGACAGCACAGTTCGACGAGATTAGATCTTCGTCATCATGTAAGAGTGGTGAAGCACCGAAATTGATTTTGGTGTTTCCTGATACGTCTCAAACGTATCTATAATTTTTTATGTTCCATGCTTGTTTTATATCAAATGCTACATGTTTAATTTATAGTTTTATATCATTTTTATGAATTTCTGAAACTAACCTATCAACAAGATGCCTAGTGACAGTTCATATTTTCTGCTGTATTTTTGTTTCAGAAATCCCAGTAAGAAAATATTCTCCGAAAGAAATGAAAATTTACGAAGATTATTTTTACGAAGAAAAGAAGACGGAGTCCGAAGGGCAGCCAGGGAGGCGACCCAGGGTGCCCAGACGCCACACAGGCGCGGCCAGGGTTGGGCCCACGCCCAGGGGTCATCTGGGCCCCCTGGATGCCCTCCGGCGCCGCTTCTTCGCCTATATATTCCCTTCGTACCGAAAACCCAAAGTACCCAATCAATTTTCCAGAAAGATATTTGAGGCCGCCGCCGTTGCCAACCCTAGTTCAGGAGGGTTTTGAATCTCTTCCCGGCACTCTGTCGGAGGGCGAGATCATCACCAGAGCGCTCTACACCACCATGCCTGCCTGCGGACTGATGCGTGAGTGTTCACCATTGGACTACGGGTCCATAGAAGTAGCTAGATGGTTGTCTCTTCACCTTGTGCTACCATGTTTAGATCTTGTGAGATGTCTAACATGATCAAGATCATCTTTATGTAATGCTACATGTTGTGTTTGCTTGGATCCGATGAAGTGTGAAGTTATGATCAAGTTTGTTCATCTATTTATCTATATGTTTTATTTACGATCTTGCATGCTCTCTGATGCTAGTGGTTGCATTGGCAAAGTAGTTGCTAGTGTCTCCAAGAGGGGTATTATGCTAGATATCGGGTTCATGCCTCCTTTGTCTGTGGTCGAGATGACAGAAACGAACGTGACGGGAATATGCTGTTGCTACTAGGGGTAAAACAGCGGTGCTATTTCTACGTGTTATATGCATTGCTTACATTACACACTTTGTTTGCAACTTAATACTTCCGGGTGACATGCTGGACAGCGATCCCGGGGTGGATTGTTAGTCATAGATGCAGCTAGCAAGCGGTCTATGTATTTTGTTATAATGCCCAATTAAATACTACGGTGAACTATAGCTTGTCATGATAGCATTGTGATGCCCTTACAATTTGTCAATTGCCTAGCTGTAATTTGTTTACCCAGCATTCATGTTTATCTGTTTTATGGAGAGACACCACTAGTGAATTGTGGACCCCGATCTATTTTTTACATTGATTAAAACACCGTTTCCATTGCTTCCCATCATCATTTGCTCGTTGTTACTTTTTGCACTTATAATTGTTTTCCACACCATACGTTTAATCCTTTGTTTTCAGCAAGCCAGGGAGATTGACAACCTTCCTGTTTCGTTGGGGCAAAGTAGTTTGATTTTGTTGTGTGCAGGTCCACGTTGATCTACAAGCGCCAGAGTAGATTGACACCATGTTGAAGCCTTTTCAAGTCCTACTGGATTGATAACCTTTTGTTTTGTTCTCAAGGGAAATTGCCATTACGCTGCTTCATACCTTCCTCTTGTGGTTCCCAACGGGCTGTCAAGACCACATCTATCATTTTCCATTATGAATGATACGGACATATGCAAAACTTCAATCGAACTTAGTGGCTGAACCGAGTAGATCATGAAATCATTCTTTCACAATAATGAGACTATGATCTAAGGGAAGCAGTGATGGACCCTAACTCCAAATATATGGCTTGACGCCATGAAATCTGGGATAGATTCCATACACGAAAGTCAAGTTTGTAACTTGATATCGAGTTTTGTATACTCTTTAAAGGCATGAAGCATGTCATTTGTGAATGGATATGTAAACAGACATGGATGGAAACATCTACGAAAGCTTGACTTGGTGCCAAGTTACAAGTTCAAGGAAATGACTGTGATGATATTTTATCTCTCGTAGCAAGATTTTAATGGTTACATGGATTATTCTAGCACATGTCGTATATCTTGTCTTCAAGATATTGCAAGTGAATATTCAATCATGAATATGCTAAAGGGAATGCGAACTTCAGCATTCCATTCATAGAAATGAAGCAAGCATTAAGGATCGGAGATGGGATCTTCGCCTAGATGAAATGATCAAAGTGTTTGACATCATCAAGGATGGTAAAGATGCTTGTGAACTCAAGAAAGTCAGTGGGAACGCTAAGAATTATTTCGAATACTTTACGTGGACAACGTATTGTTGATTGGAAATATTGTTGACATAGTTAAATGTTTCTTTGAAATTGTATTTCAATGAAAATCCTAAAGACAATGCAGTATAAGTATTGCCGCTTTCGAAGTGGGAAGGTAATAACGTTTGAATGGAAAGTTCGTGATAGAACTTGCCTACATGGAACACAGTATGGTTCTCGTTTCCCATTACTCATATGTGATGGTTCAAACGTGTTGATATCGTGGAGCTAAATTGTTGGAAACAACAAGTAGCATCTTGGTACAAACGAAGGGTAGGATTTCTTCATAAATATAATACTCATACAAAGCATATCTATCTCATTATGAATGAATAGATAAAGAGACATATGATGAGCGATATGTATGAATGATTGGATCAGTCATGTACGCCTTAATATGTACACAATCAGATATTTATTATGTTCTAAGTGTTATGAGCATAAACGAAAAATGATCATGTATATGATCAGCGAGAAGATAACCTTATGAGGACAAAAAGGTATAATTCTTGTTTGTGATAATGCCAAACAACTTAGTGTAAGGTATTGCACTAATGAAGGTTTTGTCGTATAGTCACAAAAACAATCAACTTAGTGTTTATAAGGTGGCATAGTGGGATGGAAGAAATTACATGTTCAATTTGGAATAAATTCCAAGTTTGACACTACGATAGAATCTATGACAATAGCGGTAAGAACGGATACAATTTGGATGTGTAAAAATTAAATGTTTGGATCGACGTTCTTCACTGAACTAGGTGTGGTTCCTTCTGTGACAGACCCGATAGTGCTCTTTAAGTTTTTACTAAAGAGACGTGGTCCTAGCGAAGGATCCAAGGTTTCACCACAAAACCAAACATTTAAACTGCAAGGATCACTTGGATCATGAGGAGAAGTAATTCTCCAAGATATGAAAATACAGGCGGACCTGAAGTTTCAGATCTGAGGACGAAGTCTATAGCACAAACAACACCGCAATGCCATTGGGTGCTGAGCTAAGAGGACTAGATTATTGACCTCTAGTGCAAGTGGGAGACTGTTGGAGGTACGCCCTAGAGGCAATAATAATTATTATTATTAATACATGTTTCATAATTAATGTTATTTTTCTATGTTATAAGTGTTGTGATTCCTGAATGTGAGATTCAGAGGAAAACTCACACGCACGTGTAGAAACGTGAACATCTTATAAAGGTCCTAGTCTTGCCTCTAAGACTAACTCATTGTTGTTTAATGACCATGTTTTCCTGGTCATGGGTATGATGTAAAGCAACAACAGTGGGAGCACATTGTTAACGGTACAATGGGGGTTGGACTTACCCAACCGTTTGATTTACTACGAGATCCTGTAATATAGTAAATCACAAAAAGGTTAACATGAGTATATCCTTAGACCATGAGGGTGTGTTAGGATCGCGTGTGATCAAAAGTTGCTTTAGTTTCTATCAAGTGTTACTTCCGTAAATGGGTGATTAAAATGGTAGATTCTGGGCAACATAGAGATCATAGCCCTTAGCATTCACCAGTAGTTCTTAGCCCTGCACGGCGAAATTCTGCTGGACTGGAGTAGATGGATGCGTGCACATCCTCAGAGGGATAACACGTTGGACCCTTTCTCTCGCTTGGTCGAATCTGGAAGGATGGATCGGGAATCGGCGACATCCTCACCGCTAGGCTTAGCCGTGAGGATCTTCGTCAGGCTTCATCGACATCGTCATCAACATCGACTTCCGCTTCAGGGTGTTGGTAATGAACATATCTAACCCTGTTACTTGTACCTGCATAGATAGATCTTGGTTGTCGCATTGTGGCAAATTTTTTGTTTTTGGTTGCACAACCCTACACTTCTTGCCATCATTTTTTTTCAATGCCAAATGAGCGGTACAGTGTGCCAATAAATCCAATTTTGTGAGATCAAGTCAAGAAGTTTCTTCAGGCAGTACAAGGCTATAAACTTTCCAAAAGTCAATTGTCAATCTCCCCATTTATATGACTCGGAAGCAAAACATCCTCCCAGACCTCCATTATATTTTGCAGACACTCTTACATCTCATGTACTTCTTGGGGAACATAATCCCAACCACTTCACAAATGCCTTTTATTAGCCTTTTGGTCATCTCGAGTGAGCTCAACCACGGTACAATCGCCCATATCCCTCCATTGTACTGCCAGTCCCCAATTAAGTTTCTTCTAAAAGGAGCTTTTTTTGACTAAGCCCCTTAATAGTGCACTCCTGGTCTTGACAGACATCAAAAAGATTAGGGTACTTATCATAGAAAAATGCATCCCCCCCCCCCCCCCCCCCCCCCCAGTATCCTCTTTCCAGATCTTAGAAATATTCCCATTGCCAATATGTACTTTCCTCCCAGCAAAATATACCTCTCTCACTCTCATAATATTTTTCCATCAAGGAGAATCCTTCTCATATTCAATGATACGAAAATCAAGTCCTTAAGAATGATCTGAGAAGCAAATTTAATAATCCTTTGTGCCATGCATCATCGATAATGTATTGGAGCAAATATGCAACTAAGACATGCAAAGTAGGTGTGTGTATGGGGGGGGGGGGGATAATGGATCTCCTTGACAATCACCTCTCTTGCAAAGTATGGATTTGACAAGGACACCATTAAGTTAGACTAAGGTAAGGAATATTTCAAATCATTTGAACAATTTTTTGCCAAACCCAAGTTGATGCATCATCAATAAGAACATTGTACTGAACTTCAATTTAGCAAAGGCCTTCTTGAATTCTAATTTCATAATAATTTTTTCTTTGATAGAAATTATTTTGTGAGCTCACATATACCTTAGACTTCACACTCCAAGTTAAATTGTGCGGTAGTGAGAGCGACACCACAATGTGGTGATGGGAGCTTGTCAAAAGTTTTGATGGCATACTTATGTTTTATTTGTATTTTGAAAAGAGGAGTACCCTTGGGCTCTGCACTAGTAGATGCTCACAGCCAAACTATCATCATGTGCGACGTAGTTCTCTAACATATGGAAACCCCACAATTATAACATTGGCCAAAAATAATTAAATAAGTACATTTGATGTATGTCTCTTTGCGTCTACACGGTAATATTTTTTGTGAGGGAAAGCTCTGAGATAGAATTTACATACACCTTTTACATTCTGACCAGACTCCTGAACGGATGTATCTCTTTGTTTACCAATTTCTGTAATCTAGCCAATGTTTCTCTAACCATATACTCATCTAAATTCACGTTAATAAAATTTGACAAATACCAGAGGCACATGCTTCTAAAATAGGAGAACATGTCTCGGAGAAAAGGGGTCACAAAGAAATCGGTCACATTCATCTGTATCATGATGTGCACTACAATGCATCTCGGTAAATATCTGATACAAAGTGGAAAAATATTATGAACTTGGTGTGAGCACTCTCTAAGACCTAAAAGAAACATGATTTGAAACAACAACAATCCCAACACGTACTATGTCACGATATGTTTTATTTTATTTTTGTTGACGAAGAGCACTCTCTAAACATGATTTGAAATAACAGCCATCTACTTAGACAAGCTATAGTGCAATCCTACCATATATGCAAATAGAATTACATAATAACATGCAACATAACATAACCTGCATGGAATACATCATCTCATAAACAAAGATACACCATGAGAATTACATCTATAATGTCGTAATCATATAGGGAAGCACATATGGTTTATAACAATGATAGCACATGTAAATATATAATCAATCTACTATCAGAAACCCATAGTTTAGGGTGTGGGTCATTCTCTCTTCATAGTGGACAGAGACTGTGAGGCGATGGCGATGAAGGAGAGGCATCCGGAGGCAATTCCGGCAGTGGTTCCCCACCAATTCTTCTTTGCCATCGGTCTATTGTTTCTCTGTTTTATCTCTCGGCCTTCGCGCGTCACGAAATAAATCACTCGAAGCATGTATAGATGGTTTTAGTTCACGAAGGTAGAAGCATGAAAAACGAGGCAAATAGATGCTCGAGACTCCAAACTGCCCCCCCCCCCCCCCCCCCGGCATGGCCAGTTAGGGCACCCGTGCCATGGAATCTCTTTCGAAATTCCTGAACCGTAATTTTGACCTTGCTTTTCTTTTCCAAGTCTCATACCTCTCTCAAAGTCAAAAAGATTAATGGATGGTTTTTCCGCTTTCTACACAAAAATAGTGATATTTCTCCCTAAGATTGTTAACAACAATGGTAATAACTAATGATATAATCAAAATATTTTAGATATTTATGTAACAAACTATGAATTTTATAGGTACGTTTCTGATATATCAACATCTCCAAACTTAATCCACCGTCGGGACCCAAATTTGGGTACGTGCTCACCTAAATTTGTGTTAATAAACTTTCGCACATACCCTTCTAAAAGAGGAGAATGTGTCGAAAAAATAGGTCACGGAAAACTCAGTGGCATTCCTCCATATCACGCGGTGCACTACCATCGATTTAGGGAGTGCAAAGTGGGATAAGGCTCCCACCTAATTTGTACTATCCGACTTATCCCACTAATCCCTCTTTTGCATACTTGCATCCATCTCGGCTTCGCAACGCTGTCGGATGATATAAATATCAGGTATCCCCTAAGGTTGGAAGGGAACGCGATTTGAAATACAACAACAATGCCAACACGTACCATGTCACATTGTCACGATATATTTTTTATTTTATTTTACTGAAGAACCCTGTCTAAATCGGAAAGAAACACGATTCGAAATGCCAAGTCTGAACCGGGTCGAATTTCGGGTTTCCTTCCAAAAATGCAAAACTGGCCGTTGCTTGCTAGGGTTCAACAAACTCCGGTCGTATATAAACGGGACTCCCGATCCGATTATTTTTCCACCCAGCACCAGCAGCCGTCTTCGTCTCGCTCGCTCGCTCGCTCTGTGCCCCACCACACACAGGTTTTATTGTCCACAAAACAATTCGCAGAAAGGAATCAAATCAATCGAACCGAGCGGGCGAGGAGCCGTCGCTCTCTGCGCGTCCGTCCCTACCTTCTCGACGAAAACGAGGTGAGCGCCCACCCTCCCTCCGCCCTCTCCGCTCTCCTGCTTCCGCGCGAAATTTGGGGCGGGCGGCGACGCGTTCAAAACCGCTCCCGCGCTTCTCGCATAGTTCGGCCGCCTCCGCCGGCCACCGCCGCCCCGGCGGTTCCGTTGGGTTTCCTACGTTTGGGGCGTCTTCGAGCATCCTCGGGAATCGGAAAAGGCGGCGGCTTGTAGGGGTTCGGGGAGAGGATCCGTGGATCAACAATGGCGATTGCGTAGGCTCCGCCGCTCCGGCGCCGCGGCTTTGGGTGGGTGTACGGTTCAATCTGGGAGTTTTCGTGCGGTTCTCGGTTGGTTGCGACGATTCCCTGGCGGCGGCGGGCGGAAAGACCTTTAATTTGCTGCGCGAGTCTTCCCACGAACGGATTGGAATCCCCGTTTCCTGTCCGTGGTTACTGGATTCGAAACAGCGCAAATTTGTAATTTTTCTGTCCCGTGGCTTGTTTTGGGGCAATTTTTTCATCAACTTTGTCTTGGTCCGCGGTTTGATGTTTTCAGGCAGAGTCTATCCTCGTGATTGGAATAATGTACTAGGCGTTAGTACTGTTTAGAATTGCTTGGACATGATTACTGTTCAGCTTTAGTTTGTTTATGATTGATTGGTAGTACTAGGCAGGGGGTGCAAGGTTCCAGATTAAGTATGTGCTTTTTAAGAACAAAATTAAGCGGATGCTATCCCGCCTGATGGCGCGAACGATGAAATGTTGCGCCTTTTGTGTGCTGTGAGTTGTTGAGGACATGTTTCATCAACTTTGCTCTGTATCTAACTAGGAGAGGATGATGATTGGTGTATGTGCTGCTCTTTATAGTTTAGCATAGCTTTGATATGATTAGTGTTTAGGTTTCGTCATGATGGAAGTATTTAAATTTGGACTAGGAGTTCAAAGCTACAGATAAAGTATTTTAAATCCAGGAACAATATAAGCAGTCATTAACTCGCTCGATGCGAGAAAGATGGCTTCTTTAGAGCGTTTGTTTAATTTTGTTCAGTGCACAAAGTGGGAGTGTTGAAACTTGAAACCTGGTAGTGCATTGCGGAGTTTTGTGTGAATATTGGGTTTGGCGGGATCGAGCCAATGTATATGTGGTATTCTTAAACATTTCATGCATTCATTGCTGGTCGTAGTATTTGATTGTTTTCTTTATAAGATACAGTACCTCTTGATTAATTCACGTCGAGACATTATAGCTGTTACAATAGAATAATGCTAAGGATGTGGTCTCTTGTGCTAGTAGTAATACTCCACTTTGCTGGTTTTGAAGTGTGCAAGGTTCCAGATTAAGTATCAGCATTAGGAAGAATTAAGCGGCTATCAACTGGCTCGATGGCGTGAACGCGAAATGCTGTGCCTTTTGTGCTGTGAGTTGTTGAGGCATGTTTCATCAACTTTGCTCCGTATCTAGCGAGAGAGGATGGTTGGAGTGTTTGATCCACTTGTAATTTAGCTAGCTTTGATATGATTAGTGTTTAGGTTTCCGTCATGATTGGAAGTATTTAAATTTGGACTAGGAGTTCAAAGCTACAGATCAAGTATTTAACTCAGAACACATATAAGCAGTCATTAACTCACCGATGGCGCGAAAGATGGCTTCTTTAGAGCGTTTGTTTAATTTTGTTCAGTGCACAAAGTGGGAGTGTTGAAACCTGGTAGTGCACGCGGAGTTTTGTGTGAATATTGGGTTTGGCAGGATCGAGACGAATGCACGTGTGGTTTGGTGTTATTGAACATTTCATGCATTCATTGATGGTCGTAGTATCTGATTATTTTCTTGAAAAGATATAGTAGCTCTTGATTGATTCAACTATCGAGACATTATAGCAGTTACAAAGATAATAATGCTAACAATGTGTAGTCCTTGTGCTAGTAACACTCTACTTTGCTGATTTTGGAATGTGTTCAGGGCTGGTAATATTTTCATTAAATACGAAGTTTTACGTGCATACTGGATTTAGCACTACTGAAACGAATGCACACCCAGTATTCGGCATATTTGTCAAAGACCATACTGTTTGGAAATGTAGTAACCAAATACAAATTTTCTAGTAGCGTCTTTAATTCCTTTAACTAGGTTGTGGTTGGAAACTAAACATAATTTTCAGGCATAGATTTGTGTGTTAGTAGTGCCCTTATTTTCTTCTTTTGGAATGCTGTTGTCTGCAATAATGTGTCATCTCTCTTCGCTTTTGTTCAATTAAATGTGTAACATATGAATATTGATTTGGTGCCATTGAGATGAGTGCATATGCTGGTAGCTAAGTGCAATACCTACTTGAATATTATGATTGTCTGTTGAAAAAAGACTGACAAACTTATCTACAGATATGGAGTGCAACAGAGATGACGCAATCAGATCAAAGGAGATCGCTGAAAGGAAGTTCAAGGAGAACGATTTTGCGGCTGCAAAGAAGTTTGCCTTGAAAGCAAAGGCTCTTTTCGAGCTTGAGGGCATTGATCAGATGATTCTAGCCTTGGATATCCACCTAAAGGCACAGACGAAGTTTGGAGGGGAGCATGACTGGTATGGCATCCTGGAAGTATCAATCCGTGATGATGAGGAGATTATCAGGAAGCAGTACAAGAAGCTGGCATTACAAACTCACCCAGACAAGAACAGCTTCATTGGTGCTGGTGGTGCTTTTAAGCTCATCTCCGATGCATGGAATACCTTGTCTGACAAAAACAAGAGAGCACTTCATGATCAGAGGAGGTTTATGAGTTCTTTAGGAGTCCACCAGTATGACTCCCCTTCCAGTTCCTCTATGCCAAGTATGAATGGCTTCTGCAGACAAAATACTGGTGCAGCCCCACCTGCCAATGTGCCGCAGCATAATACTCAAGTGCCAGGCACATTTTGGACATCCTGCAATTCTTGTCGCATCAACTTTCAGTACCCAAGTATGTACATCCGACAATATATGAAGTGTCCAGTTTGCCATGAAACGTTTATGGCTATGGAAGTTCCTCCTCCAAGTATCCAGTTTACCCTAACGAACCGAAGCAATGGATACTAATACTAGTATGGGTGGCGCAGCAGTTGCTGGTAAGGCAAAGCCAAGAAAAGGAGGGGCTAGTGGCAGCCAAAATCGTGATCCTATGCTGCAGCGGTGTTCTTCAACCAAATCTGCAGCTGGTGCGCACACTTCTTCACATAAAGTGCGACAGACACATGGTACTGTTCCAGGCTCTTCCCTTGGGTCATCAGTTCCGGCAACCAGTGTCCTTAAAAGAAAAGTTGCAGCAACAAAGGATAAGGAAGTTGCAAAGAAGAGAACTAGGAAAGTTGTGCCACAGTCAACAAGCTCTGTCCTTGATGGTGACTCAAGTTCAAAGATGCCCACAGCAAAAAGAAAGGCTCCTTCCACTGATCGGGCATCAGGAACCAAGAGGCGTAAGGAGATTTCTAATTGTCTTAATGATGAATCTGTCGGGACCAGCCTCATTAAAGTGATGGAGCAGTTGGATATGCGACGCATACTAATTGACAAGATGAAGCTCCAATACCGGGACAAATTGGAGGAGTTCAACAGGGAGAAGGCCAATGTGGAGAACCAACAAAAGATGCAGACTAGTAGTCAGAAAATAAACAAAGGGGTTGGATGCAGCACAGCAGTTGATACGAAGAAAATAAAGAGGACACAAAGCAGTAGTTCGGTCCATCCAGTAGAAGATAATGGGAAGGGGCTGGCTGGCAAAAGAGTTGTTTTGGAAGAAAACGAGGGGCACAGAACAGCAAACATGTTGGTTTTGAAGAAATGGGGTCATGGGAGTGGAAGAAACCTGAAATACGCTTTGTGTACACCAGGAGAAGCCGCAAAGAACCATCTCCTGATGAAATGCCTGTCCCTGATGCAGACTTCTGCAGTTTTGGTGATCATTCTGGAAGCTCTTTCCAGAAGGATCAAGTGTGGCCCACATATGATGAAGAAGATGGCATGCCTCGCTACTATGCTCTGATCCGTAAAGTGCACTCCGCACACCCTTTCAAAGTTAGACTTGCATTCCTCAAAGCCGATGACTGCGATGAGTTTGGAAATTCAGATTGGCTCTCATGTGGATACTCCAAGACCTGTGGTGATTTTAGGCCTGGTGCGTCCAAAGATATTCCACAACTGAATACATTCTCTCATGTTGTCATGGGAGAAATGTCCAGGTAAATCGTCAGAATTTTTCCCAAGAAAGGTGATATCTGGGCGCTGTACCAGAACTGGTCTGCTGACTGGGATGAACTTACACCTGATGAAACAATGTACAAGTATGAGTTGGTACAGGTCCTTGACAGCTACAGCCCAGGTGAAGGCATTTCTGTCATGCCTATAGTGAAAGTCCCTGGTTTTGTGTCAGTGTTCAAGCCACTTCTTGACCCAACAAAGAGCAGGAGGATTCCAAATGGGGAAATGCTGCGGTTTTCGCACCAGGTGCCATTTCATGTCCTTACTGGTGAAGAAGCTCAGAACTCTCCTAAGGGGTGCTATGAACTGGATCCAGGCTCAACTCCAAAGGAACTTCTCCACAAGTAGTTCCAGAGTCTGATGATGCCACCTAAGCTTGCTCTGTACTCCTGCTCCACCAGAGATTTTTTGTTTCCCTTCTTTCAACCAGGTGTTTTGTTGGATGTTCTGGTTTCTCTAGAACTATACCATATATACCCTGGTCTTTTGATTGACCTGTATATATACTCCCATGTATACCTCCATGTTGTGTCATGTAGCAGCATCCTTGTCAAGGGTAAACATATCTGGGATGTTGAAGAATGAAATATACCAGTCTACTGTCTCGCTCAACTCTCTGAATATGCCTGCTGTGCTTTGCTTTTCACTGTTTCATTATGGTTGCATACAAAGCAATAGATGTTAAGAATGTAGCTTGGCGTGTCTTTATTCTTGCCATCTGGTATAGTGAAGGGCGTGAGATGTTGGGAAGCATGGCATATCCTGGTTAGGTTTTAAGACTCGTAAAAACTTTCCAAGCATTCAACAGCATGCCGGCATAGATGATATCCAGCAGCCTGGCACATTTACAATGCACGAAAATCAGCACATTTACAATGCAAGTAACTCAAACAAATGTACATAACACACTCCAGTTATTATTGTCGAGAGTAGACTCAGTTCTGGGGATACGACTCTAGAGCAAGATTCAGAAACATTACACACTGAGATGAGAAATAACGGAACAAACAAAAAATTCTCAACATAGCATATGCCTGCTGACCAGTGACTTTTAATAGATTCAATACTACTGGGTGAGGAACTGATAATAACCAACCAGTTTGATTGCTTCAGCAAGTTACGTAAACAGCCACTTTGACATGAATTTGTACTTTACAGATCCCGCAAGTTTGCAACATGGAAATAAACGTACAACAAAACGGCAACATCAACATTTGCCTAAAGCTGTCAGGGCAAGGCAGAGGGGCACGGACTGAATGCCGTGCCACATGCTATCCACTGCTTCTTGCGGCTGCAAGGGAGCATGCAGTCGGGAACCTTCTGCCACTCCTTGCTCACAAGGTCGTATACCACGAGGCGGTTCATCCGCTTCGCCTTCAGTGACAGCATGAGCAAGCCGCTGTTGCCCAGGCAGGTCATCCTCATGTGCTTACCGTAGAACTCTAAGCACCAGACATTTGGCATTCTGTCCACCTCCTTCCACAGGAGAGTCATCCTCTGCAGCTCCCATATGCAGACGCAGGCTGCTGCGTTCTTGCACACCAGCCCCACGAGCATGATTCTTCCCTGGAACTCGGCAATTGTGTGGTCAATCAGATGCAGCGGCAGTGGGATGATGAACTGGGTCCAAATCCTGGTGCTTACATCATATGACAAAACACCCTCTGGTTCTGAACACATGAAGTATAGCGTGCTGCCAACCGCGACAGGCTGTGACCTGAAATTCAGAGCAAGTGGAAGCTTGATGCTTGGAGGGAAGTCACCTGGCCTAGACCACATATTCTGCATAGAGTCATAGACTTCATGGTTCCCATCATTCCTTAACCACATTACTTTGTAACCCTCACTAGAAGTTGTTCCATTCAGCACCATCCCTACTGACACTCTTGACCATGCCTCAACTGACCTAGGTGGAATTTCTTTAAGTGATTGTGTAAGAGGGTTGCATATGTAGAAATTCCTGTCGCTAAGATCCAATAGGCAGACAAGGCCACCTGCAGATGCCACTGGAATTACTATTTTAGCAGGAGCGAGGGGCGCAGAAGGGTGGTGCCATTTTTTCACTGAAGGGTCATACATCGCTACATTGTTGCTGGCATTCTCGTGTGTGATTGTATAGAACCATGGCATCCCATGTAGAACTTCAGAATATTGCTGAGAGAAATTGTCCGAGCATACCAGAGAACACCACTTCCGGCAAACAGTGCGGGATCGGAAAATTGCAGCAACTGGAAGCCTTGCTATGACAGTTTGAAAAAGGTCTTCAGGGAACTCTCTCCAAATATCCTGCTTCATTGCTTCAGCTGAGTTCAACAAGGATGCTTTCTCGCGGTTTTTGTCTCTGCGTGGGCGCTTGCGAGGAGGAGATTGGTTAGTTTCCATGATCTTCAACAGTTCTGAATTGTATCCAGTCCTTCCTCCACAATAGTCATCCTTGATCGAACCATGCTCAAAGTCAAGTAAATACCACCTGTAAGATATATGAATAAGCCCAGTTAGTCTATAGTTGATGGCAAAGAAAAAATGGAAAGGGTAGCAACAAGAACTTTGACGGCAAAGAAAAAGGAGATGAGATGATCAGCAGTTTTGTGTAGCACAGAAGTCATGACTTTGTGTTTGGAATAAGTGCTTCACAACTGTGTTCACAGATTTGCCTTATGGTAATTACGTAGAGCTGCCCTGATCAAATAAAGCAATTTATGTTGCTAGCAGGCACAATATTTCTAAACAGGAAGATGATACTTTTTCGGTTTTTCCTACTTTTATATAGTCTAGATAAGCAATGCGACCACTGGTAGGTAATATTACCAAAATGGAGTATAACAGTTTATCGTTTTAATTACACCAACTTATTGAGCACAAGCAAATAACACAGCATTTTATGGTCAATTTTAGTATAGAAACATCAAACTACGACTTAACAAACAAATGCATTATTTTTTCCTAAAATACATAACTTAACTATGACAGAGATAATCCCCGAACTAGCATGGTACAGGTGCAATGCTTGATGAAGCACAGCAGTGAATTGACAAAGAAGCACACATCATTATGTTCACTAGTTTGTATCAATCATACATTATACACGAGGAAGATGCCACAACAGCTTGGATTTGGGCACCTTAGCATCAGTAATCGAGTAACCGTTGCTTCCTTTTTCTTCACTACTAGTTAAAGGCTTTCAACTAGTCTTGAGGTTGACGCAGTCAAAACAATCACCGTTTTCATCTTGTCGCCTGGTTTTTGTAGACTAAAAGCTAACGAGTAGTACAAACGGCGTGCCTCCAAAGTCAACTTGATTAGGATATCTTAAGAGCAGCATCGCATGCTCCAAACTAGTGTCTGCGTCGCTTGCTTTCCGGCGCCCGTTTCCACGATCCATGGATACACGTGAACAATCTAATCCTATGCTTAGCGGCTCAGGGCAATGTCAAACGCTACTACCCGGCTAGACTATTAGCCTATTATCATCAGCAAACGATTAAGAGGGTCAAACGAGAGAAAAAAAACAAGCTAGAAGTATGGGCGACGTCACGGCCAACAGGCACGGAATTCTTCCATTCCTGCGCCGCACGCCACCGCGCCTGGAACTAAATCCTCCGCCGCACGCGACGAAGCTAAACGATGGGGAAAGTTTTGAGCTTGCTGAAACAGAGCTCAGCAGCAGTGCCGACAAGCAAACACGGCATGTACGAAGGATCTGCGCGACCTAATTTCCACACCGCCGAAGCGCCGCTGCCCCTCCCTGGTGGATTAACGACAAAAGGGAGAAAAAAACAGAGCAGAAATTCCGGGAGGCGCCGTCGGGCAGAGCGCGCCGCGAGTGGAGCGGATAGATCCGAGTGAATCGGCGGGAGGAGCCAGGGAGCGAGTAGGGAGAGGAGGGGAAAAGTCAGGGGATTAGGGGAGGATGAGAGGAGAAGCGGGGTTTGGGTGTGCTTGCCTGGGGAGGGTGCCGTGGGCCGCGTGGGCGTGGACGGTGGCGCCGTAGAGGTCCCAGAGCTCCTGCACCTGGCCGACCAGCTGCCGCAGCGCCGCCACCTCCCCCATCCTCCTCCTCCGCCGCCGTCGCCGCCACCGCCGGCGGGAGGAGGCTGCCTGGCTCTGTGTGTCGCTCGCTCGCTCCCCCCTCCTTTTCTGGGGGAGTTGGCTACCTTGGCTCGACGCTTTTCTCCTTGTCTGTCTGCCTAAATTGCCCGCTGCAGTGCGGCCGTGTGTCCCCGCGTGCGTGCGTCTTGTGTGACTTTGCTCGTGCGTGGCCGCCCGCCCGCCCGCTTATATGGTGCGCGGCCGTGCGTGTGGTTTGGGGGATTTGCTGCTCCTCTCCGGTAGACGAGGGTGTGTTTGGATGAGGGGATATCCCTCAAGTGGTAAGGGTAACCACTTTTTCACTGGTTGCCACTCGTTTGGATGAGAGGACGGGAGTGACAGAGGCAACCAGATTCTAGTCATATTTGGTCGAAACGGTGGCTCCGCTCATCCGCCCAAATCTCGCGGATAGCGATAACCAGTTTTGGCTCCCGTCGCTAGCCTCACCTTTTCGTGCCGATTCGTTCGCTCACCGCCGCGACGCAGGAAGAACAGAGACGGCAGCGACGGCCCGTCCATCTCCCGCTATTTCCTTGGTTCACGCAGGAAATTACGCGGCGCAGGAAGACCAGAGACGGCGGCGACGGCAGCAGGTAGACCAGAGGCGACGGCCCCTCCATCTCGCGTCTATTTCCTTGGTTCACGCACAGGGATGCAATCTCCTGACTATCCTCACTCCTTCTCGTGAAGCAGGGGCGGCGGCGGCATAAATCGGCGCAGCGCCCGGAGACCAGAGGCGGAGCTACTCCGGGCTTGGAACGGTGAGACAACGGCGGGGAGCGGCGAGACGACGGCGTGGCTGCCCTGTCCCTGTTTCGACCTGGGGCAGGGGAACGGCGGGGATGCCGGCGGCGCGGAATGGCGGGGATGCCCAGTCCCCGTCTCGGCCTGGGGCAGGAGAACGGCGAGATGGGCGGCGGCGCATCTACATGTCGGACGGCTTGGCGGCTATGGCCGGGGTCGATTCAGTGCTGCATTAGCTCTTTTCTGAAGATGTTGTGTTCAAGTATCAGTGTGTCCCTGTGTTTCTCTTTGAAAGACAGTGACAAGATTGTGATTTTTTACTAAACCTTTTCACCTTATATCCCCAAATAAGCTTTTATTTCATGTGTAGAAGGTAATCTCACCATCTGAATAGAAAAGGTCACCACAACCACTCATCCATTCACCATCCTTTCAACCAAACAAAAAAATGGCTACCACTAACCACCTCTCATCCAACTTAACCAAACAAAAAAGTGGCTACCCCTAACCAGCTGGTTGGTGGTACCCTCATCCACAAATCCTATCCCCTAATGAGCCAGTGGAAATTTTGGAAAGGAAGATGAAAAAAAAGGGAGATGCATATACAGTTTTCATTAAGGTGAGTTGGGCACACTTACCGGAATCTGAAGCAACCTGGGAGGATTATTATGAGATGGAGAAGCGTTACCCAGAGTTCATGGCTCACCAAACGCCTTGAGGTCAAGTCGTTTCTTGAAGGGGAAGGGAGTGTCTAGATCTGAAAATCGAATTAGGTTCATTCGGATTTTGTTTCTGTTTGGAGTAGGGAAGAAGGTTCTGACTGGCTGGGATGGCTGGGCTGGGTTGGGTTGCTCTATTGCGTTGCTTGTCGTGTGGCATGGGAGGGGTGCGCTTTAAGTAAAACATTATTTAGATAGGAAAAACGCAGGAATAAAATTTTATATCCAGTCAAATCCTACAGAATTTAGAACCCACGGGAATTTTCATCAAGAAGGTTTCAAACGCAGGAAAATCAATTGTAACATGAGGTTGGAGCGGCTAGAAATTTTCCTACAAAACATAGTGCGATGCAATCCTATGATTTTTTTTTCTAAGAATTCAACCATTCGAATCAAACGACGCGCATAGGGAAGATTTATGAGGATCAAAATCCTTCAAAATACCTATGGGATTCCTTTGAATCAAAGGAGCCTAATTGTGTTGTTGTTTCGGGGGTTTCGTTCTCGTCGCGTGTTGGGGTTGGAGTGAAACTTAGCAAAGTTTGACGTGGGACTGTGCCTCGTTTAACCAAGTTTTTCTTTGCTCGTCCGGAATACAAGTAAAGATAAGTCTTCTAGGTTCACTTACAAATATCACCCTGATTCTGTTTTTTTTTTTCGAATAAGCTAAAATTTGTGCCCTTTCGTTAGTTAAGGAGAAGGAGAACAAAGTTCTATACACAAATTTAGGAGGAAACTACACCCAGGATGAACCTACAAAGACAGAAGCCTACTCTCCTTATATGCAGATGCTCAAATGCTTCGCACCGGCCGAGCACCAAATAATGTATGCATCCAAACATTATTTTCTTAAATCTAAGCAACCCATACGTAAATCCAAGCAAATTTTTCATAATTTCAAACAACTTTTTCGTAGGCATCCTCGGATTGGTCCGGGAGACTAGATTGCCTCTTTGATGCCTACAAGAACGACTGTGGAAGAGTCACCGAATAGCGGAACACCTCAGTGTTTCTTTCGTTCCAAGTGTGCTAAGATAGCGAGGGAGATGAGGCCCTTCGCGACGGTAGAACCAAGCTTTAACGCCGCCGTCCACCACTCGTTAATAGAGTGAAGGGAATCCCAACTTAACATTAATGAAAGTCGTTCAGGATTGAGCCAACTTGGCATTTTTAAATCTGACCATTACTATGAAAAAATATATTAATTATATGAATTAATAATACTAATATCCATTATAAATTTAAGTTTAAAATGTACATTTACTAGGTCTTACTGCTCCCCAGTCGATTAAAAAACATTCCATGTTTTGAAAACTAAAAATTACTAGTAAAATAACAAAACATAGATAGTTGCACAGTACAAAACACAATGGATGCACATTTTTGTAAATGCGCAATTAGTGTAGATTAAATGTGCAGCGGTAGAGGGGAGAAGAAAATTGACTGAAATTACACAAAAACAATCGACGGATGGTAAATTCCAGTCGACCAATCTCCAACAAATCCGATACTAATATGTATTCGAACCAACATGTTCTCATAGGAAATAACGATCAAAGCTTCACCTACAAGATTATGCCAATGTCAAGAACAAATTACATATACAATTCTCAACGGGAATGGAACTATTGGCTTTTTCAAGTAAAAGAAATAATGAATAGAAGGAAAGGAATAGAATGTGCAGTCAGGTAGTAATATGATTACTAGGCGGGAATCAGACACAATTATGAAAAACGGCATTATTTCATTGCGTAGCTTTGAATGCTTTGTAATGAGTAGATTCGAGCGGCAACTTGTCCCCATCGACCCGGATTCTGGTTGCCTAAGCTCGAAAGAGCATAATGTGCCGCTAGATTTTTGAGTGGTGTGGACTCTAACCTGTTGCTGAATATATGCATCCAACAAGTATGCCTATATTTGCAGTTTTCTGTTGTCCCAAGGTTCGTTATCCTCTGCATAATAACAACATAAAAGGACCAAGTGCCTTTGAAAACGGTTACTAGATGGCGGTCACTGCAATGTTAATACTAACACTAACACTAATGCAGTATTGCAGTTGGGTGGTTGCTCTGAATTGATGGATGGACGGATATATCTTGCAAGGGAGCTTTCCATGATGAGGGATGGCAGATTTTATTCGTCCATATATTCGCCATCATGGGCGGGTAACTTCCCTCGTCAAAGTGGCGGAGGAGAGGAGCAATCGATCGCCGCGGCGACGAACAACACAATCCATCCAGCTACGTAGACGTATGACCGACAGATACAGGTACGTGTACGGGTCACAATACTAATCAATTGCCCGCAGCTCTCGACAGCGTAGGCCGGTAGAGACGTCGAGTATGCAGCGGAAGAAAGGCATTGCATTTTTCATCATAATCCATGAGTGACTCTAGCTAATTTTAATTCGTCCCAATTGGCCATTATATTTCCCCTAGCGATCTAGGAGTACTTAGTAGATAGAATTAGGTGAAGTCGCAATGATTCGGACGTAGCTATAGTGCAGCAGGTGTACGTCGCCGCAACGTATATAAAAACAAAATGTGCTTTGATTTCTTTTGGGGCTACCTAGTGTATTTGGTTGTTGAAAATCACACGGAGATTTTGCAGGATTGTCACAGTACTTAAGCAGTGCAATTTGCACAGAAAATAGAAAAATTGCAGCAAATCTCAGAGATTTCTCTAAGATTTGCAAAGAAGCGGAGCAGATCCTGCAGGGAATAAAGCAAAAGTGAGTTTAGCACGTGTGGAAGCAGGGGGTGCAAATCGACGATCCGCTGTTAACCGGCCGGCAGTACGCACGCACGATCCACCTTCTCTTTTCTACTTCCTTTTTTTCCCGCGCGCGTACACACACACACGAACACTTGCTTAATTAACCCCGGGTTAAAACGAGCTAAATCAGCAGTAGGTCTAGCTTGATCCAAAGATTACTTTCCCTAAAACCTTTAGTCCTTTTTATCGCCGTTTTTTTCCCACCTCCTCAACTTTGATCTACCAGCTTTGGATGGTAGGGATATATCATTGCGTCGTTGAAATATCCCCTTTTAATTATTGAAATTCCTCGGGAATTTCTCGCTTTGCTTTTCTTCTGATCTACCGTCTCATCATCTCTGGATGCCTGGGATCATTGCGCCTTTGAAGGTTTGCCCCCCTCCCTTCGTGGTAATAATAATTAGCAATAATTAATACTCTTTTACCACTAGAGCACTTCACATCACATTTACATATGAGCATATAGGTTTTCATGGCCAATTGGAAAGACAAAACCTACTGGAACCAACCGATAGATGGAGACGGGCTGGAGCAGTGCCTAGTCGGTTACTACCACCTGCAGAATTCTTCTCCTACTAACTGAGCCATGGATGATGATGAATCATGATGGCCAGCAGATCGAAGCACTCATACCCTCTGTAACTTGCACTCCAAATCAGAAGCGCTCTCCTCCTCCTCTCTGACCAAAGCTCCAAATTGCAAGCTAACCAAAAGATATACCACAGGTGTGGTCTCGATCGGTTGGCCATCGACCGAATTGGTCGTGTCGTGCGGATTCGGTGCTGGTGGCGGGAACGAATTCATCATGATTGCTTGGCGTTGCGTACGTCGCATCTATCTCCTCCCGGAAGAAACAAGAAACCTAGTCCAAAACGGCGCCCGATCGTCGTAGCTTTTGCGACCACCAGCTGCTGCCGATCGATATCACAATGTTTACAAGGCTTCAGCCGTGAGTTGTAAGGGCGTGACCACGTGAGATGGATCGATAGATAGCGCACGCCGACACATCATGGCCTCCCTGAATTGAATCTTCCTTCATGATTTCTATGGACGTTGTGATCACTAGCGGTAGGAATGTAGAGGGTGGAACAAATGGTCAGATCGATGATCATGGCTGATGACCAAGAGAGGTAAAAGTTGGGTGATCAATCGATCGTTCTAGTACGGGTTTGCGCATCTTTTGACGGCCCTGGTGGTTTGCATCCTACCGCCAGCCAGGGGCATCATGCTCGCCGAGACACTGCCTGGTGGCATCTTTTTCATCTTTGTTTTGGACTTTTGGTGATATTTATCAGAAGATCTTGCATGCTTTGGAGAGAGCTCATGTGTAATATTCTGGCTAGAGGCTTGTAGCTGACTAGTAGGAGCCTGCAGCTTCGATATGAGTTTTCGGACCTCTTCGCGATTTGTTCGGACCCGTTGCTTTCAGTCGCCTTGGTGGCCCTGACGGGACTTGGAACACCTCGTTTCGACGAACATTTGGGCCGGAGAAAGCATTAGCTTGGACTAAGCTTCTGGCGGATCTCCCCGAGGCACTTTCGGGGGCCCGGGACGTGGTATCTTGGCACCTTCCCCCCTCCGGATCTTCTTTGTTAGGTCTCATGGCCTCTTCCATGAGTCGGCTTTATCATGGACCTCCACTCTATGGAAAGCTCCGACGCCTCTAAAGATATATTTTTTATCTGGCAGGTGATCCGTGATCATTTTCCCTTGGACGTCGAGTTGCTAAAACAGCACGAGCCTGTTGATGGCTTGTGCCCCCTTTGTGGGGGGTCAGGGATCCACATCTTTTTCGCTTGTTCCTCTGCCTTCTATGGAATTTTGTTCATGAGGCCCTTAGACCTGAGTGGCAGGCCGGACCTTGGCGCGTTCTTCAAAACTCCGGCAAACCATACCGGGAGGAGGGGTGCCTCTTTTGGCTTGTGTTCACGGCGACAAGCTGGACCCTGTGGACTATGCAAAATAAAATGGTTCTCGAGCGGGTCTTCTTACGACATATTTAAATATTTGACATTTTTGCTGCAGTGGCACCCGCTATATAGGCAGCGGGATAGAGACTGGTAGACGACATGCTTGATGCTCTTATGGAGGTAGCTAGTCACCTCTTCTCGCCGCCTAGGTTTCGACGGGAACATCGCCTCGCACTGAATAATATTTCGCCTAAATGAAAAATATCAGTGTCAAAATTGGGTGGGGTTTGAACTCTGATGAGCTGAGGGTACAACCGCCCTCCTAACCATCATACCACATGCAGGTCCTGATGAAAACCTAGTTGGATAGAGAGAGAGAGCTCAAATATAAAGAAACTTATGCTGAAACATGAGGAGTTTTCTTTAGATACATGCCACGAACCCTCTGAAATTTGCACGACGTCGTGCCAGCCAATGATGCCCAGCGTCATGTCACTCCCTGTTGTGCTCCTGTGACCCATTGGCACCGTCAAAACAGAGATCTGGGCCGGCGTACCTTACAAAAAGGTGATGGGCGGTTATGGACGATGGGATGGACGGCCTGATTTACGTTCCAGCTAGCACAAGGGCCTTTTTGTCACGGCCAAGATCGCCGATGATAGGCAGTCGACGCAAATCTTTGGCAGTAAATCTCTTCAGTAGACAGAAAATGGCTGAGAGAGAAAAGAACGGCCGTGGCGAGACAGATGAACGGTGGGGTTTTTGGCGATGATTCCATTGCGAGGGCGATCGAGGCGTTTGTCAAAGGATCCATCATGCCCGTGCGAGTAATCGGTCCAGCTTTGCCCTCCTCCAGGCAATCATTTTCTTCCCGTCCCGGCCTACTCCTACGCATCTCTGTCGCCTTCACTATGAAGAACTGTGTACGCTCTATTCTCGTCCTGGCCTCACACAATTCCTGTCCGAAAATTCCAACACCTGTTGCCTTCGAACATCATGATATTCTCCATCCAGTTTTCATTGCTGCCTTACACATCGGGGCATCGATGAGTGACTGGAAATCACATCCTGTTTCTTCGGTGATGATCTTTACTTCAATCAGAAAGAAAAAAAAAACACAAATGACCAGCCTTTCCTTGTGCGAAGTCCTCTGCGTGAGGCCCAAACGGGCCTGTCTGGGCCTTGCACTTACTCAGTTTTGCAAAAAAAGACTAGGCCCATACCATTGGGTAGTCGGCACATACAGCCCACTTACGGCCCATGATTTCACCCTCTTCCACTCCACTCCCAACGTTATCACCTCATCCTCTTTTCTCGTCTACTCCCGTGCAGACTGTTGTTGCCTGCTCCGCGCGACAGAAATGGCGTTCACGCTGGTGGGAGCCTTCAAGGGCCTCTCCCTCTCCTCCTCCTCCTTCCTCCGCGGCGACCGCGCCGCGCTCCCCGCTGGCACCGCCTCCGTGGGCTTCGGGATGGCCGTGCCGGCGCTCGGGCTGACGATCCAGATGGCCCACAAGAAGGGGGCCGGGAGCACCAAGAACGGCAGGGACTCCAAGGGCCAGCGCCTCGGGGTCAAGATTTACGGCGACCAGCTCGCCAAGCCCGGCGCCATCATCATCCGCCAGCGCGGCACCAAGGTCTCTCACTCCCTCCCGCTTGCTCTCACTTCTTGTTAGTGACATCGGTTCTTTCTACAGCTGGGTGTGCGGGGTAAACCTGTCTCGCGCGCGGTAGTGAATTGCGGTGAAATGCTAGTGTAAGCGCTGTGTTGCGGTGTGCATTTTGTGTACATGGTACTTCGAAACACCGATTCTCAATTGGAGAGGATTTTGTGGGGATTGGGATACAGGCCAGGGAGTGACAGGGATTCCATTAGATGATTTTGGTCGGTGTCATTGCGCTTAACCATTTAACGCTGGCTCTGGCACTGTCGACGTTGTCAGCTCCTGTTTGTCAGCGTGCGATGAAAGCATCGACTATGGAATGCTTAGTATGATGTTTCAACTTTGGTTCCTACTTAGTTATCTAGTTCCTGTAAGTTACATTCATTCATTGAAAAAACATATGGCATTCGTAGTTTACACAATCTCAGGCTAAACATTTTGCATGACGGCAGGTTAGAAGATGATATATTCATGTTAACTAGATTGGATGCTTGATTAATAGATGTGAATGATATCACTATTCATTCATTCAAAAAACATTCGAGTGACCATGTTCTGAAGAGCATCTTAGGAAGTCACAGCGCACACTCGTTATGGTGGCCTCTAAGCTCTAGTTACACCCTTCAGAGGCAGTGTGCACCGCTACCTGCCTAGTCTAAATTCTGCAAGGAAAGAAAAGAGTATACTCTGTGCACTTTGTTCTTTATCTGTCCCGGGGATTATTTAACGTGTCCATGCAATTTTGTTCCCAACTTCTTTTGCTATACTCCTGAACTATATCTATCGAAAAAATATTCCTGAACTATGAGTTCAACACAACTCTTGGTTTTTTACACCCTACAATGTTCTAGATTTATGCATGTTATGGGTGACATAGGTTTAATAAAGTTGTTTTCACATTGGTGTATGAAATGTTCACCTAGTAATCTAGTATACAGGACACCAAGTGTGTCTCCTTATAATTGTATGCTTTTTTTATTTACAATTCTGTTGAACATTTCAGGTCTATCCTGGAAATAATGTTGGAATGGGCAAGGATCACACCCTTTTTGCTTTAATTGATGGACTTGTCAAGTTTGAGAAATATGGACCAGACAGGAAAAAGGTCAGATATTCGCTAGTAAATGTATCTAACTGGATTTCTGGGGAATACCAGGTATTTAACTATCTTATTTTTGTTTAATTTTGCAGGTAAGCGTTTACCCATATGAGAAACAACCTGAGAACCCGAACAGTTACAGAGCAAGGAAGAGAGAGAACTTCCGCTTGCAGCGTGAACGCAAGAAGGCAAGAGCAGAGAGAACTTATGAGCCACAGTTGGTGTTGGCAGCTGCAGATGGAAGTGTAGAAGTCAAAGCAGACTGCTGATAAGTTTACTGTAATGTATTTCTCTTTTTTTTAAATCCATGGTTGACATTTTTTTCTCGAATGTAAATCATCGACTGCAAGTTGAATGCAAGTCCAGTTTCTCTTTGATAAGTTTGTTGTGTGTCTTCGGGATATTGCACACTTTAGGGACCAGGAGGGGTCTATGCCAACTTCCCACAAACATTGTTCGGGAATTCAGTACCTGGTAACTGCTCGGTCGGCCACTGAGTAGCGATTAATCGGTGAATCTGCCGATTAACTGGATTAATCGGTCGACCATTAATCGGTTGTCAAAACAGAAATAAACATAATTTGCATACATATATATAATATTTTCTATATTATTTAATACTCCCATGTTTCCAGATATGTAATTATACTAAACTATGCTATTGCAAGCATAGACAAGAGGTAAAAATCATATCTGGACACTTTGGTCTTGATGCATCCAAACTGGAAGGCAAAAACCTACAAAATTAATCGGCCTGACAGCTGATTAATCGGCCTGACAGCCGATTAATCGGGGTCACCAGTTAACTCACCGAATAGGTGCTAATCTATTCAGTGACCCACTGAGTAGCGATTAACTGGCCGATTAACTGGTTAACTGGCCGATTTCTTGAACAATGCCCACAAACCATAAACTCTGACGTAGTGATGGTGCCATTGCATCAACAAAATCATGACTGGGAGTGTGTTATGTGGTTCATGCCGTATTCGAAACAACTTTGCATAGGTTCTCTTTGAGGGAAAGTTTCTTTTGGCATGTAGGGCTGTAAATGGTTTTAGTTTTGGCTTAGTTGGTGCATGGAAGACTGCAACCAGGCTCCCTGCATGTCGTCTTTCATGGCCCCTATTCTTGAGGGGCAATCTACTGTATTTGTAGGCAATAAATATTTCTGTTCAAAGTAAATTGGTTTATGAATATTTAACGATGCTAGGTTTCGTTTGATGAAAGAAATTTACGTTGTGATATGTACATTCCAAAAGTAGTAGCAGACACCGATTCTTCTCAAATGACAGGAACCACACAAACACACAATATGCCATATGCCTAACTAATAGAAAACAAAATAAAATAGGTTTTCTCCTTAAGGAACAGTATGGGCTAGGTGCTGATTATTGTCCAACAAAGAAATGTAGAAGGGTCATTTCTATAGTGTGTTGGCCCCTCTTTTATGTCTCATGGTTTAGTCTATCAGCCGTTTAGCTTTTGCTGAAGCAAAGCAAGGAGGGGCATGATTGAGCTCAGGTGGGCTTTTTGTCAAATAAAGTTGTCCTACCACAGGGTAGATGGGCCCTTTGGTTGACCCCTCGATTCTAAGGCCACTAGTGTTCATCAAAGATGCACAATACAAAGAAAAGGAGAGGGCAACGGAATCAAGAAGCATGACCCTTGTTTGCTCTGTCTTCTCCATATCATCCTATAACCCAGGAGCTAGCTGCACTGGTGAATGATGGTGC
The DNA here is from genome assembly GCA_947311845.1 of Poa pratensis. Classification (NCBI taxonomy): domain Eukaryota; kingdom Viridiplantae; phylum Streptophyta; class Magnoliopsida; order Poales; family Poaceae; genus Poa; species Poa pratensis. The sequence continues at coordinate 9,129,693 of CAMZMU010000055.1, read as the reverse complement.
CAAGGCAACCATTATTGAGATCCCACCATGTTTTTCGACAAGCTTTCTGCAAGTTGAATCATGGAGAGGGGCACAAAGTATGTCAATTACTGAATCTTTTTCTCTTTCATTGTCCCCATATGCTCCTTACATGTGGAAGCTTGCAAAGGAATCAGTATTGGCATTGCATGGTACCATAAGTCTAACATCGTTTGTCGTAGTCTGTTTTTGAATTTACCATGCTGAAGATAGCTTATTAACACAGTATTCGGAACCATTTGACACATTTTGAGTCAGAGTTTATTTTTCGAAGTTCATCCTTCTTCTTCGGCACCGGGACGGATGTGGTCTTTTTGACCCGTTCGGCGACTTCCCGTCCGCAACCAACAACGTCAGGCCGGCTCAGGGAGTAGCGGCAGCGGCGGCGCGCCGTCGACACGGTCTGGAGGTTGAAGACGAAGGGCATCTCAAGGATCTCGTTGTAATTTTCGTTTTTGTTGAGGTGTTTTGTACGGTTCGGTGTTTCTTTTAATGCCAGGGTCATTTTCGCAAAAAAAAGAGGATAAACTTGCAGGATAAAATACTGCTCCATTACCCTTAGTAATAAAGTCCAGTTAAAGCAATGCAACATTATGATCTGTCGCCATACATTGGCCAATAGCATTTGGAGACCAATAACTTTAGGTGGTTAAGCATGTGCACAGTGTATAAAATAGCTGTACTACAGATTCACAGGGCATTTTTTTTTTCGAGATTGACGGGGGGAATAAATCCCCACCGCTTGTTTCATTCATCGAAAGAGTCTGGCGGGCTATGTTGTTAGAACAGAATAGCAATTGTACAGGGGGATACAGGGGAAGAGAAAACAATGAAAATACATGAAAAAATACAACTAGAAGAGGGAACAGCAAGAGCCACCAAGAGACACAAGAGGTGAGGGGTGCAGTCAAGGGATCACAATGCCAAGACTATGCAATCATTGCCTCACGCACCGCACCGGCAAGCGACTCGAACCCCAGGCACAACTCAGGAGCACCACCATCATCATCGGAGTGTCAAGCCTAGCACCTGGCACTAACCTAGATAGGAAGCTCCGCCACGGAGATCGAGACGAGAGCAGGTGGGGGAGACATACATTGTGTCGTCAATGAGCAAAGATGAGCCGAGACGCCACCAAAAGCACGAAGCTCCCACTCCTCAACAGCAACCATTGGAGGATCTTGGGCAAGCCCGCGAAGGCTGGCCAAGGAGAGAAAACACCGCCGTCGGCCCCAAGATGGCCGCACCAACACCACCAAAACACATCACCGACCGCACACACATCGACAAGAGCCATACTTGTTTGGGTCTCCAGGATGACGCCTCCAAGGAGGTCGTGTTGTCCAGGGCACAACACCGTCATCCGGTCCGGCAAGCCGGAACCAAGGTTTTCACCCGGAGACCACCAAAGTACTGTAGGTGCTGGAGCTCCACAGCGGCACCTCCTGCGAGGAAAACGGCGTCAAAGGTCACCGCTGCCGCTGGCAACGACAAAGTCGATGCAGGGTTCTCACCCCGGAGTTTGAGCACATCCCTACAGATGAAGGCAGTCGAACTCCACCAACAACCGCCGCAGCCAGCCACACCTAGCGGAGACCACAAACGGCCAACCACCAACACCAGCGCCAGATCCTCCGGGGCCGCCGGACGCAGCGGCAGCCACCGCACCCCGCCGAGCACCATGCCGACGGACGCAGAGGAGCGCTGCCCGAGGCCAAGAACCGCCATGGTTCCGGGCTGCAGCCGAGCAGCCCACGCCGACGAGCTCCATGCCCGCCACCACGCGGCTGCTGTGTGGCGGATCCGGCCGCACATGTTGACCAAGAAGGAGCGGCCGGCCCTTCAGGGCCCAGATCGGGCCCGAACTGGAAACCACGGCCTGCGCGTGCTCCACCACTCCGACCCACCGCCGCTCGCCCAGCCCCGCCGCCGCAGGATGCGCCGCCACCGGGAGAGCCCACAGGAGCCGCCAGGAGGAGGACGCGAGCGCGTCGCCGAACTGCCGGCCTCACAGAACCCCGCCGCCCGGGGGCCCAGGGAGGCGCGAGGAGACGCCCCGCCGCCGCCGTCGGCCGCGCGAGCTTTGCCCAGCGGCTTCCTCCGGCGGCGGCGGCGCGGGAGCAGAGGAGGAGCGGCGGCTGGGAGCTAGGGTTGGGAGTCGCCTCCCGTGTCGCTCCTGGGCGAGAGCGACGCGGGGGATTCTTTTTGATTCACAGGGCATTTTGTGTCGTGTCCTTATTCTATTGTCACGTTTCTAGGAACCTTCCAAAAAAATTCAGTTATGATTTTGATTTCTTAGCAATGCATAACCATCAGTGATTTCGCTTGTCTAGGTTAATCTAAATAGTTTTGATTTATGGGGATAATCTAATTAGTTGAGCACAATACTACTAAGATCGAATGTTATATCTTCTTCTCTTACAAAGATCACTTCTGATTCTGTAAACCACACTCTTGAAATGTGCTGTTTGCTTATGGTGTAGAAGTCATTGCTTGTTAACCTAGTACTAGTAGATGCAGCTTTTGTAGAATCTGTTTTAGTCATTGCTTGTTGACAGTAATACTAACCCACATGTAAGAACGGATATGCATAATTTACATTTGGTTGTTATGTAGAGCTGTTTAATGCTAGTCTTTTGGTTTAAAACTAATAGCTAAAGTGCCTACAAAATCATCTGTTAGGTGCAGATCATGTGAAAGAAGCTCGTGAGATCTCAAGGATCTTCTAACGAGTGAATGGAACTTCTTTGCGTTGGAGAAAGAGCAGCGTTCATCCAAAGAGAGCGAGCAAATATAATTAACCAAGAAATCGCTTCCATCGTTCACCCATGAATGGACATTTAAGAGAGAATTGTGTGCTCCAGGGCAGTAGAGCACCAATGGAATCACCCAGCCATCACCCATGCGGCCATGCTTACCTCGAATCCCTCCTTTTTTTCATGCAGACTCCACACTCCACACCACATAATAGTAAAGCTAAGATGCATCCACCAACTGCTAATGATAATCTTTTCATCAAGAATTGTGCTCCTTTTATCCGCTCAATTATTAGCCTAAAGCATTTTTTGCTGTCGCTGGAGGCCATAATTTCCAGAACCATTCTTGTCTTGCAGTGCATGTCACAATTGTCATGACAGGCAAATACGCAGGGACAAACATACACCTTTGTGTTGCCTACTTGCCTTGCTTCAAGACTGAACGGTTCTACACCACACTCGATTCGCAGGCACATCACCAGTCTTGCTAAAGAGAGAAACTGGGTCCTTTGAAAGGGGATAATGGGCTCTACTGCAGTGCACTAGTATTTGTTGGTCTGGACTGGAGCGACCCTAATCTGATCTTTCCTTAGCCATCAAGTTTCTGGTTATTTCATGTAGTCACAGTTGCGGTCGGTTTTACTATAAGACGAGTTTGTGTTGAATGTTCGAACAATTTTCTGATGCAATGGTCATAGACAGAAGACATTCTTCCCTGAAACTCGGAGAGTATCATGTCCTCGCCTCCTCTGTTTCCCTTTGATATGATATAGAAACGTAAGATTTCAGTACCAACTTGACTGAAACTTTTACCGTGGTAGACTCAATCTTGGCTTCTTGTTTAGCTGATCTTCAGATCACCTGTTAACTAAAAGTCGTCACCCCTTTATCTTAACCCATTCCATCAAAGTTTTTAATGTTACTCGGTGTTATTCGTACGTTACTACTGTTTGCTTTTGTAGCAAATTTCCTAAAGTGTAATTACCAACCTGCTGGAATTGAGGTCCAGGTTGGAAGTACAGTTGAGAGCACCTGGCCATGGTTACTCCAACTCCTGACACAGAGCTATTCCAGAGAAGCTAAACTCCACACAAATATTCCAGGTGTACTTTCACCTACTGTACCACTAGGTTCTAGAATGCTGAATAGATGCATACCACATGAGCAGAAATACTCACCAACTCCTACCACAATTGGCTCTGAAAGTGAATCATCCTCCACCAGCCACCGTGAGTCCATAACTGCCAACTGTTATGATTGTGTTGTGCACCAACTGCTATGAAACACTGTATACTTGCCAGCAATTGCCACATGACATAGCTGTGGGTGGCCTGTGAAGTTTATTATGTCCAATCTACATGTTTTGTCACAGTTTGTGGCTGTAAAATCACCTCCAGTGAACTAGAATCCACAGTATTTTGGAGGCATCCAAATTGTGAAGTCCAGGTCATCAACTCCAGGGATCAGGATTATGAGAGCAGAGGGACCCAAAGCAGAACAAGAGAGAGGGAAAGGAAAAGAGAGGGGTAAAGAAAGGGAGGAGAAGGCAAACAGCCACCATATCTTCAATCTTTTCTGACAAAGAACTGCCCCCACCCACAACACGTCAATTTTATTTATCTATAAAATCTCATCAAATTGCAAAAGGCATCATGTGTTCCTCTGCACCTCCACCACCAATAGGATAGGGGATGTGTGTACTTGCATGGTTGGCCCCTCTTGCATCGAGACACTTGGTGCTTTAAATTTCACACTCCTTCTTGTGCCTCCTTTTCATGGCCAGCCTCCCTCTCAGACCACATATAAAACCCTCTCGCCACCCTTCTCGCCCCCTCATTGTGGCTATAGCTTCTTGAGCCTCATCAGGTCTCTGTACATACACTTCTTGGTGCTGTTCATAGCAAGAGCTTGATTGCTCAATTGCTGCCAAAAAATATGGATCCAATCAGCATAGAGAAGATCAAGGCCATGAGGAAGTACAGGAGGAGCAGGAGGCAGCAGCAGAAGCTGCTCCCTGCTCTCACACCTTACATGGTGGCCACCTGTGTTCTTTGCCTGCTGCTCACTAGCCCTGCCTGGTTCCCCTGGCTGTGCTCGCTCCTCGTCTCCTTCCTCCTCACCACCCTCCCTGATCTGGCCACTGCCTTCTTGCTCAGCCCCAAGTGCCTCTTTGTCGTCGGCAACCTCATCGTCGCCTTCCTCATCGGCGAGTCTAGGCTGTCCTTTAGGAGCCAGCCTGGTTCCCTAATGGACGTGGACGGCGTCCACGAGGAGCACGTGAAGAAGAACGTTGCGTCGACGAAGGCTGGGACTACGGCGACCACGGCTGTGTTCTCTGATCACAGCGCTCTGGTTGGAGTAGTTTGGGAGGGAGAGAAGGAGGAGGAAGAGGAGGAACAAGGAGAAGAGGAGCTGGAGAAGAGAGTGGATGACTTCATCGCAAGGGTCAGGAGGCAGAGGAAGCTCGAAGCCAAGAGCTTCTTCGACACTGATCGGTGACCATGATCGATCTTACTTAATTTCCTTGGAGCTGGAAGATGCAAGAGGTCACATCCAAATTAAGGACGTGTAATGCTTTGTGCTATTATGCTTAATTATGTCTTGTTAGGGTTCAGAGGTGAGAAAAAGAAGAACCTATTCCAGTGTCTTCTCAGAGTGTAGCTGATTAATTCTGGGGTGTAGCAATGCCCGAGAATTAGGCAGAGAGGAGGAGAGACAAGGAATGTGTGTGATCTTTGAAAAAGTTTTTAAAAGAAGTGATGCCTGGTGTATTTCTGTTATCTTGCTTTGTGTCTAGCTGGTTTCATGCCGCCATGATAACCGTGGCACTTAGAGAACCTGATGACTCACAAAGCTGCCAGGATGACAGAGGGATCAAAAAGTTCAGTAACATCTATGAAGTGTAAAGTAGCAGTTGATATATGCATGAATTAATGTACTCCCAAATCAGGCTGCAAATTGCCCGAGAACCAATCGAAACTACTTTTCCCGTAAAAAAATCGGAACTACAGGATCCGTTATGGAAAAATAATCAGACAAAATAGTGGCCTACGAATTAAAACAAGGGACATGAAAGTGTTGATCCAAACTTTTATGTTTTTTCAGTAGTAGAATAATAAGATCACACGCAATGCTGAATGTTCAGGCATCATAATAGTGGCAAAAGGCACTTGCTCACTGCATATCAGCATATGCACAGGAAACTTCTAGTCAGAATTATCAATGGCACATTGGGGTGCACACACAAAAGATGCACAAGTGACTAAATATACTTCTGAGTTGTTTGTTACAACCTTTAGTCGGAAGCAAAAATAGGGTATGGTATTTCTATATGTGATAAATAATCCCAATGTAAAAAATTGTCTTCTGAAAAGGGAAATGTTGAATAAATAGAGTGTAAATTCTGAAGCTTGGGTATTTTTTTTCTTCTTTTGGACAAGGGAATTGTCGTAGCTAGAATGAGATTTCTACAACGATCGCAAATCCCTTGGATAGAACCTGAGCAGTAAATCTATGAAGTGATGTGCAAACTAGCAGTTGACACCGGCATGCATGAATGTGCTCCCACATTAGCAGTCGAACAGCTCGAAATAACAAAAATCCGAATAACTAATTACATGATCCTGCCAGCAAGAATTAAAAGAAGAGAGAGATGGAAAAAATGGTGCAGACGCTGGATCTTTTCCCCTCTATTTACTAATAATAGATAATGAAAAGTAAGAGATCGTACGCGATGCTGAATGTTCAGGCATCATAACAGTGGCCAAAAGGCGCCTTATCACACATATGCTCATGCAACTTTTCTTCAGATTTATCAAATGCCGCATTGGCGCACACAAAGATACAGAAGGGATTAAATATTTTGCAGAGTGCGTGGGTTCATCACAAGTGATGGGAAGCGAACCACTTGTAAAACGTTGCCGGGGCTACTTTTCCGGCTGCTGATTCAGATAGGCGTCAGCGTGCATGCATCCATGCATCGGCGTTGCCTGTGATGAGATCACACTATATTTTATTTTCTTCTTCAGAACACTCTCCTTTTCTTTAATTTATTTAATTTGAAGCTCACTGGATATTGTTTTCTGAAACACCACACACAAAAACGCACGATACTCGACGTGACACCGAAAGGCAACAGAGAGAGAGAGAGAGAGAGAGAGAGAGAGAGAGAGAGAGAGAGAGAGAGAGAGAGAGAGCAAACGGGCCGGGGAAAAAACATGGGATTAATTTACATAGCGGAAAGAAATGCATTTCCACCTTGCTGCACCTGTACATATATACCGCAGAATAATACAAGTGGAGCTTGTTAAAACGTGAAAAGTACAAGGGTTTAAATATCATTCCCACGAAAGTGCAAGAGTATTTTGTTTATACCGTCCTATGAATAGTTTTTCTAGCTAAACAGCACGTGGAATAGTTTTGCTGAAGAGTATTTTGTTGCCTGGATCCTGTCTTTGTTCGTCCGCGTCCATGTGTTTACATGGAACTATTCATCGGCGACGGTTGTTGCTTTGGTTGAGGGCTTAGCACGACGATATTCGACTGTCTACTACAACAAGATTTGTCCGGCTCCGGTGAACGAGGGGCGATAACAATGACACGCTGCTTATTCTGCTCTGAATCTGAAATGTTTCAGTGTGATCTAGCTAAATACATGTGGTGTAAGGTCTCTTAGATTATTTCTATTTCTATTGGCTGTGGTTTAGCAAAAATACATTGGTTTATTAATAGGCTAGCTACTGCTGTGTTACAGAATATCCGAAGGTTCATTTGCCAGATGGAGTGGTTCTCAAAATATAGGCTTGGCTTGCAGGATCTTTGGAAAATAGCATCTTGTTTTGCACAATAAAGCTTAGCATGTAGTACTAATTTATTTGACTGTCCTCAAAGGTTAGCCATGAACCGTTTATTTGACCGTGGGAGGGATGAACTTAATACAAGTTCCACATTGGCATCATGTGGCAGTCTTTCAACATGAATGAAAATTGGAGTTGCTGGTTTTCAAGTCGCAGGAATATTTGTTAATCACTTGTGTATATTGCTGAAAAGGTGAGTGAGGCGTTTTGTAGGACGAGCTACATGTAGCTCGTTTTTTTTGAAAAATTCGAAAATGATATTTTAAGTTTCAAAAAAATCTGAAAAAATTCCTAGATGTAGATAATGATGACTTCAACCAGTGTTCAAAAATATCAATGCGAAATACTCTGTATTTTGTGATGTGTAAAAATGGCAAATTTCTGAATCTAAGGTGGTGAACAGTGCAGATTTCGAATTTTTCAGATTTGTCAGATATTCGTCATTTTTGTGTAGGCCCGAATACAAAATATTTCGCGCTGAAACTTTGCAGAACCTTAGTGTACGTCATTTTCCACCTTTCCTATAATTGAAGAGGGGAAAAAATTAGCCCCAAATTTCATATAATTCTGTCGAGCGGACTCTGCTGGGCTGCTAAAAGAAAAGAGCTCCATCACAAAACAGCGCACAATTTTTTTATAGCTGACAGGCATTATGGTGCTGATAACGCTTGAATTTCTCTGTTCTGACAGAAAAACGTGTAGATTGGCAGTGCCCTGTACTGTACGACCGTAGTATATAGAACAGCCAACTTTGTCAAGGTCAAACAAAAATGGAGTCCAAAATTCGCTACAAGGTTTGAGTTCAAGTACAGATTCTTTTAGCTGTCATTTGTTACAATCGCCAAAGCAGATACTAATACATAGCACAGCCCATGCTTCCATTTCGCCCGATAACAAAACTGGGACATTCACCTCATGCACCAAACTGTCGCCGTAACGCGAAAATCTATCTATCCTCACACATAGACAGTAAAACCTCGAGCCTGTAACTTTGGTGCTCTCGAGTTCTTCAGAAAGATTATCCATTTCGCAACATGACTACTTGCCAAATTTATTGGCCACCGCCGGTTCCGACAGTGTATTCCAGACCTGCCAAACATGCAGGAGTGTCATGTCAATCCACATACCATGGACATGGGCGCCCAAGCTTGGACAGACTACAGATACGGTCGTTGCGCTTACCTTTAGTTTGCCTTTGGATCCTCCACATGCTAACCAGAAGGGGCAGTCATTCGAAAACGATACCGAGAATACAGCTCCCTGGAACAACCAAAAAATCGGTGAGCAACATAACTGCGAGTAATTCCTTCTGTAAGGTAAAGAAGGAATTCACTTGAGTACATACAAGCTTAGGATTCAACGACGCGACGCACGAAGGCTGGTTGTTTGATATATCCCATAGTTTCACCTGCATTTAGAGAAATGTTAGCAACTGGTTGGATCAATATCGCAAGTGTTAATAGCTTCATCACTGGAAAAGTTCGCACCATTTTATCCATTCCACCTGTTGCAAGGAACTGCGGAGAAAAAAAAGTAGGACACCATCAGTATTTCAGTTTCAGGTGGCCGCATCTCTATTCGTTTGGACACTGCTATACAGAGTGAAACATACATTAGGCTTAGATGTGCAGAAGGATACAGAAGAAGCAGCCTTTTCATGTGCATGCAGAGTAAACGTGGGCTGTCCAGATTTGAATTTGACGAAGCTGTCCGTGTATCAAACGCTTGAACCATCCCATTGTCAAGACTGACCTGCAAGACACATCTACACGTCACTCCAACATTGAGTAAACAACACATGCACCAGAAAAGTAAATCAGAACTGGGCTACTATTTATTATAGCCTTATATCATAACTGTAGGTAGGGATCCAAAAAGTAGTTTTGCCCTTGAGATGGAAGTGACTTTTACCCCCTTAGACAATGAGCGAGTCCATCCATGGTCCTAGATCCACACTACTCAAAATAGTGTGCAATAAATGTATATAGTCCAAGATCCACACTACTCAAAATATTGCTTTCGTAAGAGACCGTACTAAATCTTCATATGGGTTTAAATCATACCATTTCCGGACGAAAACTTCAATAAATGTATATAGTAAATGGCTGCTGGTATCAGTCAGCAGTTTGCAATTTGTTCTATACAGGGCAGACAAAGGGGATTTAGAATATGTCAAAAAACAACGAGATCACTTACCATAAAAGAGTGTTCATTGTGTGGATCACAGACTAAGCTTTCTACCTCTGCTTCGACAGACCATTTATGATAGCTTTGTCCATTGTCTCTCATATCACTCTGTAAAATGTAAGTATCCAATATAAGTACAGCGGATGTAGAAAATATCAACAATAATGCACCAGCCTCTTCAACAAGAATTTCAATTTAACACTGATTTGCATCTCAAAATATTTACAAGAATACAACGAAGAACAGTCAAATTAACACTATAACCATCTCAAAACATCTACAGTGAATTCCCAGAACCAAAAGGAGAAGGAAGCAATATGTTATATAATTAGTATGACCGCTTCTAATTATTGGCTACACAAAGCGAGTGAGATTATCAATTCTGACATGCTAGAAATCAGCATGCTGCATACAGCCTGGCCAACAACCAGAGTACGTAATGAGCAGCAGCAAATATTTTGGGAAAAATTATTCAACAATAATTCACATAATGACCAACGACATTCATTACCATGACAATCAATCTATCAAAAGATCCACTGAGAAGAACTTCAGGTGACCTCCAGGCAACTGATTGGACCTACATGTGGGGGAAGGGGAAATTAACTTGATATGCCATCATAATCTTCAGAATGATATATTACATAAGTCATGACGAAGAAAATAGTATAGATCATTGCCTTGCCATCATGATGTAGTAGAGTGACTGCACATTTACCAGCACTTAAGTCCCAAACTTTAATAGTTTTGTCTGCACTTGCACTAGCTAGAACGTTCCTGAAGTTCATAAGAAGTCATCAGCACTGGTTCAATAAGTGAAAGGGGAGCGAGAGATGCAATCATGAGTTGAAACCAAAACACACCTCACCACTGCGTTCCATGCAAGACCAAGCACAGATTTCTTATGGCTACCCCTCTTGTATTTTGTCTGCACATGACATGCGGCATGAACAGTAAGATTTCAAGGAAGGAAGGAATGCTCTACCAGCGCAGAGGCATACGTGAGGCGTAACGTAGTACTGACATTTGTTCTAGTTAAGTACATTGTACCCTTATCCAATCAGTACCACTTTGCACCAACATCACTTTGTTGCATTCATATGAAAAACTAGTATCGTCAATTTAATAGCCAAAATGCAACCCAACCTGCACATGAACTTACTGAAGCTACTAGGACTTGAGCGTAGCATACTTAGGCGATGAACAATCAAATAGATCAATTCAAACTCGTTTTATGTGCATTATGTGGAGTTAGTCTGGATCTCAACCAGACATATAAGGTAGTAAGCTACACAGGCAACAAACGGGCCCGATGTTAGGACACAGACCCATAGTCAATCTCAATCTAGCCTAAAGATTAGCAACTACGAGACACAGATTGCAGATGTTCCATATGATTGATGTTGCCAACAAAATCAAAGGGAAAAAAACATCATAAACTGAGAGAATGTTAGTATGTCAAGTAAGACTTTACAATAAGAACAAGAAAATGAGTGTTTAAGAAGGCTAACCAGTAAATAATTTCACGAGAAGCAATCAAAAACTTCAAAGTGCTCAACAATGAAATATTAGTAGCATACCTTTTTCCCCTTAACCTGCTTTTTTGAAAGTCCTCCTAGCACAGCATGTGGTTCGACCTCGTCGACCTGTTGAATAACATCAAAGTCCAACTCAGCACATAAAGCAAAACAAATCATGGTTGTATGACATAATAGTGTTGTATGTTTCTGGAAGCATTACAATATCCAAGTTCCATATTTCAATTGCAGGATCCATGGTGCCAACAGCAATGAAATTCCCTGCAATAAAAGGATGCTGAGAGAGTAACAAGATGGGGATCCGTAACATAAAGCCTTCTTTTGCAGAAATAAATTGGCACTCTTTACTTGTCAAAACTCACGTGACACCACAAATTTACCTTTCTCATCGCCATCCTTGCGGTTAAAATCCATCCAAGCTGTGCAGAGTGGAAAATCTGAGAGAGGCACCTCATGGTGCACAAACATATTAGGTTCCCCGTCCTCCAGTTCTTCCACTACACTTATCTGCGATAGATAATAAGGCCACCGGTCATACCTCTAACCGCAAATACATACTATATGAGCTAGTGCGGCCCAGCAGAGAGGCAAATCAGAGTAAGAAATGGAAACTAATGTGAATTAAGTATATTCCGTATGAGCGATGCATCAATTTGAGGATAAAAATTTACACGTACAACCAGCATTATGCCCAGAATTCGATTGCTCAACGTAAAGTTTTACTCTTTACATTATATTGTTAAATATATAAGACAAAACGAACCACATCACTATTCTAGCAAACGCAACAAGAAAATGTTAATCAACACTTGCCTGAAGAGAATTGAATTCATCCTCGTTATGCGCACAGACAATCAGCATATCAGTAGGATGGATAGTCATGTCTTCAATCTCCGACTCGTCGTCGTCTTCATCGTCGTCCTGAAAATGCAGAGAAGGGGGTTCATTCACCTTCAACGTGATAGCTAATACCACCAGGAACAACAATTGACAGCTAGAGAAAACATACATCGCTTTTCTTCTTGAGATGAGGGTCATGCTCGTTGGGTTTGTAGAATATGTCCCCGGTGGTGAAAACATCAAGCTCTAACATAAAGATAAAAGACAAAAGTTACACTTATTAGTCACACCCAAGGAAAAAATAGCGGGCTATAGCAAAGTAGCGACGGCCTTAACATATGATATTGGCGTATTAGCGAGACAAGTCTTAAAACGGTGTAGCGTGCTATTTTTTCCCATGACTCACATCTGGTCAGGTGAAATGAGGTCAGAGCAGCACGAGCACCTACCATCCTCCTCCTCATCGTAGGCGTCCATGTTGAGCTCCGCGAGCCCATCGGAGATGTCTCCGACGGCTGCCGACCCGCCCTTCCCGAGCGCCTTGGCTGCGGCCCTGGCCTGCGCAACCTCGTCGACCTCCTCGTCATCGTCCTCGAGGCCATCGACCTCCATCTCGCCGTCGTCCTCGTCCCCTTCGGCGTCGTCGGCGTCGCCCCCGGCTCTGCGAGCAAAATCACAAGGTCATTCGTCCGACGGCGGGGAAAGAAGGGAAGCGGGGGAAAGCGCGGGAGGCTCAGTGCCTGCCGAGGGCGATGATCTTCTTGGCCTCCTCGATCTCCTCCTGCGTGGGCGGCTCCGCCTCGATGGGGACGCTCTTGGCGGCGCCCCTCGGCACCCAGGAAATCGCCGAGATCATCTCCGCCGCGTCGACGGAGAACTTGGGATACGGGGGGTGGGTGGTATTTAACGACGGGAAGGGGAGGCGGTTGTCGGAGGAAGGGAAGAGGGAGGAGCCGGCGGCGAGGGTGGTGGCGCGAGCGGGGGCGGTGGAGTAGGATGGGGAGGGAGGGAGGTCGAGGACGGACAAGGGTTTAGTCTGGCTCGCGGGCGGTTGCTGGGCTTCTATTGGGCCAGGCCATGCGTACAGGTGCCGTGCTCTCTACTCTACTATTTTTCCTTTTCTTTGTCTAAAAAAACTATTTTTTTCCTTTTCTCACATTCCGTTTTTCCTCCTTTTCTAAAAACAATTCATTAAGAAATTATAATATATTTTTGGGTATTGTTAAAAGATTATAATAAGCATTCCTATAATTGTTTTGAGACACACACAAACAGGTTCTATTACAGAATTCTGCGAGCGTGTGGGAAACCAATACCATATTACCATTTGCATTTTATTCCATTATTCACTAGCCATTATGTGATGTGATGGATGCACCGTATCAAACACATAGACAGATAGCCTCCTTCAGACTGATGAGCACTTCATTTGCCTCCCAAAAAAAAAGATTGATGAGCACGGAGGAGCCAAAAGACATGACCGCCGTCGGTGAGAACCAAGCCTGAAGTCTCGTGGCGGGAACTAGTAGACACGCCCAAATAGCTCATGGGTGTGGAATTAAAACTCGAAACTCGCGAGTTAAACGAGTAGATCGAAACTCGACTCGGTTTGACTCGAACTCGCTGCTAAACGAGCGAGCCGAGTTTCCATTTTTTGACGGTAAACGAGTTCGAGTTAAATGAGCCCAGTTCCGAGCTACTCCTTTAGCTCGGTAAAAAAAGTTCGTTACCCATATTCTTGTCTTTGTGAACAAATTTTCTTGATAATTATAGTTTAACGACTAGATATTATTCCCTCCGTTCCATTTTAATTGACTCACATATATCTAGATATGAATGTACCTAACACTAAAATGTGTCTAGATGCATCCATATGTAGATATATGTGAGTCAATTAAAATAAACGGAGGGAGTACTTGATAGTGTCATATTATCATGGATTGTTGTTATAATTGCATCATACATATCCAAAAAATTAGAACATATTATACATGAAAGCTATTATAATGCGTGTTAACAGTTTTACCGAGCTAAACGAGTTAAACGAGCAAACTTGTGAGTTTAGCGAGCCAAGCCGAGTTCTAATTCTGAACTCGTTTGCTAAACTAGTCGAGCCGAGCTAACTCGTTAGTTGACCCATATTCTTGTCTTTGTGAACAAATTTTCCATATTATTCTAGTTTAACAACTAGATATTACTTGATAGTGTCTTATTATCATTGATTGTTGTCATTTGCATCATACGTATCCAAATACTTAGAAACAACTATATATAAAAGCTATTATAATGCATGTTAATAGTTTTATCGAGCTAAATGAGTTAATCAAGCAAACTCGTGAGTTTAGCGAGCCGAACCGAGTTTTAATTCTGAACTCGTTCATTAAACGAGTCAGAGCTAACTCGTTAGTTGACTGAGTTTAACGAGTCGACTCGTACTGGACTCGGCTCGAATTCAAGACATGACATAGGAGGCGATAGACACGTGCGTCGACCTCTTTCTCTCGGCCCACGGGCAGGCAACGTGGCGGCACACCACGGGCGAGCCAGAAGGATCGCTACTGCTTCCAGACTGGCAACCCGGGGACGCCACCGAACAAGGCCTGGTTGCTGTCGAAATCATGTGGAAATGCAGTGATCCAGCTCGATCCAAGTGGTGACTGCTCTGCTGCCTCCACTGGCTATTGTCTCCGCCGTGGTGGCAACCGAACTGAAACCATGCTTCTTCTTACATTGATTCTCACCCTACCGAGGAGTTTCATCAGAAAAAGATAAGAGAACCGAAAAGAATCAGAAGGAGGAATTATCTGGATTAGTCGTGGATAATAAATATGATCCGGGCTACCTCAATTATGCATGTACTCCCTCCGTCTCAAAATAACTGTTTTAGATTTGTCAAAAAGATGAATGTATCTAGACATGAAACAAGTATAGATACATTCATTTTTGGACAACTTTAAGACACTTATTTTGGGACGGAGTGAGTAGTAAATATGCTTGGACGTGTGCAAATGTGCACATGCGTATGGCTCCAGGAAAAGAAAAGGGATCATGGGTGGCACGGTTCATGCTTAACTGGAGCGACGTTGATTGGCTAAAACTAGCATACCACTCCTTTTCTATTTTGCGCTAGCAAACAAGCGAGCTGATGGCTACGCCGTTCTATCCGTTTGGAAATTACGATGGCAGTCTACTCTAGATATTTCTATTTCCTTGCTATTTTTTTTCCTGTTCTCGTGAACACCATTTTTTCCAAAGGTTGCAGTAGCAGAAATATCGTCTCTCAATGTGGGTGAAGTTGTTGGCGATACCGATGATTTTGTCAAGTCGCGAGTTACACGGGGACATGAGGGCAAGATGTTCATTGTCAGCGTTGTCGCCGTGTTCACTGTGGATGAGCTCGGATCCACGTGTCCCTGTCCATGGTCACCTTGCTCTGCTCGTTTTTCTCCAAGTACGAACCCCCGTCTATTTTTTTTTTTTGAGGTTTATTAAAGCAGTCAATCCTGTCGTCCGATTGGATAGAAGAGAATGTTAATTATAGAAATTTTTCAGGTATCAGGATGGAGGAGAGACACAACTGTCCCAAGTCCAACCAAACAAAAACAAAAAAAGCTAGCCTTCAGGGTCCTCTGAGTGGGCAAACGCCTGCTGCTGAATCTCCTCCTACACAAGGTGTGCCACCATATCAGATTGCAGCGCGGAATTGCGGAAAGTCCACCTATTTCTCTCTTTTCAAACCCTCCACATACTGTAAATGAATGCGCCGCTGGTTTCGCAACTTTGCTCCTTAAGAAGGCCCGCAAGCATGCCATTCCACCAACCGTCACTATCGGTAATTAGTTTCGGTTGATTATTTTGGTTTGCAAGTATCTCTATCGTAGGTGCCATGTGTATTCGTCCATCTATTAAGGGCACCGACGAGCATCTAGATAAGCTAGATTGAAGAATCGCTACGTACGTTGTCTATGACTTAATTAGTTTGGCTCCATCGGTTTTTTCTTAATTAACTAACTGATGTCTATTTCTCGGCTGGTTACGCGTTTTTCATCTTCCAGGCGTGAGACTGAAGAGATCTCGTGGACGTGGCCATTGGCCAACAATCCGACTGGTGTTTGCTCGCAACCTCGACGATGCTTGTTGGTGTCGTGACGCAGATGGAGGCGTCGATGAGTTACCTCCCCCAAATCAAAGATTCGGGTGAAAATGTTGACCGTTTCTCTCTCGGCGACTGCGGCGCGTGGCGTCGCCACCCTCTTGGGGGCGGCGTCGTTGAGGTTCGGTTCTTTCAGTCTCACCACTCTGGTATCGGCGGGGTGCTTGGCTCCTATCTCGTTACACTTTGGCCCCCGACTCTTGCTCTTAGCAGGCTCCCTTTTTTTGCACATGATTTTGTTGTCTTTGGTCTCAGTGCCTGTTGGCAGCATCAGCACTACTCGGTATGGAGCGAGAAGACAGACGGCCCTTTCTAGCGACACCTTTGGTGTGTCTAGAGCGACAACGTCGGGCGATTTCACTAGTAGGCATAGGTTCACCTCTTGTTCGTGGTTTTGGATATGTCGTGGAGGGTGCAGCTCCTGTTATTTTTTTCTCTTTTATATTTGATCTTTGTTGTAAGAGAATTTTCTCATCACCATAAACTGATTCGGCCATCTAGCTTAAGCAGTACAAAAGCGTGTATGCACAATAGGGCCATAACTCGAAATTAAGCAGAGCAACGAGATGCCAATTGGATCATTATTTTAGTGAAAGCAGATGGCAAAATTAGGCTGTCGGGCGAGGAATAGACAGGTCCATGACTCCAGGTCCCGGCTTAACCAGTGTGAATTGTGGTTAGCCAACCCTGTGCGGGCCGCCGTGTTTGACCGGGAGCCTGCTCGCCTGGCCCACTCCCATTCCGCGCTTATCCGTTCCAATCCCGTCCTCGCTCGCTCGTACCAGAATAAAGAAAATGGAAATATCCGGAGTGACACTGCCGTGGCCAATTGGTGGAGAGGAAAGGAACGGACAGCGACCATGGAGGAATCTCTAGCTGCACCTGCTGCCACTTACCCACCGGATTGACAAGACACCTGTCAAAGCATGTAGTACTCCGTGTTATCCATCTTTTTCTACCAGCAGCAGAGAGTGCCAGAGATGAAATATTTGGATATATGTTTTCCTCTATCTTTTATCAAGCGTAAAATGGTCATCAGAAATATAGACTATGCTATGACCTCTGAACAGTAGATACGAATGCAGGGCTATGAAGTGATGAAACTTCGAAGAAATTAACGAGACGGTGGGAGGGCAAGCGCTAGCTATGTAGCTGTCGCAACTTTCACCCGACATGGAACGCGCGCCAAGTCAAAGAATGGCCTGAAAAAGCCAACGAGCATGGCAAAGAACGGCAGATTTCCATGAAGGTGCTGTGTGCACACCACACCCTGTGCCAATATGTTATCACCTATGCAGTGGCGGAGCTAGGATTAGCAGCAAGTGATGTCAAAAGCCTAAAACAAGTGATATATGAGACTAGTGAGGTCATTATCTAGTACTTTTAGGGTCAAAACCAATGTATCCATAGCTAATATCATGGTGTTCATGAGATTTTTTGTGATGTCAAGTGACATCATAAACAGCATGCAGCTCCGCCACTGCACCTATGTAATACTCCCTTTTTATATAGGAAAATACAATCATTCTCCCATCAACTAGAAAAAAGAACAAGTTATCTGCGAGAGCGGCCTTATCAGAGGGCACTAAGCATTAAAAAGAAACAAGCGAGAAAAGGCAAATCAATCTATGTTATACTATTTTGCACGACACGGGTTGTTTGCGTGCGGGGCTTGAATTTCTCAAATTAACGTTATGTTTAAGCATGGTTCTCGAGCGCGATTGACTACAAAGGAAAATAGCACATGTAAATGGTTTGAGAAGATGTTGGCATGCAGCTAGGACAATGCCCACAAGGCATATCTCTCTCTCATCATCTGCTAGGCAAGGAGCCAAAGAAACAATTGTTTTGTTTCGCTAGTTCTGTCGAATGTCGATGATAATACATGCGCGAACTCAGAAAAATACACCGTCAGCATAAACCGTATATATGTACCAGTGTCATTATTTTTGTAGAGTATTTTTTATTTCTAAAGAAGATTCCTAAAATATCATCGATATAATTCGACACCATTGAGTATGTGTTACCACCACCCCTGATAATATAAGTAAGATCAAACACGACGCGGGGAGGAAGAACCCGACACTTAGCTACACTACTATTTTAGTTTACCTATTAGCCCAATCTTTTAGCAAAACTTTAAATCTTGGACTGTCAATATACAAGTAAAATATTTCAGTATAACGATGCTTAACATCATGTTGTATTTTCCTATCATGGGGTGGGGGCGTAGCGCGTAGGGGGGCTATATCCTTGCAATCAAATATAGGTATCCAGGTGTACAGATCCAAGTGGATGTAACAAAATGCCTCCTCTTCCCCTCAAAAAAAAAAAAAACCTCCTCCCCTCCCAGCATGTTAGTGTCTGACAGCAGCTTTCTTCCCTCTTTCCACCATTTTTCCATTTACCCACTCTCTCAGTCAGCTCAGTTAGCCGAGTTTTACCAACCACCGGTGAACTCCAAAAGAAGGCAGTAAAACTTAGCAAAGCAGTTAGCCAAGCATCACTTTGGATAAAAATTAACAGCTTCAACACCAAAGTGAGAAGCCCAGAAATGACAGTGCAAGAGGAATGGAAAAGGCATTGGAGGGGAGATAGAAAGTCCAAATGGCAGAGTAAATCGAGAAAGTGGGGTGGTATCTTTCCCTAGATTTTCTTATTCCCTCTCTCTCTCTCTCATCAGCTAGCTTCTTCTTTCTTTCTCCCTCCCCCCATCACCATCTCCAATCCATTATTGGTCTTTGCCCTGCTCCTCCTCCTTCCTTCCTTCCTGCTTTGTTCTTCCTCGGTTTCAGGGCAGAGAAAGAGTGAGATTTTGGTTGGAGCAAGTTTGTTTGGGCAAGTTGGTGTGGTTGTTTGCTTGTGGAGGGAGGGAGATGGACCCCAAACCCCCACCGCTAAACAAAGCGGAGCCCACCACCGCGGCGACCACCACCTCCACGACGACCGCGGAGCAGCAGCAGCAGCTGGATCGCGAGCAGTACCACCAACCGCAGCAAGAGCAGCAGCAGCAGCATCTGCAAATCCTGGTGCATCAGCCGCAGGAGGATGGAGGCGGAGGGAAGGAGCTGCAGGTGGCGGCGGCGGCGCCGGGGGACCGGAGGGTGCTGGGGCCCAAGCGGAGCTCCAACAAGGACCGCCACACCAAGGTGGACGGCCGGGGGCGGCGGATCCGGATGCCGGCGCTCTGCGCCGCCCGGATCTTCCAGCTCACGCGCGAGCTCGGCCACAAGTCCGACGGCGAGACCGTCCAGTGGCTGTTGCAGCAGGCGGAGCCAGCCATCGTCGCCGCCACGGGGACGGGCACCATCCCGGCGTCCGCGCTCTCCTCCGTCGCGCCCTCGCTCTCTTCGCCCACCTCCGCCCTCGCGGGCCGGCCGCACCACCATCACATGTGGGGCCCGCCGCCGGGGTCCGCGGGCTTCTCGCACCCCGGGTTCATGAACGCGTCGGGCCCCGGCGCTGACGGCGTGGGTATCGGAGGGATCATGCAGCGGATGGGGCTCCCCGCCGGGATCGAGCTGCCGGGCGGCGCCGCGGGGGGCCTGAGCGGCCACATCGGGTTCGCGCCCATGTTCGCCAGCCATCCGGGGCTGGAGCTCGGTCTGTCGCAGGAAGGCCACATCGGCGTGCTCGCCGCGCAGTCGCTTAGCCAGTACTACCACGTCGGCGGCGCCGGAGGCAGCGGCCACCTGCAGCACCCTCACCAGCATCACCAACAGCACCAGCAGCCGCAACCGCAGGAGGACGGGGAGGATGAACGCGAGGACGGCAACTCCGACGAGGAGTCCGGGCAGTAGGCTGTTCACCTATCAGTGTGTCTGTTTGTGTTTCTTGAAAGAGGAGAAACGAATGAAGGAAAGAAAAGTGTGTGCACGCAGCTATGGCGATGCTTTTGATTACCGTTAGGCTATTGTTCTTGGGGTAGTGATGGATTTTTTATGTCGATTTTTTCTCTTGTGCTGTCAAAACTCAAAAGAGGCTTCTTGCTCTGGGGTCTTGGTGGAATTGGTGAGGATCATCCTCAGTTCCTTACTCCCACTGCTATGTCGATGATTCTGAGAATTCCCTTCGATTCAGGTAAAATTTTGATCTTTATTGCATTCAACATTGCCGGATTATTTGGGCGGCGAGCTTGGTCGGTCAATGAGCTTATGTATCAATGTTTTGTCTTATGTCCATGTTGCAGGTGTATAATAGCTGAGAGCTGGATGATTTCAATCGTCCACCCTTGAGTGAGTACCTTATTTGTTATTGCAAGGTGTGTAGATAATCATGTAATTTTGCAGGTAGGGAGGTGTTCTTTTATGGGACTAATGATCCGCTTTTGAGCGACCTTGATGATAGGTAGCAATGTGATCCTCCCTTCACGAGCTATTCTGCAACGAAAATATGATACATAGACACTTCCTACATCACTGATTCTAAATGCTTGTTTTCTTAGACAATCATTTTATAGGGCATATGCTTATTGGCTTCTTCTGTGTCAGACCGATGATCTATTACTCATATCAAGGTTTCTCTTGATCTTTTGTTATCTGTATAGGTAGTTTGACGAACATTTTCTTGCTGATTAATGTAGGTCGTATACTCGTATATTTGTTTAACTACTAGGAACTGTCAATACAGGCAGCAAACGGTCAGTAATAGAACCGAAGAATAGTCAAATTTATGGTGAAATGGTTTTAGTATTTCCATTTCCGGTGCGATTTAGCACTCTTGAGGCCTGAATAGTCAAATTTATAGCATATATGAATGTACAGAAGGGCAATGCCACATCATCCACTTTTGATTCTGAAACAGAACCGAAAAGCTTTGCGCTTGGCCCATCCTAGATTCTAGTGAAAATTGTCTTGAGAAATCTTTATTCCTAATTGCTATAAATATCATTGATTTACGTAAGGGCAGCCGAGATTGCCAGACCGTTGGGCTGTTCCACGATATACTATATTTATGTTTTTTACCATGCAAGTTTTGGGTGTGTTTCCCTTTCCTTCCGAGTTTTGGTTAAACTGGGCTGCCTCTCCACTTTTGTCTTTCTTTGTTTCGAGTTCGTTTTGTAAACCAAGCGTTATCTCAACTTTTTTTTGCTTCTAATACAAAACGACATGCAGTCAGGTTCGTGTTCGGGAAAAAAATGGCCTTTTATGATAAAAAAAAGGACTTCTGTGCTCCCTAATAATCTGGTGTCTGGAAAACTGCCAAATACCCTTTGCCCACCACTTAGCTTAGCTTATATACCTTTTGTAGTCGATTTTCTTGTCATGGTGAAGATCACTAGCCACTATTATTGGCAGAACATGAGATGGATTTGGATTTGTAGCATGGAAAAAAAACTGCATGCCGTTCTACAAGTTTAGATAGTTTATCTGCCAGCTCATCAAACACTAACAAAGTTTGTACCCTTTTTTCCTGGTGGGACAGTAAAATATACTCGATTATGCCAGTAGAGCATTCGAAACCAAAAACGCTTTACAAGCTGGGGAGCAGCATGTTCGTTTTAGTCATCAAGAGATAAACACAGGAAAAGGAAAAAGAGTGCTTTTTTCTGTGTGTGCAGCATGATTATGCTGTTTCTTAACAGTGCTTATTTATCACGATTTCCACGGCTCTCTGCCTGCTTCCCAGGTGGAACGGCCGGTCTGCCCTAGAAGGCTAGAAGGAAGTGGGAGTGACACTGGTTTCTTCATGGTGTCTTGATTTCTTCTGTGCTGCATGGATGGAATTGTTTCAGATTACCTGTTCTGTCTTGCTACTCGTCTTCTTTTATGTATTGCATGGAGTTCATTCATGTTTGCTTGTTATGTCTCTCTACAGCCGTTCATGAAATCTCCCATAAATGTGAGACATAGCATGGATGTCTGGTGCCTGTTGGATCTTGCTTCCCAGTTGCCATAAAACCAAATTGCGTATGGTATCGTCACACATCAGCGTCGTCCTACCCTGAAATGTTCCACACCCTTGGAAACTGATTTTTGTTCCTCTTCTCTGATGCCTGATGGATGGGAGTTATTTCTGGTTAGGATGGTTGATGGTGACCTCATGCGATCCCCATCTACCCTAGTCACATTTATGTTGTGTGTCTAGAGAGGGGAATATATGTTTGTCGTTCTCCTTCACTGCCACTTCATTGCGGGGTTTTATGCCTGATTGGATTGTGAAAGGTCTGATATATTTTTCCTTTGTAACCTAGGGTTCTAACTTTAACCCCAGCAGCGTACTGCAACTTTCATGTTCTGCTTGACTTGATCATAATGTGATTTTGTGACTTAAGATGGTCGCCATGCACTACTAACTTATTTTAGTGAATAGATTGAATATATACATGTGTATTTCAGATTGCGGGATTAAGGTTACAAACTTTAAATCATGGCTAGATAATCCACTTTGTAAATTTTCACCCTGATGTACCCCAATTCATACAAGTTGTTGCATGTAGTACATGAAGCATGTGTAGTTGTTTATAAAAGCACTATGATTGCTCCCACCACCACTTACCTTCTTGCTAAAAAGATTGTTTAGATTAGTGTGTGGACAGTGTCATGCAAAAGTTTCTTTATTAAAACCTCGTATATCTTGGGCACCATCTCCGTCTCCCTAGTGGGGATCTCTCTTCTTTTTCGTCACCAAAAGAGCGATACAGGTGGAGGTGGGTGCTCCGAGATACCAACATCTGTTTCTTCATCAGTGGCAGTTTTATTCTGTGGTTTGACGTAGACGGTAGACGCTTTGTGTCCGTCCAATCTTTTTCTGAGGATTGGTTACAACTCCTTTTCGACACTTTGCCTGGTCATGGCTGTTGTCTCTTTACCTCATACTATGTTATGCTATTATGAAGTATAGAATTGTGACGTTTCTCTAACAGGAAATGTTGTGTTGGCCAGCATATCTTTCTAGCATAAGAATCCTCTGAGCTCGTTTGGCACCCATCATTTTATTTCATTTGGCAGAAATGAAATGATGTCATCATTTTGTTTCATTTGGAAAATGAAATGACAAGGTTAGGGATAGGAATTGGCATAACATACAATAGGTATTTGCTGGAATTCCAAATGAAATGACATTTCCAATTCCATGACAGCCAACAGGTTGAGTCTGGAATCACAAATGAATTCCATGATTCTAGCTTGAAATAATAGGTGCCAAACGAGCCCTAAAATTTGTTCATGTCTGAATTTCAGGCCAGATACTTTGAAAAAAGTTCATAGTATTAAGCAAACTGTGCAAGCAAACACTGTCACACGTGCACATAACACACCGTATGTGCACTGCACACGGATTGAGATGAGGGGAACTGGTTATCGTGATCACCGTACAATCCAGGGGTATTCAAAGACGAGTTCGTTTCAAATAATCACTTAATATTATGTGTGTGTATAAGCGGTCATCATCAAACCATTTTGAGCAGCCTAAATATCTGTGCTTCTACGATTCTAGCGGTGTAGGGAAACTACGTCGAACGATCGAACCTATCTCAATTTACAGATAACAGTTCATTCTAAAAGAAAATTAGCGAATCTTCTTGGGCTCATCTTATCCTTGGCCACCCTTGTAGAAAGAAAGTGATGGTGTTGCTTGTCATGCTAACTTCTTGGGAGCTATGGAATGAGCGTAACGCGAGGAATTACCGGAGCAAGAGTACCATGCCCAACATCATTTTCTCGAGGATAAAGTTGGAAGCTAAATCGTGGATTTTTGCCCGTGCCAAACATTTTGGTCACTTAATTCTAGAAGATTAGCTCTCGTTTTGTAATATTCGATGCCTCCGAGCGGATATAATCGTTGAACTTTGTCCTCAAACTCCTTCTTTATTAATGAATTAAGGCAAACCTTTTGCCTTTCTTTCAAAAAAATTGATAACCACTTTCGACTTTGAGGATCTTTGTATTGAAGGTACTTGCACAATTTTTCCTAAAATATAAACTGCGCAATTTAATAATGCTACTAGGTATATTAGCGCGGCCTATGCCGCGCGTTTTTCGTTAAATCTAAATTTGGAAATGTTGATATTTAATAGGTGTGAAGATTTGAAATTTTTTGAATCGCGAAGAAAGTTTAGGGGTAAAAATTGTGAAGTTTTCGAAATTTAATCAAATTAGGGAGTTATTCAGATTTGAATTCTTTTTGCATTTGTAAAGTGGGTAGATTTGAAAGGCACTTTTTTTTTAATTATTCAAATGTATGTGCCATGCTCCTGTTTGGTGAAATTTAAATTTAGAAACATCGATATGCAAATATGGTGGTTACAACTTGTAGAGTTTTTATGAAGATAGATCAATCGTTTTGCTGGTTGAACAAAATTTTCAGTGTTATTTACAAATCTATTACAGTAGATTGAAATTGAAAAAAAGGAATTACAATTATTCTGCAAAATAAAATGATCTGCATTTATTTTTTCTTCTTTTTTATTATTATTGCAATGTTGTTTTATTGCAAATGAAATAAAAAGAGAAAAAAAATATGAAGGTTGAATTTCAATGTTTTTACAATTTTATTTGAACAAACTAAAATTGGGAAAGCATTTTTCTTCTCTTTGATTGTTATTTCCAATGTTGTTTTATTGTAAAACAAAGGGAAAGCAAATAAGAAAAGAAAAGAAATAGAAAGTATTTCCAATGTTGTTTTACTGTAAAACAAAAGGAAAGCAAATAAGAAAAGAAAAGAAATAGAAAAATGGAGCTAAATGGAGGTGGAATGTCATTTCCACAATTTTATATTTGATATTGTAGTTGTTTTAATTAAGCAATAATTATAGTTGTTTAATGATGCATGAAAATGTGTTAGATGTAAAGATTTTAATTTTTTTGATTTTTTTATAATTATGGTTTGAAATTGAAAGTTATGAATTTTATAATTTGCATATGTTTTAAATTGTGGTTTGGAAGATATTAATTTGAAAATTTGCATGCATGTAAATGTGTTAGTTGTAAAGTTTGTAATTTTCTGAAAATTTTGGTATATTAATTATTTTTTCTGAATTATGGTTTGAAAGTTATGTATTTTACAATTTGCAACAATTTTCAGTAATTTTTTTAGAACTAACAGTGGGTCCCGCATGTCAGTCTTTTTATTAATTTTGAAACGGGTGGGCCAGCGCTGACGTCGTTGGAGACGTCAGCCGGCGCGGCGGAGCCGCCGGAGCTGCCGAGCTCGCGGCTGGGCAACGGCGAGCGCGCGGGAGGGTGGGAGCGGGCGGATCTGCAAGGCAGCGTGGAGGCGAGTCGAATGGGCGGCGCGGCGAGCCTTTTGGTTGCCAGAGTCGCCGGCGGCGACCAATTCTGCGGCGGCGGATGTCGAGATGGGCCGTGGCGTTGCGGCAGCGATTCCGAGCGATTCCGCCCGTCCCGCCGCGCGTCTGTGGACGAGGATGGTGAAGGCGCGACGGCGCACCTCGCTGTGTACTGCGAATTGAACGGAGAAGCGCGGAACGGCGGGGAGAGGCGTCGGCGGCGCCGGCGAGGTCCGCGCCGTTCGCGAGAGAGAAAGAAGAGGGGAATTTCTGCGGATGGTTTTGCATAAAAGTCCATGTCTTTCTGTGTAATTACAAACAGGTCCCTCACAGTGTAATAAGTTGGACCGCGGGTTTCTTTGCGGAAGTTTCGGGTTCTTTTTTGTAAGGTTCTCTGCGCCAAAAATCGTGCGCCACGGCGTGTCGCTGCGCGATTGGAAGAAATCCCGAGCTACAGCTCGCTCGATTTTTAAAGTGATTTGAATCGTTGGCTGCGTCGATCGGATGGTCCGTGTTAAAAGGGCGACGTGGACACTGGATTGGGGGTGAATCTGACGCCCTTTTATATATAGTAGGATTTGTAGTAGATAACAGAATGACAGTATTCATACATCACATGGTTATGTACTCAATAAGAATAGGCGCATTATCGCCTACATAAGGAAAAAAGGGTGCATTACTGTATCTTCCTCTAATCACAGATATGACTATTCATAGGAACTATGAGTAATAGGAATGGTAAAGACATTTCAGGTCCTAAATGTGGTTGTATAGAGTAAATACGATCCATGCAAATGCAGATAGCGGTGATCACATTGTACATGGGTGAACAAAAACACGACCGACATACACACGCAAATGAACTTCCTAACATATTTATGTAGATAGAACATGTCACGATACCGGCTTGGATTTATTCCACCGAGTTACTTGTGCACTTCTTATTTGAAAAAATTAGAGATTTATTGAATTTTAGAAATAAGAGAAAATTTACTTAGGAATAATGACCAAGTGTATAACATAGATGGCATGTACTCAATCACGATAACACTTCTAAATTACCACTATCATGTAATAAGAGGATATCGGCTCTATTTCGTGAAAAGAGTAACTCGGATAAAAAAGAATGAGTTATCACAAAGAAATATTTAGGAACTAGTGATTGCAGTATATAAAAAGAAAATCAATTCTTATAGAAGTATGACTGGATCTGTTCTTATAGAAGTAAATGGTCTTTGAGTATGTTTTTGACCATGCAATTACCGAAGCAACTTTGTTGTTCATGATACTATCAGCGAAGCCCTGCTGCAACCATACAAGCTAACTCCGGTAGGGTGCAATGGCAAATTAGGAGGCATCTATTCTTCAATAGTCATGTCACTCTAAGTAGGGGTATATACGACGACCTTATCAAGAAGGTCGTCATATACTAACAAGATTGGTACAGGCGATGTTTTTTAATAGGTTTGGCTGCCTCATTGGAGTGTAGTTTAACCTATATTAGGGAGACGTCGAGAGAAGCTTGAATGAAGGCTTGAGTCGTACTGTACTCCTACTAACAAGATTGGCACAAGCGATGTTTTCGAATAGGTTTGGCTGCCTCTTTGGAGTGTAGTTTAATCCTATATTTGGGAGACGTTGAGAGAAGCTTGAGTGAAGGCTCGAGTCATACTTTACTCCTCGAGGGAAACACCAAACTACTCATGAGCCTCAAGTGAAAGCTCGAGTCGTCTCCACTCCTCGAGGACAAAACTAAGCTACGGTACCCTCGAAGTCGATCTGAGTCGGACTAGGTGAAAGGGCCCCCATGTGTGGTTTTGGTAATTAATGATAATCCCTATAGACTAATGGTTGTGTTGAGTTATTCTTGTAGTGTTTGTCCATTGGCAATGCGTGAACTCCATATGTTAGATTCAAGGCTGATGCCATGAATATAATGATATAATGGAGTATTTGACGTCAAGATCATCGAGTTGCATTGATATATTTAATATGATGATGAAGAAGAATATGTGATGACCAAGTTGTTGTTCGAGGAGTTATCCAATGATTGGTCATGTGAGAGCTGAGCATATTGCAAGTGTGTCTTGAAAAAAAGGATTATGTGATCATTCATGGTTATCTTCAAGACATCGTCGAATGAAGAAAGAAGAAAAGATACAAGGTTGATCAAGATATTGATCAACACACAAAGCTACAAGATGTACCAAGTGGGATCATGTATCTATTGGTGTGGTAAGCAATTGTCCTTATAGCTTTGTGAACTAACCCATGATATGTATGTGTGGTATATGTATGTGGTGTTAGGTAACTTTCTATGGGCTCGGATCAAATGAAGATTTCATATAGCCCATGGAAGATGACGTCAAGTGGTGATCGTCATCAATGTTGAGAAGCGCAAGATCAAGAGAAGCATATCAAAGACATCCTATGATTGAAGCTTGCCACCAATTTGGAGATAATGGTCATGCGAAGATATGCCTAGGAGAGTCTCTCCCATAGTGGAGTATGGGGAGCAATATTTGAGTCTTCACCAAGCAAAGCGCAATCAAGAAAGGTGGTCCACTTGAGGCGATCAAGATCGACGTCATCTAGCTCAAGTGGAATGCGCAAGGCAAAGGTATGACCTTGATAGGGTTTCTATTTTACCGGTCTCATGTTGTTAGTCGGGAGACCGGGTTATAGGATAGACATTGTACTATCAAGAGGGGCTCTCGATTGAGCTTTAGCATATCAGTTGGAGAGAGCTCAAACCTTTGCATACTTTGCATCATCATATTTCTTGGTTCCTATTTGGCTTTTATCTAAGTGGGGTTTTGGAACTTGTCTTGATCTTCATGACAAGCTCAAGTTCACGAAAACGGATTTTGTATGAAAAACTTGTTGCGTTTTCGGTTTTGGAGTTTCTCCCGGTTCATCTTTTATAGAGAGGTTTCCCCTTTCTACATTTGGCTTTATACTCCCATGTTGGACTATGATGTTTCTCTACATGATCTTTTAGAGCTCGTTGTGGTGATTTCAACGAGCCCAAGAACATCGAAAACGGAGTCCGGATGATCAAGATATGTTAGTTTTCGTATTGTGTGTTTTTGCAGTTTTTGTCGGCCAGAATCTGCGGTGTAAACACACCGGAGTCTCCGGCCCGGACCCGAAAACTTCATATTTCGAGTTGGGACAACTTGGCGTTTGTCTCTGATGCCCAGTCCGGAGACTGGCCGGAGATTTTGGAAGTTTCTGGTCTCACCGGATTTTCTGGTCCCCTCTTGGGCCAGATATTCCACCCAGGCCGGAGACTCCGGTCCTTCAGGCCGGAGACTCCGGTGTTAAGTTTCCGGCAACGGCTCTATTTCGTGGGGACCTATAAAAGGCCCCTTCTTCCCCAATGAGTCTAGCTTTGCTGAGCACGAAATTGACCTCCATTGTTGACCTCCTTGAGCTTAGCTATCTCTCAATCCCTCCATGATTCTTGCCTCCATTTAGTGGGAAAAGAGAGAGGTGATCTAGATCTATTGTTCCACCAATCCATCTCTCCTCTAAGTGAGGGGAAGCCTTTGGATCTAGATCTTGGAGTTTCATTTGTTGAGTTCTTCTTTGTTCTTCCTCTCTTCTCCCCCCCTCCCCCCCACACAAATATTAGTTGCTTTTGGTGGGATTTGGGAGTGAAGGATTTGATCACTTCTAGTGGCTTTGCCTTCTTGCATGAGTTGCATCGGTTTGAGTTCTCCACGGTGATACATGGAAAGTGAAGTTGAGAAGCTTGTTACTCTTGGGTACTTGGGGTGCACTAGACGGTCCTTGTTGATCTCGGAGTTTTGGTGGCTCCCGGGATTTGTTGAGAGCCTCAAATTGAGTTGTGGAGTGTGCCTCAACCTTGTGATTCTTGTGGCTTTGGGAGCCGCGGGAATTCGGTGGGAGCTTCCAATTAAGTTGTGGAGTGTGCCTCATCCTTGTACGGGTTCGGTGACCACCCTCGAGTGTCCCATAGTGGTTCGTGGTACTCTACATTGGTAGAGGCACGAAGGAGATTATGGTGTGCCATTTGACGGCTATTCGGGGATCACTTTGTGACTCCGCACCGCTTCAACAGAGACGTAGCTTCCATTGAGAAGTGAACTTCGGGATAAATCATCGTCTCCAAGTGCCTCGGTATTTCTATACCCGAGCTTCTTACTTATGCAATTTACTTTGTGATAGCCATCGAGCTTGAAGCAATATATCTTGCTATCACATAGTTGCTTATCTTGATTAGCATAAGTTGTTGGTGCACATAGGTAAACCTAGCTTTGTTTAGGTTTTGTGCTTGATAAATTAACCGCTAGTTTTATTCCGCATTTATTCAAGCCTAAACCGTAAAGAATTTTAATCACCTATTCACCCCCCCCCCCCCTCTAGGCGACATCCGTGTCCTTTCACTAGGCTCCTCGGAATCGACCCTAGAGATCCCAAAATAAACCTTGAAGGTCTAGTGGCATACCCTTGAATACATTCAACTGCGAGTGAGTTACATGTCCGTGGGGGCTTATATAGGCTAGGGCTTCTTGACAAAATACAAAGGCTACCCTTTGATGGGATGATGTGTGAGGAATATTATGGTCATTATAGGTCCACTTGGTCCATCGGACTAGAGAGGGAAAGAGACCATAATCCACGATGGGCTTCTTCCATCTTGAGATTTTTTTGAGTTTTTGTTTATCTTTTCTTCTCCTTTGACTTATTAACCATGACAAGTGGCATGGACTCCAGTTGACCTTGTCGACCTTTTCAATACGCCATGTAGGATTGTATGAGATTCCCGGTAAAAATTATTTGTTCCTACAAAAAAGAGTTCCTTCTTTGAGCCTTAGTAACACAACCTTTGTTGTGGTTCCACGTCAAAATTCTTGAGTCTTGATAATCCTTTTTCGTTCCTAGGGCTTATTTTTATCTCCTGGCATAATTTTATCATGAGTTAAGACCAGGGCAAAAATATAGGCACACGTGAAATACGTCCCAAATAGTCTACCTAATTTTCCCAAAGCGAAAATATATTTCCCTGTTTTGTTGGATCTTTTAGAAATCATCTGGTAATCTCCGGAGTGAATGGATAGACTATAACACCATCGCAATCATCAATAGTCGTTTATTGATAGGCCAATCACGCCACTCTTAAAAGTACTAGTAAGCAATGTGATTGCGCGCACAAATCCTCACCCTGTTGCTGAGATAGTAATATTAGTTTGTGTATAGTGTGATGCAAAGTTACTTTACCAAAACCTCGTACATAGTGGCCACCATCTCTTACCACTTTGTGTGTGTGTGTGTGTGTGGGGGGGGGGGGGGGGGGGGGGTCACTTCTTTTTATTCATAAATAGTGATAAATCAAATAAAATTATTTTTCTGCTTAGTAGAGCTGTCCTGAATATCTCAAATAACTGATTAAACAGTTATTTTTGCAAAAAATCTTACAAAAATTCCACTTTTGAGGATCTTTGGATTGAAGGTAATTATGCGTTTTTAAGTAAAATAATAGATACTTCAATAAAATAATAGATATTATTTATACATCTCATATGTCCAGTAAATAAACAAAATATATTTTAACAAATCTAAATGAAACCCTTCATTCCATGGGAGGATATCAGGAACCACTGGGTCATGGCTCCACAATTTGTATTGAAAGAAACACAATATTTTTATCTAAATATTATATGTTTAATTTAATCTTACCTAAAATCTCAACAAACATTCGTCATATTTCTCGATCATTTAATAATGATTTTTAAGTGGGTTTCGCACTTGGATGGATCAAATGTTATATGTTCAATTTAGTCTAACCTAACATGTGAACAAACGCCAAAACTTCTCTGTCGTCTCTTTTAAGATATTTTCAAACATGTTTCAACTTGAAAATATTATCAATGGCATGAACACAGATGATACGCTTAATACTTTATTAAAAAATTGTGTGGATATTTATGTTATGCTTGTTGAGACATAATAAATTCCATCATATCTTTACAAGTTGATATATGCTTTTATTCTCAAATTAGTATTTCTTTACAAGTTGTGATGGCGAGTAATGAAAAGGTTATTAGTTCACTATCATCATATAGATCATTTAAGTTAAAATCTGTTTGGACAGATTATATAATAACTGTTTAGTTGGATTTATTGAGAAGGATAGATATTTTGTAAGTGTTGGTGATGTAGTCAAGATTTTTATGGGTACTTAACATGTAAAGTTAAGTAAGTTGGAGTCTAGTAACACCTGTGAATTATTTTGTAGGGTGAAATGCATTTGTTTTACCTTTACATGTGTTATGCACTACATTTAGTAGTCTAAACTGTAGAAACATGCTATATAAATCTATAAAAACACTTAGTTGTGCGTCTCCAAATAAAGATTATGCATATAAAACATGGCTCCCACATAGGCCTGGGCATTCGGTTTTAACCGAAAATTCGGTTCGGTTTATTCGGTTTTTGAGTAATTCGGGTAATAAGAAATGTGCACCGAAATAATTTCGGTTTTCTAATTAACTTGTAGTTCGGTTAAACAAAATTTCGGTTCGGTGTTCGGTTTTTAACCGATATGGACATATGGTTGTAGCGGTGTGACCGCCGGCCGGCAACGAGCCAACGAAGGCATCGTCATACACCCTGCCGCGTATGCGTGACTTTGTTGTAGCCGCGTCGCGTCGGCCGGCCAGAGTCAACAGAGGCGGCGGTGAATGCCAGCTAGCTAGCGATGTTACTATGCAGACAGCTCAGCGAACGACACGTATATCGGGGCTAGGGAGACTAGCGTACGTCCATGAGAATGCCAAAATTGTGTCTGCCTTCCTTGGTGGGCTGCCAGCAGGAGATGTACGTGCATGTGCATGGGGCTCCTCTGGTGGGTTTCCTTTTGGGCCAAGAAGGAAGCACAAACGCACAACAATCGACCGCCTGACGGAATTGTTTTGCTCTCTGGCTCTGTATCTCGGTTTGTTCGGTCTTTTCGGTCATCTCAGGGCCAAAACCGAAATTTCATATTTAAATTCGGTTTATCATATTTACACACCGAAATTAGTCTCGGTTAATTTGATTTCGGTTTATTCGGTTTCAGTTCCGGTTAATTCGGTTCGGTGTTCGGTTTTCGGTTTTTTGTGCCCACCCCTACTCCCACATAAGTAAAATCCTAGATCCGCATCAAGTAGGTAAAGTAGTGAAAAAACTACTATTGTGAATGTTTGAAAGATATGTTTGTTTCACCCATCAACAAAGGCGAAGTGATAAACAAGATAAATGGATATGCAAACTCATGAAATGTATATAAATCATAACATTGTACCTACAATGAATTGATCTCGAACTAGCCAAAGGAAATGAATGCATCACTCTATAAAAAAATTGTCTCAGACTAGTGTGTTAGGTCAAGGATTGTTATGCATGCATTCCACCAAACTAATGTTTATGAACATGATAGATAAAGATGTTGGTTATCTTTATATGCCATTATTTTATTCGGTGCATTGTCCAAGGTCAGAGTAAATAGCTTACCTTTGATACCTCAATCAACCAAGCATCTACTAAGTCTAAGAGCCTCTTTAATGAAACATATGTATCAGGACACTTCACATATTTGAAGGATATTATTTGAAGATGAAATTAGAATCATGAACCATATATCCCAGTATATTTACAAATTTCCACATGTCCGAGATGTGGCAAACACGGTAATCAAGACTTTGGAATTTAAGTTGCAATTGTTCCTTCATCTCTTCGTATGTAAGGAGGGAATAATTACAAAAAATGTGATGACCAAGAACCTTGAAGGTTGGTTGCATTGACTCCAACACGTAAAAATAAGGGTCCTCAAATTTCCTAAATGGATACGAAATTTGGTCATGAGTTCCCCGCTTTTCTGAGGGTCGGAGACAATCCAACATCTAATGGTTTTTTCTCAAGGGTTGCTAGAAACATAGTTCTAAGTTCTAACCTCGGCTTCAATATTTCGTCATGACTCGGAATTTTGACTCAAGAAGCAACTGTTTCTGAATCTTGTAGTTCAAGTTAGCTTGAGCGCAATAGTACTTGGAGACAACCTTGGCAACTTCACCCACCAATACATGATCTTGCTCAAAATGTCCCCACACTTTTACTTGCTGCCATGCGGCATTGTGGAAGGTTCATCAACAGAATCACCGGTGCTAGAGCTCTTTGACACATTCACATAGAGGTTACCTAGCCTATTTGTTACCAAAATTATATACCAAGAAGAACGAGAGGTTTGTGGATAAGATAGGGACGATATGTGAGAACAACGGTTTGCGGATAAGAAAAGGGATGACAATAAAGATAGGTTACATGGACATTGTGTTTTGGCTCGTAGGACCATCTAGTCCCATTATGGAAACTGCATTTTAAAAACATTTTAAAATGTAAAAAAATTATGAAATAAAATTTCGAGTGTACCTATGAACATTTTATGTTGACACACAAAATTTCGAGAAAAATAATGTTTTTTGTGTTATGTATGAAAAGACAAATTCAACGCTCAAAAATGACTTTTTACTAGACATGTTTTTATCTTTTTTACACAGTGCACAAAAAATGTCCTTTGTTGACGAAATTTTGTGTGCCTTCATAAAATGTCTATATGTACACCTGAATTATTTTTCGGAATTTTTTGACATTGCGAAATATGTTTTTTCATGATAGGAGCATCTAGTCCCACAAGCCAAAATGGATTTCCGAGGTTACATCAACAATTTTGTGGATAAGAGAGATGGCATTTTGAACTTGTGTAATAGGTAAACATAGGTATTAATAGGTAAACATAGGTATTAATCCCACCCGAGATTTTGTAGTTTGGGTTGTTTCCATTCTCTACTCCAATTCCAGAAAAGCGGCAGCACCTCTCCGCGGTTCTCCAAATACGTGTCTAGGTAACGACCTTAGAAGGTGTGTATCTCGAGAATAATAGGGAAACACTACTAAAATTTCTAGCATGTTTGTGCTTGTTTATTAAACTAGGAAAAGTGCCCGTGCGTTGCAACGGGGTAGAAATATGCACCGAATGTCTGGAAAACGGTGGCCACACGACACCCATCAACCGGTCATGTTAGCGAGACCACATTCATGAGACCAAACGTCTGGAAGATGGTGGTTGTGCCCCGGTTCGGCGATGTGAGCGAGGACACATTCAGGAGGAGCTCCTCTAGCGGTCGACCCATCTCGCAAGCTTTGTGCAACTTACAACCACCAAAACAACAAACAAAATTATAGTTCGCTGAACTACACCTGAGCAAACATGCTCACACAGTCATGTAGCTCACATAGGAGTTATAGAAATAGGTTTAGTGGTTCGACAAATAATAGAGCAGTTGGAATCAAAGTTAGGGTCAAATGAATGATTAATCACCGTCTACTCGCTCATTAATCAGATCGAGTACCGGAGTACGTACAGGCAATCCAGCTCCAGCAATTTGCAAGTCTACATCCTAGAAACTGAACCCACAAAAATTAATATTTGCTGCGTATCTGCTTTCATTAGTAGAAATCGACCTTCAACTCTTAATCTGACAGCAAAATGAAATCCTTCCGCAGATCTCTGTTAATTCGTTTGATTCAAGTGGTATTTTATTTAAGCCAGCGTAGATGCATGTACGATCATGGATAATCAAAGTATTCGAACTCCATGTTCTTGCCCATCCTTGGTGTGCTTAACTGAAAAGTGGTTGCAGTGTCGGCATCGCAGGTTTTTGAACATACAGGCTGCAGCGTTCTTCACAGTTGGCAACCAGGAGCATTAGTAACTCGAAATAGAACTGCTGGGCGCTAAACGGAGACCACCATCCGGCTATGGCGAGCTCTGCTCACCCATTGATAAAGTGCTCTAGCACATTGAGGCTCGTGCCGCTGCCAGAGAAAACGGAGTCAACCTCGCGGGCGCGAGGGAATGGAGCTGGCCAGACCTCCATGCCAGCCCGCCGCGTCAAAGCAGCGAGGCTGGCCCACAACAAATTGGGCGATTCAACCATGGATGCATCTTCTCCAGCCGACGCTTGTAAGCAAGCCCAGACGACCACGCATTGTCGCCCCAGCGCATCGTGGTCGCGTTAATTCCTCGCCGTGGGAAGCACACGCATATGCATGCTCGTGTAGGGGATCGTTGCTGCACTTGCACGCACATAGACAGATAGTCTCAATGCACGTACAGATGAAGACCTCACAAGCTGGACAATGGAGACGTGCTTGCGTCCTGTGAAGCTCCGTTGCTTCTCGGTTGTGAGCTGTACGCATGTACCGATGGCAGGTGAGGGCAGCGATCAGTAGGGTGGCCGCCTCGCCGATGCCCCCTTCACGTAGATGCAAGGGTTGCCTTGTGGGCGTGCGTTCGCGCACCCGCGCACATGCCGCGAGATCGTCTCCTCCGAGCAGTCATACGCGTGACCGACGGACTCGTGCGCGCGTCTCGTCTGACCTAGCACTCGGCGAGATCGTTTTCTGTGAGCTCTCGCATGTACGAGTTGTGCGTGCTTCTCCTCCGATCGGTGCTTTATATAGTGAGCAGGACAGGCCGGGTGACAGTTGGTGTCCATGTTTGACTCAGATTCCACAGCCACGCGGTGGAGAAAACGACGAACGACAGGAAATAGATCGGACGAAAGAGAAAAACTTAGCCAAACGTTGTTTTTAACTTACGGGTGGCAGAAGTGGGTAATTTGCGCGAACTTTAGGGGTATTTTCAACGACGTACGAGAAGAACCCTTAATGTTTTTATTATTAGGTATAGATTTCTAGGTTGCCCGCATCAATTGTATCACTTAGTCTTGCATTTTAGTTAAAATTTCAATAAAATAACCTTGCTAGAATGAAATATATTGGGTGCCTAGTCAACCCTCCTTCCCCTAGTCGAACTCTTGATTGACCTTTCGAGTGGAGAATTCCGGCACTTAAGCTTTAGTTTTGACTTACGGAAATTTTATGATGAAGGATCTCTGGAATCATCATAGGAATAAGATCTCTTATTTTCGTGGATTGTTTTCCTACAACGAAATTCCATATGGTTGCAAGCGGAGGACATCATATAGTCATCTTGTGTCTTGCATGCGACCTTCTCTCTTTGTACTCTTGTCATTACGGAAATATGTGGCAGTACTTTGAGCACTGAGGAAGATAGAACTGTTAGGACACAATGCATAAATATGCCGACGATAGGTGAATTTTTCCCGGTTGTGGCGGGACTGAAAACAAAGTGGAGACCGATACTCGTTAGGACATATCTTCATGTATATGTTAGCTGAAGCTAAGACTTGTTGCTGGACTTTGGGTGACAAAGATAATCTGCATGTGAAATTACTGCCGCCGACGGGACAACGGGATGCCTTCACTTTCGCGTATGAAGCTGCTACAACACGCGAGAGGCTGTTGACGAACACGGCGTGTCCTCTCATGCTTGGGCTAGACCTTCACGTCTGTACGTGAAAGTGCGCAGGGATGGATTTTCTTCTCAGATATATATTTTTCGATAAAGTTCTCAGATATATATATACATGAATTTGTGTGTATATCCTTTTTTTAGAATCATGTGTATATCTGATGGAATCGTGCATTGGAGGCCAGTCCGATCCAGGTCCGTGCGTGAGTTGGCCGGTATGAGTCCGGCTCCAAGCCGTATCTATCTATGGTTCGGTTCCGATATATATCGATCGAGATCGACAAGCAGGTCCCGATGGAGACAGGGAAGGCCCCGGCGGCGATCGACGACATGATCCAGACGAAGAAGATGCGCAAGGAGGCGACGGAGGCGCCGGTCGACGACATGGTCCTGACGGAGAAGACGGACACGACGTGCGCTCAATCTGATCCGCCTGCTGTCAAGCATCGTATGCCCGACGAGTACGTCAGGCTCATCCTGGCCATGAAGTTGGAGGAGCCTACGGACTACCCCGAGGGGAGCGAGGAAGAGGCCGCCATTGCCAAGACCCAAGAGGATCCACGACGACTTCGAGCCGTTCCAGGCGATGGTTCGCAAGGAATGGCATGACAAGGGCTACGTGGAGTTGGACTACGACTATGTCGCGCACCTTGCCAAGGTGAAGGATATGCACAAGGAGCACTGGGCTGAGTGGAGGAAGCACCAAGAGAGCTTAACCAACATCGAATACGCAGACTCAGACGATGAGATATACGCTGAATGGTATGCTGATCCATACAATCCGGACGAGGTGCTCTAGCAATTCAACCTAGGGCGAAGAGAGCAAGGAGATGGTTTCTCTTGAATCCGACTGAGAACAATCTTTGTACCGTTGTTGATGATCAATAGATCGGTTGGCCTTTTCGCAAAAAAGAAATGCAGCTTAAGTTATGCCCAACCTCCCGAAAAAAAAGTTATGCCCAACTATATGTTATTGAACCTTCCATGGTAGTCTATCTATCTATCTATCTATCTACTACGTATGTTATTAGCACTCCAAACTAAGTTATGTTTGGTGATGCACATCATGTTTCTTGGGAATTTTATCGATGTTCGCAATGAAGCCATGGATATTCATCTTAGTAACCAATCATCAAACAATTATTCTATTGTGGGAACGTGTCCTACTAACAAGTTCTGTCCGGCGCGCAAGAATTTATCATTCGTCTCTATAACCAACCCATGCATGCAAGGAATCTTTCCGTAACCGAAAATTCAAAAATAAAGTATCTCTTAAACCGTTAATCGAATTGATGATCCGTTTTCAAAGTTGTTTCGTATCGATGAGTACTTAAAAACAAGATACCCATCTTGATATGTTTTGATGAACTTTTTTTTGTTGCCAGTTGCCGGGTTATAATATTTTAGGTACCATATTACTAGTTAACATTTACCAACCAAATAATACATAGTTACCAGCTAAATTTTACATGTTTTTGTCATAGCCATGATGTATATGTCCAGATAGTGAGTAATTAATCCACTCTAAACACGTAAAATATGAAATTACCATCACGAAAGGATTACATTGGTGAGTAGCAAAGTAAAAAAGGCAACCATTTGATTTTAACCTGATAATCAACTTGACACTAACTGGTGACCAAGTGACTATAATCTGGTAACTAGGGTCGAAAAAAGTTGTCAAAACATATAAATATGGGATCTAGTTTTAAAGATTAATCACGACAAAGTCAACCCTGAAAAATGGATCTGAATTTTGATTTATGGTTTAAGAGATAAAACATTTCTAATTTGAAAACCGGAAGGAATCTACGTGGCTGCTTGCATGCATGGTAAGTTACCATATTCATTCCATGCCCACGGAAAACTAATCTGAGTCACGTGCCCTTATTAGCACGGTCCATCATCAAATTAATCTTTATAGATAAACATAAAAGTGACCACGTCGCACGATTAGGCTAAAAACAACGTCCCACAATCGAAAAAAATCACCGTGGCAGACCGACGCACGATCGGTAAAATAAAATAGACCAAGTCGGTTTGCGTATCCGTAGGTACGTCACTGTTTTACAAAAATCGATCGCTAAAGGGGAATATAATCAAAATAGTTAAAGGGAAAAACAATCGAACTAATAAAGACATTAACTATGCGCAGGACCAGAACTTTGCTCGAGAACGCACCCATGGGAAAGCATAAAAAGTCTCGACTACCTCGACCGGAACCCAAAGATTTCGCTCATGCTCGACATTGTTACTCTCTGCTCAACATTGCCGCCGTCCAGTCGATCCCCCCCCCCCCCCCACTTCGTCCGGACTGCGTCGTTGTCATCTCACAGATCTCCCCACTTTCACCGAACTCTGCCATAACTCTGTCGTTGTCGGCTCGCCGATTTGCCCATCTTGCCAGAACAAACATAATAGTTTATCTAAATGCTATATGTTTAATTTAATCTCATCTAAAATCTCAATGAACATTCATCATACTTATCATCTTTTAATAATGATCTTTAAGTGGTTTCATACTTGAACTGATACAATGGTATAACCTAACATTTAAACAAACCCCAACACTTCTCTATCATCTTATTTTTATGATTTTTAAATAATGTTTGAACTTGAAAACTTTGTAGATAATGACATGAGCAGAGATGATATGTTTAATATTTATTTAAAAAAACATGTGGAACTTTATGTTAGGCCTGTTGAGAATAAACAAAGTTCATTCTATCTTTACAAGTTGATATACACTTCCTTCTCAAACTATTATTGCTTTACAGATTCACTATCAACACCCTTATTATATAAGTTAAAAACTGTATGGCTAGTCATTATTAAATAATTGTTTAGTTAGGTTCGTTGACCAAGGTAGATATTTTATAAGTGATGGTCATACAGTCAAGATTTTATGGGTATGCAAATATGTATAGTTAAGTAAGTTCGAAACTAATAACATCTGTAAACTATTTTGTAGGGTGAAATGCCCATGTAGCCCCTTTAAGTGCGTTATGCACTCTATTTGGTAGTCTAAACTCTAGAAACATGCTAGTGTGTCAGGTTGT
Source organism: Poa pratensis (assembly GCA_947311845.1). Taxonomy (NCBI): domain Eukaryota; kingdom Viridiplantae; phylum Streptophyta; class Magnoliopsida; order Poales; family Poaceae; genus Poa; species Poa pratensis. The sequence goes on along the minus strand of CAMZMU010000055.1, from coordinate 9,089,653 downwards.
GGGTTTCCATGCATGCATTGCCTTGTTCACGTCTACACCGCATACGTCCTCATGTACCCCCAGGAATACAAAAACACTTAATTATGAGTCTTCAAACAAAGATTATGCATGTCAAACATGGTTCCGACATAAGTAAAATCGATGTAGATCCGCCACTGCGTAGAAGCATGTAAAGTAGTGAACAAACTAGCCGCTCTAAATGTTTTTTTTTTTTTGAGGTTTAAGACGGTCGTATCCGTCATCCGATTAGATAGAATAGAGTGTTATGTACAGGAATTTGAGATAGGGAAAAAATCCCTTTACATGCAAACCAACAAAAAACTAGTCTCCAGGATCTTGTGTGTGGGCAAAAGCCCGCATCGACAACTCCTCCTGCACCAAAGCCGCCCAGTCGCTCATCATCTAGGCCTCCCCCGGCGGCATCTGCCGCTCCAACCTAGTCCCTATCGTCTTCTTCTTCTTGGTCTTGTTCATGGCGAGGACGAGGTCGTCGATGGCCGCCACCTCCTGGTCCGAGAAGGGTCCCGTACCATCTAACAGGGCCAAGAAGTCCTCCCGCTGGCGCCCCGAGGGGTGGGCCTCCTCGGTCAGCGAGCCGAGACGGCGCGCCACGGTCTCTTTGGCCAGCTGCACGATGTTGGCGCCTTTCGGGTGCAGCTTGGCGAGTCTCTCGCTCCTCCACACAGACGGTGCCTCCATCTCCATCTCGTGGACTAACGGCGTGGCCGGCGTGCCCAACACGCTGTCCGCAAATGGCACCGTGATCCGGGCCAGGAAGCCCGACTAGGCAGTTCATCGTGCGAGATTCGGCCCCAAGTATCCATGTTGCCCCTGTGTTCATGCCATAACCGGACGCAAATGTCCGAGTCAAACAAGCCTTCGTACGAATGTCGGTCTCATAACCGTGTCGTAGTAGGATCCGCTAAGTATTCGAGTTGTCATCGGCCCCGTCTTGGTTTGTGAGCATGAGTGGGCCTCCTTTCCTAGCCTTTACTTGACTGCACCTTCCGGTAGTTGGCGATGTGTTTTCCTAATTCTTCATGCTTTGTGCCGCGCCGCCATATCTAAGTGATGTTTTATGGCGGGTCCACCCATGATACCCCATTCTACCAAGCTCCTTGAAAGAGCTTCTTTACTGACAACATGTGTATGTGGATAATTCACATATTTGAAGGATATTATCTTCTTCAAGATGAGTTAGCATCATGACCCATATATCCCTTTTTTTAAACAAATGTCCACATTTGTGAGATGTGGCAAACACAGGAATCAAGGCTCTTGATCTCCACCTATGTAAGGAGAGAATCATTACGAAATTTTTGACGACAAAAAATCTAAAGGTTGGCTGCATTGACTACATCCACTCATCAATGTATGGTCTCAAATTCCTAAATGGGTACAAAACTTGTTCACGAGTTTCAGATCGGCTTGTCTGAGCGACGAAGAAAAATCTGATATGTGATGGGTTTTTTCTTAAGGTTTGCTAGAAACCTAGTTCTAACCTCTGCTTCGATTTTTTTTCATGGCTCGAAATTTTGAATCAAGAAGGTACGAGTTCCAAATCTTCTAGTTCAAGCCAGCTTCAACGCATAGTTCTTGCAGACATGCTTCGTTACATCACCCACCAATACAAGACCTTGCTCAAAGTGTTCCCACACCTTTACCTCCTACCTTGTGGCATTGCAGAAGATGTATCAAAAGAATCACATGTGCTAGAGCTCACGAAAACTTTCACATACATGTAACCTAGCTAGTTGCTGCCAAAATTATATACCAAGAAGAATGAGAGGTTTGCGAATAAGAAAGGGACAATATGCGATAAAAACGGGTTTGCAGATAAGAGATGAAGTGCGATAAAGAGAGGTGACAACGACAAGTTTGTGAATAAGAGAGAGATGTCGTTTCTATGTAATTTTGGTTGATTCCATGCTCTAGTCCAATTCCATATAAACGGTAGTCGGCAGCAACTCCACGCGGTCCTCCAAATATACGTCTAGGTAACAAACCTATAGGGTGTATATCCCGAGAACAACCAGAAGACACCACTAAAACTTCTAGCATGCTTGTGCTAGTTTATTAAATTTCTAGGTTTTCCACATCGGTTGTATCACTGAGTATTGCACTTTAGTTAAATTTTAATAAAATAACCTAGTTAGAGTATAATATACTAGTCGCCTGTTCAACCCTCCTACCCCTAGTTGAACTCTTGATCCTTCGACCTTTTGAATGGAGAATTTTTGCACTAAAGCTTTAGACTTGAGGTTTTTTTACGATGATCGGATCTCTTGATAATCAAAAGAATAAGAACACCGATTTTTCATGGATTTTTCGACGCCAAATTTGCTATGGTTCCACACGGAGAGGTTAAACATCATATTGTGTCTTGCGTGCGACCTTATCTCTTATAAATACTCTTGTCATCACAAAAATATGTGGAAGTCTGTACTTTGAGCATTGAGGAGGTTAAGAAGCTTGCTTGGAAGGCACGAGATCAAAATATGCCGATGATAGGTGGATCAAATTGTTCCACGGTGGCGGTGGAAATAAAAACAAAGTGGAGATCAATATTCGTTGAAACGTATCTTCATGGATATTTTTAGCCGAACCTAAGACTTATTCCTGTTGACAAGAGAGTGAAATGTGAACTTTATGGAGCTCTTTCTTAGACTAAAAATATGATATTCGGAAAACAATGAAAGCTTTATAACCGTAAATCCATGTGCTTTGATTTTTGCTAGGATTACGGTTGTCACGAAATAGTAGTCCTGAAGCTTTTTTATATGTCCGCTATTTTGGAATCATACGCTCCATAGTCTATGGTTAGAGATAGAGAGAACATCGTTCTCACCGACTTCTAGCCTAAGAAACCGAAGCACTAGAGCACTTTACGATCACTTGATTTGCCTCATCAGGAAAAGACTGGGATGAGAAAGACTCGGAAGGAGAACGGGGAAGTGGCCCAGCGGTTAGGAGCGCAGTGTGCGACCTAGGTTGGAATCCCGTCGGGGCCGGATTTTCGGGAATTCTCACGGGGGGTTCCTTCTATGAAAAATACCACCAAGGGTTAGTCCTGATAGGTTTTGGTAGAGAGAATATTAGAATCTACTGCATCTCTAATGTATGCTACAAGCTGGGACCAACATTAACTTTTACCATAAGCTACGTGCCCAGTGTTTGTTGAAATAGTCAGATACAAAGAGAGAAGAGAACTTTAGAAAAGGAGAGAATTTTCCTTCTTATTAGTGCTACTGGCACACACCCGTCGTCTGGAAGATGTTGTTGCGCCGTAGGTGACCACATCCTTGCATCAGCCCATACACATCTCCTCTCGAAACAGGCTTTCGCCCCGCTTTATAAATAAAACAACATGCCAAGCAAGTCCATACAAAGTTACAAGCACAAGGAAGGGACTAGAACAGTTTGCTGGGGCCGCAACACAAGTAAGCCAAAGAGGAAGAAGCAAGAGAGAGAGAGCAGCGGGGGCGGGGCTACAAGGGGGAGAGAAAGGGAGGAAGAACAAAAGCTAAGCCCCTCTGGCGCTAGCTGGAAGATGTAGAGGAGATGCTCCGAGCGGTCCCCACAAGTCTAGCGAGCATGTCATCCAGCTGTCCCTGTCCCGATGCCTAGACAACGGGTGCCACTGCTGCAAGAAAACCAGAAATTTAAACATCGAGTCAGAAGCACGTCGGAGAAAGACCCGCTCAATCACCATTTTATTGCGAATTGTCCAAAGTGTCCACGTCAACGTGGCAAACACCAACCAGAAGAGGCGTCGCCTCCCCCGGTATTGTTCGCCTAGAACTCTAAGAACTCACCCAGGTCTGAGGCCTGCCAAGTAGGCCCAAGCGCCTCGTGGACGAAGTTCCATAGAAACCTGGCAGCGGGGTAGGTGAACAGGATGTGAGTTCCCGTCTCGGGGATCCCACACATGGGGCAAAGTCCATTCCCCGACCCACTTACGGACCTCCACCCCTGAAGGGAGGCGGTCCCTAAGAAGCTGCCACACGAAGATTTTGATCTTTAATGGTAGACGGCCTTCCACAGCGGAGAAGCCCAAGCTCTAACTGGATTACTGAAGAGACTCCGATAAGCCGACTTTACGGAGAACGTCCCAGAGGGCGCCAAGTGCCATGACACGAGGTCTTGGCCACCTGGCAGCGCCTCCGGAAGTAAACTTCGTAACTCCGCCTGACATGGGAATACCCTTCGGGTCCCCCACTATTGGTATACCTGGTGCATTCCAGCCGAAGGCTCACCTGGCGGCCCAATGAAGCCCAAGAAGCCACGACTTGCAGCACAAGACTAGGACTCATGTAAACCCTACCTGGCTCCCTTTATAAAGCCAGGCAGGGGCACCCTTTAGAGGAGAGGAGATACGACGCATAGACATACGCAGATCTAATCTGCACCACCATCGCCCTCGCGGCCACCATGTAACCTCATATCATTATAATCAGACAAGCAGGAGTAGGTCTTTACCTCACAATGAGGTGTCGAACCTGGGTAAATCCCTGCTTGTCAGCCGCCCGATACTACCAGCGCGCCATCTTCTCTCCCTACGCCATCTTCTCTCCCTATACGAAACCCTAGGTATCTCACCTTGGGATTTGCCGTGGTACCCCCACGTCACCGCCCAGGCTATAGCCTCGGCAATACCAAATGTTCGTCGGAACGATATGTTCCAAGTCCCATTGTGTATGGCCGAGCCCACCAGCTGCATAGGGTCCGCACAAATAGCAAACAGGGATGGGAATCTATGCTGTAGCGGGCTTACATCAAGCCACGGGTCCAACCAAAAGAGGGTGCCCTCTCCATTACCAATGGAGAAGCGGGCACCCTTCCTAATCTCATGCTTGATGGTTTGGATGGACCGCCAAAATTGGGATCCATCCCGACGATCACAAGAAAGGAGGGGACGCCCTGCAGGTACTTTGCTTTGATTAGTTGCAGCCATAGCCCCCCTTCCTCTCTAAGTATCCACCAAACCCATCGACGCATGAGCGCGAGGTTCATCTTACGAGAAGATAAGATACCTATGCCCCCCATGTCCTTGGGGGTGCACACATCCGCCCATTTGACCATGTGGTACTTCTGACGCCCATTGGCCGCCTGCCAGAAGAAGCACGAAAGTTCCCTGTCAAATGTGACATGCATGCCTTCTTGGAGTTCATAGACTCCCATCAGGTACATAGGCAAGCTAGACAGGCAGGCGTCAATCAGGACTATTTTGCTCCCCTTAGAGGTAAACCGCCCCTGCCAGGGCTCCACCTTAGGTTTGACACGCTGGGTAACCGGCTCTAGGTCCTTAATAAGGATCCTAGAGTCACTAAGGGGTATCCCAAGGTAAGTAACAGGGAAGGCGGATAACTTGCAATTTAGTTTGTCCGCTATCCTCTACTGCTCCTCAAGAGAGTACCCCATGATCATGACTTCGCTCTTGTCGAAGTTAATCTTGAGGCCTGACATGGCCTCAAAGTAGAGTAGAAGGAACTTGAGATTAACAATGTCAAGTTCCGACCCCTCCACCATGATCATGGTATCGTCCGCATACTGGAGGTGGGTGATTTCGCCTCTAGGAATAAGGTGCCCAACCACACCAGAAATATGGTCGGTCATCTTGGCTTTATCCAAGATAGCCGCTAGGGCGTCAACGGCAAGGTCAAAGAGAAGGGGGAGATCGGATCCCCTTGTCTCACCCCACACGAAGACCTAAAGTAGGGACCAATGTCCCCGTTAATGTTTATGGCCGTGCTCCCAGTCATGACGATCTGCATAATCCAGCATATGAAGCGGTCATTGAACCAACGAAAAGACCTGGCAGAGAAAAGCCCAGTCCAAACTATCATATGCCTTCTGGATATCTAGCTTAAGGAAGACACCTTTAAGATGTCTAGCCTTGACTTCATGAACAACCTCATGAAGAGCCAGAACTTCGTCATGGATAAATCGTCCCTTGAGAAAGGTGAACTGATGCGGGTGTGCGAGACGCTCCACAACTGACGCTAAGCGTGATGCACACACTTTGGCAAGCAGTCTCTGGATGACGTTGATCACTGTGATCGGCCTAAACTATCGTATATCTGTGGCCCCTACTGTTGGAATATGTAATAAGTTGAGATATGATGTAATACGTATAGAGTATGGTATAGTATACCACCTCATATACGAAACCTTGTAAGCCACGGTAGGGGCTTTTCCTACCCCATATAACACGTAGCCCGAGCCCCCAACGAGGTATCGGTTCCGCTCCAGAAACTCTGACATGGTATCAGAGCTCTCCTCTCCATGACCTAGCCGCCGAACCTTCCTCCAAAAACCCTAGAAAAATCCACGATCTGTTGATCGGAAGCCACACCACGATCTGTTGATCGGAAACCCTCCCACGATCTATCGATCGGAAGACCTCACAATCTCTACGATCTATTGATCGGAAGCCACGTAAAAGACCCAAGAAAAACCCACGATCTCTCGATCGGAAGCTCCCAAAACCCAAGAAAATCCATGATCTGTTGATCGAAAAACCTCCCCGTCGGTGCCATGGCCTCCTCCTCTGCTACGTCGGCCTTGGTCGCCTCTCTCGGGGCCCCTCCCTCCCAGAAACTGACCCGGTCCAATTTCCTCTTCTGGAAGACTTTGGTCTACCCTGCCCTGCGTGGTGTTCACGTCCTCGATCTCCTCGATGGTACTGAAGCTGCGCCGGCGAAGCTGCTGGAGGTGGAGGATGAAGAGAATAAGAAGATTCAAGTCACAAACTCGGCCTATCTCGCATGGGTGACACCGGATCAAGCGGTGCTCAGCTGGATTGTAAACTCGCTCTCACCAGAAATCTTGGCTCATGTCGTCGGCATTGATACCACCGCCGACATGTGGGCTGTTCTCACAAAGATGTTCACGGCCTCTTCTCGCTCGAAGATCAATCAGCTGAAGGGCTCCCTCCAAGGTACAAAGAAAAACGAGCTTACTGCCTCTCATTTTTTTGCAAAGATGAAGGGCTTCGCCTCCGAGCTTGCTGCCCTAGGAAAGCCGGTGGAAGAAGATGAGATGATAGGCTATATAATTAGTGGTCTCGATGGTTCTTACAACTCCGTGGTGGCGGCTGTCAATGGCAATCCCTCCACCACCCTTGATGACTTGTACGCGCAAATTTCTGCATATGATATGAGGCACGAGATGCTCACAGAGACAGGCCAGGTGACAGGTTTTGTTTCCTCTGCCAATGCTGCCTTGCGAGGTCGTCCAGATGACAGAGACAGCCGTCCGCGTGGTGACCGTGCACGCTCCCCAGATCGAGGCCGTGCGCGTTCTGCCGACCATGGTGACCGCGGTGAGCGTGATGACCGTGGCCACGTTGACCACTATGATTCTGACCGTCGCCGTGATGGACGCGATGGGGACGCCGTGATGATCATGATGATTGGCGTCGCCGTGATGACCACGACCGTGATGACTGGCGTCGCGGTGATGACCGTGATGGTGGACGCCGTGATGATCGCTATGGTGGATGTCGTGATGACCGCTATGGCCGACGCTGTGATGATGGACAAGGACATAGTCATGGCCATGGCCGTGCTCCCACACCTTTTGTTGATGTAACCTGCCAAATATGCAAGATTCATGGTCATCCTGCCTCTGATTGCTGGTGGCGTTTCAAGGATGACTCAAGGTCTGATTCTAATGATGATACTCCACGCAATGACAAGAAAGCAAATGTGGCAGCCTATGGTGTGGATACAAATTGGTACCCCGACAGTGGTGATACCGATCACATCACGAGTGAACTGAGTAAGCTTACCCACCATGACAAGTACAAAGGACATGATCGTGTGCACACTGCCGATGACAATGGTATGTCTATAAGTCATATTGGTTATTCAATGTTACACACTCCCAATAATATCTTGCATCTAAACAATGTTCTTCATGTTCCTAATGCATCCAAAAATCTACTTTCTGTTCATAAGCTTACACGTGATAATGATGTCTTTATTGAATTTCATCCCACTTTCTTTTTGATCAAGGACCAGATGATGCATGTAAAATGCATACATGAACTTTGCATTATTTTTACTTATATTCCAGTCATATTTGCATCATATAAGGGTTATATCACTGTTTTATAATGATTTTGAGAATATTTGACATGTTTCCTATTTTTTATAGAATTAACCCTGCGCAGGCAGAAAACCCTATTTCTATATTTTAATGTTTCAGGGACCCAAACGACGTCCAAATAACCTGGAAATTTACGAGCATCATTTTTTGGAAGGAACAAAGCGTGAGAGTGAAGGAAGCAAACAAGAGGAGGCCCGAGGGCCAAAATAGGTAGGCCCACGCGGCCCCTGTACCTGTCCGCGTGGGGCCCCTCCTTTTGGGCCTCGGAGCTCCGCTGCCGTCGATCTTTCCTCCACCGACTCCGTTTTGACCTAAAAACGCATATAAAAATAGTCCCCCGACGTTCTCTGGAAGGAGCGCCGCAGAAACACAGAAACACCGAAACAGAGACCTGGAGTTGCAGATTGGAGGGGAAAACTCCGGCAGGGCGCTGCCGGCGTGGTCTCCACACTAGTACAGAACGACACATCGGAAACGGGCCAAAAACCCCTTCGGCAACGGAGAAAGGGTCCGTGTCCCCGCCTCTGTCACTGATGTGAAGCCTCACAATGGCAACGGAGATTTTTATCGTTTGCAATAAGTTTAGCAACGGGCATAATATATAAACGTTGCCTTTAGTATTTACATCAGATACGGAGATTAAGTTTTAACCATTTGTAATGAGGGCTAAAGGAAACAAAAAAAAGCCGGTGACGCCTGCTGCACCGTCGACGGAGCCCTGTGGTTCCTGCTTGACAGCTGCCGGTTCTTCACCTTCCTCTTCGCCCAGCTTCATTGCGTGGTCTTCTTCTACCTATTTAGTACTACACAAAAGTCTTGCTCCTAGAGGCGCCGGCTTCAGTGGACCGTGTGGACGGAGCCCCGCTCCTACGTCTTCACGGCCGCCGCATAGTCTCCAGGTTTCCTCCTCGCCCTAAAGGAGATGAAAAAAATCAAAATGTAAGCTCCTTCATCTCTATGCACAAGACAGATGCTTCTTCATCGGCATTACAGAAAATATAGAACTAATTACAACTAGAACATAGCCTAAACAATGCCTCATATATAGGAAGATTGGACACACAAATTCCAGGGATGGAGCAAGCGAGCCAAGTAGGATGCACAAGATCGATGTGTATTTGTGCATATCACAAGGATCACTAGCGCCACCCCCGGATCACACGGTGTCACCTAATTTTAATCATCGGCATAACAGAAACAAAGCTAAAATCAGAGCAAATGCCTACTAAAAACAGAGCAAATATATGGATAAACAATTAGCTACTTACAACTAGAAAACAGCAAAAATCTATGTGGAAACAATGCCTACTAAAAACAAATCAAATCTATGGACAAACAATTAGCTACTTACAACTAGAAAACCGCAAAAATCTATGTGTAAACAATGCCTACTAAAAACAGAGCAAATCTATGGATAAACAATTAGCTACTTACAACTAGAAAACAGCAAAAATCTATGTGTAAACAATGCCTACTAAAAAGAGCAAATCTATGGATAAACAATTAGCTAATTACAACTAGAAAACAGCAAAAATCTATGTGTAAACAATGCCTACTAAAAAGAGCAAATCTATGGATAAACAATTAGCTACTTACAACTAGAAAACAGCAAAAATCTATGTGTAAACAATGCCTACTAAAAAGAGCAAATCTATAGATAAACAATTAGCTACTTACAACTAGAAAACTGCAAAAATCTATGTGTAAACAATGCCTACTAAAAAGAGCAAATCTATGGATAAACAATTAGCTACTTACAACTAGAAAACAGCAAAAATCTATGTGTAAACAATGCCTACTAAAAAGAGCAAATCTATGGACAAACAATTAGCTACTTACAACTAGAAAACAGCAAAAATCTATGTGTAAATAATGCCTACCAAAAACAGAGCAAATCTATGGATAAACAATTAGCTACTTACAACTAGAAAACAGCAAAAATCTATGTGTAAACAATGCCTACTGAAAAGAGCAAATCTATGGATAAACAATTAGCTACTTACAACTAGAAAATAGCTATCCTACTGAACTGGGGTCTTACATTAGGCGAGGCGGGCTCGCTTAGCGTCGTCGCCGGCGACGGAGCTAGCGCCGGCCTCCCCTGGCGGCGCCTTGCCCTCGCCGTGGACCAAAGAGAGGGCTATGGCGGCCCGGAGGTCAGACTGGTAGACCGCCTCCTCGGCGCGTTCGACCTGGGTCGATGGCTCGGAGAGGAGGACCGTCGCCTCCAGATCGGCCTCGCCCTAACGACGCTTGGCGTCATCGCGCTCGAAATCGGCGCGGGAGAGTTGGCAAGCGATCTCTAGATCACGGTCCTCCTCCTCTTCCTCTTACTCTTCCTCCTCGTCGGAGGACGAGGAGGAGGAGGAAGACGGATGGCGGCCGGGGTACATCGCCAGGCGGATCTCGCGGTAGCTGCAATGGTGGCCAAATGAGCGGGTGCGGCCAGAGCCTTCGCCGTGCGGACGAGCGCCAAGGGCGCGGGACCGGCCCAAGGGGGCTGGATCGGCGGCGGCCTGTTCCGCAAGCTCGTCCCGCAACACCAGCTGCTGCTGCTGCCTGAAGGCCCGGAGGGTGGGGCGGCCACGGCCGCGGCCACGGCCGCGATGGCCAGATCTACCAGCGCCGACGGTGGAAGCCATGCGAGAGAGTAGAGAGAGAAGAGACTGTGCGGCGGCTAGGGTTGGAAGTGAGACAGTGAGAGTGAAGGGCATAGTAGGTTCTTATAGGCCGGCTGTCGGGCTGCTTGTAATGGCAACGGAGATTACGAAATTGTTCGTGTGCGATGAGCCCACATCTGTAACGGAGGTAAACTAACCTCCGTTGCCAACATATATTTCACTATTCACCCGTTGTCGATGTTGTGGGCCTGCTTTACGGCCCAGTGCGGGCACGCGGGGGATGTCGCGATTTACCGTCGCCTAACTCCTGCCGTTGCCATAGAGGGGTATCTGATGTGTCGTTCTGTACTAGTGCCATCTTCTCCAACGACTTCTCCACCGTCTCCATGATGAAGAGGGAGTAGTCCACCTCTGGACTATGGGTTTGTGGAAATAACTTATGTATCTCTCTCTCTCGAGCTTCACTAATTAGTACCGTATGAGCTGCTGAACATGATTACGGTCATCTATGTAATACCTTTGTGGTGGATCTTTTTATGAGTTAATATATGTTTGAGATTGCAATGGTTTTGTTTCAGTTATGAAAGTAGATGCATATTATGTACCCCGTTCTTATTTACTTGTCATGATCAAGCATGTTTATGAGAGCATGTGAGGGGAAATGTGTGCATTAGTTGGAGTAACGGGGGTGGCTAGTGCAGTGAACGTGAGAGAAAGTTCTGCGATCCACTTGGGTGTTTTACCTTACTTTGTTGCCTCACTAGGGACAAAAAGAAATACCATGCTACCGGAGATGTGGGTGTGACCATTGCCACTACTCCATGACTAGATCTAGCATGTTCTTATTTTAACTTCATGTCATGATACTTATTGCTATACTCTAAATTATCTTAATTACTGAGGTGTTATGATTTAGTTCGCATCTTGGTGGAGTATAAGAGAGAATAATAACCAAAATGTCTCTTTGTTAGGACGTGATGCCCATATAATTATAACTTGTCACTAAACTGTTGTGTTGCAATCTCATATGTCAACTCTAGTGTTCCATTGTCTACCACTTTATTAAAGAGAGAGTGCATTTGTGAAACCATGAACCCCGGTCCATTTTTAATCATAAGAAACACCTTTCCAACAACTTTTACCACTTTTCCATTTTCTGCCATTTAAAAATCCGAAAATACAAAAACACTTTTACATCTTGCATTCATCATATAAAACCCAAAAATATCATTTATCATTGCTACCACCATCCTTGCATATTTATTTACCACCACTGCATATTTATTTCTTGTTTGCATTGCATATTATCTTGATATCATTCTCACACCTTGTGCTTGACAACCACTAGGTGAGGTTGAGAACCAAAACATTTATTTTGTTTTCTAGGTAACCAAAAAAAGGATAGGAAAGATAAATCTTCACTGCTGATTCCCCAAGAGTTCGATATTAAACCCTCGAGTCACCCTCGTGGGGAAAACACGTCTTCCACTTACTACACACTCTGCACTTGGAGTCTCAACTTAACCCATTTACTTTTCACGCAGGTAACTACGTGAAAGGCCATCAAGAGTGCTTTCTGGCGCCGTAGCAGGGGAAGATACGAAGCTTCCTGCAGAATATTTTTCTCGTCAACTACACGCCATCACCAGACCACGCGAAGCGTTCTGTTTAAGGGTCCGTGTCATGGTGGCCTCTACCCGCTAGTGCCTATCTCTATCGGATCTTCCAAACAAGCCTTCACTACAATAAAGCCATCTTCCTCTACATGGCATCGCCGCTTAGGACATCCCTCTTCGTTTGTGGTGCAACAAGTTCTTAGGAAACATAAGCTTTCATATACTCCTAAAATAAATTCTTACATATGTGATTCCTGCCAGCTAGCTAAGAGACATCAGTTGCCATATCCTGAGTATTCTCTGATGTATGGGGTCCTGCACCTGCCTCTGTTGGCAAACACTTATACTATGTAAGCTTTATCGATGATTTTAGTAAATTTACATGGATTTATTTGCTCAAGAACCGTTCTGATGTCTATCAAGTTTTTCTAAACTTTCAAGCTTTTGTTGAGCGAAAATTTGCTCGCAAAATAATCACCGTGCAAACTGATTTGGGTGGTGAGTATGAAAAACTTAACGGTTTCTTTCAGAAAATTGGCATCACCCATCATGTCTCTTGTCCACATGCACATCAACAAAATGGCTCCGCTGAGCGTAAACATCGTCACATTGTTGAGGTTGGTCTTGCTTTGCTTGCTCATGCCTCTATGCCCTTGAAATTTTGGGACGAGGCTTTCCTTACAGCAACGTTCCTTATCAATTTACTTCCTAGCAAAGTTATTGATTTTGAGACTCCCGTTGAGCGTCTACTCCACACTAAACCTAACTATGATTCTCTTCGCATTTTTGGTTGCGCATGTTGGCCAAATCTTCGCCCCTACAATAAAAGAAAGCTTGCATATCGGTCCACGCGTTGTGTGTTCTTGGGTTATAGTTCCATGCACAAAGGTGTTAAATGTCTTGACATCTCCACGGGTCGTGTTTATATATCTCGAGACGTGGTGTTTGATGAAAATGTTTTCCCCTTTGCTGCACTACATCCAAATGCTGGTAGACGTCTTAGACAAGAAATTCTCCTTCTACCGAAGGATTCCCAGCCATCTAATATTGGGAGTGTACGACTTGATGATCATATGCCTGTTCCTATCATACCTCTGGTCACTAATGCTACTCAGGAAATTCCACATCATGATGCTTCGGATGACAGTGCTTCTGATGATGAACACAGCAGCGAAACTTCTGATGAAAACGGTGCTGAAACGGATACAGGAGAAGAAGAAGAAAATCCTGCAGAAAATGACGAACATGCTGCTGGATCCGATGGTGATTCCCCTGCTCCCTCGGATCAGGCGAGCTCCGATCCCGAGGGTGATCCTGTTGGGCCCTCGCCTGGCCAATCCGCGTCGCCTGACAGTCGGCACACGCATGCCCGTGCTCCTGCGCAGTCCTCGGCGCGGTCCCCAGCCGCTGGTGACGCAGCGCACCAGTCCGACGCCGCCACGTCGTCTGATGACCACGACGCCTCCTTGTCCTCTGCGCATGACGGGGATGCTCCCCACTCCGATGATGCCACGTCGCAGGAAGATTCCTCCGGTGCAGATTCCTCTGCCGACGAGTCTGCAAGTGCAGATTTGGCCGGATCTTCTGTGCAAGCCCCTGCTGCTGGTCCTCCTGTGGCTGGAGTTCGCACCCGTCTCCAAAAAGGTATAAAACACCCCAGAAAATTTACAGATGGTACTATTCCTTATACTACAAAACGTGGTGTTGTTCGGTTTGGTTTGCTTGCCTCTACAGCCGAGTCTCGCTCTCTCACTGACGCTCTTAAGGATGAAAATTGGCGCAAAGCAATTGGGGAAGAATATGATGCATTGCTCCAAAACAAAACTTGGCACTTAGTGCCGTCTAGTTCCAACAAAAATGTTATTGACTGCAAATGGGTATACTGTATCAAGAAACATGCTGATGGTACAATTGATCGCTACAAAGCTCGCCTTGTTGCAAAAGGTTTTAAGCAAAGGTATGGTATTGATTATGAAGATACCTTCAGTCCAGTAGTCAAAGTAGCTACCATTCGTACTGTGTTACCTATTTATGTTTCTCGAGGCTGGAGTTTGCGGCAGCTAGATGTCAAGAACGCGTTTTTACATGGTGTTCTGGAAGAGGAGGTGTATATGAAACAACCACCAGTTTTTGAAGATCCTAATGCTCCTCATTATATTTGTAAACTTGATAAAGCTCTATATGGTTTGAAACAAGCCCCTCGAGCGTGGTATTCACGTCTAAGTTCAAAGTTACATAGTCTTGGATTTATACCATCAAAGGCAGATACATCCTTATTTATCTATCAGAAGTCAGATATCACCATCTTTATGTTGATTTATGTTGATGACATAATTGTGACAAGCTTTTCTAACAGTGCTATTTCTGCTTTGCTTCGAGATCTTAATGCAAGTTTTGCTATTAAGGATCTTGGTGATTTGCATTTCTTCTTGTGAATTGAGGTAAAGAAAATACATGATGGTTTGATTCTGACACAAGAGAAATATGCTTCAGAGTTACTTGAGAAAGTTGGTATGCTTCAATGTAAAGCTTCACCTACACCACTGTCTTCTACGGATTCCTTGTCTCTTACTACAGGAGACCCACTTGATTCAGAGGATAGCACAAGGTATCGCAGTATTGTAGGTGCCTTGCAATATCTTACACTTACAAGGCCAGATTTATCTTTTTCAGTAAACAAGGTTTGCCAATTTCTACATGCACCCACTACGGCTCATTGGACTGTCGTGAAAAGAATTTTGCGTTATGTCAAGGACACTGTCAAACTTGGTATCACTTTTCAGTCTTCCACCTCTACATTGTTGAGTGCTTTTTCAGATACAGACTGGGCTGGTTGTCTTAATGATAGACGTTCCACTAGAGGTTTTGCAATTTTTGTAGAACCAAATCTGGTCTGTTGGAGTGCCATAAAACAGGCTACAGTCTCACGTTTAAGTACAGAAGCAGAGTATAAAGCCGTGGCCAATGCCACAGCTGAGTTGATATGGGTTGAGGCTTTTACTAAATGAACTTGGAGTCAAGTTACAGGAAAAACCTTGTTTATGGTGTGATAATCTTGGTGCAACGTATTTGTCAGCAAATCCTGTGTTTCGTGCACGTACCAAACATATCGAGATTGATTTTCACTTTGTTCGAAAACGAGTGGCTGACAACAAACTAGATATCAAGTTTATCTCAAGCAAAGATCAAGTTGCAGATGGTTTTACTAAGATACTTCCAGTCAGAAATCTTCATGAGTTTAGACGTAATCTAAATCTCTCTCAAGTTTAGATTAAGGGGGCTGTTGGAATATGTAATAAGTTGAGATATGATGTAATACGTATAGAGTATGGTATAGTATACCACCTCATATACGAAACCTTGTAAGCCACGGTAGGGGCTTTTCCTACCCCATATAATAGTGCACGTAGCCCGAGACCCCAACGAGGTATCGGTTCCGCTCCAGAAACTTTGACACCTACGACTTTGGGGATCAAGGTAACCAGTGTCCCAGTCATCCAGAGACTTCATGACGGAGTTCTGGCTCTTGTGGAGCGTCTCTGGCAAGCGCCCGCCCGGATTTCCATAGCTTATCCCTATGTCGTCTGACCGCGACCACGACTGGTTCAGACGTTAGTACTCTGCGGCCTCGCTGCTTCCATTTTGAGAGAGTTCATCTCTCTCTCTTTTCTCCGCTGGAGATGGTGATTGATGCCGACGAACATGATTTGGCTGTGTGCTCCAATTTAACCAGTAACTAATTATCCCACCCACTACAGTTGTAGTTCTTCCGATCCTCTCTTGTTAGTGTCCGGGCAGGCGTAGCACAGAAAACGTGCACACGGTCCAGTAGGAGCCACTGATTTAGGCACGAAGACATATTGAGTGCTACCAACCCCTTACGTGCTACCGTGCTACCAATTTTAAAAAGTATTTTTTTTACATGTTTCAAACAATTATAGAAAAAAGTGTGAATGTTCACAAGAAATATGTCCGCAGCCTCCAAAAAATTCAGATCCAAAATCGAAAAGCACATTGAGAAACAAAAAAGGAAAATCTATATTCATGCTAGATTTTCCTTTTTTGTTTCTCATTGTGTATTTTGATTTTGGACCTGGCATTTTTGGAGATTGTAGACACGTTCCTTGTAAACATTCACAATTTTGTATATAACTTTTTGAAACTTTTTAGGCTTGTCCCGTGCAGCCAGCCAGAGAGGTTCGTGTTGGTGGGACATATTGGTCGTCATTCATCCCCGGAAGAGGGAGGGAACATGGCAGGCGGCACCGTTTCATCGATCCAATCTGGGCATCAGCCTCCATGTGCCACCAGCCTGACCTGCATCTGATGTGCGTGTCTCCACCATAAAGATCTCTGCACCTGGGAAGGAATGGGAGCATAAACTACGCCGCTTCAGATCAGCGAGCAGATCTATCTAGACATTAATCTGCTGACCGAGCATCGTCACACATATGCAAGTCAAGGAAGGTAGACACCTGGAGAAAGCAACCTGTGCAATCTACCATGCTGAGATTCAGCATTAGGACAAATATATATACTCCCTCCGTTTCAAAATATAAGACGCGTTATTTTTATGTTGGTCTTTATTGCTCAACTTTTACCACTAATATATACTAAATTATATAGACTGAGAATGTATAAATGGTACCATTGGATTCGTCTTGCAAAATTCTTTCATTTCATATATCATAATACTAATTTTGTGTTTGTATGATAAGTAGAAATCATGGTCAAACATGTATGTCGCTGACCAGCGAATATTAAGAGCGCCTTATATTTTGAAATGGAGCGAGTACCTGCTTACATAAATCCCTAATTTTGTTCAATAAGGAAACGTAGAAACAGGCAAACGACATAAACTTTCATGTCCAACTTTTGCTCACACAAAGTAGACACACGAGTTTGGGACAAATTGTAATTTATAGTTATAGGGAAGTTACATCGACCATTGTACTTGTTCTAGCTGATGCACATGAGTTCTGATTGAAGCAAGTTTAGAACTACCAACATCTAGAATATCACGAGTCCTGATCAAGTGAATGAAGCAAGGTAAAATATTACAGAGCTCTGACTGAAGCACTGAAATTCTCACTGAAACAAGTCAAGAAACATCAATATGTCTTATATTCACAGTTTACTATAGTTCTAACATCCAATAAGTTGATCATCTTACATCCAAGGGAAACATAGCACCTTTATAACCAAAAAACAACCACTGTAGTTCCCTTTCTTCACCCAGTTAAAATGATAGTCAAATTCAGAAAAGAAATCAGAGAGCAGAGGGGCGGGGGCTCTTTCTTCGTGATGAATAGAAAGAAACTAAAATAATACCTTGTATAGACACGCCTGAAGTAAGTAATGGAAGTAGCCATGACTCTGAAATAACAATGTTAAGATCATAAGCATCATGAGTTAATCACAGAAAAATCGATAGGAAAATGTACTGCAGATAACTCAATAACTGGACAATGGCAACTCTAGTCTTCCAAGAAAAGTCCCAGCACACTTGCAATTCTTAAACAATAGACAAAGGGGAACAAAGAATGCCACTTAATCAGTTTCTTCTTCATTTTTTATTAAAGCAGCTAGATTCTATATAAGTCTTGAAGTTCAAACAAACTATGCACAAGGAAGATAAAACCTGATGAGGGAAAGTGTAAATGTGTTTTGGGAAATATTATACTAAGTGAACAATTTATACACTAATACGTACAACTCCTGTAGATATGAAAGTAGAAACTTCAGTACAGTAAGTCAGTAAGTGACAAAAAAAATAGATAGAAGCAAGTGTTGCTTCCATTTTATTGGCAACTGTAAAACACTATGGAAACTGTAGAAAACAAGCATGCTAACTAAAAGACAGCCTAAAAGCATAACATGAGTTTGTTAGTTCACTACAGTCTAAAGATGTCATGACAGAATTGAAAACAGAAATGCAGGTCATGCAAAAGGTCTACCTTTGCCTAACTTTCACTTGCTGTGCCAACCGCCAGATATCTGAAATCAATAAATAGTTTACTCCGTAAGAAACATAATAATAATGCAAATGCAAATCAAGCAATTCTCAGCGGCAAATTATGGCATTTGCTAATGGAAGGAAATAAATTATTTGACTGGACCTATGCCGATGACATGTAATGGCAGTTAATGAACTAAAACAATTGCACAACTTGTGACACCAAAGACTGTCATAAAAGAAGGAGAGCACGAACTTGTATTTCTAAATCAGTAAAGTTAGAAGGAAGACTGTGCGTTCCTTTTCCTCTTGATATGATAGACACGGTAGAGAAATATTTTTCAAGAATACATCATGGATAGGTGTATCATATTTCATACAAGGCCAAGCGCCATATAACGCCTTTCGGCACAACAACGCTAATTTCCAGGATTAGCACCCCTGCTACACTACGACGATAAAGAAAATAACTCATCACTGCCCAACTTCTAGCCACTACGACAAGAATTGAGTGATAATGAGAGATATGTAAATCACATTACACACAAGAAAAATAATAGATATTAAACATGGCATGGGGTCCCTCCTCCTTTTATCCGGGCTTGGGACCGGCTACACAACTGAAGCATAACCTCATGATAGCATAGGCGGAGTTAGCCCCCCCCCCCCCCCCCCCCCCCCCCCCCCCTCTCATTTGTTCAATTATTGTAGTGCATGTAAGCACTACGAGGTATGAACAAATGTTGATCCTGCTCCCTTGCAGGACCAATCGACAAAATATTCAATTGTTCGAGTTCAGCTTGTAAGAGCTGAAATGTCCACTCTTCAACCACAATATGTGGTTAACTGTTTTTGTTGGTGTGGGCATTTCCACAAATAAATGTGTGGATCGGTCGTACTTAACCGCAAGACCCACAGTGCTCAAATTTTATTGAGCAATTTGATCTGGCCACAAGGGCTAGACCTGACATAAATAGACTTTATATGCGCATCAATTGCACACAGGTGCAACATGCGCATGCTGAAGCTTTTTGCCACCACAATTTGTGGCTAGCTGTTTTAGCTCAGTGGGAATTCCCCCACAAAATAAGCATGGATCTTGCTTGAATGCAAGACAAAAGATTCTCAAATTTCATTGAGTAACTTGCTCTGTCTGCAAGTTCCATAGAGTCAGGAAATTGAAAATACCATATACATAGAGTCGCTGATGCGGGTCGGGGAGCTGGGGACCTCGTCGGCGTGCGCGGCGCTCTCAGCGTCCATGTCCAACCTCCTCGCCGCACCTGCAGGAATTCCAAACAACAGCTTTATTACTCTAGCCAACAGTGGGAGAAGGGAGAAGGAAAAAAAAGAGTGTCCAGGGAGCCGAGCACTCAACTTGAGTGCGGTGAACAGGAGGAATGGACGGAGAGCACCGCGGACGAAGACGAGCAGACCTAGCTCCCCGGCCTTAGCAGCCGCACAGCCACCGCCGGCCCAGCGAGCGGAGGAGACGAGGTCTGCTCCCTCGGCGGGCCGACGGAGCTGATTGGGCACCAGAAGTGCTCTCACTCCAGCACGATCGCGAAAGGAAGACAATGTTGGGTGGAACGTGGATAGAGTACTGGCTTCATGTATTGTTCATGACACGAACAAAAAACAGAGTTTCGGTTCGCTAGCATGTAAGTAAATACTCGCAAGCCTTGGTTAACACACGCTTTTGAGCCTTTGAGGCGGTTCGTCCTTCCACTTATATACAAGTTGTTCTGCCAGGAATGTTCTTTGGGGCACTTCTTTTAGGCTTCTCAGTCAGCTTCTAGGTACCAAATCTCATAAGCCGAAAAGAAGTGTCCAGATTTTCCCCACCGAGAAACTCCCCAGAAGCTAGTTTACATGCAGTAGGGAGAAACTGCATCGGAGCAGTTTCCAGAGCTTCTGGGTTGAGCAACCGAAGCGGTATATCCATCCACCCCTTTATCTCATCTCTATTTACGAGGCAATGCCACTCCGCAAGACCGCATGTGTCGCGTGGCTGGCTCACTCGCGCGGTCGCGTCGTTCGCTCGCGTTGTGCACGCGTACGGAGCTACTCCCTCCGTTCGGATTTAATTGACACACATTTTATTACACATGGACGTATCTAGATATCAAACAAGTATATATGCATCCATATTTAGACAAAACCAAGTCAATTAATTTGGAACGGAGGGAGTAGCTCCCAACGAGCTGCGCTTGTATTGATGATTGATCGATGATTTATTTATGGGCTTATTTATTTACTGATTAACATACGGAGCAAGGTAGCCAGTTAGCCACGTTTCCTATTGATTAGCTAACCAATCCTCAGGTACACAATTCATGGGATAAATGATTTTTCTTTTATTTTCTCGTTAGGCCTTGATGCAAGCAGCATGTACATGTGTTTTATTTAATCGCTTTATTTAGTGCACATATCAAACCGGGGGCGCTACAGACATTTCACAACTTATCACAATAAATAAGCCAAAACAGTACAAGCCCAAAAGAAGTCTCCTGAGGAGTTTCTGGAGTTTCTGTCCACCGCAGTTTCTACCCACCGAAATCTATAAGCAGGCTTATGCACATACCAGAAAAATGACACTACAGGTTGTTCTAGAATACTGTAAAAATCTGCCAACAAATGTGAGACTAGAATGTTATTAACTAGATATCAGAGTATTTAGTAGGAATGTTCTCGAATCCTGCTCTAAAAATCTTCTAAACGGAATGCAGCATGAGGGATGGATGGGAGCCAAGTGGACACAAAATCCAGTATCTTTCTAGCCTTGAGGTCACTTCACATGCCACGTGTTTTGAATTACGACTGATATTTAAGGTCATCTGGAACCGAGCTTTGGACAAGTCTAGGTTAGGGAGGTAACACCCGGTATGTTTTTTTTTTTTTTTTGACATATGTTGGTTCAAGAAGAAAGAGTAAGCAAGCGAATGGCACTTACATGGATCCGTGTACACCGAGCATTTTTTTTTTGACAGTGAGAGAACTAAAAAAATTATCATCTTACAAAAACAAAACCTAGACAGAGAGATGGACAAGCCAAATACAGATTGAGAAATGGTACATTTCTGAACGATATGTAATCCAAACAAATCATTAACAAGAAGCAAGGCTTGCACTATCTGAAAGGGAAAGATATGGCCTGAGAAAATAAGATGGATGATGCTTCCTGATGATGCTTCCTTGCACTGTACAAGGAGATCACTGACATACATGCTGATGATTTCGGTGTCCTGTACAAATGTATCTGGTATAAACTCGAGGGCGCAGATACACACAAAAAAGAAAGCCCTCCCTAATTTTCAACATGACATTCTGCTGCCTGATTTGGTATCCTAAGGCTAACGGGAAAGAACAAAAGGGAAGCCATGGCCTCCACTGGAAATGTTACCAAAAAACTTGTGAGGAGCCTACACACATAGGTGAGCATGTACACAAAAAAGCAGGACCAGAGCGCGTTAGTCGTCGGGGCGGTGGATCTCACCCATCAAGATGCGGTTGCTGTGGACCTTGAAGCCAAGAAGTGAAGGGTCAATCTGCTTTCCTTTCTTAGCTTTCTTCTTCGTACCCTTACCACCAGGGCCGCCGTCCGCGGATTCAGAGGCGTCATACTGCAAGGGAGGCTTCTTTGTGCTCTTGAGCATTTCACTGAACGAAGGACCAGAAGCATCCTGATTGCCAAACGCCCCTGTCTCCTTGTTGCCTGAAGCAGGGGCTTCCACAGCATGGGCTGCTGAAGTGACTCCTGATTCCATCTTATGCTCTGCACAGCACGATTACAATGTCAAAGGTCTAAAGCAAAGATAGACTAAAATGCTACAAATCATAAGCCCAGTTAGAATCCTTATTAAGTTGGAGATTTTAGAAATACACATGCTAGGGGCTCAAAAAAGGCATCATATAAAAATATATTTCGAACTGCTCCATTACTAAGCAGGTGGCCATATAATCCAAGGTGCATACCCTTGTTTTGAGAACAGTGGATTCAATTAGCTATGTCTCGATCTTCTCAGACTTAATATTATTGACAAGACTGCAGATACAAGAGTTCCACTGAAGGAAATATAGATAGGTTCCGCACAAGAAAAGAAGAAAACCACACAGATAGGTTGCACATGGCGTACCATCAGAAGACGCAGATGAGCATGGCCTGCCTTCTTCGACCTCATGGCTGAAGACAAATCCGTTGGTGCTGCCTGAGATGCAGTGGCGTGCAAGTTTGGTGTGCGCTTTAGCAAGGAATGGGAGCTTCCTTTCGGGATACCAGTATCAGCCCTGCATACAGAAAAATACTTGTATGATTGCGCCTTGTACTAGACAAGCAACTCTGAACACATGTACAACTACCTCTACACTCACAATAACAATTTGGACAACCGAACTGATGTCTAGAGAAGTGAAAATAAACAAATAACATTGCACGTATACAAATACTGAAAAATCAAAATACTTGTCTATAAACAAAACTTGGATGACCGAACAACTAAAATATTACAGCAAACATTTGTGAAGAGAAAACATATATCAGTAGAGAAAATTCGTTGTGAGGTTTCAAAGGGATACATGAAAATAGGAGTGGTGCAGGTACAAAGTTGAGAAAAGTACCAGTTGCTGACCGCGTCAGAAAACTCAGCGTCCTCCACTGCCAAGTTCGCACTAGAACCCTGCCTTTTCCTCCTGGCTACATCATTGACATTCCCAACCAACTGATTAGTGGATGCAGTGCCACCCATCACATCTGGGAATTCTCCCCTTTGAATATCAAGCATTGTCGCAGAGCTTGATCTGAGGCCCATTTTTCGGTTCATCTCAATATTGTTTGGTAAACTATCTAGAGTAGTTGGTCCATCCTGTCCCAGGTGCCCCATTTTGGCGAAATGTGACCTTTCTGCAAGTGAATCATCAAAAGATAACCTATCAACAGATGGTCTTAAAGGGTTATCTGCAGGAGGCTGTGCAAAGAATGAAGAAGGATCTTTACGTCCAAATGATGCCGCCACTGGAACATCAGGGAAACCACGAGATTGCTGTGCTTGAAGAACCAGTTTTTGATGTATCATATCACTCAAATCAGGTTCTGGTTCCTCTCGTTGTTCATAAGAGCTGCCCATGCATGTGGGTTGTCAATGGGAAGGTTCATTTCCACATTCCTCCTCTGCTTCTCTGCTTCAATTTGCAACTGGCTGATGCGCGAAGCTTCCATCAGGCTATTTTGCAATTGCCCATTGGCATCTGACCAGTTCCTTTCCAGCCTTCCCATGTGAGAACCAGAAGCTGCTCCTGAAGCCTGTGCTGCTGGGGATGAACCCCTGAAGCATGCATAGGCATTTGGCCCGCAGAATATAAATCACCATGTGTTTCTAACTGACCAAGACCATGATGACGTGCTAGGGCGTTTACAATATCTGGATTTGGTGAAGGAGCACCACCAGGCAAAGAGCCAGACCGCTCGAGGGAATGAATACCTTGAGCTCCCCTATGCAATCGTTCATGCAAAGATAGGCTTCGGTCGAGATGGTCATGATGCTCCACAGATGAAGACCTCTGAAGGGACTGCAGAAGCTCAAATTGTCTAGAGGCGTGGCTTTGATTTGGACTAGTTCCTGGGCGGATAAATTGGCCAGGGTCCTCCATTGGCCAGACCCCACTTAAATGTCTTTCTTCCTCTCTGCCCGCATGTTGTCGTATAGCATTGGCCAATTGTTGTGTCTGGAGCTGATCATGGTGCAGCCCTAGAAGAATTTGCTGCTCCACAGGAAGGACCTGCCTCTGATTTGAACGTGAGAGAACATCTAGCATATCATTGTGTTGCTCCCTGTGATGGCCATGCCCGAATTTTGCTTGAATGAGTTGTTCAATGGCTGCATCATGTTGCCTCTGAAAATGATGGGGTTGGTGATGCAAGTCATTCAATAGCTGTTCCCGAAGTAACACTTGATCAACCATGTTAGCTTGTTGAAAGTTTGAACTCTGCAACTGTTGCTGCAACATTTGTTCAAGAATCAGTTGCTGCTGTTGCTGTTGTTGCTGTTGCAGTAGCTGGGCTTGGCGCTGCTGCAGCTGCCTTTGATGCTGCTCTTGCTGAAGCTGCTGGCGGTGCTGCTCTTGCTGAAGCTGCTGGCGTGCTGCTCCTGCTGAAGCTGTTGCTGTTGGCGACGCTGCTGGTGTTCAAGTTCAAACTGGACTCTTAAGAGATGCTCCACCTCAGGAGCCGGTGGATTGATGGACTGTCTGTGATGATGCAATGAATCAAATGCATGCCCTGCAAATTGTCCAGGAAACTCCAGATTGTTACGAGCCATCATTTGTTCCTGCTGCAGTTGCTCCCTTCGAATCTGTGTAAGTAGCATTTGCTCCTCAAAATTCAGATGACCTAGCTCAGGTTCAACCTGGGGCATTAGACCTGACATGTTTGCATCATTCATGCTGTCCAGCCGCCCAATGTTAGCAGGCCACTCATCACGCATAACAGGCGATTCATTCATCCGGCTAAGTGGCCCATGTCTGATATTTGCATGTGGAATGTCCTTGGGGGCTGTAGGTTTGGAGTTTCTTCTGTCATTTACACCAAGCACATTTGATGAGAGAGGCTGCTTCGGATGCATCCCTTCCAGCTCAGACCAAAGTAAGCCAAGAGGACTGAGTTCATTCTCTCTAGGAGCATCATGCTTGGGCAAATTAGCTTCTCCCAACCCAGAGCGGGAATCAAGTGATGTCAACTGAAATCTGCCGGTCATTATCAAAATCCTGTCGAGATTGACCCATGCTGCTGTTAGGCCTTCCAGTGTACAAGACCTCTGCAGTAAGTACAGGAAAGAGATGTGAGCATTTAACTAAGCACAAACACAAAGAGAGAGTAATGGATTGTGAAACATAAGGTAATAACTGAAAAGAAAGGAAAGTTACCTTCGCCTCTTGACTAACTGTTTCGGAATGCGCTGCTGACGAATATCTGGGTTTGCTTCAGCTTTTCTGCCTCAGCTGAAGGAAACCAACTACTACGTGACTGTAGTGGTTCTTCTTGGTCGCCTCTTTTAGGATTGACTCCATAGTTTTCAGAGTTTCCCTTAGATGTCTGATCACTCTTCCCAAAAGAACCAGAAGTAGGAAGTGCATCTTCAAAATTGTTATGTACAGAATCCAGAGATTCGGCACTTCCACCAGTGGTTACAGGTGGGAGAGATTGGGGCTTATGTCCAAGATAAGGCATGAGTTCAGAAAGTGGACGAAAAGGAGCTTCATCCGGAGCCTGGGCTAGACGAACAGGTAGCTCCAAACCAAAATATCCATCTTCATACCAGGACACTATATCCGTACCCAGAAATGGACCCTGCACACCACCTTGGGGATCCAGATAGTATAGGGTCAGCTCCTCCGGATAACTATCCTGGCCACTAACTTTGTGTCAGTGTAACTACCCTGGCCAGTAGGATAGTCAACATTTGCATTGAACTGAGTATTTGAATCGTCAGGTAGCTTGCTAAAATCAGTATCAGCACTTGACTTGGCCTCGTCGAACTTTGCGTCTTCCCTGATGCCAGAAAGTCCATGGACATTACTGGGAGCATTTTCCTCGGTATGCTTCTTTGGTGGACCTGTAATACCACCTACAGAAATCCCTTCATTGTAAAATGCATCCTTCTCCGATATTAAAGCAGCAGATCCTTCATGACTTAACCCGCTAAATGCCTCAGCCCCTTTATCCTTGTTCTCATCAATACCAGAAGCTGGATTGAAATAATTGTCATATCAGATGACACTCAAAAGGAACAGAAGAATCATGCGATAGACAGTAATATAAACATCACACGATGTGCATACCTTCAAGCTCTTTTTTCCTTTCTTTTTGGAGTGTGGTTGTATTCGTCACTTCACTGCTGGTGACCCTGCCCTTCCTAATATCTTCCAAAACAGCCTATATAGTAGCACACAAACGGATCAGTAAACAGACTAGTGATAAAAAATTACTGTTGAAGAGCCACTATAAAAGATAGTAGTAAGAAAATAGCTATGGCGTTACCTCTTCATTGTTATCAGGGATCACAAAGGCTAGTGGCTTGACAGAAGTTGAGAGAGTTATGGAAGGAACTTCCTCCAGCATTCGTCGGCCATCGTCGAAGGACTGCACAGGCTTTTGTTGCCTGTATATGTCCAGAAGTTTACCCCTTGGGTAGCGAAAAGCGCCAGCAGTTTTCGCACGCCTCCCATACACAGGTGGAGCACCAATTGGTCCAGCAGATGACGGACGGCTGAAGGATGGAACTGAGTTGGGGTTAGCCCTGCCTCTTCCAGGGGCAAAACCAGCATTGGACTCCTTGGACGTCCTTTCTCCAATCCAAATCCTGGAGCAGCACGGTATGTTGCTGTACCACCAGTCTGAGTCTCCTGCCGGTGACGAGGTCTCCATTTATCACGGGAGTCTGACTCAGGCAGCAGTCTTCCAGGAAATGTCTGTTTCTCAACATGTGTTTCATCCTTCTCTGCATCGATCTTCTTCTCTGGTCTGGAGTCCTTTCCTTGTCATCAGGTCCCCATCTTAATGACCATTTTCCATCACGCCTAGCTTCATTCCTGAATTGCGGGTGGAACCGTCATTCCACCTTTCAGATGTGGGAGGTGCCCGTGAGTCATTGTTGTCCCTTGCAGAAACATTGTCAGATCGGCGATCATTTTTACGGTTCTCCACATCCCGGTCCACTTCCTTCTTGCGATCCCTCCTCCCAAGCAAGCTCGTCTCCCTCTCCTCCTCAAGCCAACGAAGACTGCTGTCGGCATCAAATGCATTCCGCCGGCGTTCTTTCTTATCCCCAGCCCCTTCCAGCATTCTCACATCTTTCTCAGCAGGTTCAAGCAAGGACCCATGAGGCACTGAAATCTGCAAACAGGTGTTCCGCGTAGTTAATAAACTACTGTACCATCAACCAGTAAACGCCCAGAGTAAAAGCACTGACTTAAAACTTCTGACTTACTAAACCCACATATCTGAATAGATACACAAAGAGGACATTGGAGACAAACCTTCGCATCGCTGGGTTTGGCGTAAAGCCACTGGGGGACAGAGGAATGCTGTTGTCCAGGTGCTGCTGATCTGCAGAGCAAAACATTTCCAGGGTCAACGACTCAGCAAACCATGATATCCATCACAAACACAAGCACGCACTCACTCACACACACGCCGCCCTCAGACTGCCACCCAAAGGCAAGCACACGTGCGCAAACGAGCGAACACACAATAGCAACCGTTCCATTTACCATAACCTAATCCTACATCCAGTGTACTAAACACCATGACGATTGACGATCCCTCAGAAGCTGATGCAGCAGAAATCGAACAATGATATGTATGCGGGGTAGGTACCTTTGGATTCGTCGACGAAACCCATGGCGGCGGCGGTGGTCCTATCCTCCTCGATCCCGAGCGACAGCCCATCTGCGCACGCAACAGCCAGAAATCAAATCGGGGGACGCGCACCAGCCAATCACAACAGATCTATCGGCAGATCGGATCTCCCGCGGGCGGCCTGGGGGAGGGGCGCAGATCGGGCGGGCGGGGCTCACCTTTCCCGAGCGGCGCGAATCGATCCAGCTTCCTCTCGGCCATCGCGGATCGGAACTGAGGGTGGGGAGGGAGTGAGCTAGGGTTTGGGGCGTGGCGGCGGCGGGGCACCGCGCGATCCGAGCGGGCGGGGGCGAGCCGGCGGCACCGGCGGAGGGGAAGGGCGCGCGGGGATGAGGGGAGTCTAGGGTTTTGAGGGAGAGGGAGGCGCGTGGTCGCCGGAGGAGCGGGGTGGGTTGGGGCTTGGGAACGGGGATGGGAACTGTGTGTTTGTGGGAGGAGACGGACGGGGAGGCGAGCCAAGGGAGAGAGACAGGGGAAGGGGGATGACGATGGGGATGGCAGACTATCTGTAAGGCGCCTTACATTTGGCAAAAGTGTAGACATTAAGATAAAAATATGTCCCGCCAACAACATGCCGTCACCATTTTTTGATCCAAACCAAGCCCTCACAAAGCAAATATGCATGCATGCACTAAATAACAGAATTGCTGACGTCATCCCGCATTAAATGCGAAATTTGAAAATTTAAAATGTTTTTTAGCACAAACCGTTTATCCGATTTAACATCCGTTTTCACCGTTGTACTAGTCGCGACGAGATCTTCAAAACTAGATCCCATGTCGATATGTTTCGACGAAAAAAAAAATTGGCACAAAAGTTACCACCCCGTAACATATAAGTTATCCAGACTATAGTATGTAAGTTACCGACCATATTAACGATTAATTTTCGGGTTGAAATAGAACCATTTTTGTTGTTCTTTTCGATTGTTTTTCGATTTTTGAAGTTACCACTTCACTTTCGTGCATAAGTATTAGGATGATAAATGCCGATTTCATAGTGACAACTTCATAAGTACTGAGTGGGTAACTCCATCAGTATTGGGTGGGTACCTATTATCGAGAGAGTATGATAACTAAATTGATTTCGTATTGGATAACTACATCATGAAAACACATGGGTACTTTATCAGTACTGGGTGGTTAAATCCATCCGTATTGGGTAGTAACTATTACCGAGAGAGTATGGTAACTATAACGATTTTGTGGTGGATAACTACACATGAAAACACATGGGTAACTTTATCAGTATTGGATGGGTAACTTTATCAGTATTGGGTGATAACTATTACCAAGAGAGCATGATAAACATGAGTAACTTTATCAGTACTGGGTGGTAACTTCATCAGTATTGGGGTGGTAACTATTACCGAGAGAGTATGGTAACTACATTAATTTTGTGGTGGATAACTACACATGAAAACACATGGTAACTTTATCAATACATGGTGGGTAACTATCTCAGTATTGGACGGGTAACTATTACCGAGAGGGTAGGGTAACTATATTGATTTCATGGTGGATAACTACACCATAAAAACCATGGGTAACTTTAATAGTACTGAGAGGATATCTTGAGTTTGTGTGATAACTATTATCAAGAGAGCATGATAAACATGAGTAACTTCATCAGTATTGGGTGGTAACTATTACCGAGAGAGTATGGTAACTACATTGATTTTGTGGTGGATAACTACACCATAAAAACATATGGTGACTTTAATAGTACTGGGTGAGTAACTCCATCAGTATTTGGTGGTAACTATTACCGAGAGAGTATGGTAAACATGTGTAACTATATCGATTTCGGTGTGTATAACTATATCATGAATACATGGGTAACTCCATCAGTACATGGTGAGTAACTCCATCGGTACATGGTGGATAACTTTATCAGTACAGGGTGGGTAACTATATCGTAAACATATAGGTAACTTTATAAATACTAGATGTGTAAACTCCATGGGTACTGGGTGGGTAACTCCATCCATAATAGGTGAGTAACTTTATCGGTAGCAGGTTGATAACTTTATCAGTACTTGGTGTGTAACTTTATCGGTAACAGGTTGATAACTTTATCAGTGCTTGGTAGGTACCTATTACCAATAGATTCGGGGAATTACATTGAAATACTCCATTATATTATCAATCAATAATACATGTCATTATTCGATAGTCCAAATACACCATTACATTCAATAGTCCAAATGATTCGCCATGGCGATGTCGCCGTGGCCGCAGCCGCGTGTTGATGGCGTCGTTGCCGCAGCCGCGTGTTGATGTCGCCACAGCAGCCCGTGTCGTTGCCGCAGCCCAGATGTTGTCGTCGTCGCCACGGGACGTCCTCGGTAGGCCAACATGATCTGACAACAGTAGCAAAACACTGAGTTTGCAATAAAACTTGAGCATGTTCACAAGGAAATAATCTAGATTAAACTTGAGCAAGCATTTTTGAACACCATATGTACAAACAGAGGTGCTTATGCGACCTTATAAGCAAATGATCATCAACAACTTGAGAGCATCAGCAAGCAACAAAGTACAGTCACTGGTTTTTAAATAGCACACTTAGTTATTCTTGCAAATTAGTCACGACCCCAGCAACCAAGTTGGCGTTACGGTAACTACTCTTAACTGATAGCTCCAAGCAACTTAGATACATCAACACATCTAAAACACTAAGAAATCGACAAGCCTAGCGTATGTTGCTGGACAGCTACTTGGTGCTGTCCAGAAACCATTCAATCATCCAAGTATGCAAGTATAACACATCTATTTAATTCTTGTTCATCTACAGCTTGAGAGCAAGCAAGAAAATCATTTATATCACTCAAAACAGTAACCAAACATGCTAATGCAAGCTATTTTATCACGTACCAGATCTGGAATATCCAGGACAACAAGTAAATCTATCAAAACTATTTTTATAACATGATATGTTGTTCAGTAACAGCGCCAGGAACTAAAGACACCTAAAAACAGCTAATACAAGTATATAGTGTATCTGTTTTCATTCAAAGTGCACACAAGTTTTGCTTGCAAGTAATATTGCAGCAAGACGTCAGCTAGCACATCTCTGCACAACACCTACACATGTTCAAATCGAATCCAACATTCAGCTACACAATTCTTCTTCCATCTGCAAAATCGATGGAACTATCAACGTTATGTTCAGTACTTTGATCACAAAATAAGCAGCAATATTCAGTATAAAATTCAGCTACAAAATTCTTCATATTACCAGCAGCAAAATTGAGTGCAAAAATAGCAGTAGCACTATACATCTCCGTTCTGAACAGAGCAGCACCATACTAGCAGTAGCACTACACATCTACGTTCTGAACAAGAGCAGCACCATACTAGCAGTAGCACTACACAGAATTCAGTCTTGATTCACGTACACCATACTAGCAGTAGCACTACACCGAATTCAGGGAGCAAAACTTCCACCACCAGAGATCCGATCAGTCTTGACATCACTACACAACCACCACCGAAAAAGGAGAAGAACCATACCTGTGTTGGAGGGGGTGGCGATGTTGAGGAGTTGCTCGCGTTGCCAGCGTCACGGAGGTGGATGGGCAGCGGCAGCGAGATGTCCAGGTCCACCCCGGGGGAGTACTCACCGCGACCGGCTCGGGTGCGCAGCTACAGTCCTGCTCACCGCGACCGGCTCGGGTGCGCAGCTACAGCCCTGCTCCCGCAGCTCATTGACAGGGCGGAGGAGCTCGTCGACTTCCGGCGTTGGAGGAGAAGGTGACCCGCGGCGGCCAGGTCCAGCTCGATGGTGTGGAGCGCGATTTGGGGAACCGAGAGGCGGAGCGAGGCGACCTTATCCGGAAGCGCAGAGCTCTGGCGGGTGTTTCTCTGGATATCCACGGCGCGTGAGGGTGCGTCGCGTTCTTGCCCTCCGGCGGGGTGGCCTTCTGGAACAGCTTTCGCGACAGCGACGAGGTCGGCGGCGCGTGGAGAGACGGGGGAGGAGGCCGGAGCGGGCGGGGTGGAGGCGGAGGCGGAGGAGGGGCGAGCCTGTCGCGTGGGGGAGACGCGATGGGTGGCGACTCGCTCGCGGGGAAGACGACCTTATCCACAGGTCGCGAGGGCGACGTGCGCAACGTGGTTCCGATCAAATCTCGTATGTCCGTTCGCGATCCAACGGTTAGCGGAGCCGCGTCGATTTAAGCCAAACAGCAGGCGCCTGCTGATTAGATTTTCCGCTTCTTTATTCATCAATTTCTTAAATATGGTGTTCTTTGAATTGGGAAGTTGTTACCACGAGCACTTGATCATACACGTTGATCTTGTACTCCCTCCGTTTCTTAATATAACATGTTTTATAAGATGTTTTAGGTTTCTCACATGTTGACTATGTGTGGATCCAAATGAGTGAACATACACACAAAAATATGTCTAAAACTCTAAATACATGTAGGTTAGGTACATGTGAGTGAAAAAAGATTAAATCATCATATATTTAGAAACGGATGGGGTACATTTGATTCTGGTTTTTAAGTTTTGTTTCCTGAAAAATAAAATGTGTTGATCTAAGAAGGAGATATCATGACAAGATAGAAGGAGACATCCAAGAAAGCTCTGTAGCTAGTTTTATAAAAAAAAAAACGCTTTTTAGTTTAAAAAAAAAACACCCGTGTACCTAGTGTCGCGGTGTACAAGCGTGCAAAATTTCAAGTAAAAAATAATTGTATTTTAGACTACACAGAAAAGACAAATAGGGAAGAATTCCAATTTTAAAAAACCGTGTACTATTCACCACCCAGATTCAACCGTTTGTCATTTTTTTTCTAGCCCACAATAAAATGAATTTAGAGTTGAAATTTTGTACACCTGTAGATCATGTCACTATGTACATCTGGGATTTTGCTTCCGATTTTTGGAAACTTAAAAAATGTGATTTTTTTTAAACGAGCTACAAGGAGCTCGAGCTCCAAAATGTCTCTCTCGTGGACGGATGGCGTTCAAGTAAAAGAAATTCATCACTACAAGTCACTACAAAAGAATGGATGTAAGCTAAGAGCATTTCTAACAGATGATGCAAAACAAATTTAACTAACTTTTAGGTCCCGAGAGACTAAAAAAAATTAGTTCCAACAGATGTCCTATCTCTATATCTATATGTTGATGCAGATTTTTGCATCACGCCCCAAATTTTTGCCTCCATGTTGCAAATGGACAGCACCAAACCCATCTTGCAAAACAATTTGCATCACGCGTGTGCAGGACAACTGCCAAACGGAAGTTTCAACTCCTATCGAACCCCTCTCTCCCGTCAGCGTCGACTGCGAATTCCAGCTAGCTTGAGCGCCACCGCTCAGCACCTAGCTCCACCTTGGTCTCCCCCTACCGATTCCCGTCCGCCGGCGGCCATCCCTACCGGCTCGGCAAGCTCCGTTGGCTCGCGCCGATGCCCTAATAAATCCCGCGTCGTCACCGTGGGGAGCCACCTGAAAGGACAAGGATGTCGCCTAGAGAGGGGGTGAATAGGCGATTTAAAAAACTTTTCCGGCTTAGCCTTGATAATTGCGGAATAAAACTTGGTGTTTAAATTAACAAGCCAACAACCTAAATATACTAGACTCACCTATGTGCAGCAACAACTTATGTTAGGCAAGACAAGCAACAAGGTGATAGCAAGATGTAGAACTTCAAGCACGAAGGCTATCACAATGTAAAGTGCATAAGTAAAGAGCTCGGGTATAGAAATAACCGAGGCACGTGGAGACGATGATGTATTCCCGAGTTTCTCCTTTTTAGGGGAGTACGTCTCGTTGGAGGGGTGTGAGTTTCAAACTCAAGACGTCATAAATGGCCTCACCCTATTCTCCGATGAACCTTACCCAAAAGCTCGGTTCACCTTCCACTATTGATTTCCTTTTGGGTGGAAATCGAGTCCCTTACAACAATCTTGAGGCACAACCCACAAAAGGATTGGGAGCTCCCAAGTGGCCACAAAAGGTCTCAAACACCACAAAAGGCGTCTAGGGTCCAAAGATCCAATAGTAACAAGCTCACAAACTTTCACTTCCACGAATCCTCGTGGAGAGCACAAACTGATGCACAAAAGCAATGGCAACAACACAAGTGCTCAAATCCTTCACTCTCAAATCCCACCAAAATCAACTAATGCTTGTGGGGGAGAAGAGAGGAAGAACAATGAAGAACACAACAAATGGAACTCCAAGATCAAGATCTACTAGGTTCCCCTCACTTAGAGGAGGAATGGATTGGTGGAATTGTAGATCTAGATCTCCTCTCTCAAATCTCTCAAAGATATGCAAGAATCATGGGAAGAATTGGGAAAGGGGCAAGCTTTCCAAGGTCAACAATGGAGGTTAGAGAATAGGAAAAAACGTGCTTGGAAGAACTTATGGCTTTGGGGAAGAAGCGGGCCTTTTATAGGTCCCACGAAAAAAGAGCCGTTGCATGAAAATTAACCCCGGAGACTCCGGTCTGGGGAGGCTGGAGTCTCCGGCCCCTGAGGGCGGAGACTCCGGCCAGACCAGAGACAGCGAAGTCTCCGGGGCACTTCCGGCCCACTTCCGGCCTCTCAACAGAGAGCGCCGTCGTTGGGGCACAAGTGCCAAAACCGGCAGGTCGGAGACTCCGGTCCCCCTGAGATCGGAGACTCCGGTGTGGGCACACCGGAGACTCCGGTCTAGGGGCACCGGACACTCCATCCTGGATTTCCTGCAGCCACTCAGAAAACCTGAAATGCAATAACTTTCTCGTTCGAACTCCAAATCAGGTGAAACCAATTTTGTTGGAAAGGTAACGACAAGAGCTTTCCTACAAAATATTAAGAACCATAAATAGAGTTAAGTTGACGCACATGGGAAGGTGTGGAACTTTCCCCACAGATAAACCGATAATATTTCCAACATGAAAACGCAACAAGTTTTCAAACCAAAATCCGTTTTCGAAAAACTTGGGCTTGTCATGAAGATCACGACAAGCACCAAAACCCAACTAGGAGAAAAACCAAATAAGAACCAAGAAAGATGATGATGCCAAGTATGCAAAGGTTTGAGCTCTCCACAAAGATGCGATCAAGTTACTCGCTTGAGAGCCCCTCTTGATAGTACGTCGTCTATCCTATAACCCGGTCTCCCACTAACAACATGAGACCGGTAAAATAGAAACCCTATCAAGATCATACCTTTGCCTTGCGCATTCCACTTGAGCTAGATGATGACGATCTTGATCTCTTCAAGTGGACCACCTTTCTTGATTGCACTTTGCTTGGTGAAGACTCACATATCGCTCCCCCATACACCACTATGGGAGAGCCTCTATTAGACACATCTTCACTTGGCCATTATCTCCAAATGGGTGACAAGCTTCAAGCATAGGATTTCTTCGAGATGCTTCTCCTGAACATGCACTTCATCTTCTTCTCTTAATATATATGGTGACTTGGAGATAAACATGAATGTTCACTCAATCTTCTTTTCCAAGTCATGCTTGCAATAAGCTCAACTCTATATGACCATTCTTCATATAAACCCTTAGATAGAACCTTGGTCATCATATAATCTTCAAGAGTCCAACACATGAACTCCAATCTTTTCCCATGGACAAGATCTATAAAGATATCTCAATGCAAACATTAGTCCATAGAGATTGTCATTAATTACCAAAACCACACATGAGGGCACATGCACTTTCACCACCTCCACCGACGATCAGTTGGACCCGTCATAGGAGGGGGTCGAGTCGCACGCAGTTGCGTGGGGTGGTGGACTGGAGTTTGCTTTGACCCACACAATGCGACTTGCTGCATGTGAGTGATACGTCCAAAACATTTGTTTTGATTGTTTCATGTTTTTTTTATATTATTGCTACGTGTTTACTACGATTAAATATAATTTTATAGCATTTTCCTGGACTAACCTAAAACACAGCGCCAAGTGTCAGTTTATGTTTTTTTTTGCATTGCAGAAAAGAGGAAACATAAATATCGTCGGAAAAAACACGAAAATTTCAGAAAAAGCCTAACTTTAGGAAAGAAGACCGAACACCAAAGATCAACTCCAGGGGAACCTACAACCACCATGCGGGTCCCACCCGTGGGTCAAGGTGGGGTTGCGGCCCTAGGCCACGCAGGGCCTCCTACACCGCCTCTCGACGCGGCGATGCCCCTTCGCCTATAAAACCCTTTCAACCTTAAAAACTTCGGGGACAGAATATTTTTTTGCGAAACACGATACAGAGCCGCCGCCGTCGTGGAAAACCCTAGTTCAGGGTACTTAAGTCCTGTTCTGGCACCCTGCCGGAGGGGGAAATCATCGTCGGAGGCATCTACACCAACCTTGGTGCCTCCATGACGACGCGGGAGTAGTTCGTCCTTGTATTATGGGTCCATAGCAGCAGCTAGATGGTGATCCCTCCTACTTGTTCTTCAATATAATGGTCTCGTGAGCCGCCTAACATGATCAAGATCCATCCAATGTAACTACTCCTACCTGTTGTGTTTGCTGGGATATGATGAATTGTGATGTTATGATTTGTTGTGCATGTTTATTATATGATCTTATTACTATCATATTATTGCTTTATTTACGTTCCTACATTCTCTCCAAATTATATGATCATTTTGGCCAAGCTATTGTGTAAGTCTGCAAGAGGAAGTATATATTCAATAGTGGGTCCATGCCTCACTTTTTCTGGGCTCGAGATGACAGAAACGACTAGGGGGCGGTGATGTGCTTCTATAAGGGTAAAACAACGATGTTTATATCCTTTGCTTGACAATAAATATTGCTTACATTATGTATTGAGCAACCTAATACTAAGAAAGGCGATTATAGAAGCACTCTTGAGGTGAAGTATTAGTTAAAGATGTGGTTCAATAACGGTCTTTATATGTTTGACGTAATGCCTACATGAATAGTTGCCTTGAACATTCTGTCATGATTCTGTCAATTGCCTAGTTGTTATTTGTTTACCCAACAATGTTTATTATTTAAGGAGAGACGCCACTAATGAAATATGCCCCATGGTCCATTCTTTTGCATTGATTACAACCTCGTTTACTTCCTTTTAATTATTACCAACTCGCTAGTCCATTTTACTTTTGTGTTTATTACTATTATCTTCCACACAATACATTTAATCATTTGTATTTAGCGAGACAGGAAGCTTGACAACTTTCCTAGAACGTTGGGATCAAAGATCTTTGTGTTTTGTGTGTAGGTTCCACTTCAAACTTGGATGAGCATTGTATTCCTACTTGTTCGATAAACTTTGGTTCTTAACTGAGAAAAATTGTTGCTGCACTACATCATACTTTCCACCTGGGATTACCAATAGTCATCGATGAGCTAGTGCTCTTGCGTTGTGTGCAATTTTTTAAAGAATATTACTTGTATGTTGGTTAATTTCTCACAGACAGATCTGGTGATGCTACTTTGATTAACAAAGTTTGTTCATGTATATGCCCAATATGTGTGCCCACTAGGTGTTTATGTTCATACTTTGAGTGTTTGTGAGTTGATTTGTGAAACTTGATAGTGGACTATTTGTGTAATAATTGATGAACTATTTGTGTGATGTAATATTTAAGCACGATTTGTATTTATTTGTGTTTAGAATTATTTAGATATGAGTTATATGATATTTGTGTCACACATGTTTGCAATTCTGGATAGGGCACAAGGTGTGGTGCCCTATTTTGCATCATGTGGAATTTTGCTGATGTCCTATTTTATATCACATGGAATGAGTGCCCTATATTTGTGCCATAAAACCCAAAAAATGGTGCCCTAAAACTGTTTTCAGGTGCCCCATTTTACATCCTCTGTTGGAGATGCTCTAAGGATGAGAGTGAAGCACCACTCACTTCCCCTCAGCAATGGCTCAAAGTCAAGCACGTTATATCTCGTCCTTTCGTCGGGCCTCCTCCAGGGTGGCACTTATCTCCAAGGCGGCGACCTTATATGTGAATGGAGCAAGACAGATGTGGTAGCATCTCCGGCATGAGAACCAAACATGGAGATGGACTCCAACTTCACTTGATGAAGCTCTGCCTCGACCAGAGCCTTCTCGTGCGCCAACCTCTCATTAATGGCCTTCACCCAGGAAAGTTCCG
The DNA here is from genome assembly GCA_947311845.1 of Poa pratensis. Lineage (NCBI taxonomy): Eukaryota > Viridiplantae > Streptophyta > Magnoliopsida > Poales > Poaceae > Poa > Poa pratensis. The sequence continues at coordinate 9,051,832 of CAMZMU010000055.1, read as the reverse complement.
CTTGAAATTTCGCCCTCTGATTAGCAAGCGCTCGAAGCCCTTGGACGTTCTTCTCATGGATCTCCTCCCAGTCCTAAGGGCCTATTTAGCTCGTCGCACTCCCACACTAATTCAGTGTCAAAGTCCTAACGACGCAAAGGCCCTCTTTCTAGGTGACTGGCGCTCCTTGAAGGCGCATGCACTCCTTCATCAGGGATGCTCGGTCGGTGGAGTCAACGCAAAATCAAAATCCGCCCACAACCTTCTCTACCGTGGAGCCGATCCTGCACCCGAAGTCCTATTTACACATAGAAATAAACATCCGAAACTTGGAGGCGGAAATCACAAAAGGACGTCAAGATCCCAAATTTTTGTGATTACCTTGTTGGTCTCAAGCACAGATTGCGAAACCCTATTGAGATTGGACTCCAGCCGCACGATGCAATCAACCTCGATAGGAAGAAGTACCGCCGGCATGCACAAATTCTTATCCTTGTGGAGTGTCATACGATGGATGAGCCAAAGTAATTTAAGGAAGAATCTGGGGATCAAGCACGCCAATTCGAGTTGGAAACCCGTGTCGTTTTAGATCATGATCGTGACACCAGTCCGTTCGGTTATCCTCCTATGTATACGACTTATCGTCCACCACCATGTACTCACCAAAACGATTAATTTTTTGGGGATATCATCTTGCATGGGGTAGTGATACCATTATACCCATATCTTGCCACTCCTGACTGAGATGCGAGGTCTCTACTACATGCACTCCTGTCGAAATTCGGTAACTCTGGCAGATCATTCGTAGCCAGATGACCGAGTATCAGTCATGGTACATCAGCTCAATGTGAGCGGAGCGGTGCCCAACTTCATTAAAGTAAACCAAAAGAGGTTTAGACCATTATTATTCAAGTGGAGCTTATTAATTAGAACACTAAGATGTTCACAAATCAATTAAGCACTACACCACATGATTGTAGTTCGATCATGGACACCAGCCATACTATAAACAAGGACGAGTCTTAAGCATTTCAAGATCTAACTTTTCTTGGTATATTTCTCTCTCTTTTGTTTTCAAACTCGAGGCAGAGCTCATCACACAATGCAAAAGTATCATTGAGTTAAACGTTTTCAAACTAAACATGGAGTAATAGTTAATAATACAGTTTTAAAAAACAGTAAATTTAATATTTGCTCATGGCTTGTCAAATAATATCAATTCGATGTTATAAGCATCATCAACTCCATACATTGACGATCAAACCTAGAATGTTGATTTGTGTTGGTTATTGGATGTGAAATGTCCAATTGTCCATTGGTACCGGTACATGCATCCGGAGATGCACACAACCCACCTACAAATATTGATTGGCATTGATGTACAGATGATTTGCATTTGGAATGAGAGAAAATCATACACATCTCCTGTGTTCGCTTGATCACTACTCAAGCCAAGAACCATGGCACAAGAACCAAAAAGCTATCTGGTCCTTTTCCTTTTCAGAATCGGATGAAACAAGCATAGGTCCTCCAAACTTCAAAGACACACCAACCAAGTGAACCAACCAACACCCGGTCGATTGGTTCCAAAATGAGCGGGACCAGCATTAGGACATCTTCGGCATTGTATCACAGGATGACCGTACAATGCCCTGGCAACAATAACTAACCAAGAAGATGGAGCCAAGACAACACATACGGGACTGCAACAGGAAAAGGGCACAGTAAGGGTCTGTTTGGTTGCTCGCATGGTTTTTTAGCACTTTGCATCCGCGGCTCCCTAGGGTCTGCCTCTGGAAAAAAAGCGACCTGTGAGCCATGTTGTGCATGTAATTTGATGGTCAACAATGTTCTAGCCATGCTCGTTCGGATAGGTGCAAGATTTTTTAGCACGATGTTTGGTTGCATCCGTGTTTCGTGTACTCTTACCTCGTGTCCATGTGATAGCCTTACCTCACACCAGAGCACTATGAAGGGCGGCGAGGACGACAACGACGCGACACGGCGGTGCCGGGACGCCGGCGCGGATGGCGGCATAGCCTATGTCACTGCTGATGTGCCGGTGGCAGCAGATGTTGAAGAAGACGCCCATTGAGCGTAGCGAGAAGAACAAATGGTGACATTGTTCACGACTGCAGCGACGAGGGAGAGGTTGAAGAATACCTACACCAAGCACAACCTAGTAGCTGCAGCGATGACGATGGAGTTTACGGCGGCAACGAGTGGCGTGACCAGTGGCGGCGCTGGGTGTATGCCCCTGCATTCACGGGAATACCCATGATTTTGACGCGAAAAAAAAAAGTGTATATATGTAGCCCAGCCCACTAAGGCAGAGACGGAAAAGAAAAGCCCAGCTGGGCTGCTTGTCTCGCATCGCTCCGTCTGTCCGTCGCCTCGCACAGACGCACGCACGCAGGCAGACGTCCTCTACCTTTCCCTTTCCTTCGTCGACCTAGATGCGACCTGACGGCTGACGACGACGGACGACCGCCGCCGGCCGATGCAGCCTGGAGCAGGCAACGGCCCCGCGCCCGCAGCGGCGGCGCCCCGCCCCCCGCCGGTCCTCGCCCCTCCTCCCGTCCGCGCTGCCCTGCCCCAGCGTCCCCGAGCAGCGCAATCTGCGCAGAAGGTACGGCCGCCCGCTTCTCCCCCAATTTCGTGCTTCATTCCTTGATTTGCTTCATTACTTGCTAATACTCCACCTAGAATCGTACTACTTCTGCTCTGTAAAAGATGAAAGAGGACATAAATAACCAAGTAAATAAATCAAGGTTTTCGTTATTCTAGCTGCTGCTGCTGTTGCTGAATTCGTGTGCGCGATGAGGAGTCCCCTGTACAGAATAGAACAGGAGTAGACATGGAAGAAAATAAGGCTGAAATTTAAAATACAGTGTTAGGATTTTTTTAGTTCACAAGCTCGGACTGCAAATGCAAGGCATGGCAAGGCAAGGCAGTGTTTCGGGAAAAAAACATACAGTACCTCCAATACCTGTTTGTGCTGTTGAAATAGATCCGTAGCTTCCTAGATCAGTCCTATTTTGCTCCAACTTACTGAAATTGGCAAGTTAGATAGGAAGCTAAGAAATTATTATTTTGCTCCAACTACACGCACTGTCCTAGATGCATGTACATTATTTTGCATAGACTCTTGCCTGTCCTAGATGCAAGTTTTAATTTCGGTTCCTTGTTTTCTTGTACCGTAGAAGAAGAAGAGAGGTGTTGTTGGCAGTAGCATACATAAATTGTGGGAAAAAGCTGCAAAGACAAGGAAAACGGATGAATCATCCACACCGAATCAGACAAGAACTGAATCTAGTGTTGTTCATCTTGAGAGCAATTTGCATATGGTGTTATGGTAAGAACCGGAGAGTACAGGAGAAACCTCAACACCTCATGTAGAAGCAGAAGATGATGAATCTATTGATGAAGATGATGAACGGATGCAAGCGGATTTGGAGGCACTTGAACATGATCCTGGGAAGCGGATTCCCATCTTAATGTATTCTGTCAATGGCAAAGATAGAGTAAGAAGGAGATATATTGAGATGGGGCCATGTCAACCAAAGAATCATAAGTTCCATCTTACAAATAAAAGTGGAAAGGAGCGTCGCTTTTGTCGTGTTTGGTTTAAACAATTTCCATGGATTGAGTATAGTGTGGAAAAAGATAGAGCTTTCTGCTTCGTTTGCTATTTGTTCAAGGATAAAACAAAATGTCCCGGTGGAGATGCTTTTGTGAAGAAGGGATTTAATAACTGGAACATGAAGTCGAGATTGAAGAAACATGAAGGTGAGGTTAGTAGTGCCCATGCTGAAGCTCAAGAGAAGTATGATAGGTTCAATACACCACAAACATCAATTCGAGAGTCTATTGCTTCAAACACCACACAATACAAGGCTTTGTATAAACAGCGATTGACATGGACACTCAAGTGTGTGAGATATTTGTTGCACCAAGGCTTGGCATTTAGAGGACATGATGAAAGTGAAAACTCACTAAACAAAGGAAATTTTCTTGAGCTTCTAAATTGGCTAGCAGGAAATTTTGAAGAGGTTAACAGAGTTGTTCTCAAGAATGCTCCACAGAACTGCCAGATGATTCACCATGATATACAACAAGAGGTGATAAAATGTTGTGCAAAAGAGACTACTAAATTAATCATTGAAGAACTTGATGGTGGTAATTTCTCCATACTTGCAGATGAGTCTAGTGATGTGTATCAGAATGAACAGTTGGCTGTTTGCTTGCGTTACGTTGATAAGAAAGGAAGGGCGGTTGTAAGGTTTCTTGGTCTTGCTCATGTTGAAGATACTACCTCTTTGACACTGAAAGTTGCAATTCAGAAAATGCTTATGGACTACAATTTGACCTTTGCAATGGTGCATGGGCAAGGATATGATGGAGCTAGTAACATGAAAGGTAATACTAATGGCCTGAAAAAACTGATTATTGATGAGTCCCCTACTGCCTATTATGTTCATTGTTTCGCCCATCAACTACAGTTAACTCTTGTTGCTGTTGCAAAGGAGAGTGGTGATTGTACTTGGTTCTTTCAGCAGCTTGCACACTTGTTAAATGCTCTTGGCATGTCTTGTAAAAAGATGAGATTGCTTCGGATAGCTCAGGCCGAAGAACTCATTGCTGCATTGGAATTGGAAGAAGTAGAAACAGGAAGTGGGCTGAATCAGGAAATGGGTTTGGGAAGGCCATGTGATACACGTTGGGGCTCTCACTTCAAAACTGTGAATCATGTCATCTCTATGTATGGTGCACTACGATGAGTCCTGAAAAAGATTGGAGACGAGTACCATGCTGCGGAGGCACAAGCGGCTCTATCCATAGAGACAACATTTCTATCATTTGAGTTTGTTTTCATGGCACACTTGTTGCAAGAAATATTTGGATATACAGATGAGTTGTCTAGACATTTGCAAACGCAAGACGAAGATATTGTTCATGCTATTCAGCTTGTTGATGACACAAAGTTTCACTTGGAGGCTTTGCGGTCCGATCCTGGATGGGATGGTTTTCTCACAACGGTCACAACTTTTTGTACGAAGCATAAAATCAAAGTTGTTGATATGGAGGGTCCTTACATTCCCGTTGGCCGGCCTAGAAGGGGTATATGTAATGGTGTGACCAATTACCAACGCTTCAAGGTTGATATGTTTGTGGGTGTTATTGATAGGCAAATCAGTGAGCTCAATGGCAGATTTGATGAGGTAAACACAGAGCTACTTTCTTGCATGGCAGCATTCGCTCCAGTTAATCAATTTGCTGCTTATGATCAAGCGAAGTTGGTTATGCTTGCTACAAAGTTTTATGCTTCTGATTTTACAAGTGAGGAACTAGCACGACTTCCATGGCAACTAAACATGTATGTTACTAATGTGCGTAGAGATGAAAGGTTCCAAAATTTGGTAAATCTGTGTCAACTTTCAGTTATGCTTGTCAAGACAAAGAAGCATGAATATTATCATATTGTTTACAAGCTTCTTAAGTTGGTATTGATTCTACCAGTAGCCACTGCTGATATTGAAAGGGTATTCTCTTCAATGGACTATCTGAAGAATAAGAAAATGAACAAAATGGGTGATGGCTATTTGAACAATTGTATGGTTACATTTGTTGAGAGAGAGTTCTTCAGGCAAGTAAAGGATGAGGATATCATCAATCTCTTCCAAAAAGGCACCCGCAAAGTTATATTGTAAGATGGAATATCATCACTTTATCAATCAGAAGGTACCTATGTATTCATGTCGTCATGGGCTTATAAATTGAAATATTACTATTGCTGTTTTGCTAGTGTTGTTTTATCCATATATTGTTAGTGTTATGCTGTTTGGGTCATATAATACATTTAGAGCAAAAAATTTTTTTTGGGAGGAATACCCAGTGTTCATTTCCTGGAGCCGCCACTGGGCGTGACAGAGGTTGAAGAACATAGTGTACATCACATGCAGTCTATTTCATAGCTTAGTACAAGATCTACTCGTATACGACCGCCGAAACAGAAAACTCATGAAAGTTGTGTGGAACGTTGAGATAAAGTTACATGTCAAAGGATATCTCAAACGGTCAACCGTATGCGACGAATTTGACAAAATTCATCCAAAACAACCACAAACTCCGGTCCAGATTTGACAAGTTACTCTCGACGCAACTCGAAACCAATCACGAGAATGGAATCTACTCGTCGACATGCATAAATTTCATGTAATTATTTTGAATCGAGCAATATTTAGCCACGTTAGAGAGGCATTAAGTGGAGGAGGTTAAGGACTAAGTGGAGGAGCCTACAGGTGTACAGTGCCAAAATTGCACTAGGCGAGGGTGGCTCTGCAGAACTCTCGGGTCTGGCAAAGGTTGTTTTAAGTACCATGCTCTCGCGGAACGGGGCATGTAACACCCCGGCCCACCCCTGGGCCGAGCCTTTCACCCCTGGCAGCTCTCTACGATTTCTCTATGATTTCTAGACTGACCCTACAGATCAACACTGGTCTTTCTACACACTTTGTCCTCACTCGTGCGCACCCGGGAAGGACTTCCCGGTCGGTCACCCATCCTCAAATCGTTTCGGTCCAAGCACGCTTAACCTCGGAGTTCATTTCAGATGAGCTTCCGGAAAGAAGTTGCAACTTGTTGACATGAGTATTCTATCAATCCTGTTAAGCTCTGAGCCAGGATCTCACATCTTCCCCCCTTAGAAGACCGAGGCCCTCGTCGGTCAGCCCCCAGTCCAGGAACTTCCCCTCTTGGTACACGTCCGTGCTCCGAGTGCCGGCACATGCTCCACATGTCCGCGCCCCACAGATCAACACTGGTCTTTTCTGCACACTTTGTGCTCACTCGTGCGCACCCGGGAAGGACTTCCCGGTCGGTCATCCATCCTCAAATCGCTCCGGTCCAAGCACGCTTAACCTCGGAGTTCCTTTCAGATGAGGTTCCAAAAAAGAAGTTGCAACTTGTTTACATGAGTATTCTATCAATCATGTTAAGCGCTGAGCCAGGATCTCACAGGGCAGGAACCAAACAGGCAAAAAATCGCTTGGAACAGTGCGTTTCTAAAATCCGTGGGCAACCAAACACGCCCTAAATGATCCAAAGATTCTGGTGAGACTCTGCAGATGCACTCAGGGCTGCAAAAATCCCGAATGGCTCTAAATCGTCTCGATTATTAGCTCTACTTGAGCTCAAGTTCTCCTCTTTTCCTCTTTTCTTAGTGAATGATCCGATCCCCTTTTCCTCTTTTTTGGGCGGCAAAATCGGATCCCCTCTTTTCCTTTGAGCAAGTACCATGCTGTACATATAAAAATGTTTTCTAGAGCTGGTGCTGGGGGCCTGTGGCACTCGTCCTGCCCGATAGCCCATTCGGTCTCCATACACCGTCTCTGCTTCCGCTCGAAATTTCTCCAGTGAGAGAAATATGCCATTTTCCCAAGCAACAGTTTTTTTTTCCGGGCAAGCAACACTGTCTTTCAGTTCCTTAGAAGAGAAATCCTTCAGTTAAGCATTTGTGTCCACAAATTTTGTCTGCAGACTCGTACTTACTTGTGTACACCTAAACAAACGTAGGAATAGTGGCCGAAATGTCTGTGTTGACTAGCCTTATGGTTGTGCGTCGTGGGGCGGCGATCTATGCAGTGAGTGATCGATCAAGCCGGCATCGATCAACGATCAGGGGAATCATGAGCACATCACGTCCCTTTGCACGCACATCACCACTCTAAAGCATCGGCGCCACTTTGCTGCCACAAGGAGCAAACGCTATAGCTGAACCCTCGATCATAAATGGCGCCCTCTTCTCAGCCACAGTCGGCACGATCACAGCTTCAGAGATACATGTACTCAGATACAGTACTTGCTAGTTGATCAGCACGCACAACAATGGCTTGGCTCGCGAGACGCCTTCTGGGCTGCCTCATCGTCTCCCTCTCCGCGTCCACGGCCATGGCCATGGGCATCAACCAGCTCCGTTCACGGGGCACGGCCATCGGCGTGGCCCGGCCGCAGCCGGACGTCAACTTCACCATCGGCGTCGTCGGCGCCGTCTGGTGCAAGAACTGCCGCTACGCCGGCTACGTCCGCTCCAAGAACGTCGCGCCCCTCCCGAGTACGCGCGAGCCAAGCCACACTCCAGCCACGCACGGACGCAACTGTGACACTGATCGTTTTCTCTTCTTTCTGTGCGTGCAGACGCGGCGGCGCTGCTGCGGTGCCGGCGAGGGAACCAGGCCCTGTCGAAGTGGGGCACGACGGACGCGCACGGCTACTTCATGATCCAGACGACGGAGCAGGCTGTGCCGTTCTCGAGCGACGACTGCGTGGTGTATGTGCCACGGCGCACGCGCCCATCCTGCCCCGCCGGAACCAGGGGTCGCCGCTCAGGTTCCGGGACTACGTGACGCGCCCTGATGGCCTGCAGGCGGTGTACACAGCCGGCAACTTCGTGTTCGGCCCGCGAGACCCCAGAAAGTGCTGAACAAGGGACAATGAGTTTCCTCCCAGGGTGCTGGCAATAAATCAACCGTTCTGTTTCTTCAACAGAATGCCATTTGATTGGCATCAGCAGGAGTGATCATCATGACATACACATGATCACGAACATAAACCAGAAACCTAGACAAAACAGTTGTAAAAACATGTGACAATATTCCTCAAAAAAAAAAAAAAAAAAAAAACATGTGACAATAATCTCTCAAAGGACTCAACTAGCTGTTTCTAGACAGATACACAAAACTGCTGCTTCTAAACAAGTTTATCTCTGTTTCTATGGTGCACATCTTTCAGTTTCGTGTGTATCAAAATTTATGTTTTACATTCATAGCATAGCAACATCAAAGAACAGTGGCAGGCTTGAACTAATGTCGCTTCCTCTTCTTGCCGCCGCCTTTCTGGTGTTTTTTCCGCCCCGCACTCCTGCTACGCGGCTCACTAGACCCACCGTCATCTTCCTTGTCTCCATCGAGTAGCATGTTCATTCCAAGGTCGAATCCATCAGTTAGGCCTTGTAAGCTGCATACAGAAATAGGGGCAGTTTACAAGGTTGGACAAAACTTTAAGATCCAAAAGGACAGAGCTACCATCATTCATTAATCTGGCTGATTGGTTCACTTTATAAAGGGTAGACTATAGAACAAGATAAATAGCATACCCGTGTAGTTGCTTCTGCATCTGCTTCTCCATGTACTTTTCACGTTTCGTTACTGGAGCTCGAGTGAACAGCTCCTCTTCTGCTTTCTCTTGCTTCTCTCTCTGCCGCTTGTAACTCAAAAATTCTTTGCTTTCATCACCCGCGGTTTCCTTCCACTGCAAAGTTGCACAGACAGCTTAGTTATCTCAAGAATAGCACAGCAAACAGCTAATGTACACATAAACAAGTAGCTCACTGCCCAAATGGAACAATATACAAACCTCTTCTGGCCTATCAGCAGCATCATCAATCATCTCCTTGAGATAGGGATTCTCTGTTGCCATACGTGCCAATGCCTTTTCTCTCCTTGAATCTTCTTTACCACGCTTATCATCCATACTAACCGGCTGAATTTTCGGAGGACGGTAGATGCCATCATTACCCTGAAAGTCAAGCAGTTCAACATCAGACAAAATGAAACTGTATAAACTGAACGTGAGAAACTAATCATACAATGGCCATTACTGATACAAAACACGAAGAACCTAATCCTACTGCTAATGGGGATAGTGCACTAAGAAGTATAGTCCAGCGACTCCAACCTTTTGTGATAATAAGGCACTATTTAATCAACACTTTCAGCAGTGTCCTCAGAAGCAAAAATAAGTCGTGATAGTACTGACTTAGAACAAGACACATAAAACATCATGTTACAAGTAATCCCTAATAACAACTTCTACCAAATTCTGGATTAGAGTTCATTTCTCATTTCAACTCCAAGTGACAACAATATTAGACAAAACAGGCTGGTAAGATGGGTAGATTTCATGTCATGCAAATTAAGAAAGATTTATCTATTTATGTTTGCCCTAAAGTGGGCAGTAAACTCAATGCAGATAAATGGATGAGCATAAATTTTTATTTTTTGAAACGAGTCAAAAGCTTTACATTAAAAGGTAGTCTCATCTATGGGTTTACACTATCGTCTTAGGGTACATAACAGCGATTAAAAGTAAGTGTTCGTGATAAAAATCACCTGTCCATCAGGAGCAAGCTTGGTATCCATCATATCTGGGTTCGGCCGATACCTCAAAAGGTCTTCGTCATCCAGTTGCTCGACCTTACCATTCACGTCGGCATCCGGAACCTTATCCGATGCAGCAGCGTTATCCGCAGCATTGGTGAGCTTCTGGATCTGGTACTCCATCTTCTTGTCTATCGGGCGAATCTACAGCTCAGAATTCAACATAACACCATCAGTTATCTGACAACCAAATAAATGGAACTGGCAGCTCAACAATCAACACCAGAGCGCACTAGCGCAGTAGCACACACCTTCTCGAGAAAGAGCCTGATCTCGACAAGGCTGCGCACAACGGGGTGGCCGTCGACGGAGAGCCCCTTGGCCTTGCGCAGCAGGTAGTACACGAGGTCCTGGCAGTAGCTGAGCAGCAGGTGGTGCTTCGCCTCCAGGTACCCGATCCCGTCGCCAGTCAGCAGCTGGTTCTTCCGCACCTACAAACAAGCAAGCCACCACATACAGAAAAATGAAGAACAATCATCAGTTTCACCCCATGCCCACCGGGAATAAGCGAACTGGAGATAATTCCATTCGCTTTTCGTCTCCAAAATTCCGGCGGTGAAATTATGGGAGGGGGAAAAGGCGGGTAGTACCTTCCGGGTGAGGGACTCGACTTTGGTCCGGACGAGGTCGAGCCCGTCCTTCATCTCCCTCAAGGCCGCGAGCAGCTTCGGCGCGTCATCACTGCGAACACAACCGAACCCGTGTGAATTCTAGCGCCTCTGCCGCTTTCAAGTGGATGAGGAGGAGGACGAAGACGACGCTTGCGAACTGAGAGAGCTTACCGGACGAGGAGCTGGGTCTTGATATCGCCGTCGGCTGCTGTCATCGCCGGATGCTACGTGTTACCCGAGACGGAGAAAGACCGGGGAGGGAGTCGCGGATTCGCGGAGGCGGCCAGAGGGAGGCGCAGCGGCGGCCGGGCACCAGGGCGGCGGTGCTGCGCGCGGGACGCTGGAGGCGGCAGCGGAGGGCGGCGCCGGCGGGGTATAGCTCAGAGCAGGGGGAAAACCCTAGGTTCAGCGGTCGGGCTCAGAGCAGATGGCTTTTCTTTCTTCTTCATTCAGTCGCCGAGAATCGGCCGATCACCAGTGGGCCACCTTGATTCAGTTGGATGAAACTCCATGGCCCAAACAATCGAGGAGGCCCAGAAGCTCTGTCAACGGGCGGAGGGCGCGCGCCGGAAATATTTGGGTCGACCAGATTTAGAGTGGGCGGGAGCGAGGTGGGTGGGAAAACGCGAGGCAGAAAATTTGGTCCCCGAAAAATTTGAACCCACGACAGGGTCTCCCGCGGCACCATTTTTCGCTTGCCGCCACGGCGCTGACACTGACACGACCGACGGCGCGCCTTGCCATGTGATCCGGCGATCTGGGTGCCCGTGGAATGGGCATTTACCCTTCTACCCCAGCCGACCTGTGATTATGGATTATAATCGCTTCCCTTTGGATGGTGGAATGCTAAGTGTGCGTTGGGATTTAGGTTATTTGAGGTGAACTATGATGCTCCAACTCATGTGACATTTTTCTTTTACCTACTATTTCACTGTTTGGTTAATTTTTCGTATTTTTCAGGCCACAGATTATAAATCTAGCACGTGGGAGGTCAACAACTGTAGACTAAGCCTAAACAATTTCATTGTTGTGTCATGCTCAAGAGAAGCAACCGTCTGATCCAAATATCATGGTCGAATTGATCGTGTATTTATTGTTGTCTCTTAAAACACATGAATGTGTTGCCCATTGCTCGAGCCACTCATTTTTCTATAAATAGACAATGAGAATATTCTTTTTTTGTTTGTACGACGCTTGGGTAATCTAAACTTTGAGCACGGTAGACAAGACGAGTAAATGTATTATCGTCCATTATAGGGAGGAAGTGGTATGCACACCCCAAGCAACTATAACTGTTTACCACACAATGGAATGGGGACATCAACCATGACAATGACATAAGAAGACCACTAACTATAGCCACGTTATAGGTGGACCCACATGGAAGAGAAGAGATGCCAACTCTATGTGCATAGCAGTCACACCGATACTGCAGGCGGTAGCCGCCCGAGAGGGAAGAAGACGCGGAGGAGAAAGGCAATAGAGAGTATTGCAGACAATGTCCAAAGTAGAATGTCTTGACTCATTAGTTGGCTAACCAGTTGCGAGTAATACATAATACTATGCTATGTTTGGCAGCTTGTTTGTTTTCAAAGCAGAACGTTGCAAAACCATAACATTTCAATGCCAAAACGATGAACACTCCAGTTTCTTGATTTCATTTAGGAAAAAGATGTCAGCTCCAAAGTTTCATCACGACAAATAAATACAGTTCTGGAGAAATAATTCAGTTGTAAAACCTTATTATTCATTGCAACGGAACACCTCAAAATTTTTGGCACCAAACTACTAACAGAGGAGAAAGGCAACTGTGGACTCATAAGTATCCCTAAAATATAATTGAAGCACACTTTATTATTAGTTGGCCAAAATCAGCTATAAGGAGGAGGGCAAAAGGCGGAAAGCTACTGATCAGCGATGGAGCCGCCTCCAGCTCGGGTGAAGAGTGATCTATCTCTTTTCTCATCGGTGGCTGCTACGGTGGTGCCGATGGAGAGGATAGTCGTTGGTTTGTCACATAGTTTCTCTATCTTTTCAGTTCTGTAATGTCGGTGTTTATGTCTTGTAACTTGATCTACTCCTATATTTTATAAATTATACACATATTACCAGAAATCAAATATAATTCAAGTGCACTTTATTTTTGTCAACCTTTATTAAGAGCACTTTATTAGTCGGCTGGCTAAACAGCTGGAAGGAAGAGGGGCAAAAGAGTAAAACACCAAATTTCGCACAGCGTGACACGTCAGGTTCCCGGGCAGAGCTTGCTGGCGTGCGCGGGAATAATTCCCCAATGCAATGCAATCCAATCCACCCGTGGATCCCCATCTGATCCCGATTTAATAGCCAGCGCCCAGCAACGCCTCCCCAAAACTGCTCTCTTTCTCTCTCACCGTCCCGTCCGCTCCGCCTCCCAAAATTTCCCACCACCTCCCCTAAAACCCTAGCTCGCCGCCCGCCGCCCGCCGCCCATGGCCTCCGACGCCAAGCCCGCCTCCCCCGCCCCCGAGGATCCGCCCGCCGACGACCCCACGGACGCCGAGCCCGAGGCCGACAAGGCCGAGTCCGACGCCGACGCCGACGGCGAGGAGGAGGATGCGGAGGAGGAAGAAGAGCAGCCCAAGAAGAGGGGCAGGAGGAAGAGGGTGCCGCCCGCCACCCCGACGTCCGAGAGGCCCTCCAGGGAGAGGAAGACGGTCGAGCGGTACGCCGAGCTCACCCCGCGCTCCACGCCCGCCAAGAAGTCCGCCCCCATCCTCCAGGTCAAATCTTTCTCCTCGCCCCCCTCCCCGCCTCGCTTCCTCCCCCCGTGTGCTTTCCCGATCTGTCGTGTCTCACCTCGTGGAGCCGCTATTTCCGCCCCCCGAGTCGGTGCACGCTGAAAATGGATGTTTTTAGGATATTGGCGATCCGGTTTACTGTCGCCCCCACTCTATATGCTCTCATTTGTCTATGCTTGATGCTTGGAAGATCTGCTCCTTTCTTCCCTTGCTGATTAGCTTTTCTTGCTTTCTGTCTTTCAGGGCGCTGGGACGAAGCTCAAGGAGATCCCAAACGGTAACTTCTTGCCCCTGATGATACTGCTTTTATTCTGTACACGATTTCCCTGTTTGCCCGTGGCATCAACGTTCCTTGTCATGATCCACATAAGTTCCTTGTCATTCCTTGCCACAGGCATGAATGATCTTTAACTTGCTGGAAGTTTCAGTTTTCTCCTGACATATATGGTATTTGAGGGTTGGGCAGTAGGTAGCCAGATTAGCTAAAGAACTGATTGAAACCAGTAATAGTAGTGCTATCCTGATCATTTTATTGACTAACCTACTACTATGCACTAATTAAAGTATCAAATCTGAACATGTCCTGTTAAGTGAAAATGGCTGGCTTTAGTATTTTGGTTATGCCTGCTGTGTGGATACCATAAAAGGGATTCACTAGGTATTCTGTCTAGCAAGACTGTCTAGAAACTAGTAAGTTGGAATGCTATGCCGTCAGTGGAGCATGCTGTCATCAACAAGATCCTGTATCCTTTTCTTAGTCCAGGTGTCATATCTGATTTAACAAAAGAAAACACACAGGGACTGGTAGAAGTTTGCTTGCATACTACATAGTCGTCTGCCCATTATGTTGTAGCCATCCCATCAATCTGTTTACACAGTTATCTTTGTAACTTTGCCCCTCCATACAACATAGTATATTTGACATGACACTGTTAGCAGATTTATATTATTTGCTATAATTAGTTTACTTCCACACTTTTGCCTCCTCTGTTTTCTAAGTACACGTTCATGGATTTTGTGTTAATTCTACTGCTTGTTCAATGTTCATAATTTTGTCTCATATGTTTTTACTCCCCTGTTATTCATGTTGCTGCAGTTGTGCAGTAATATGTTTGGTTATGTTAGGGATTAATATACCCCTGAATAAACAAAACGACAATATGAACTGTTGTGATATTGCAACTGACACTTCATTGATCGTTATATCATTTTCGAACTAGCTACATCCTAGTCTGCAGTTTGGACTAATTGTCTTGTTCTCCATGTGTTCCTTAGTTTCCTTCAAACTGTCAAAGAGAAAGGTAGATGAGAATCTTCAGAGTCTTCATACTATAATGTTTGGGAGAAAATCAAATGTAAGTGCTTCACATTGCCCCGCTCTAGATTAACTTGTTAAATCTGTTTCAATAACTATTTTTGATTCTCCGCAGGTTCATTATTTGAAAAGGAACATATCCCAGTTTTCTGGTTTTGTTTGGACTGAGAATCAAGTGAGTTCTTGTTGTTGTACTGTGCTGTGTGAAATATGATTGTGCTTTGTAACACTTTTCTCTGTAATTTTGTTCAGGATAAGCAAAGAACCAGGGTAAAAGATAGGCTTGACAAGATTAACAAGGAGAAGTTACTAGATTTTTGTGAAATACTTGACATCAATGTAAAAGTGACTTCAAGGAAGGTAAATTTGCTTATTCACATGCCTTTAAATGATATAAGCAGTGAATCCTTTGGTAACAGTTGTGATTTGCTGTACTTCAGGAGGAAGTTTCTGCTAAATTGCTGGAATTTTTGGAGTCTCCTTGCATTACCAGAGATGTTGTTCTCAGCGAGGTTAAGGTATGGCCTCCAATTAATGCTGAGTTTGCTCTTCTTAACTTGTGGTCTTACTGCAGGGGCACAACAAACTGAAATACTTATCCTTTTCTTTGCCATTCCAGAAAGGGAAGAAGCGTACAAGGAAGCCTAAAGGAAGTGGACAGGCAACCGCTGAAGGTGCTTCTGGAGAGAAGGTAATAACTTGCTATGCTGAAATGCTTAGGGCACCTCTAATGTTCTGCTGGAAAACCCACCTAATGTCTTTATCTGTGTCCTGATGTTTGGTGCTCAGTTAAGGATACCTACACCAGAACACTAAGATAGTGATCTCCCTTCTTGCATTCTTGTCATTCATTTCCTATTCCCACCATGGACCATCTGGATAATTTGACACTCAAAGTTATCACCTTGTGTATGCTAGCTTTCCTTTTGATTTTCACTTCTCACTTAGGAGAAGCTGGTGTTGCTATTTTAAGCCGTGTCTATGCCGAAATCACCTTGTTTGTTTTCCACTCAGCTATAGTTGAAAAATGTCAGTTGCATCCCAACTTACACATGATGATTTTAAATCGTTTGTGGAAATTTAATTAGTATACAAGGAAAGTATGCTGATACATATGTATGTACTAACATATCAACATTAGTTTTGTGATATTTGTGTCTCATGATTTTGTAGCACTACATATCAACATTAGTTTTGTGCTATTTATGTCTCATGATTTTTTAGCACTATTTTGTTATGTGGCTGAGCACAAATATTGCTGCCAAATTTTCAGTCTTGTTGTAAATCCTCCACATTGCATATTCCTTGTCTTTTCTTTCCGTACCCCATAAATTATTGGTATATTTCCATGGACAAAGGAAATAAGGGGCTTATTGCAATGGAAATTAAAACACTAAGAGTTTAATCCTTAATTCCAGGTGTTCTACTTCTTGCTGAATATAGTATATTATGAAAAATGTCACCTAGTTTTGCAAAAGCAGTTACTTATAACTAGTATTTATCAATACTCACTGATCAATATTTAACTTCTTGTGAAATCCCTTATGTTAGGTGTGTAGTACTAAAATCTTAATTTGGTTTTGTAAACAGAAAAGGAGACGGAAACAACCAGTTGAAACCGAGAAAGAGGATGATGAAGAAGAGGATGCTGGTCCTGCAGGTTCTGAGGATGTACCAATGGGAGAAGATGATGATGACTCTGAAGCGCAAGAAGATGCTGGGAGTGATGAAGAACCTGAGGAGACTCCAGCTAAGAAAAAAACAACAGATGTGAAGCAAGGAAAGAAGGAAGCTGGGTCGAAGGCAAAAGTAAATGATGCATCGGGAAAGAAGGCTTCGACTAAACCTGCAAAAACTAAGCCAGACGTAGAGCTAGAGAGCAAAAAGGCTGGCAAGAAAGCCTCAAAGAGCTCAACAAAGGAAACTAATGCGCCTGTGGATAAGGCCAACAAGAAGGTTTCTAAACCCAAAAAGGAGGAAAAAGAAAGCCAGAGCAATAATTCTGGTGCTTTGAACAATAAGTCTCGCAAGAAGCAAGGTGCCAAGGCATCCAGTGAAACTAAAGGTACACAAGATCTGTGATATACAATTATACACATGTTAGATCATCGTTGAGTTAATTAGTCAGGAAAATACTGTCTGATGCAAATACCTCACTGATTTTACTGAATTCGTTATGCTTTGATCTTACTAGAGCTTCCTTGACATTATTTTGTTGTGGTAGCCTGGTAGGATTATAATAACACACGTTCCTAAAGTTCTTAGTTTGAAAATGACTTTCAGTTTGATGGCTTTCTCTTATTTCTTGTGAGATGCCACTGAGAAAACTGGTATAACCAATGCTAAACCCTTTTCCATCTTCTCCAGGAAAAGGCAAGGGTAGCACGGATGCTGGGTCAGCCCCTACCACTAAACAGCTGCATGCTGTGGTCAGTGACATACTAAAAGAAGTGGACTTCAATACGGTATGCAGGCTCATTTTGCTATGTTCTTTGCATGTTGCATTTTTTCCTTGTTCCATGCTAACTTGAGCTATATTATCTTGTAGGCAACGTTGGCAGACATTCTCCGGAAATTAGGTATCCTTTGGTTCTGTCATGACTGAAGTTTCTTTGTAGTAGATTTGGACAGGAATCATTGAAGCAATAACATGGTGAATGAATGCACTAACATTTCTGTTCTGATTGCTGTCACCCCAGGAGCCCACTTCAAGATGGATCTCATGGATAGGAAGTCAGAGGTGAAGCGCATCATAGAGGAAGTAATCAACAGCATGTCGGATGATGAGGGCGAGGAAGAAAACGATGAAGATGATGCCAAAGAAAATGGCGGCAAGGAGGATTCAAAGGAGGATCCTGATGAAGAGGATGAGAAATAATCGAGCCAATCAGACTGGACCCCCAAAACAACTCCCTCCCGTGTTTGCTAGTGTTTTGGGTTGCTGGTGGTATTTGGGCCTTCTGTACAATGGTGGCACCGTGACAACCGATTGTGCGCCGCCTGTGTAGTTGCAAAGATTTGCTAGCCATTTGATAGCCTTACTACACACCTGGCTAGTTTTGGTTGACTTGTGGTGTTTGACCTGTAGTCTAGTTGCTGGTCATGTACAATAGATGTTTTGTTATAATAACTATGTTGCTTAGGTAGCTGCTAGCCCTGACTGTAATATGCAGAATGTTTTTCTTCCTGCCTGTTGTTACTTCCATTTTTATCCATGTAAAACAATGTATCTTTATGCGTGTCTACATTCCATGTGAAAGCACAACCTCTTCAGGTGCTTATTCTGGTACTCACTAGTTGTGCTACCAATCACACCTAGTAGTCCAGTCATACCTACTAAATGCATCTTGTCTCTACATCATCAGGTTGTCTATGTTGCTGCTCCAAAACGTCTGGGCAACCATGTATTTACTTTGTCCCGTCCTCTCTTGGTCATCCTCATCGACCTGACCTTGCGCAATCCTCATTTCATCCTAGTGAAGCAAGACACGACGAAGGTGTTGCTTGCTCACAATGGCACGCGAGTTTGGCGTATGAGACGGCCGGAGCAGGCAGACATGGCGTTAAGCAAAGAAGTAAGGCGGAGGGAGAATAATTGACATGCTGGAGTACGAGGGAGATCTACTATGGTGTCATGAATCAGGGAGTTCATGTTGTAATTCTAGCGATTCATTGGTCATTACCGATGCCTTCTACACCCATACCTATCAAATCCATTTCCTTATAGTGCATAGGCATCCTATCCTACTATATATAAAAGATGGTGGGATTTGCTCCCCTCAGGCAGCCACATCGCCCCCAGATCCCTGCCCGTCCGATCGCCGCAATCAACGGTCGAGATTGGTCCACGTCTCCCCTCTCGCGTGGTTACTGTTCACGCCTAATTTCTACCAATGGGAGGCCGCCACATGACCGGTCACCATCCGGTTGCAGCCCGTCCCGCCGGTCACCGTGGCAGTTTTACAGCCAAACCACTGACAAACCGAGATCGTGCCCCGCAGACCAAAATCCTATCCTACTATATAAAAGACTACTATATATAAAAGATGGTGGGATTTGCTCCCCCTCAGGCAGCCACGTCGCCCCCAGATCCCTGCCCGTTCCGATCGCCGCAATCAACGGTCGAGATTGGTCCACGTCTCCCCTCTCGCGTGGTTACTGTTCACGCCTAATTTCTACCAATGGGAGGCCGCCACGTGACCCGGTCACCATCCGGTTGCAGCCCGTCCCGCCGGTCACCGTGACAGTTTTACAGCCAAACCACTGACAAACCGAGATCGTGCCCCGCAGACCAAAACTCACCACGTAGCAGGACCTATCTGCAAATCCACCTAAACTCAAGGCCTTTTCTGCAAAAAAGTTTCTCACAATCACCCCTCCTCCTCTCTCTCTCCCGCGCGCCTGCGAGGCCGCCGCCGGCGTCGCCGCCCAGCCCCGCTGCTCCGCTCCCCACCGCTCAAATCGTAGGCCACCAGGAGCTCCGCCGCCGAAACTTCTCCAACCTCGCCGAGTTTCGGCTGCCGGGACGACGCAGGCGAGCCGGAATCATCCCGGCCGTGTGGGCAGCCATCCGCCGCGCGCACGCCGCCGGCGGGCCTCCGGCGACCATACGGCGGCGGCGCCGCCAGGGGGACTCCGCGTCGAGCCGGTCCTTGCCCGCAGCTGCTTCTGCCGGCGTCTTTCCCTACCACCTCCGGTAGGTGCTGTCGCCGGCAACGCCCCCGATCTGCTACTTGCTGGCTACAACTCAGCTGTTGCTCATGGTCAGCTCCTTCGCTTTGTCCCATCTTATTCTTGCTAAAAGTTAATTTTTTCTTGCTGAATTGAATGTGTAGTCAGTACCGCATATATGGATAATTATATTCCCTCCGTCCAAAAATAATTGTCTTAAATTTGTCAAAAAGTGAATATATCTAGACATGAAACATGCATAAGTACATTCACTTTTATATAGATTTGAGACACTTATTTTGGGACGGAGGGAGTATATATCATGGTATTCATTAGGATGCTTTCTCCCGATCCAATCTCGCCGTCGCCGCCACCGTGCCCAGCTCGCCCTGACCCGGCCTTTCCCTTCTACCCTGACCCAAGAAGGAGAAGAAGGCGGTAGGAAGAGGGCACATCGACCGAAGAGGTTTGTTTGCTGCTGCTCTGTGCATCCATGTCTTCCTCGATGTGCTACCGGAGGAGCACGGGCGGCTGCGCTCCATTTCTCCCTCACACGCTCAGGTACTCTCTCTATTCCTTCCTCTTCGCACGCGCAGGAAGGGGCGCAGCCGCGGGAGCGCCTCTACGGAGTTGTGCTCTACTCCGGTTCGTCGGGAAGGAGGGCGGCCTGCAACACATCTGCTTGGCCTATTTTCCCTCTTCTTCCCAATCCGCTGGAGGAAGTACGCATCCACGGCCAGCAGTGCTAACACTCGATTGGAAGATCCCAGGTTTCTCTCTGTCCCCAGGTTCCCATCAGTTTCTTGGTGGGTGAGCTGAGAGGTCGGCTCAGCTTGGCAGGGACGATGGTGCTGATTTCTATAGCGGATAGGTTCTTCTTGGTTGTGCATCTCATTTTACCCTCTGATCTTGATTAAGCCCCAGAACATCTCATCTTAATCTGTTTTCATAGGTAGTATGCATACACGGTGTTTGATAAAATCCTAGCTAATATTAATGGATGAAATATTTAAGGTCCATCTAGCTGTTTGCAACTCAGGTATTTAAGGAGATTGGGATACTAAGTAGAGAGCTTTCGTTTGTGATTATGTTCAACACTTTTATCCATCTCCACTGAAATTAATTTTTTCTGTTAACAAGTTCAGCTAGGCATGAAGCACAAGAAAAATTGAGCAAAAAATGTGTGCACTGATCAGCCTAACCTATTAAGGCAAATTATCATATTGTTGTGCATTTGCCTATTTAACTTGATGGCATGACTGTGATTTCACCATATTAAGTAATTCATGGTGCAGGGTCTGAAACACTATGTTATTTTGATTGCTGGATCTGAAACTGCTTGGTGAGTTTCTTCCCACACTTGAGATCCCATCTTGAAATTTTTGCATTCTATCGCTGAGAGTATGAGAATTATGAATATAGCAGCGTCTTCGCATTGTTATCATGTGGTTTTTCATATCCATGTTTGTACTTTTATGTGAGTGCTCATACCCATGTTTGTGCTTTCATGTGAGTGCTCATACCCATGTTTGTGTTGTGATGTGTCTTGGATACATTCTTATCAATCACCTATTTATTTGAAACAAGATAACTTGAGTTATTGTTTATTCTTTCGGTTAGTATTTACACTGCAGGTGATACTCAGTTTGTAGATTTAAATGTTAATATAAGTTATGATGAACAGCAATTATAGTCCCGCCTTTCCTATTTTTCTGTGCTATTACTTATATTTTTGTTATTTTCCTGTGCTATATTAATATTAGGATCTTTCGATCTTCAAGTTACGTTTCTCATGCTTTTAAGGCGTCCCGCCTTGGATGCTTAGGCGATACTTAGGTGGCAACGCCTTGCATTATGTCCTGTATTTTTCCTATATGTGTAGTTGCTGTAGCATGTTTTCCCTCTTTTTCGTACTTTATTTCTCTCCACTCATATTCCTATGTGCATTTATTTTTCAGGTTGCTTAGGGCAAAAGACATTGGCACCATTTTTCCTTCTACAAAGATTACCACGCTTAGAGGTAATAAACTGATCCATCCTTACTGCTTCTTTTTAGGAGTGCTTAGGAATAACTATTGTTTAGGTATAGAGTTTAAATGTTTAGTGCTTCCATCCAGTGCAAAAGTAATAGCTTCATTGGCTACACATGATTAAAGCTTCCCTTCATTCTAGAGTGGCAACATGTAGAGCTACTTAGCAGCAGGTTAACTGCTACAACAAATTCTCTATATAGGCTATGATAATCCCATGCTTATGATGATATTCCACATGGACATATATCAAGTATGTACATGGAGATAAGGAAAGTTGTGCAACATAATGTAGCTATATGTGCAGAATTAGGATACTATTGTCACATTTCTCTGTTTCTGAACAGCTATCATCTCTCCTTCCAGGACATAAGTGAATGACGAAACTAGCCGTGTAAAATTGATTAGCTAACTTGGCATTGAAAAGGTTGACATGCGAAATTCTACTTTGTATAGTGGTATGTTATTTAGAATATATAATACTGCAGTCCCATGTTCAGTGCTACTTGGTTTTTTATGCTCTGCAAATGCTGAGAAAACAAGATCTATTTTGGTATGTTCCTTTCATAAATGGTTACTGGACCAGCAATGGCTAGATACAGATATTAATATAATGGCTCATGGTCCTGAAGGAACAATTTTTATTTTTTTTGTAAGATCAAGACTCAAGAGGACCATCTCAAGTTTGGTCATATAAGAAACATTGATGGAACTAATGTGTTCCATTTCTGGACTATATTATGACAAGGCTACATGTGATGGTCGTCAGTGCTACGTCGTTCATTTGCTCAGTGCTAGCAAGAGGACTTGGTTGCAGAGATTTTGGGTGGAGATGCCATTCATCCTGACGGACACGAAGAGTTTCGGCCGCGATACAGAACTGGAACCGTTGCATCTTGGAAATACAACAGAACTGATCTGAGACAGATATGTACAGACTATTTCCAACCACTGGAAGTTTTGACAGGGGGCCATCCATGTCAGATTTTTTTTAAACCAGCCTATCCATATGATTTTGAAATATTTCTTAATAATATAAACTAATACTTTTAGACATGTCCAAGAGAAAAATGACAAATATGTCAACGTGTTCACATAAAAAAAAATAGACAATAAAATTGCAAATTTCAAATTTCCACGTCGCAACACGGACAAAATATGACAAAACAAAACCCAGCCTATCCATAAGATTTTAAAATATTTCTAAATAATGGAAACTAATAGTTTTAAACATGTCCACGAGAAAAATGATAAATATGTCAACGTGGTCACATAAAAATAAATACAGACGATGCAATTGCAAAGTTCAAATTTAAATATTTCCAAATAATGGAAACTAATAGTTTTAAACATGTCCAAGAGAAAAATGATAAATATGTCAACGTGGTCAGATAAAAATAAATACAAACGACGCAATTGCAAACTTCAAATTTCCACGTGGTAATTAAATTTAATGGGCGGCCAAAATATGACAGATATGTCAACATGGACACAAAATAAAAGCCACTTACTTACAACATATGATCGAATTGTACGTTTTAATAATTCGAAATTTCAGATGATTTTCAAATCTGCGCAATTAATAAACGAAAAAGAAATTCAAACACAATAAACGTGCCAACATAACCACACAAAAAACCCGTTCTTAAAACCTAAAACCAACTACTCATGTTAAAGAAAGCAAGCACAATTGAGAAATTCAAATTTGCTAACATTTACAAAAAAAAAAATACGGCAGCTTTCCAACCCAAAATTTCAAATTTACTCCCTAAAAAAAACTAAAATTCTTTCAACTCCACGGGCGCGGCAGGGGACGCACTTACAAATATTCTAGATAGATCACGACCACAAAATTTAAGCATTTAATAAACATGAAAATAATTCAAATACGAATAACTCTCCAATTTGACCATTTCAAAAATTCGAACAACTTCTCAGCCTAGATAATTTTTGAATTTCAACAATTTTACGATTAAATAATTCAAAATTTTAGCCCACGGGCGTGGCGGAGACCGCGCTTAGTCCCCTAGTAACAAACAATGCATGACTCTTTTGGACTCTATAATTTCATGACACGGAATTAAAGCGAGAAATCAACTGCATTTGGCTAGGGAAGTCTCTGCTCCTTATAAAAGACGTGGATAGTAGGTGGTGACATGAAACCATTGTTCCCCGGTAGGTTAATAGCAAAGAGTGTTTTGGTAATGAACTTGACACTTCGGTAGGTCTGCACGTTTATAGCTATGTGTGATTTATCATTGCTTCAAATAAATGAACATTTCTCTTAGCTTTATTTTTTCGAAAGACACTTTTATTGCTCTTACAAACTCTCTACCAATATATAGCAAGATGGTGCACCTACACCAACACATGGTTCCCACACCACTGCGAGAAAAAAATGAGCTAAGTATAGCCAAGATCGCCTAGATACGTATGTGAACCCTTCAAATAACGTATCTTTCGATGGTTTCGTGTGCACATACTAGATTGGATTTCGACCGTATGTGTTCCCCTGCGTGTCTCTTTTTGCTTCATGTAGCGACCAAACCTGTGATTTTGCTTTGCTCCGATCCAATTATCCAAATGTTTGGCTTTCACCCCTCGAACAATACATGCACGACCTGTATCTTTGATGTGTGCTCCGTTATAATTTTCTTGCCTCCTCATCCTCCGTCTCTCCATATGCCAAAATGTCATCTTTGTTTGGCGTCGATGGTGACCTATCATCTATCCATCCAACTGTCCCCTTTCTCCCTGAAAGGATCGAACACAAGTCGACGAGAGGGAGAGTCGGGGAGGGGGGGTGGGTGGGTGAATATGCGACTATAAATTTTAACTTATTCTTATCAATTTAGAGATTCACACAAATGTAAATTCTCTAGATAACGCAAATAGGTGAGCAACCTATATGACGAGAAGGATATCAACTAGCATACAAGATAATAATACTAGAATAAAGTAAGTAATGGGTTGAGAAATAACCACACAATGGACGCGATGATTTATCCAAGTTCACTTCACAAAGAAAACTAGTCCTGGTTGGAGAGGTGTGGAGGAACAAGTACTTCCTAATAATTACCAATACTCGTGGTGGAGTGCCTCGATACTTTCAACTATTGGGTGCTCCTTGTGGTTCCAACCAAAAAACAATCGTATCTGAGGTTGTGAAAAAAAATCTCGGATTGGGCTATATATAAAAAAACAGATTTAAAATGAAATTGAGAGAATTAAAATTGGGCAATCAAGCACTATCTGTGAAGCGAGTTCATATCTAAAATTTCATATCATGGTGAATGCATGCACTATGCATATGTTAAATTGTTTTGCTTTGGGGATTTTTTCGTGGCCCTTTGAGAGATTTTTTGGTTGGGATTAATTCGAACACCACAAGGGTCTCAAGTGTGAACACCTTATATGTTCATGGTAAGTGAGCACTATGTAGTCCAGATTTTGGAAAACATTTTCCACTTCAAAAATATTGAGAATGTCTTGTCATTGGCCAACACTAGATGCATGAATGGAGATACATTGCATAAAATTCATATTTATTCTGTAGTTAGTAGAGGTGTTCTTGATTCTTTTTTTAACTATAATGTGCTCTCTATCGCAGCAAGTCTCTCCAGGCTCAACCAATCACGTCCAAGGATTGGGTAACCGGGCGAGAAATCCGGTTACCACTCGGTAACCGGAAGTCCCGAGCACTCTCAGCAAAAGGCCTTACGGACAAAAAATTCCAAATTATTTTGAAATTTGGAATTTAAACGCCCATAAATGGACATAAAGCGCACATCTCTAGAATAACATGTTGTGGAGATTTGGAGCGGTGGTAGTGCTACCAAGGACCGATCCTAGAGGTTTCAGATTCAAGTCCAGTTCTTGTCTTTTTTTCATTTTTGATAACTAGATATGTGTTCGATCCAAAAATACCAGCTAGGGTTAACAGTTTGGTTACAGGTGCAATCTGTGCACCTGATAAGTACTTACACCAGGGGAACACGCCCCTGGCATCAAAACAAGAAGAGCATATGAAACAACAGCTCTTCAAGCAACTAACAGTGAAGGCACTCACTTGCCATGAACTGGACAGACGAAGGTCTCTTGTGTCGAGCTGGTGAACCTAAAGAGCTTCACCTTGAAGCCGTCGCCGACAAATTTGAAGACCAGAACGTCGCCGTTGTCCAGCTTGAGATCCTTGACGAAGTCTTCCCATCCTTTGAACATGACAAGATGATCTTCGAACCACCTGAGCTGGACGAAGTACTCACAACACTTGGTGGTGCGTAGTGGAATGCACTTCTTCGGCTCCTTCCCATCCTTGTCGCTCTTCCTGGTCTTCGGCTTCTTCAGCTTCCACTTCTCCACCAACAGGCTCTTGATATCCGCCGGAATGAAGATCGCATGGAGATCCGCCTCCTGGACCTCCACGAAGAAACGCCGGGGACCGACGTCAGCAGGAAGCTTCCCCAGCCGTGGCTTACGACCCATTTCAGATACCCCTTTCCGCTTCTTCTCCTTGAGCTCCTTCAACGCCGCATCCAAAGCTGGCACATGAGGCCTTGTCACCACATTGGTGTGGACAATGCAGTCAGTTAGTGGAGCTGGAGGCCCCACTGTGTTACTGCATTGGGTGTGCCAATCCTGCAAGTGCGCAGTGCAACATGAGACACAATGTGCAATGCAAGATGATACAGAACGTGCATTGCAAGATCATGGAGTACATGAGTTGAACAGAGAGCATGTGCAATGCAAGAACACACAGAAAGTGCAATGCAAGATCAAGATGATACATGAGTTGAACAGAGCAAGATCATGGAGTACATGAGTTTAACAAAGAGCATGTGCAATGCAAGATCATGGAGTACATGGAGTAGATCAGATAAATGTGCAGGGCAAGATGGATAGAATGAACCCTAATAACAAACTTGAACATATCTGCAATAAGATGAACTCTACACTACTGAATCCTACTAACAAACTTGAGCAGATCTGCAATAAGAGTACTCAATGAAGTAGATGAACATGGAGTAGATCACACACTGCTGGATCCTAAACAGAAACTACTACATGCACATGGATTAAGCAATGGAGAAGACGGGTACCACTTTTACCAAAGGAGGAGGTGGCCTTGAGGGTCCGGCGACGGTTGCTGGAGGAGGAGGAGGAGGAGGAGGTACGGTTGCCGGAGGAGGAGGAGGCCTTAACGGTCGAGCGACGGTTGCAGCCTGAGGTAGATGATGTGGCCTGGACGCGGCGAAGCTTGGCAGCAGGTACTGGTTCACCGGGACTTGGACCAGAAGGGGGAAACCAGGCGGTGGACCAAGAGGCGGGCGATTGGCGGCTACATGCGCTGCCGACGCCGCCGCTTGGGTTGGCGGAGGAGGTGGATGAGGTGGGCTGCTGAACGCGGCGTAGCTTGGCAGCGGGGCCTGCTGGACCGGCACCGGGACCAGAATGGGGAAACCAGGCGGCGGACATGGCGGCGGCCTAGCGGCGGAGGCATGCGCCGCCGCTTGGGTTGCCCGGGCCAATTTAGCGAGCAACCGCATCTGCGACGCCGCCATCACCGCCGGGCTTAGCCGATTTAGAGACGGGAGCCGCGCCGGGTCCATCTGTGCCGCCGCTCTTCGCCCAGCGTGGGCGGACCCCGTCTCGAACTCCCGCACGCCGCGCACCGCCGAGATGCACGATGCAAGATGGCCGATGGGACCTTCGGTAGGCGGTGGTGGAGGAGGAGGAGCTGCTGCCATTGGGGTTTTCTTGGGCGGTGAGAGTTGATGGGACGGGACGTGAGGGCGGTGACAGTCAGAAAGATGTGTGCGTACGGGGGGGTTATGGCACATCTCCCGCGCTTCTCCAGGCGTGCACGCGGCGCCACGTTCTAGCGCCACTCGGCCTGGCTACCTGGAAATGGCCGATTCGGCCGTTCCTATGGGGCCTGGCCCGAGTGAAAGGGCATGGCGCCCCCATGTGTGGTTTTGGTAATTAATGACAATCCCTATGGACTAATGGTTGCATTGAGTTTTTCTTGTAGTGTTTATCCATAGACCATGCTTGAACTCCATATGTTGGATTCAAGGTTGATGCCATGAGTATATTGATATAATGAAGTATTTGGCATCAAGATCATAGAGTTGAGCATATTGCAAGTATGTATTGAAGAAAAGAATTATGTGATCATTCATGGTTATCTTCAAGAGAAGAAAAGATACAAGGTTGATCAAGTATTGATCAACACACAAAGCTACAAGATGTACCAAGTGGGATCATGTATCTCTTGGTATGTGGTGATCGTCATCAATGTTGAGAAGCGCAAGTTCAAGAGGAGCATCTCGAAGAAATCCTAGGCTTGAAGCTTGCCACCCATTTAGAGATAATGTTCATGTGAAGATGTGCCTAAGAGAGGCTCTCCCATAGTGGAGTATGGGGGAGCAATGTTTGGGTCTTCACCAAGCAAAGCGCAATCAAGAAAGGTGGTCCACTTGAAGAGATCAAGATCGACGTCATCTAGCTCAAGTGGAATGCGCAAGGCAAAGGTATGATAGGGTTTCTATTTTACCGGTCTCATGGTACTAGTTGGGAGACCGGGTTATAGGATAGATACCGTACTATCAAGAGGGGCTCTCGATTGAGCTTTAGCGTATCAGTTGGAGAGAGCTCAAACCTTTGCATACTTGCCTTCATCATCTTTCTTGGTTCTTATTTGGATTTTCTCCTTGTTGGGTTTTGGTGCTTGTTGTGATCTTCATGACAAGCCCAAGTTCTTCGAAAACGGATTTCGTATGGAAAACTTGTTGCGTTTTCTGGTTGGAAATATTATCGGTCCACCTTCGAGATAGGGTCCACACCTTCCCATGTGTGGTATCCCCTCTATATTTGTGACCCGTAAAGCTCTTGTCGCTACCTTTCCAACAGAATTGGATTCATCTCGTTTGGAGCTTCCTTGCAAAAGTTATTGCGGTTCTCTTTTTCTGGTTCTGCAGTTTCTTCTTAGGCCGGTAGTACCGACCCTCGCCCGGTACTACCGGGTGACCCCTTGCGAAACTACCGCGGCCAGTACCGGGCCCAGTACCGCATCTCCGGATGGCTCTCTGCCTCTCGAAGTTTTCACCCGGTAGTTGCCCCGGTAGTGGCGCTGTACTACCGGGAAGGGAGCACTACCGGGCCAAGTGGTCCGGTACTACCGTTGCGCGCCGAGTCGGGGAGCGCTGACTGGTCTTCGTTCTTCCTCGAGTCAACCCGGCTCGGTACTACCGGGATCGGCCCGGTACTACCGCTGCGGCCTTTTTCGTCTGCAACGGGCAGATTTTTGAGAGGACCTTTTTAAGGGGGTTTCTTCCCCAACAGTTCTCTGAGCCCTTGAGCTAGCTTTTCCCCTCTCTCTCCTCCATTGTTGACCTTTGGAAAAGCTTGCCTCCCTCTCAATCCCTCCCATGATTTTTGCATATCTTTGAGGGAATTTGAGAGGAGATCAAGATCTACATATTCATCCAATCCATTCCTCCTCTAAGTGAGGGGAACCTAGTAGATCGTGATCTTGAAGTTCCATTTGTTGAGTTCTTCCTCTCTCTCCCCCACAAGCATTAGTTGCTTTTGGTGGGATTTGGGAGTGAAGGATTTGACCACTTCTAGTGGTCTTGCCTTTTTGCATCGGTTGCATCGGTTTGAGTTCTCCACGGTGATACGTGGAAATCGAAGTTGAGAAGCTTGTTACTCTTGGGTACTTGGGTGCCCTAGAGCTTGTTCTCTTGGGTACTTGGAGTGCCCTAGATGGTCCTTGTTGATCTCGGAGTTTTGGTGGCTCGCGGGATAGTTGGGAGCCTCCAATTAAGTTGTGGAGTCGCGCCCCAACCTTGTGATTCTTGTGGCTTTGGGAGCCGCGGGAATTCGGTGAGAGCCTCCAATTAAGTTGTGGAGTGTGCCTCATCCTTGTACGGGTTCGGTGACCACCCTCAAGTGTTCCATAGTGGTTCGTGGCACTCCGCATTGGTGGATGCACGAAGGAGATTACGGTGTGCCATTTGACGGCTATTCGGGGATCACTTTGTGACTCCGCACCGCTCCAACGGAGACGTAGCTTCCATTGGAAAGTGAACTTCGGGATAAATCATCGTCTCCAAGTGCCTCGGTATTTCTATACCCGAGCTTCTTACTTATGCTATTTACCTTGTGATAGCCATCGAGCTTGAAGTAATATATCTTGCTATCACATATTTGCTTATCTTGTTTAGCTTAAGTTGTTGGTGCACATAAGTTAACCTAGCTTGTTTAGGTTTCGTGCTTGATAAATTAAACGTTAGTTTTATTTCGCATTTATTCAATCCTAAACCGCAAAGAATTTTAATCGCCTATTCACCCCCCCCTCTAGGCGACATCCGTGTCCTTTCACCGAGGGTGCTTTGAGTACCGCGCTAGCCAGGCCGAGGAGGAAAAATGAGTAAGCAAACACCAGGAGCTCGCACCTGGCGGGCCGGGCCAGGCTAGCTGTAGCCTACCAAACAGGCCCTTCAAGATGGATTGGACAACGATTTGGCCCATGCCAGTGGCATTTTTGTCCTGGGCTCCTCAGTCCTCATCAGCTAACCCAATGGGTCGCTCACTGCATGAAATGGCTCCGTTAAACCTCTTTCACATCACACTGGAATTTGATGTTCAGTGTTCACGATGAGAGGCGGAAGAATCCCCCCTCCCCCTCCCCCCGGAGAAGCTGGCAGTGGGCCTTCATGGAGGCCGAGGCCGGCCATGTGTGTGTGTTCATCTACTCGCTGAGCTGGAGTTGCTGCCCAATTCCTCGGTGCCTAGCGGGCTGGTGGATTGCGCACAAGCGTCAAGAACATACGTACTCGAGATGCCTCTATACAACAAATTCAGATTTAGATTGAAATTTAGCAAATTTAATTTGGGTAATGAACTACTATCCATCAATCGAGTCATATCTAAAATTTCAAGTCATGGTATGTGCATGCACTATGTATATGTTAAATTTGTTTTGGAGATACCACAGTGCACGGATGAGCTGCTGGGTTGGTGGTCAAGGACAAGAAAGGAGGTTCAGTAAGAAAGAGAAAAGGGGCATGGATACTCTGATCATCCTGGTATGTTAGCGGCTGTGGAAGCAACGCAATGCTAGGGCTTTCGAGCACACTAGGGGTCAGTACTCTGTCAATGGCCTTGTGGAGCAAATCTGCGCTGAATGAGAGTTATGGAGGCGAGCTGGGTTGGGAGGGAGCAGCACCTTTGCGAGAGTACTCCATTAGGATAGGAGTGGGGTGTGGAGTGGGGTGTGAACCGACGTTGTTTGCGACGCTCTGTCATTTGTACTCTTTATTCTCTCTTCTATATAAATAAGGTACGCAATTGCGTACTCTCAAAAAAATTGTTTTGGAGATTTTTTCATGGCTCTTTTGAGAGAATTTTGGGCCGGGAGTAACTGGCAACACCCCAAGGCTATGAACTATGAACACCTAATATGTTCATGGAAAGTAAGCACGTCTAGGCTTTCCAGGCTACAAAGAACCATTTGCACGTCCAAATATTGAGCATGTCTTACCATTTGCCGTCCGCTAGATGCATCAATGGACATACATTATATAAAATGCATATTTCTTATATGGTAACTCACGGTGTTCTAGATTTTTTTATTAAAAACTAACATGTGCTCTCTAGCCTGCACCAATCATGCCTACTAGATGCATCGTGTCTCTATGTACATCTCAAAATTGTCTATATTGCGCTTCCAAAACCATTGGGCAACCAGGTTGTTTGCTTTGTCTAGCCCTTTTTTGCTCATCCTCAGAGACCTGACCTTTTACAATCCTCATTTCATTCTAGTGAAGCAAGACATGAAGAAGGTGTTGATTGCTCACAATGGCACGCGAGTGTGGAGTACAAGATGACTGGAGTAGACAAACATGGTGTTAAGCAAAGTAGTAAGGCGGAGGGAGAATAGTTGACACGATGGAGTAGGAGCAAGAGCTACGATGTTGTCATGAGTTAGAGAGTTCATGTTGTAATTCTAACGATTGAACAACGATTCCCGATACCTTCTATGCCCATACCTATCAAATCCATTTCCTTAGAGCGCATAGACACAACAAACAATGCATAAATTCAGACTCTATAATTCTAAGACATGGAGGTAAACTGAGAAATCAGCTATGCATTTGGCTAAGAAAGTCCCCACTCCTTATAACGTAGGCAGTGACATGAATCCATTGTCCCCCCGGTAGGTTAATAGCAAATAGTATTTGGTTATGAACTTGGCCCTCGGGTAGGTCTACACGTCTATAGCTATGTGTGCTTTATCATTGCTTCAAATATGATCATTTTCTTCGCTTTATTTTTTCAAAGGACATTTTTTATTGCTCTTACAAACTCTCTACCAAAGTACCAATAGCAAAGATGATGCACCTACTACACCAACACATGTGGAGATACCACAAGTTGTTTGGTGGCGATGCCCTTTACCTTGGGCTCGGCTGCGTGTTAATATATGCCATACTGCACACAAGATTTACATCGAAAGAGTTACAACCGTAGAGAGAAAGGAGGAGATCGATCTGATCCTTATAGTTTGGATCAGATCGTTTTAAAAGACTTGCGGTACACAACACACTATTTCTAACACCCCTCCTCGATCACAACCTTTCCCAAGGTTGAGATTGTGTTTGAACTCCTCAAGTTGCCTTTCTGGTAGTGTCTTCGTGAACCACTAAGACCTCACGGCCTCACCTAATCACTCGTTTGTCTCTCTCCGTATATAATTAACACTACTACGGCCTGATCATAGATTCGTCCTCAACCAATGCCGTCGTGAACCATTGTGTCGCAGGTCATGCGATTGACATAAATGATGCCGGTTGAGGTACGGACATGATACACACTAGACGATTGTTTATGTGGAACTTTATGCAATTAACTAGCATAAAAATTTATCATGTCCAATGTCTTGCTTGCTGAGCTTCCAAGATACTTATATATTGTTTAGGTGGAACTATTTTTTCTAGTAAAAAGTGGCTGGTTACTTATATATTGTTTTTCTACCGATCATCTAAAAAGGATACTAGGGAAAAGAACTGCATGTTCAAAAGCCGGTGCAAGCCTGCGAGAGTATGGTTGTATCACCGCTGCAAGTCAGGCATGCGTATAGAATATTCTAAAATCTTGCGAAAACTATAATTGGAGGCCGAGAGCTCGGTATCTCCCTCGTCTGTGCATGCTCGCGATCCGTGGCACAGTTGCGCATGCTTCCCGTATATGGCGGATCCAGTCATCGCGTTATTCGTATACGAGACCGTATTGTTGTTGGCACAAGTTTCCTTTGCCCGAGCCAGCCCAGGTTTAGCTAACCGCTGGCACGCCATGGCCCATCCACGTGATATGCATATTACCGTTGGACATGGGCCGATGCAGTAGAGTTTTTTTTTTTTGACTTGCGGTGCAGTAGAGTTGATTCAGGGTTATCCGAACGATTGGAGGCATGCCCTTCTCCTCTATTTGAGAATCATTTGCTTTTTCTTAAAGGAAAAAAGAACCATCTGCTCGCCTGTTCAGAAAAAGAATCCTTTTCAAAATAAAAAAGAATCATTTGCTAGCAAATGCAGCGATCAGTCCTTCCAATCTCATAATCAGGCAGCAACATGTCCAGTTTAGGTTACTCCTCCCGTTCGTTGCCTCCTGCTAGCACCTCGAGCTCATCATTTGCCCCAAGTGTGGTCGGTACATTATTGAAACCAACGTGCCCGGGGAGCCCAGCCCGAACTATGGCAAGCGATTTCCACCGGCACCTAAGTCGAACTTACCCAAAAGGCCAAAACTGGTGAGTCCAAGCATACAGTTTCCAATTCATGTTTTGTGAAATATATCATACGCCTACTATCGTATAATGGCTCCAGCTCTTCATCAGGCGTCTAACCCTGTATGCTTGCTGCTCAAAGAGCACAATGCTCGCCACCTCTCAAGATTAACAGAACCGAGGCAGCAGTGGCAGGATGAGATGTTCGACTAATCCGAGAAGCTACTGAAGATAATATCAGAACGATGTCGCCACCGCAAATTTTATACACCAGTTACCATCAACACTCCTGTTGAACAGAAAATTGCGGAGCAAAGGTTTTTGCCACCCGCACACATGTTTTGTTACTACCCACTGAAGTGTAACAACAAGCATCGAGCATTCTTAATATGTGTGGCATGTTTTCTTCTTCTCATGCAGGGTCCAGAACTCACATACTGTCCAACATCACACCAATCAATCTCATGATGAACAATACAGGGTGCTCTGGTCATAAACGGCCTGCTCATGCAGATGAATTACATTTTTACACTCCTCAACATACTTACTAAAATTTTCCTTTACCACAACCAATACTTTCACACAGGTAGCTCAAATTGTCACACATCAGCGCGCCATGTCTTCAAACTTCCGTCACAGTCAGCATTATGTTCATGAGTTTATGCAGCTCCGACTTGAATCCTGAAGTATTTCCATACAAAGGTCAGAGGTGCTCCTTAGCCTTACGTAGCACATGCCACTTACACCACTGGTGTTCGGCATGACCTCCGAAATGACTACCTCCATAACTCCATTGCCCTTGCCTGAGCTGCATACATTGTTGCTCATGCCATTTAATTACATATCGTACAATAGTCTCAGTTCAAATAATGCAGAAATTGATGCTGTTAGATCTTCGGAAAATACATCTAACCTGAAGATCACACTCTGATATGTGGTTATTAACCAAGGCAAATAATCCAAATGGAATGTCACACAAGTTGGTTCTGTAGGTTGTGTCAAAAGTAACAACATCACCAAGGTGTTATAAACGATAGCAAAGAAACGATGAAATGCGGAACGATCAAACCAATGGGGACACGAGATTTTAACGTGTAAAACCCCTCCAACAATGGAGGAGAAAAACCACGGGCGCCAGCCAGCAAAACTTCAATATAATCGGGCGAGGTTACAAACGCCGGGGATTTACACAACTCGACTTATCCCAACCGGCGGCTTACAAGAGGTATATATATGGTGGCATTGAACCCGGGGCGCTCCGCTCTCCATCGTCACAAGTTGGTCTTCATCAGTATAAACGAATTTGGATCACCATAAAACAACACAAGGCACTTGGACAGACCCGAACTTGTGGAATTCTGGATCCGCTGCTCTCCATATCTGGACTCGTGGTTATTCACTCTCCTCTCCATGTCTACCCATGGCCACCATGAGCTGTAGCTGGCTTTCGCGCAGAATCTAACTCGTCCCCATTTTCGATTACAGTCTCTGTACCTTCAATCGAGTCCCTGACTCCCTGGCACGCCTGCAGCCTATGCCGGTGGATCGACTGGAGGAGATCCTTGGTGCCCCCTCGTGTATTCTTGCCAAGCTCGCAACCGAAGTACAGGGGGTGGAAGAACCAATCCCGCCCCCACTCCAGCCACCAAGCTCGCCAGCCACCAAGCTCGCCGATTCCACACACTGTCGCCTGCATAGATAATACTCCAGTTGGGACTCATCGATTAGGTCCTCCTGCGGCACATCACCTGCGCACTGCTGCGGCACCAGCCTGCATTGAAGCACGAGCAAAATCACGCCCCAGTTAAACTCCTAGATCTAATACACTGGGTACTACGTAGATCTACCTGGAGCTGATGTTCTCGAAGAAAAACTCCAGTCCATCGTTTAGCTCGCCCATCCGGCAACTGGTTTTCGTGATGCTTTTTGCGCCGGAGTTGGGGGAGATGGTTAGATATTCAGTGATATTTGCGCGACCAACCAGCCGCTCCTCCACCGCCCTGTATCGACCGGCAACATCTGTCATTGTCCCCAGCGCAAGATCGAAGCAGGAAACGAGGCATCACCTGTGCCGGCCCATCATGTACTAACTAACCAGGCACATGTATTACGCCGTCCGTAGACAGATTTCTATACCGCGGCCCAGTTCAATATTTCCTCCGAAATTCCTCGACAGATTTCTGCAGATGAACCCAGCCGCACAGATCGTGGAGGGCAACG
Organism: Poa pratensis; assembly: GCA_947311845.1. NCBI lineage: Eukaryota > Viridiplantae > Streptophyta > Magnoliopsida > Poales > Poaceae > Poa > Poa pratensis. Next base: position 9,016,218 of record CAMZMU010000055.1, on the reverse strand, counting down.
TCGGAGATACCGGGCTATGTGTAGCCCGGCCTCCAAAAGTCCCCTCTCAAAATCTTGGCCACTCTCTAATACTCTAGTGTTATGCCGTATGCAGTTTCTTTTGTTCATCTTGCTTGCATGGTGAAACTGTGTCTTCTTGAGCGTATCTATCCGCTAATCTTATCTAATTCAGGTTCAAATCCGTTCGATTTTTCTACCCAAATTAGATGTCTGATATACTCTGGATTCGATCATTATCTAATCCGCTTCGAATCTGATAAAAAAATGGTAATGGACTATGCATAGAGCATATTATTTGATTCAATCTGATCCGTCTACATCCCTATCTTCATATGATAATACCAGAGGTCGATGACGCGGGCTGGCTTGGTCAATCATCACCCTTGCCTCCTTCGCCTCCCACTGTCGCGTCACCGTCACCGCCTAGCTACCTCACTAGCGTGGAAGAATCCTGACACCGGCGTGATAAATATCGCCTCCTTGTCCTCCGTCTCTCTATATCCTCCGAAACAGAAATTCTATTTCCGGAAATACGAAGTGTTCAATTTTTTTGCTACATGGTGCTTTTTGAATCTAGCAGGCCCAACAATTCTAGTGGGAACATTTAGGCACAACCCAAGATATGAATACAAAAAGTAAAGTATCTGAAGCGACCATGTTTAGGTACTAGGTATTTGCATATCATCTCCCTCTTGAGTCATTCTTAGTTCGGCATTTCAGTGCTGCACTAGAGTTAGGGATGATAGTAGGTATTTTTTGCCAAGTTGATAACTTATAAACACTATATTATACTTATATTTTACTTCATCTTAATAACTTGACAAGTTTGTTGGTTTGTTTGAGTTTTCCTGTATTATTCAAGGGGTTGCTTCGCTCCGGCAAATATCTGCTTTCCGTTCCTTGTCCGCATTGTATTCGTCCATATCTGTTTCCGACAATATATGTTTCTGTATTTCTTTCCGGGTTTCTGTATTTGTTTCGCTTCCGCAAAAAAGGAAAACAACCGTGGCACCACCCAGTTCGTCTCTGTCCACTCCGTATTCATCCATAGTCCCACACTTCTTCATTTTCTACAACGTCAACCACGAGCCGGAAGGATGCACTTGGTAACATATGTTGACAAGACGGCCGGAGCAAGCCGGCATGGCGTTAAACAAAGGAGTAAAACGGAGGGATAATAGTTGACACACTAGAGTAGGAGCGAGAGCAACAATGGTGTCACGAGTTAGGGAGTTCATGTTGTAATTATGACGATTGATTGGTGATTCCCGTTGCCTTCTACGCCCATACCTATCAAATATGTTTCCTTAGAGCGGATAAACACAACATACGATGCATGAATTTGGACTCTATAATCTTAGGAGACGGAAGTAAAGCGAGAAATCAGCTATACATGTGTTTGTTTAGGAAAGTCCCCGCTCCTTATAAAAGACGTGGATGGCAGGCGGCGACATGAAGCCATTGCTCCCCTGCTAGGTTGACATCAAAGATCCTCTTGGTTATTATGAACTTGGTCCTTGGGTAGGTCGATCTTTACGTGCATATATAGCTATGTGTGCTTTATCATTGCTTCGAATAAATGGCACTTTATCTTAGCTTTATTTGTTTTGAAAAAGGGCATTTTTCACTGCTCGTAGAAACTCTAACAATTGCAAGATGATGCTCATATGTATGCATGGTTTCCCTCCACCAGAGAGAGAAGCAAAAACGAGCTATGAGTGTAGGCAACGTCGCCTTGCTAGTTACGTGCACCCTTGAAAGAATGTTACTATTCCCCGATGGTTTCGATCGTGTGCACACAGTAGCTGGATTGGATTTCGACCGTTTTTTCCGGCGCGTCTCTGTCCCTCGTAGATTATTCTCGTCAGAACAGTCACGCGATGGCGATCTTTTTTGCACCTGGGCCGAGACCAACTTGGGATTTTGCTCCGCTCTGATCCAAACGATTCGGCCTTTTCGCCTGTGAATAGTACGCGGGCGCTGTGCTTTGAATACTGCATGCGCCGAAAATGAAAAAAAGGTTCCGAACGAAAGCAGCATCTGGCGACCAGCCGGCATATCCGTTCGTGCACTGCACGTGTGGCCGATCCTCTTCCCTTTTGGTCACGGTCAAATTTTTTGGCTAGAGTCCGACACTCCGACTGCACGGATTGGTATTCGTCCATCTTCGTCCCCTCCGCCTTTCCACCGTCACCATGTCGCCATCCCGGCCGGCCTCGCCGGCGTGGAAGAGTCCCAACAAATTCCTCACCTCCTCATCCACTGTCTATCCATATGCCAAAATATCATACTCCCTCCGTTCCTAAAAGTAAGACGTGATTTTTTCTTCCAAAATCAAACAATATAAACTTTAACCAAGTTCTTAGAAATAATCGCTAGCATGTACAATGCCAAATCAATACCATTAGATACGTCATCAAATATGTTTTCATATAGAATATCCATAGAGTACTATTATAGTTCTTGATCATTTTTTCTAAAAAAAACTGGTCAAAGTTTACACTTTTTGACTTCTGCAAAAAAAAAGCGCCTTTCAGTAACGGAGTGAGTACTTGTTTGGCGTCAATTATGACCTATCCATCCTAGTGTCCTCGCTCCCCCTGCGTTGCTCTTTACCACTAAGTCTAAGTAGGAGGGAGGGGTGACAGAGAACCAGCACCGACTTTTTTGGATGTGCAAAGCTAAACCAAGTTCCAACATCTCACACTGGCTTAATCCACCATTAGATACATCATCAAAAATGTTTCCATAGAATATCCATATAGTACTATTATAGCTGTTGATCAGTTTGTTCTAAAAACTTGGTCAAAGTTTACATTGTTGACTTTTGCCAAAAAAAATACACCTTACTTTCAGAACAGAGGGAGTACTTATCTGGTGTCGATGATGACCTATCCATCTATCCATTCTATTGTCCTCGCTCCCCTGGCCTTGCTCTTTACCATTAAATCTAAGTAGGAGGGAGGGGTGACAGAGAACCAGCACCGATATTTTTTTGGATCTGCAAAACTGGATCAAGTTCCAACATCTCACATTGGCTTCATCCATCTTTACCCTACCTCCGTCGCCTTGCCCCTCCCAATGCTTCATTATATCCTCACCTCCTCATCCACTATCTCCTCATCTGCCAAAACCTTATTTTCATCTAGCATTGTTTCATCTTTTTCCCACAATGACATGTTATTTAACTTGTCCCCCTCTTTAGTCGGGGTGGTGGGTGAGGGTTGAGCATTATCATAACAATAATGTTACAACATCGACAGCAAAAATGTCATCACCATTTTGACGATGGTATGTGGAGGGGGAGAGAACATTGTATCATGTCCGTATGATTGTCATATCGCAAACTGAAAGTTTACGTATAAGCATGTCGTGTCAGTAAAATAACACTGACATTCGTTTGATCTGTCATTTCAAGAGTGTGATTAGAGAAGTAACGTATGTGAGTTGGCTTGCATGTAGGGGGCGAGTATTAGCTCGGCTCGTTAACATAACGAGTTCAGATTGAAACTTGACTCGACTTGGTAAGCTTGCGAGTGAGAGTTCGTTTAACTCGTTATAAGTGTGCCAACAGTAGCACATATGAGAAAAACTAGTATTCTTGCTACTAATTCATAACTAGAACAACACAATTCCACACCTCTATTCAGAGGCAGAACAATACAAAAATATAGAATCTCGTATCATACCATTACATGCTTAACAAATATTGGCGGTTTGGCACTCATCTTAGTAAAATTTCAGGCTCTGTATTTGAACGAGTTTAACGAGCTAAACAAGTAGTTTGTAAACTCAAGTCATTTAGTTTGGTCCACAAACGGGGTCAAATCTAAAGCTCATTTAGTTTAGTCGAGCTGAGCCGAGTCACCAGCTACTCGTTATCTCGTGAGTTTCGGGTGTTGATTCCAGCCTTATTTGCATGACAACAATTTTATTTCCCTGGTGCGTACCAACATTTAGCTAGATATAACTCCCATGTGGGAAGAGAGGTGTTAGAGGGATGGCCTGGTTGGATGACGGCAGCTGCCGGACATAAGAGAGGCGTGGCAGTGAGAAAACATCAGAGGGAGAAGGGTGGCTAGAGGTTGAAGAAAGAGGCGAGAGGATCATGGCAGGCATGATATGAGCAATCCATATGTAGGCCGTTCAAACGTAATTGTAGTAGCTTGATTTCTTACTCCATAAAACATATATTACAGTTCTATGGAACAATCGATGAATACCCAAAACTAATCTCTTTCTTTTATAGGCCACATGCATGCTTTGATGCATAGACATCTTCTTCCTTTTGGCTCCTACCAACCTAATTAAATCCGCTAAGCTGTATACCTGAGAGTAAGTATATATATATGCAAATACATACGTGCTGCTCGAGTCTCGATGACCGATCAATCTGTAATTCTGTATACGCGCCACGCGCAGATACTAGCAGCTCGCTCGATTATCTCCTCTTGCCATCCGTCATGGTGGGGGGGAAGCCTTGGGCGATAGGAAGAAGGATGCCGGCGATGACTTGGCCGAGCTGAGCACCCGGTACCCCGTCGACTGGCCCTTGTTGCTTCCGCTGCCGCCGCGCTGGAGGCCGCAAATCGGCGACGCCGCCGACAGCCCAACCGCGTCGTTATCGCCGTCGTCGTGGTCGTTGTCCATGTGCCAGAGGACATCGAGGAAGGCGTCGACGGCGCAGGGCAGCGCGAGGGGCCCCTGCGCCGCGTAGCCGTACTCGCGCTCGGCGTCGTCGAGGAGGCGCCGGAAGAGCGGGTGGTTGGCGCGGTCGGCGCGCACCACGAACCGCTCCCGCTCCGGTCCCACGTACACGGAGAAGCACCCGGCGCCGTCACCGCCGACACCCTGCCGCCGCCGCTCGTGAGCCTGGACCTACACCGCTCCAGCGTCCTCGACACCAGGCTCTTCCTCACGCCCTTGCTCGCCGCCATGCCGCCGCGCCGCTCCTGTTTGGCTCGGAGGGTGACCAAGATTTGCTGAGGAGAAGCGGGAGCTAATGCATGCATGCGTGGATATAAGTATGCAAGCTAAGCAAGGCATGTAGCTGTAGCTAGCCGAAGACGTAGTGGTGCTGGTATGGCGTGCAGCGCGACATGGTTAGCCCCATTTGTAGACCTGACCTGATGTGGGCTGGCCATTGACTTGCTGGGAATCACATGGTGCAGCTATAGCTATCGACAGCGGGACCAGGAGGAGGAAGACAAAGGGGAGATGGCTTGTATAAGTGTAATAATCAGCTAACTTATTTGGCTAGCCGGGCTAATTATGTGAGCAAGAATGTACTCCAAAGGGGAGTACTATATGTGCACTTGTGTAGTAGGAAAGTGAAATCAGAGGCTCTTCATCCACGAGCGTCCATCGACAGAGACGAAGCAACAAGTGGTGTGTGTGATTGCAGCAGCCAGCTAGGGAAAAGGTAACCGGGAAAGGTTCGTGTTGACTTGTTGATGTTGTGGTGGTGGGGATCGACTTCACTGGGAGGAGGAGATCATATCAAATGTCCAATAATTGTCATTATTTAATCAGTGCTCGATTGATCGATCGGTCCCATGGTCAACGCGGGCCTTTCGATTTTTCGAATGTGATGTGGGAGGAGCAATGCATCTGCATTGCTAGGCTGCTATTTTAGGGCATCTCTAGCCAAAACTTTAAAGCGTTTAATTTCTCAAACTATTCTCTTTTAAAGAATTAATCCTAGTCCACAAATTTTGCAACTCCTTCAAAATTTTAGCAGCCATCTTCAAGTCTCACCAAAAGATTCCCTTTGTCTCTCTCCACCTCAGACGTCCAAAAGCTCGCAACACCTCCCGATCGACGCATCTGACCATGCCGATGCACCCCGCCAAACTCCGACGAGATTCCGATGTGACTCCGGCGAGAATCTGAAAAAAAAAACTTTGATTTCTCGTCTACCCCGTTGTCCCTAGCCACCGCAAAACTCCTCGGGTCCTCGCTGTTGCCCTTGGGCATGGTCGCACTCCTTCCTGCCGTCACCGGCCACGACGGCATGCTAGAGCACATATACAGACACTTATTACGGAGAAGAACGCACAAAGAACATGGTTGTCAGACGCTATTGTTGATTCTGACAAATCTATACTTTCCGGACCACACCATCGTGGCACTATGAGAGGTAAGAGGAGAACAACCCATTAAGATGAAGAAGCCCGCGGAGGACTAATTTCGCTGATTTTCTCGACTACATCCTTGCACGTGTATGTCGCACTCGGTGAATCTTTCAAATTAATTTTGTAGATCATCTATCCCAGGCCCTAGCTAGCTCCAGAACATCATCTATAGCCGTTGTTGGCCGCGTGGAAGGAAGAAGAAGAAAATGAGGGAGAGAGACTTCCATATGGGGTGTACTTAGTTTGATGAGTTAAGTTTAGGGGTTCGATTCGGTCCACCATTTTTTAACTCCTCAAATTTGAGTAGTTAAGGTTTTTTAAGGAGGTATTCGGAGATTTACAATTTAGGTGTTCAGCTAGAGGTGCCCACACATGTAACAACTGATGGATTGAATCTCTTATGTGTAAAGATATAACCCATCCACGATATTCAAGTGACGTTTGGTTAATTAATTAGTATAGCGGTTCATCTTACTCCCTCCGTTCGGGATTATAAACCCCTCTTGATTTTCTCACAAACAAAACATGTTTTGTTAGTTAATTTTATGTTCAAAATTAGGCTCAAATATCGAGGGGACCTTATAATTCTGGGTGGAGGTAAAATGCTCCTGGTATTTACTCCATGGAGGTATCTTCTATGAAATTTACAGCAATAATTTATATAGCTAATATAAAGTAGACGTGTCAAGAGAGTAATCTCGTCCGCAATCAACAACGTCAGGCCGGCTTAGGGAGGAGTGGCAGTGGAGATGCACCGTCGACACGGTCTGAAGGTTGAAGATGAAGGGCATCTCAACAATTTCGTTGTAATTTTTGTTTTTATTGAGCTGCTTTGTACTGTTCGGTGTTGCTTTTAATGTCAGGATCCTTTTCACACAAAAAAAGTAACATAATTGTAAATTATGATACTTCCAAATAAGAATGACCTTCACAGTTCTCACATACCCCCAATAATGAAAAAAGTGGGATACCGCTGCTATTTCCATAAAAAAAATTGAGTGCTAATATGTATCTGTATAGATTCCCTCTACATGATAATAGACCACGCAGGAACCAAAAGTGCAGCTTGGATATAGTACCACACAGGCAAAAACACAGCAAGTACACATCAACTGGCTAGATTCCATTCACCAGCTCGCGGTTATTTTTCTCATCAACTGACGGAGACATCTGTAAGATGTTTGGTACTGGTGCAGGTGATGGCTGGTGATCGATCGTACTACATCAAACTACTGTCGTCACTTCTGTTGAATTAACTATATACTACTCAATAGTTGTTTAATCCAGCAATCAATTTGTTTATTCATATGTCGCTTCGGTAGAATTTGTAAGTTCAGCCATCAATATATTTAATCATACCTCTATAATTCTGCTCAAATAATTGACTAATCAATCCAGCGACCATTTTATCTTTCAATAAGGTGTATTTGTTATTTATGTTGAAATAAACGCACAGTTGATCGAGCAATCAATTTATTTATCGAATACTGTCATTTCTGTCGAATTAATCCGGCAACCTGTTTATTAATATAGGAGAAGAGTCCAGCAATCAAGTTTACATGTAATTCTTGTAGAGTACTAGCTAAGCTAGTAGGGTACGAAAAAGTAGTCTTCATCTCAACATCGGGCAGAAAGTAACGGAACATCGAATCTAAGCTAACGTGCATGTTACTAACACATACACATTGGATTGGAGTATACTACTCTATTTCGTTGACCTGAACAATTCCGGTATTTGTCTTGTAATCAACATGTTTATCGTATATATTACATGGTCAATGTCAATCGATTCAGGAACATTGGGACATTTTTTACTCAACCAGGAAAAATAATTTCTTGCTTTGAATTGCTTTTGAGAAAGAGCAACATAGTTACTAACTGAAATACCGAACTCGATCGAGTATGATATGTCAGCTGGAATAGGCATCAAATGGAATATCTGCACCGTAATTTACAGAAGTAACAGATCAATAGCATTTTTTGTTATGTAATTATGTTCTTGTGGCCTTGATTCAAACAATAAATAGATAGATAACTGTGCACCTTTTTTTGTATACCCTTTGGTGCCTCATCTTCCAAAATCTGACAAGTTTGGTCCCAACCCAACCCCAGGTATTTTTCTCGACGAGAATTTTTCATCCGACTCTCCATGTCAGCTTCTTCTTCAACTCCTGGTTCCATTTACATCCTCTCCTGTTGCTCATCCCCCCTTTAGATCCAGTGGGATCCCTTGATCCATGCATGTCTTTCACTTATTTCTTCTCTTCTTCCACGTGCGTTTCTTGAGTCATATGTTTTACGTGACAAGTTCGTATATATGTCCTAGAGTATACGAACACATAGCAGGTCAGTGAAAACTACGTCACATAAGCAAGGATACGGCTCAGGTCACGTAAGAGACCAAGTTTTCTGGCCCAGGAGGACAATGAACCAAAGGTATACCAAAAAAAGATAAGGGGCAAACATAAACTATGCGAAATTTTGAGGGACCAGAAATATATCTATCTAATTTATTAATCATTTTGCAAAAATGTGAATCGCATTGTTTGCTCTACATGTTGCAAACTACTTAATGAAAGAAAATGTTGTTTCCTACCTTAATTTCTTCGATCAATGGTATTTTATTGAAGTCATAAGTTCGCATCACACTGATATAATTAATAAGAGTCCGCAACCGCCCTCTGAATAGTTAGGATGCACATGGCCGCTCAAACAAAAGAAAGAAGGAAAAAACGATGTAATACAAGTATGTGGGATAAAATTGTGTTGTCTACCTTTCATACGAGGTAGTATACACAATGTAACAATGTACATAATTATCTAAAATATATCCATTAAAGATATCAGAAGTATGGTGGCGTGCAGTGTGACATGGCGTTGACTAATGACTTGTTGGGAGTACAGGGTCATATGGTGCAGCTAGCAACTCATGAGCATAACTAGCCAAAAGAGAGAGCCTGGGAGACCTGGAGGAGGAGGAAGAAAAGAAGGAGAGATGGATTCTGCGATGTGGGCTGGTCGGTCCCCTTGTGGGCGGGCGCGATTCGTGTTTCTTCGCCGGGTGAAAACCTTGCCCTGGTCGTCGACCAGGACAGGCGACGGTGACGCCCCCAGGCGCCACTTCCTTCTTGAAGGCGTCGTCGTGGCGGTGCTCTCACTTCTACGCCTGGGAACTTCCAGGGGAAACCCTAGATCCTTCGTGGATCGGGCGAGGGCGGCGCCTCGGCGTCGTATTTCCTCTTGGGGCCTCGTCTTGGATGTTTTGCCGGCCAGAGGGACCCGTGGATGTTTGGTGGTCAGCGGCGACGATCTTCTCGTTTTCGGCTAGGTAGTGCGCGGCCCTGGGTCCAGCGTGGATGTCGGAGCGGCGGCTCCGATCTTGCCTCCGCAGCATCGTGTTGAGGTGTGTGTGTGTCGGCCTTTCCTGCTTGGGCGGTTTCGTCGTCGACCTGTGTGGAGCGTGGCCCGTGGCCAGCGTGGATGTTTGAGCGGCGGCTCCGGGTTTCGCCTCCACTGTTGCGTAGAGGGCCTCCGCTGTTGCGTTGAGGGGTGTCGACCTTGCCCGCTTGGGCGGCTAGGCCGTCGACTTGTGTGGTGCGTGGCCTCGGGGCCGGCGTGGTGCGTTGTGTTGTTGTATCCGGTTTTCGGCCAGTTTTCCTTATAAACTGGCCAATTCACTTCTTCTATATAAATGAAAAGGCGAGCCTCTTGCCCGGTTTCAAAAAAAAATGTTAGCTTGCTCGGGTCAATTAAGGGTATAGAATTGTACTACTTGCATTGCAATAATAAGGGAAATGAGAGGCTATGAGTACTGCTGTACTGCATGTGCATCGATCAGAAAACTCTCCATATGCAAGTGGTTTTGTAGTTGTAGCCACTAGGAAAAGGCTATTCAGAAAAGGTACATGCTGTGGTTGGGAGATTAAGTTGGTGGAAATATCAAATCTACAATAATTGCATGTCTTAGTGTGCTTATCTCGATTGGTCAATGCCTTCCGAGTGTATGTGGAAGAAGCACTGCATGCTAATGCTACTAGCTAATACCACTCCCTGAATTCATGGAGGCCACCAGCTGTGGAATCGCTTCAAGTTGCAAGCGCCAGAGTGTTGTGTTAATTAGTTAAAGCTTTGCATTTTTCTATTTCCCCCGGGGTCGCAATTCTTTTCGAGGGTCACGATGGCTCCCAGTGGTACATGCTCCTATGGTGAACAGAAAATTCGTCAATGTTTTAAAAAAAAATCCGATTTTCTTTTTTTACAATGTACATATTTGTGTTTTCTATGTGTGTGCAAAGTTTTTATATGTTCTAGAAAACAGAAATCAATGCTCTATAAAGATTTTTCTCCAATCATCAAATTTATTTTTTACACATAACACAAAACTTGCATGTTTTCCAATAAAGTTACACGCATACAAAGGATATAAACATCTACATATCAATGTTTTTAAGTCATTTTGACATTAATAATATCCTTCATCCTGGTTGCAACTACATATATGATATTTCTTTTGATGAAAATATTGTAAGGAAAACCCATACAGTATAAATGTGAGCACTAAGATTTGAACCCTAGTGGAGTCATGCCCCCACAACTTCACCAGTCACCACCGCACCACAAGGTGGTTCCTTTTTTTTTCTTCTTTTTGCGGTAACCACAAGGTGGTTCTCATGCATATGAACTACCACAGGTTAATATGGTGGCCTACACAAACCCAAGAAACTGAAAAATATACAAATACATAAATCGGATCATCTTGCCACTTTCTTATACTTTTCATCTAGTTAATAGCATGATGGTTCGTCAGGTTTATTTACATGGTTAAGTATGTATAGCTAGGGTTTCCAAATGACACGTGTTATGCGGCATGCTTGAGGATAAAAAGAAGGATACACTATCTGAGAACTTAGTTAAGGTTACCCGTGCTTTCAAGGAGGACAGAATAATCTCGTAATTACATTAGGGAACCCTAGATAAGAAAGAGTGTGACAGTTCACATATTGTATACATCAGGCAATGACATTAATTGCTGTTGATCAGTACGTAATAGATTAGCTACACCATGGGGCACATGCATGGAAAAACACAGGAATATAGAAACCACATAAATTGTGTTGTTATCTTTGTTGGATGCGTTATGCGAAAACACATGGGAAGTCAAAAGAGTGTCGAGGAGTTGGATCGAAAAACATGGGAACTTGAAAACAAAAGAATGCACTATGGCTACAGTGGATTCACGAGCTGGTTTTTTTTCTCAGCAATTGATCGATATATGGAATGTTTTACTGGTGTGTAGGACTAACCATTCCGTAAATACATGTCATTTCTGTTTCCCGCAAAAACAAATGTCAGTTCTGTTGAATGAACCAGTTACTTATCGAATCAATAAATGTCATTTGTGTTGAATCAGTCTGGCAACATTATTTATTTAGGGAAATAGCACGGCAGTCTAGTTGTCATGTCTATCTTGTACTAGCTAGCTTCATGTCGACATCATGGAGAACATATATCTAAGCTAACGTACATGTTACAAATACAATATAGACATGTTGGAGTATAATACTCTAGTTTTTTGACCTGAACAACTCCATTCTTTTTGTCCAGATCTATCTTTATCATATGTTGTCAACGGAATCTGTTTCACCAGAACACTTTTGATTCAAGCAAAAATAAAATAAAAATCCTTGCGTTGAATTGAGTACACGAAAGAAGAGCAGAAACAAAATGCTCATTTATATATTGTATGATTGACACGAATGCCGAATCAAAACTTGCTAAACGTTGTTCTCAGAACTAATAAATCAATCCCATTATTTGGTCTACAAATTTGCCTAATTGATTACTCAAACACATTATTTCATGTAGCATCAGACGACGTATATAGAATTGAAATAATACACAAATTATCAAAAACCTACTCTAATAGAAAATATATAACAGCGGAGCCTTCTATTTAATTCGAAGAGATGATCCTTGACTTGGTTGCCTTAATTTAACGTGTCCCACTTAAATTCGTCAGGTAAGCATGTCTCAGTAGAGACATCCCTAGGTGCTGCCTACGTATGGACAAGATAAATAAGAAAACATATATACACATGTAAGTATATGGCGAAACCAGGGACATATAATCTACGGAAAGTACAATTATATGGCGAGGATGCAGAAACTAATATTTGAGTAACAAATTCTTTGTGGAACCCTCATATATTTGAATGTTCAAAGTTCTAAAGACAGTTTCAACGTAAAAAGATGCATTCTATTAGTTCATGTAAAATTTCAAGACCAAACTCAGTCCATGGCAAGACTATGTGTATGTTTAAACTATTGTTGGTGCCCAATAATCACAGCATACGTACAACTCTTTATACCAACATCAATGACAGTTCTTTGAAAAAAAACATCAATGACAGTTTTTGGAGCAGGACTTGTCTCCCTATAGGACACACGTAAACAATTAGGTTTATACTCAGTTTGGACAAGGTTGATGCGCCATCATGTGTTCATTGGATAAAGTGTCATTTTTTAAACACATGGGCAATACTCCTCACTATCTACCGTGACTCCGTGAGTTCATGCTTTGATTTGCATTTTCTTCTTCAAAAAGGAGGTTACAACTCTGCCTCGACATTGGTTGATCACATAGCCGTATAGATATAATAATTATTGAATAACATTGGCTTACGAAAAAAATAACCCGGGAAGTCTTGTTCTCCGGTATCTACCACAAACTATGGTCGATGACAAATCACTAACAAAAATAGCAAGAGGCCCGATGAAAAGTATGCTACTCCAAAACAAAGTCTTTGGATCGATCCCACGTGCGCCGATGTTGACCGATCCAACCAAGGGTCACACTTTGGATCATCATCCTTGAAGCAGAAGCTTCGAGCCAACACGTAGACACACACATATCGACAATGTCTGATCTAGACGGAGGCGAAACCATGTGCTTTTATCGGAAGAATTTGCATACTTATTGTCGAAATCACCACAACCACAACCTCTCTACTGGTTGGTGCCATATCGGTATTTGGATCCCGGCGTTAGAGATCCCAAGGTCCGCACCACCTTCGGCCCCATTCTTCTAATACATATGACATTATGTGAATCAAAAAGCATTATGTTGATCTGATTAAGAATGATATAGCCAGGGACGCAACATAATTCATGTTCTATAATTTGCTGCATCTAGCAATATAGGGTAAAATATATGTTTGACCTTTGTGAATTTTAACCATAGCGGCCAGTAACCTGTGAACAACAGACACCATCACGCACTTAACATCTCAATTATTGTATATGGTGCGGCAGGACTTGTCTCCCTATAGAAAATATTCCAAAATCTACAAGAGATGGCACCATACGCAAGGCTATTCTAAGATTTTGTACATGCATGAACTGTCCATCTAAGTGGCGCACAATCTTTGACTAAATTCTATCCAGGGAATCTAGTGAGTCACTTTGGCATAAACTGGTGAGATTTAATGGAGAGACACATGCCTTTGTTAGTGTCAAATGTATATGTTTGACTTGCTTCATATGTCTCTAATGTCACTAGTTGAATATTTGATTAATGGACTTTATGTGCAATGACTGCCTTTGGGGTGATCTATTGTTCTGTTAAGAAATTATACAGAAATGCAAGCTAGCATTCTCCATATGAAATGAAAAAACACGCGCTGTTTCAATTTTGAACGTTTAGCGGTGATCGACTGTCAGCTACAGACTAAAAAAACTGACATATAAGGCGGAACCAATCCTAGATGGTTTGGAGATTCGGTGGCAGGTTAAAGAATAAAGAACCGATCGTGCACCGATTACAAAATTATTATCCTCCAACATCCGAAACGGAAACCAATTCTAGATGGTATCAGTAGAAACGTTGTTGTCCGTAGGATTCTCATAAATCATTTTCAATTTTTTTAAACTTCGCCACGCTGGAGCCACATTCCATTATCGAAGGATATCAAACAAAGTCCTGGATGGTACCGAGGTACCAAAATAAAAGAAGGAAAAAAAACTAAACAGACCAAAGGAAAGAGAGGATAAGGTGGCTCCCAGGAGTCACCAGAACGATCTAAGCAAAGCTTCCAGTCAAACTACTACAGATTTTGGAGCCACTTGTTGTTGGTCGAAATTCAACGTCTTTCGTCAAGTTCCTCCTGTCCACCTCGTTTGAAGACTTGACGAAAGGAAAGCACACATAATAACATATCAAACTCGACAAGAGAGATGAGTTTCACTTCAAAACATGCACGATTACGAGATTTCCAAACAGCGCAACATAAAGCATTCTCATGTTCGGCCGAAACAGTGCAGTAGTCCATGGCACCTTGAGAAAGGTGTGAAAGGGAACGGCTGGCAGACGTGCTGGCTTCATGGACTGTTGCTTTCCCTGAATCCCCACATTATCGGTGCTACGACGCAAGTGCCAATGACAGGGAAACCTAGCTAAGCTAGCCAGATCGTGTGTCAAACAAAGAGGCTGCGTGCTGATGGTGAGACACACACACATCAGGTAGATAATGCCAGGCCCATGCCCCTAGCTAGATGGCTAGTGGGAGATGAAAGAGTACATGACTTCAAGGAGGAACATTTTGGCAGCAACTGCAATTTGCAGATCCTGAAAGCTCTGCGTTTGAAACATTGCGGTCATATTAGTCCTGCTATCTGATAGCTACTACACTTATCACGTATCGATTTATCGTTGAATGCGTACAGGAGTTGATTTGCAGACTGTTGCAATGTAGATGAAAATTCGCCGACAAAATGCATCATCTTTAAGCCAATGGCAGGAAACCCCCACATTCCCACTGCCCGGTCAAGGGCTTGATTGCAATTTTTGCACAGAAATGTCACGTCAAAGTGGACAGAAAAGGCCCAAGATTATGCCGTGTTAGACCTAGGATGCAGCAACAGATGATGAGCAGAGTAATATAGTATCAGGACCATTTCTTTGACAAGAGTACCAAGCAAGGAAATCGAGCAGTTGTGGATCAAGCAGAATATTCTACTGGAACTGAATCTAGCATCCCTACTACAGCAGCAAAGCCAGCAAAAACAAAGACGTAAACTACTGCAGCAACGGAGAAACAGCATAATTTGTATTCCGTATGGAACAAAGACGTACATTATGACTCGAGCAGCAGGGCATAGGTAGCCGCGAAAACATTGGGCACCCTACACACCAAGAATGAGCATAAATACGAATTTAAGGGGGAACAAAAGATGCAGAGACCAGCAGAATCCCCTCTTACACTAGGCACTAGAACTACCTACCTCCAAATAACATCAGAGGAACAGCTATGTATTCTCAAGTTACGATACTCTTGTAACCAGCACATGCTATAATGAGCTACAACCATGTCATGCTTCCACAGCATCTTTCCCCGACTATCGGAACAACAGGATCCGAACACATCGAAATCTATAGTTTTCACTCCTGACTGAGGCAGGAACGACTAGATCAGTCAACTAAAACTGTCTGAGCAAGCTAAATATCTGGCTAACTGGCTAAAATGTACAACAACACTGGGACAGCCTTGCGGGCTCCACAACACGCAAACAGTGATGAATCATCACGGACTATATTCTCGAATGAGACGAAAACCTATGGCAAGTCTCCCAAAGCTCCATGTACCACGATCTCATATGCTGGCTGACTGGCACTGCTAATCTGCAGACAACTACTCTTATTTCCTGTTCATCGGTGGGGTGAGGGAAAGGCGGGCCATAGAATGGACCCCCAAATCCAGGGAAACCCAGAGGAGGGTTTGGAGCACCAGGGAAAGGCGGTGGCATGTTGAGCATGGGGTAGTTTACAGTCGGAGGAAACGGTGGAAAAACACCGTATGTCATTCCTCCCACAGGAGCAGCAGGAACTGGCATATATGCATCTGTTGTAGGTGGCGGTGGTGGGATCGGGGGCGGCATTGAAGGTGGAAGTGGTGGGGGACTAGACTCCGGTGATGGAGGGTACTGAGGAGGTGGTGGTGCTGTTCAAAATCAGGATAAGGGAATGGGGGTGGAGGCGGTGGTGCTTGAGGCTGAGGAACAGATACACCATTCTCTAGCTTCTGCCTCTTATTACCAGAAGAACTGTGCTCTTCTATTTTCTGCTCAATGTTGTCCCTGGTGGCTCGTGAAGAAAAAATACCGTTGAGAGTCTCGTGCTCGCCTCCATCTACTTCCTGTGAATACATCACTGCACTAGATTGTCCCTTGTCAAGAGAACCACCATTAGCTGAAACTGGAGAAGAAGTAGCAGGCGCTTCAGAGGGACTGGAGTTCTCAAGCCCTTTAGATGGCTCCTGCCTTGCTACATCTATTCCAAGCTTCTGGCAGAGGTCATCAGCTTTCTTATATCGGACCTGAGCTGCCTGGTAAATGATGGAAATATTAGTACAAAGTACGGCTATTCAAACCAGGTTTCTGCAACAGCACAACTACGCTGCTCGCTAGCCTGATTCTGAACAGATAAGAGGCATAAGCCATTATGTACAGGCCTAGTACAAAAGATACCGATTTGACCTAATATGGGGACTTAAGAACGAAAAGTCACTTTAAATCGCGAGCACCACAGTGCTCCATCTGTTTGAAAATTTTAAAGCAAATATTGAAAAGTTAAAAAAAAAAACTGAAAATACCGGTATGTTCTCAATGATGTATACTAAAAGCGTGCAAAATCACAATACGAAATCTTTGTGTATTTGAAACAACTATACTGAGATCTGTACATTTCACATTTTTGTGTAGCTCAAAATGCAAATTATTTCGCATTGTAATTTTGCACGCATGTAGAATACATCATTGAGAACATGTATGATTTTTTCAGTTTTAAAACTTGTAAATTTTTTTTTTTTTGAATTTTTTCAAACAGAGGGAGCACTGGTGCTCGGGAGCAAGAAATCTTCACTCGACCTAAGAAGCTTTATTGTTTACTTAGAAGAAACTTGCTTATCATAAAACATATAAAGGTGTCAGATGCTTGTGAACGAATATTCGAGTTATACAAGACAAAGGAAGTAGGTAATAGCCCATCCGGTACTTCGGATTTAGCCTATAAAAAAGTACCCAATAATATCCATTTTTGAAAGGGAAACAGGCTGACAGGTTTTAGGAGGTAAAAGTCTGGTGCACACAACACCTCAGAACCCAGCCACATTTCCTTATCAAATTTTATTTCTTTCAAAATTATTTTTCATAGTGTACCATGAACGGAAATCTGCAGAACCAGATAATTTAAGAAAGTAGAAACATACCCGAAGCTGGTGTCTGACTAGTTCCATTTTGAACTCCTGAAAACAACTCAAATATTACAAGAAGCAATTGAATATCCATGCAACAAATAAATCGTTCGATCAAATAAATCTTAAACTTTGCATAGGAATTTATTTTTACACACCTGCTCATGGAGTGCTTCCTTCAAATGAGAAACCAGAGTAGCCCTGAGTGATTCAGACGTTCTGAATTGTTCAATGGTGTTTCTCAGGATACTATGCTGTTCCTGCAGCTCCTCCACAAAGCTAGAACCATTGCTGCTGCCTGACAATGCAAGTGAAGATAATTGAGCTACAAAGAGTACAATACTAATAACTAGAGGCTGTCTATGCAAAGAACAACATAAAGCTATAATTAACTGCACCCTTATAATGTAACTACTGATGTCTAGGAGTGTACAATTATACCGAGCTGGATCCACCCAGGTTAGCTGGTTTTAGTTGGATTGGCAAGGAGGAATTAGCCAAAATGTTCTGTCGTGCCACCAATTTTTTTACGAGTTCACTAATTTCAGGAAAAAGGACCATATGGCACCCACGAAGCTACATTTTTTCCAAGGCAGGAAAGTAGGAAACAAATACTGAAATGCTATCCAAAGGACAGCAGATTGCTATACATCTGGTGCCTCCAATTAAAGGGATAAAAGTCTCATTCTCCAACCCACATGTTAATCAGGCCATTAGTTAATACGCACACTTTCAAAAAAGAAGTTAATACGCGCAGCACCAGAATAATACTGAAGCTCTAGATAATTCTAAAAACTGGATGAGATGTAAACTAATACTGAAAACCGCTTGCACAGTGCCAGAATAATACTAAATACTAGATGAGATGTAAAGTATTTTATAGATATATATCTTACCTAAGTACGAGTTTCCATACTCTTTGTTGAGGTTGTCGACAAAGCTTAGAGCACTGTTGCATTTTCTCATTAACTTGTCCTCATCTATAGGTGCACGTAGCAAATGCTTGTAGCTCGATATGACCTTCTCCACTAGCTCTCCACCAGGTTTTTTCTGCAAATTGTGGAACCATAATAAGTTGTGCACAGTACATACAACAGGCATACATGAATCATATGAATATCAAATTTTAATAATTAATACTACTTACCGACTTTAGCTCCTTAAATTTCCGTGTGTATTCTTCCTTTAGAAGTTGTCCTTGGGTGCCAAACAACTTGCGATCTTCCCATATGTCAACCTGCAACACTTCCACAAAATCATGAAACTGGACAGAGGAAAGAGAGATATAATGTAACAACACAGGCCCACAATTCCAACTCCCGTGTAGATCACACTTGTGTGGGCTTTCATACTCGCTTCACCCAATATAGTTAACTCCAAAGTGCTAGAATTTGAGACAGTAAAAGACTATATGCTAGTGTGATATAATGTAAAGTAGCAAGATGAGGTGTCGCACAGAAATGTAAAGCCAATCATGTCAAAAGTGAGTGAATTTCCTAGAAACATGAGATGTACACGCACAGGCCATTTCTCTGTTTTTACCCACAAGACTTAACCGGGAAGACACGAGACAAGAATGTCGTAAGATACCATCAATATTTTCTAATGCCAATTAAATACGGTTGCAAATCGATGGCCCATCAGGCAGATCTAGCAAACCTCAAGTTGATTTCCAATAAGCTTAAGCATAATTGGCCTAAGCAAGAACAAGTAAAGATAATCATGCATTTAGCAGGCAGCACAGGTGAGAAGGAGATTGAACAGAAGCAAGAACAAAATTATAAACTTCCGAAGGGATGCCTTGACTGTACATCAAGGTGCAGAGAGATAAATTGAATGAAAAGAAGCAAGACAAAAGAAACTTCCAAAGGAATGGCTCGACTACATCTGTGCAAAGAGATAAATAACAAAAAATTGCTCCTGGCTATTTGGAAGATCAGAGCCTCGTGGCATGACAAGGGAGAAGCATCCATCATACGTGAGCCCCTTTCTTAATCCTCCATGCTACCATCCAGATCAAAACCATAATGTGCGCCCCTTTCTTAATCCTCGACTACCAAATACACGTGCAGGTGATGAATGAGCTACTAAAAATGAAAACACGGGCATATTTAGGCATTTTGCACATGCCAGATGCTTTTGTTCCCACAGACGTGTAAGATCGAATCTTTTTGTTTACCATTATATTTGATAGGTGCATTTGTCGCCAAAGAGACAGGCGCCCAAACAGAAATGATAAGCATGGGCCCATGGATAACACTGCATCCTTGAGAAAGGTTCTCGGTGCAAAGTTTTTGTTTCGTTCACATCACTAGGGCACTTTGCTCTACTGTTTGAGGATCTTATGGCACAAAAACTGGTTACAATTAATTAAATTGAATACTTTCATTGCAAGTCATACCATCTCCAGCCCATAGTGCCTATAGGTGAACGTAAGTCCGAAGACATTTAGCAACAGCAATACTATAAAACTACCACCCTCAAATCTATGTATCTTGATATTCACTATATACCACCAAAAGGATGTATTTTCCGAGTCTGAACAGTCATCTCAATTAACCCTTTTTTAGACCAATGATTTCTAGTAATTAATTAAGCGAAGATATTGCATCAGATCAAAAAAAGGAAACGAAAGGCAAACCAATAAAGAACATTCACAAACTCTAAAGTTAGATCTAAGCACTTTGAAGTCACCATCTCTAGCTCCACGAATCGCATCTCGATGTTCCTCCATGCACCCGGCAAAGAAGTCTTAAAAGACCATACCTGCACAAGCTTGACTAACCTCGTAGGTTTTAAATAGCCGCAATAGAAGGAGTGAGAAATTGAGGCCAAAAATACCCCTCACATGGCAGGCTATCGAACCGTTGCTTCATCACCAAACAGTGAAGGAAAAGACCATGATGACGATAGGACAAAATGTAGAGACCAAAACACCATTAGCTCCGTGACATCGGCCACAAAGAAACGTCGGGACAGGGTGGAGCCGAGACCATTATTCCACATGATGTCATCTCCACCTCTGAGCTGCCGCAGCTAAGGACACAAAAACTAACACAAAAACAGAAACTACACGCCAAGGAAAGATCTTTTGCATCGGCGATACAGACCAACCAAAGAGGATCATAGGCTTATAAGAGGTATTGGGCTATCTAGCACTACAAGACTAGCGTGACAGCATGAGCCACCCCACTCTTACAAACCGTGTTCTGCCTCCTCCACAATCGATGCGGGACCAAAACCCAACAAATCTCCCAATCACATATCGGTCATCGGTTACTTTGGGCCCATCTAGGCCCAACCAACAAGTATCATCGGTTTATAAAATGTCTTGGGCCATCTACTGCTAAGAGACTAGCTTCATAAGAGGCCAAGAGGGGCAGCCGTGACAAGTGATGTGTGATTAAAGCCAACAAACTACCCCCTCCCCCACCCTACGCTTTTTTTCTCTCCATTGGTTATTTAGTATTTGTTGGGTTGTTAAGGCCGTGTATAGAGTAAGATGAGCACAGGATACACACGGAAGTTACAAAGACGTACTAGGAGAGTAACGACACCATCACACGACACCATCACACGTATAACTAGAGATCTTTCCAACTATCGTTGCTACTCCAAGATTTGTTCATAATAGCAGTCCAAAACTGCAACATTGATTCTACAAAAGATGGTGTCAAAAGTGGAAAGAACTATTCAATTTTCATTGGTCATAGGGAATAGGCAAGTAATTGCAGGACCTTGAATTGCTCATTCGATCATCGCTAGCTATGGGCTTTGAAAGTTAAACTGCGGCTAAGAGCATCTCCACTCGCGGCCCCAATAGCCCTCCCAATAGGGCTATTGGGCTACCAGACCGACCCCGTCCCATAGGGAGGGGCTTGGTAGTGCCGGACAAAGCCGGGTCGCCGCCACGTCGGATACCGACAGGCCGCCCTGCGCTATCAATAGAACCGAAACCCTTTTTTCCCCTCCTTTCCTCCCCTCCCATTCATTTCCCCCACGCGCTCTTGTCGTCCGTCTTCCGTCCTGCCTAGGCCTTTCCACGCCGGCGTTAGTCGACTCGCCACGCACAGAGCTTGCGGCGAACACGCGCACCGCCTTGCACGCAAGGTGCGGTCTCGCCGTTCTCCTGCTAGGCTTCAATATTTAGAATTAATTGATTGATTGATTACTTTTGTTTGATTCGTAGATGGATATCGACAATGAGTTTATGGTCCAGCTGTTGATGGAAGAGAAGCCAATGCCGCCGCCGATGAAGATAGCATTTTACGATCCTCGCTTTTCTTCTACAATGCCAAGCGGAGGGATGCAGAAAAGATATCGAGCGGGCATTTGATGTGCTTCAATCTCGTTTTGCTATTGTCTGGTACCCTGCCTGGTCGGCCGAGCAGATGTGGGAGGTCATGAATGCTTGTGTTATCATGCACAACATGATAATCGAGAGTGAGCGCCAAGATCCAGTGAATGATCCTCATGTATGATACCACGTCCTCCCCGATGTTGATCACCCCATGCCGGTGGAGTTTGCTGATTTCTCTCCATGCATACAAAAGTCCGTGATGAAGTTGTTCATCACCAACTACAAAATGATCTAGTAGAGCATTTGTGGACGCTCAAATGAAACACGGTCATGGTCTAGTTGAACTTCATTTTATTTGAATTGTATGACTTATTTTGTTTCCATTCTTAATTATTGTAGAACTGATTTTTATGAGTTGAAAACTATGGAACATGCAAATGTTTGGATTTGTTTTTGCTAAATGTTGAATTTGGCAATAAAATGAACTAATGGGAGGGGGGTATTGGACATTTAGCCCCCCTCCAAGACCTGATCTCTATTCTTGAGAGATCGCCTTTGAAGCCAATTTCTTTCTGAGATATCTTTGTGAGGGCTTCAGGATCCAAGTTACTTGCAACTTCTTAGAGGGTGTGCGCCTCCAACCGACAAGAGAGTGTCATGGAGCCCTTCGTGGTGCTTTGTGAGGGAGCCAAGAGTAAGCCGGTGATTTCTCCAAAAAAAACAGAGTAAGCCGGTGATCACCTACTTCGTGTGAAGATCCCTTCTTATGGTTGGGCATGGACTAGTGTCCTAGCTCAAGGAGAAGTAGATTTGTCTTTGTGACCATCGACATGTGTCCTTTAAACTTTGTGTCCTAACCTTCTCCAAAGAGGACGTAGGATAGCGACTTTCACCATTGAACGAGAGAGCTCTTGCCCTCTGTGGTAAAAAGAGATATGCAACAATATGTTCAACTAAGTGTTTCCGTATTTGAATTTTGAGTTGGTTTAGGATAAACTACAACTCGGTTTTGGCAAGTAGACCGTGAAGCACAAAATCTAAGAAGAATTCTACTACAAGGTAACCCATTTCTGACATAGTACAACCAATCAACAATTAGCAAACCAATTAAACGAAGGCACAAAATGAAAACATTGCATTAAGTACACTCTTGATTCCTTAAATGGACAGCCATGTTGAATCAACGTTCCTCAAGGCCAAGAACAACTATAGTGAAATTGCAGGAGTATATTTACACATGTCCAACATTTAAAACAAATGTAACATATGAAGGAACAACACCCTTGGAGTATAATAATAGATAATGATATGGGGACATGTCCAAAATAGACAAAGTAAAATAAGTGATTAGGTAAAGCGTAGCCAAAACGCACCACATGCTTGAACATGGGGGGTTTTAATGGCTACTCCTTCCGTGCCCGCTTTACATACATATCACATGAAGTCTTCCCACTAATCAATCTTTTTTGGTGCCTCCATATGGTGATCTTCGATACTTCGCCCCAATTGTAATCACAACATTCATGCCAGTGATCTCACGACATCTCTACCGGTGTCGCTTGAACATGGGGGTTTAATGGCTACTCCTTCTGTGCCAGCTTTAGATACATATCGCATGAAGTCTTCCCACTAATCAAACTATTTTGGTGCTTCCATATGGTGATCTTTGATACTTCGCCACAATTGTAATCACAACATTCATGTCAGTGATCTCACGACATCTTTACCGCGTCGAGGATAAAACCTTGAGGCCTCTCGAGCATACTCGTAGGAACACTTTATGGTGTTTGCTCGTAAGGACGCTCGGATCACCGCTCGGATCACCAGATACTACTGGGAACAACTTTTACCCAGGTTTGGGCCCCCTTGTCTTGGTAATAGCCCCACTCATGCCCTTGATTTGTATTATATCGAGCACAACGTACAATGTAAATTACAAGGATGAACCCGACGAGTTGGATGGGGAAGTCGACGGTATTGGTGGTCGAAACTAGGCAAAGTGCTCTAGATCGATATGGCTCTTGGGTCTTCCTTTTGCAGTAGCAAAGAGGTGGAGGCCTCCTTCTTTCTAGATTGGCTCCACAAGTAGGTGTCTTAGTCGCCTTTCTTCTTCTCCAGGTCCTTCGAACCAGGTGTACTTTCCAATTGGAGAAACCCTTCGAGAATCTTGCCACCCACACACGCAATTTCTCCGTACGGTAGTTAGACCACCCATTGTCACCCTCCTCCCCCCCCCCCCCCCCCCCCCCCCCCCCCCCCCCCCCCCCCCCCCAAATCAATATTCGTGATTAAGCCACGACGGCGAACTCGTGTAGATATCTCGAGATAAGAGGTGAATACCCCAACTCGGAACCCTATGCACACATAAGATCTTGACCATGAAATCACGTTCCAAGTCTATATGGTTGAATTCGAAACAATGGACTTGTGTCGTAAGGTAAGTTAACTGGAAAATCTGACCCTCATCCCCAACAAGCCTTCTCCCCTAGTAGAATTTCTAACAAAAAAGCAGGAAACAAGAAAGTAAAATGGATGTATGCTGACAAATGGGTAATTTCGGGAATTAGAAACAAGCTTGAAAGAAAATAGGCAATTGATTAGCCTGTTAAACTTGGCTGAACCCAAGAACCTTTCTGGCTACAGATTTAGAACCAATTGGATTGACTAAAAGCCAATCACTTTTACTTAGCTGTCAGATTTAAAATTTTGAAAAAGAAAGCAATCACTGATTGCCTAATGCATGCATATCAGTTACGTGCACACACAAAATAGACTAGATAGCTAAACTACAAAATCTAGCAGAGTTGCCCCCAAAAGACAGCATGTACTATATGAGATAATAGCTACAATCGTAGCTCTGGAGGAAAGTGGTTATGTAAATAAACATCAATAAGCTTCACATACCAGTCTTGTACGACGTTCCGTCCAAAATCATCACCATTGGTGAACAAGTCATCTAAGCAGCAGCAATGACCTTCAAGAATTCATGTATATATCTCATACCATCCTTCTTACTATTCTGCATAATATCATTTGCAAGATACAGCAAAGATATTTTTCTCTCTTGAGGGGCAGAGTGAAAATCTCTACCCCATGTTTCAACAACTTGCTGCAGTGGCGATGATGAAACACGCACCAATGTGATAGAGCTTTTTTTTGTTAAGCATAACAATGAGATATGAACAAAATATACCCGCAAAAAAAAAGTTACGAACAAAATTGACAAGATGTGCAGTGAGCTAATAACTAATAGACACATCCACAGCAAAATGTTCTATTTGTACACCATTTAAGAAAGCACATATTTGAGCAAGCAATGACGAAAGACTAGCATAGTGCTACTAAATGGTCACTATCCTAAATAATCTGTTATCAGCTGGATGTAAAAGGTATGCTTGCCACAGTGACTGAAAAGCTAAGAGTAACAACTAACAACACGTCAAACTTTGTTGTTTGCTTCCTAAACCACAGAAGCCAGTCGCGAGATCACATCAACTGAAAAAGTAGGATGAAAATAATTGATTTGTGCAATTCGTGTGATGTGCAGAGATCAACAGAAAAACCAACTCGGTCTCTTCTGTGAGAAACGCTAGTTGGGCCACAGTTACATTAAGCTTCACAAGCACCAAGTTAATGCTGGATGAATGAAAGGATACTCTCTATACTCTGTTGTGTAATATTAAGCTTCCCAAGCTTCTGCGCAAAGATCTCTGGCTGAATCCTGTGCTCATCTTAGGTACCCTGGCTTGTTCTTTAAGAAACTCCGAAATGTCACATCAAACAGAAATCTGCAAAATACACAAGCGCATTAGGCAAATAAGTGACCCTTATTAAGCAATATAGCGACAAAGCTACAAGGAAACAATAAACGACTTCCATATGCTAAATTGCTAATGGTGAGAGGAGCACACATTCATTCTCAATTTCCTTCCATACCTATATACACACATACATACCATAAGAAAAAGGATAAATTATACCACCAAGAAATATCTGGGAAACACCCACTTCCTGATGATACAACAGATGACAGAAACATTTTAAAACTATACCACCGCGTAACAGATGAAGAAGTAGAAACTAATAAGATCTACAACAA
Organism: Poa pratensis; assembly: GCA_947311845.1. NCBI lineage: Eukaryota > Viridiplantae > Streptophyta > Magnoliopsida > Poales > Poaceae > Poa > Poa pratensis. The sequence goes on along the minus strand of CAMZMU010000055.1, from coordinate 8,990,439 downwards.
TGTCATTGCACAGAATGGCAGGTTCTAAGAATCTATACAGCGAGTAGAATGAAAAAGGAAAATAAGTTCCAGAGATATCCGCTTGAAAGCTCCTGACCCACTCACCAAACCAACATGGATTGCTCCACACATATCTAGACCCTCCAATAACAGGCGCAGTAAAAATGTAATCTTTGCGCAAGATCATACTCCAGACCCCCAATTCCACACAGAACAGGTAGATGGAGCCGTAAATGTAAAGCTGCATCATCTCGTTGGCGTGGAATTCAGCAGGAGGAGCAGGAAAAGGCTGCCACCATGGAGACTAGACTAGACCAGAGCAGATCACGGGAACGTTCGTAGCTCTACATCCAGGAAGAACAGAGGGGAAAAATCCCATCTTTATTGCTCCAATCAACATAAAAGCCCATGGAACCGCTAATAAAAACTAGGAAAAATAAGAAAGGGGATCTTCCACGATCCGGTGGCCGCCGCAGCACAACAAAGGATGGGGAAATTCCCCACGGGAGGCCACCTGCGGAGCAGAGGCGCCCTCCCCCGGCGGCGGCGAACCGAGCGCCGCCGCCTGAAAACCCAGAAACAGCCTACCAGAGCACCACCAGAGAGGGGAAAGAGAGCGAGAGGGAGGAATCTCTTACCTTGCCAAGCCTTCGATTCGCGCGTTGGATGGTCGGGAGAGTGGGGATTCTAATCTAGGGTTATGGCTGTGGGGGATTCCGGGGAAGGGGAGGACGAGGTGAGGTGGGGGCAGGGAGGGAGGAAAGACGTACTTTACTGCTGGGCGCTGGCGACCCGCGGCGGTGGCGGAGGTGGAGTGAAGGTGGGGGGAGGAAGGGAGGGAGGGGAGTACCGTCCGAATTGGGAACCTGGACGGAGGGGGGGAAGGTTTGGCCTTTTGGGAAGAAAGACGTACGTCACTGCTGCGCTGGCGACCCGCGGCGGTGGCGGCGCGGCGCGGGTGAGATAAGATGGATGGCTGCAGTGGACGCGAGACCACGCGGGCGCGGTGCGGTGCTGGTCTCGTGCTCCTCCGGGCGGCCTCAGCGAAGGTGGGGCGCGGGAGCGGCGGGCTCCGCGTGTCAGAGAAGAACAGTAGAAAGCTGTGTTTGTGGCCCTGTGGCTGCGCTGGTCTTGCTGTTTTTTTTTCATAGCAGCGACTTGTTTACACGGTGGTGGGGACCACTAGTCAGTTTATAATAACTAAAGATTTTCTATAAATGCTTTAGTGATTATAAACAGACTGGTCCCACCACAGCGTAAACAAGTTATTACCATTTTTAAAAATGCAAGATCATCACAGCCAGCCACACACAGCCTCCTTGACCCTTTTCTAACACGTGAAGTCGTTGATCTGCGTCGAGGCCGTCGTGGCGCCGCCCGGAGGAGCACGAGACCAGCACCGCGCCTACGTGGTCTACCGTCACTGCAGCCATCCATCCTATCTCACCCGCGCCGCGCCGCGCCGCCCACCACCGTGGGTCGCCAGCGCCTAGCAGTAACGTACGTCTCCACCCCCGAAAAGGCCAAACCTTCCCTCCTCCCGTCCATGGTTTCAATTCGGACGGTACTCCCACTCCCTTCCCCCACCACCACCTCATCCCTTCCCCGTAATCCGCCCACCACCACGGTCGTCGCGTGATCTCATGTAACTTCATCGTCTAGCAGATCATCCTCCTTCTCCACCTCTACAAGCACAGTCATGTCAGGATGCATGGTTGACTAATCTCCTGACCATATGGGAGACTAGACGGTGATATCATGAAGAAGACATGCAATGACTTTGCCATTGTAGTGCTTGGCGAGTGCACATATGAAACCTACCTGTGATGGGAAGGAGTCTCCAGGCATGGATGGGTGACGATGGAGAGTGCGTACGTTGACACGTAGGAAGGAGGAGAACGATAGAAATCATCGTTGTGGGAGATAGAGATTGCGGCGGCGGCGGCCTTGGGGAGAGGATTGAGGTTAGGGTTGGGCGTGATAGGTTTATATAGAAAGTGATGGAGAAGAGGATACCGTATGATCTATATCTATGGTCAGGAAAAACAAACCAAAATATA